>VBSM01001562.1:33277778-33369192 GCA_008086735.1 Cheirogaleus medius
TTTCTTTTTTTTTTTTTTTAAGACAGGGTCTTGCTTTGTCTCCCAGCCTGGAATGCAGTGGCACAATCATAGCTCTTGGCAGCCCTGAACTCCAGGGCTCAAGTGGTCCTCCTGCCTCAGCCTCCTGAGTAGCTGGGCCTACAGGCATGTGCCACCACACTTGGCTAATTTAAAAAAATTTTTGTAGAGACTGGGGGGAGGGATATTAGGGGGGTCATCCTATGTTGCCCAGGCTGGTCTCAAACTCTTGGCCTCAATTGATCCTCCCACTGCAGCCTCTGAAAGTGCTGGCATTACACATGTGAGCCACCATGCCCACCCAAGATACAGAACATTTCTATCTGTAACCACCAGGATCCCTCATGTTGTCCTTTGTAGCCACCTCTGTTCCCCTCCTGTCCCCCTCCCTACTGAATCCCTGGCAATCACTTATCCATTCTCCATTTCAGTGATTTTGTCATTTCAAGAATGTTATATGAATAGAATCATACAGTAAGTAAGCTTTTGAAATTGGATTTTTCCACTTTTTATAAATATCTCAGTTATTGCATGTATCAATATGTAGTTTGTTCCCTTTTTTTGCTGCATAATGTCCCATAGTGTAGCTATACTACAGTTTGTTTAAACATTCATCTATTGAAGACTGTTGGGATTGTTTCAATTTTTTGGTTGTTATTAATAAACATTTGTGTACAGGTTTTTGTATGAAAATAAGTTTTCATTTCTGTGGGATAAATGCCCAGAAATGGAATTGCTGGGTTGTGAGGTAATCATATATTTAGTTTAGAAACTGCCAAACTGCTTTCTAGAGTGGCTGTACCCTTTTACATCCCCACCAGCAGTGAGTGTATAAGCAATGTAGTAGTTCTGCCTCCTTATCAGAATTTGGTGTTGTCACTATTTTTATTTTAGCCATTCTTATAGGTGTGTAGTGATATGTCATCATGGTTTTAATTTACATTTCCCTAATGGTTAATGATGTTGAACATCTTTTCATGTGTTTATTTGCATCTGTATATCCTATATATCCTCTCAGTGAACTATCCATGTCTTTTGTCCATTTTCTAATTGTTTTTGAGTTTTGAGAATTCTTTATATGCTAATTAGTCCTTTCATGGATATGTGGCCTGTACGTATTTTCTTCCAGTCTGTAGCTTGTCTTTTCATCCTCTTACTAGGGTCTTTTAAGTGGAGCAAAAGTTTTAAATTTGGATGCAGTCTAACATCAGGTTTTCTTTTATAGATCCTGCTTTTGGTGTCAAGTTTAAGAACTCTGCCTAGCACTAGAGGCTGAAGATTTTCACCTAGGTTTTTTCCTAAAAGTTTTATAGTTTTAAATTTTATAGTTAAGGTGATGATCCATTTTGAATTAATATTCATATAAGATACGAGACTTAGGTTGAGGTTCACTTTTTGCCTATGAACGTCTAATTGCTCCAGCACCATTTGTTGAAAGGCTACCTTTCCCCCCTTGAATTGCTCTTGCATCTTTTATCAAAAACCAGTTAGTCATATTTGTGTGAATTTGTTTTGGGTTCTCTATTCCATTGATCTCTGTGTCTGTCCTTCTGATAATACGACACAGTCTTAATTCCTGTGTAGTTATATAATAAATATTCTTTTTCAAAATTGCTTTAGCCATTCTAGTTTCTTTCTTTTCATGTATAAATTTTAGAATACTCTTGTCTATATCTATAAAAATATCTTGCTGAGATTTTGATAGGGATTATGTTAAACCTGTATATCAATTTGAAGAGAATTGAAATCTTTACTTCATTAAAAGTTCCAATACATAAACATGGTATGTCTCTCTGTTTATTTAGGTCTTTCATCAGCATTTTGTAGTTTTTAACATACAGTCCTGTATAGGCTTTGTTAATTTATACCTAAGTGTTTCTTTTTTTAATGCAATGTAAATGGTATTTTGTTTATAATTTTGGTGTCCGTGTATTCATTGCTAGTATATAGAAATACAATTGATTATTGTATGTTTATCTTGTATCCTGTGAACTTGCTGAACTCACTTATTAGTTCTAGAAGTTTTTTTGTAGATTTGTTGGGATTTCTACATAGACAGTTCATGTCAGCTAGAATAGGGACAGTTTCATCTGTATGCCTTTTGTTTTCTTTTTTTCCTGTTGCATTGGCTAGAACTTCCAGTACTATATTGCATAAGAGTGGTGAGAGCAGTCTTCTCTTGTTCCCTATCTTAGAGAAAAAGCATTCAGTCTTCCATCATTAAGTGTAATGTTAGCTGAAGGTTTCTGTAGGTATTCTTTATCAAGCTGAGGAAATTCCCTTCTATTCCTATTTTTGTGAGACTTTTTATCATGAATGAATATTTAATTTTGTCAGATGCTTTTTCTGCATTGAGTGATAGGATCAAATAGTTTTTCTTCTTTAGCTTGTTAATATGGGAGATTGCATTGATTGATTTTCAAATATTGCATCAGCCTTATATCCCTGGAATAAATCACACTTGGTCATGGTAAATAATTCTTTTTATATATTACTAAATTCTCTTTTCTTATATTAAGGATTTTTGTGTCTAGATTTATGAGGGATATTGGTCTGTATTTTTCTGGTTTTTGGATGATGTTTTTTCTGGATATAGAATTCTGGGTTGACAGTTCTTTTCTTTCAGCACTCAAAAAATATTGTACCACTTCCTTCTGGTGTCCATGATTCCTGAGAAATTCACTATCGTTTGAATTGTTTTTCTTATATTGGTAATTGTGATTTCTGTCTCTCTGCTTTCAAGATTTTTTTCTTTGTCCTTAGTCTTCAGAAGTTTGAGTGTGATGGGTCTTGGTGTGGGCTTTTTTAGGTTTATCCTATTGGAGTTGCACAGCTTCTTGAATCTGTAGGTTTATGTCTTTTTTTCCAATTTGACCAGTTTTTAGTCTTTACTTCTCTGAGTACTTTTTCACCCCTGCCGTTTTTTTTCTTACCTCCCAGGACTCTGATGACATCAATGTTAGATCTTTTGTTACATTCCCACAGGTCCTAAAGGCTCTGTTAATTTTTTTTTCAATCTATTTTCTCTCTGTTCAGATTGTATAATTTCTATTCTGTATTCCAGTTCACTGATTCTTCCCTCTGTCCACTCCATTCTGCTATTGAGTTCATCCCTTGGCTTTTTAACATTTTTGTTATTGTATATTCCAGTTCTAAAATTTCCATTTTTTTCTTATATTTCTTTGCTGAGACTCGCTATTTTTTTTTGTTACAAGCATGTTTGTAATTATTTATTTAAGCATTTTTATAATATGGTGGCTGTTTTAAAATTGTCATCAGGCTATTCTAACATTCCTGTTGTGTCAGTGTTAGCATCCATTGATTGTCTTTCTTCATTCAGTGTGAGGTCTTCCTGATTCTTGATATGATTTTTGATTGAAAGCTGGACATTGGGGATATTATGTTTATGAGACCCTGGATCTTATTTGAACCTTCTGTTTTGGCTGACTTTTTCTGAAACTGCTCTGGCAAGGGAATGTGGGATGCTGCTTCATTACTGCCAGCTGGAGGGAGAAGTCCAGGTTCCCCACTCAGCCTCTATTGACAGCTGAGGGGCGGAGGACTTTTCATTACTGTGAGGTGGCGATAGGTGTTGCAGCTCCCCACATGGCCTTCACTGACACCCAGTGGGGGTGGGGGGAGTGGTGTCCTTACTGCTGGGCAGTGGTGAAAATCCTTATTTTCCACTGCACTGCCTCTGACATCACCCCAGTGGGGCAAGGCACCTTGTTACTAACAGGTGGAATGGCAGTCCAGGCTCCCTGTGTAGTCTCCATGGATACTGTGGCCTTATTACTGCCTAGCAGGGATGAAAGTACCAGCTCCCTACTTCACCTTTTCTGCCCCCACCTCAGCTGAGGGGTTGGGGTACTCCATTATAGCCTGGCGAGGGTGGAATTCTAGGCTCCCCACTCAGCCTTTGCTGGTGCAGGTAGGAACGGGAGTAGAGCCACGGTTATTAATATTTTCCTGTGGTATTTGGCTGGAGTAGAGCAGTTATTATCTAAAGTTTTCTGTCTTTCTAGGTGTCCCTTGCCTAGTCCTTTGACTAGAGAGAGCAGGCATTTGTTGGGGCTTTTTTTTGTTTTCACCCATCTACACTCATTGGTATTTCTGGTTTCTTCAGCTCTGCTCATCTCTGTGTTGTGCCAAAGTCTCTAGCTGGTTTGTCGTCTTTTGTGTACCTTTGAGTCGTCTATGTTTATATTGTATATATTGTCCAGAGTTTTTAATTGTACTTAGCAGAGCAGTGGGGAAAACTATGTCTATTCCGTCTTCTGGAAGAGAAGTCTATCATGAGTTTTGCCTGCTTATTTTTTTTCCATAAATGGAATCATATGGTATGCAATATTTTGTTTCTTCTCTCAGTCTGTATTATGTTTGTGAGGTTCATCCTCGTTATTGCGTGTAGTTTTATTTTGTTCATTTTTGCTGTTGTACAGTATTTCGTTGAATGGATATACTACAATTTATGCATTTGCTGTAGACAGGTTGCTCCCAGTTTTGAGCTATTAAAGTTATTCTGTTGTGAACGCACTTGTAGATGTATTTTGGTGAATATATTACTATTTATACATACATAGGGGTTGTCATAGTGTATACACTCAAGAGTAGTAGCTATTCCCAAACAGTTTTCAAATATATAGTATTAGTATATCAATTTACACCCCAGCAGCAGTCTATTAGAGTTTCAGTTGCTCCACATCCTCATCAACATTGGATTGTAGGTTGAGGATATCTTATCTGAAATGCTTGGGACCAGAAGTGTTTCAGATTTAGGATTTTTTCAAATTTTGGAATATCTGCATTATACTTACTGGTTCAACATCCCAAATCCAAAAATGTGAAATCAAAAATGCTATAATGAACATTTCCTTTGAGTATCATGTCAGTGCTCAAAAATTTTCAGATTTTGGAGTATTTTGTTTTTTAGATTTTCAGATTAGGGATACTTAACCTATATCTGTCTTTTTTATTTTAACCATCTTTGAAGTATGCTGAATTATTGCATTCTGGTTTTAATTTGCTCTCACTGGTGATTAATCAAGTAGAGCATCTTTTTTATATATTTATTGGCATTTGCATAAGGTCTTTTGTGAAGTGCCCGTTCAAGTCTTTTCCTCATTTTTCCTATTGGGTTACCTGAAATGTTCCTACTGATTTTTTTCTCTATTGATTTTTATTGAAGAATTCTTTATATGTCTGGATACATTCTTTTGTCAGATATATGTGTGTGTGTGTATAAATATATATATATAAAACACACCCACCAAAATATCTTCTGCCACTCTTTGACTTGCCATTTCATTCTTTAATGATGGCTTTTTATGAACAATTTTAATGAAGTCCAATTAGTTTTTCTTCTTTAATGCTTAGTATATTTTGTGTCTTATTTAATACATCTTTTTCTATTACTAGGTCTTTAGGATTTTTTTTTATCTTTTCTTCTAAGAGCTATGTTATTTTATCCTTTACGTTTAGATCTACAATCGATCTGAAATTGATTTCTGTGTATGATGTGAGGTACAGGTATCTGTTTGTTGTTCTTTTTCTTCTTTTTCCTAAGAAGTTGCCTCAACTTTTTCTCTCATATCTCTTAATTTTTTATTTATGATATAATACTTATTTCCAGAGCTCTTTTTTATTTGAGCATTCCTTTTAACTATCCATACTCCTCCTTCTTTTAAAATATTATTATCCTGTATTTATTTCATAGTTGCATTATTTTCTTTTATTTCTGAAGATATTAATAATTTAAAATATTTTCTTCCTTACCTAGCTTCTGTTTTCTCCAAATTGATTTTTTTCCTGTTTGTTTTGGTTCTATCTTTCATGTAACACACTTTTCCTCAAATGTCTTACAATCCTTGGTAACTACTCATATTTAGTGGAAGGGCTTGAGAACTCTGAACTCCTTTAATAGAGTGATTTGGTTGGGTTGTTTAGCTGGAGAGGCTTTAGTATTAGCATCTAGAGGCCATTCTTCTTGAGCTAATCAGATTCTCCGGAGAAGAGGCTTCAAGTTTCCTGCCTAGAAGAAGAAAGTGTTTCCAACCTCTGGGAATCTAATGAGGAAAGTGGAATGTGGGCTGGGGAAGGTGCCAAGGCTTAGATTCCAAGACGTATGTGTTTGCTCGATGTCCTGTTTTCAGCATGGCACCACTACTTGCAACTCGGCCTGGTGCTCTGTGGCTAAAGAACTTGTTTTATCCTTTTTACAGGGAAAAACCTATAGTTGTTTGGCAGCTATGTGGAGTGGAGAAGGGGATTGGACATTCCAAGTTGGGGTTTAGACTTTCAGTCAACTCTTTTTTAGCAGCACCCTCCCCCACAACTTGCAGATAAACCTAATATGGCCAACTCATGAGGCTTTGAGGGATTCTGAGTAGTAAATTGTATTAGTTCTTGGCTTTCCTCATTATCAACCAAAGTTTTGGTTTTCTCAGAGCTATTAAATAATTCACCAATTATTTACTTTCTGGCTTCCAGAATTTTATTTTATTACTATTATATGCCCTTTAACTCTTTCTAGTTTGAATTATGACTTTAAAAATAAGCATGTTGTGTGTGTGTGTTTGTTGTCATTTTAGTGGAGGGAAGGATTCAAACTAGATGTGTTCAGTCTGCCCTCTTCACCCAGAAGTATCATACAATTCTATACATTTTAAACACAAATGAATATTTTTAAAATTTTGAGCTTAGGAATTAAATGAATTTAGAAAATAAGTCCATGGGGGAATTATTTGTTCTTCTCAGGTGATGAATTGGAATTGGAATGGCTGAGTTGGATAGGTGAAGACACTAATGATGAAGGGAAAGTATGTGTAGAATACTGAAGAAAGTCTTTCGTAACTAGGCAGAAACGATTGTATTTTGCTTTTCCTTCAAGTTTTCTTAGAGAAAAAATGTTTCCCTTTCACCATTAAGAAAAACATGATTTGGGAACTAGATAGAGTAATGGTTGTACACCACTGTGAATATACTAAATTGTTCACTTTAAAATGGTTAATTTTGTGTTATGTGAATGTTACCTCAGTTAAAAAATTTTTTAACCTATAAAACCAACACATGAACATTTTCAAAGCTTACAGTGAAACTGACAGCTGGCTTTTGGGGATAAATTGACTTATTACATAGACCTCATTAAGTTGTGTTTCTACTGGCTGCCTAGCTTTGTAGAGATAAAAATGTTTACAAGTATAATTCTGAGAGGTTTTCAGAATGTTATTCTTCATTTTGGGAAAATGGGTGGCAAGTGGAGTGGATATGTTTCTCTGGTAGAGAAGGTGAAAGGAATTAACAAGTATTTAATATATACAGCTCCTACTATCAGAATATGTTCATTGCAGTGACATTATAAATCTTGATATAAGCAAGACCTTTTGACTCTTCATTCAATTTAATCGTTAATAGAAGAGAAATTCTGATGGAATGTGGCACAGTTCTTATAAATTTATCCATTGCTTTGTTACTAATCTCTTATATGAAAAACTCTGTCTCTTAAAAAGGTTTAATGGCATTTTACTATCCAAAATGTGGTATTTGTCATTTTAGTGTTGTGTGTTAGAGCATGTGTCGGGAAGCCATAATATCAGGGTTCAAATCCTGGTTCTGCCACTTATTAAACTTACATTGCCTCATTTTTCTCATCTGTAAAATGGACAAGAACATAGGATATTGTGATGGATATGGTCAATACATGTAAAGATCTTTAAATGTTATCTGGCACAGAGTAAGTGCTCAATAAATGTCATCTGCTACTTTTTTCTGATATTTTCTTAAATTGTAATCTATAAAAGCACAACTGGAGAAATGTACATAGTATTAGCAATGTGAAGACTACTTCCTTACCAGGATGTCTTTGTCATGGCACTAGTGACCAATTCCAGTTGCAGAAGTGCAGTCGGCTCCCTCTTTCTCATTACATTTGTGGTTGTGGTTAAAGTGTAATCTATTTTTCCTCAGAAACTGAATGGTTTTAGCTCCCTTTTTTTCCCTAAAGAGTTCTAAACTTCATAATGCAGTGGATTTGTTTGAAGAGTAAA
Organism: Cheirogaleus medius; assembly: GCA_008086735.1. Taxonomy (NCBI): domain Eukaryota; kingdom Metazoa; phylum Chordata; class Mammalia; order Primates; family Cheirogaleidae; genus Cheirogaleus; species Cheirogaleus medius. The sequence continues at coordinate 33,285,842 of VBSM01001562.1, forward strand.
ACCAAGAAACTGTGAAAAGTGTTTATTTTCATCTCCTTGTATTTGGTTTAGACATAATCTCTATCATTTGCACATTTTCCCTGGTAATCAATGAAAAGATTGGGAATGAATCTGAGCTATAAACCTGACATTGGAAGATGTAATTAGCCAGTCAGTAGCCACAAAAAGTATTCGATTTTTTAAAAGCTATTTTTCTTTACCAGTATTGTGTGGCTGCAAGTGATAAATGATGAGATTCTTCTCTAACAATTATTATTTTAGCTATAGTTTGTAACTCCTTAGTTTCCTGCAAGATGAAGTTCTATGTTTACATGTTATGATTGTCATTACTAAGCCATCTTTTAAATTTTACTTCACAGATCAACAATCAAAATTCTGAAGGTCATAAACTTTCTCATGGTGGTGGTAAGCCATGGCGGCAGATGATAAAGTTGCTATCTTAACTGATGATGAAGAGGAACAGAAGAGAAAATATGTGCTCGCTGATCCCTTTAATGGTATTTCCAGGGAACCAGAACCACCTTCAAATGAAACACCCTCCTCCACAGAAACAGCTGCTATTCCCGAGGAGGAAATAGACTGGATAGAGAAACATTGTGTTAAAATAAACAACGATCTTCTAATTTCCAAGGTCTTTTATTTTTTCTTTTACTCTGCCTATGGCTCTCTCTACCCGCTTTTGCCTGTGTACTATAAACAGCTGGGAATGTCACCCAGCCAGAGTGGACTTCTAGTAGGTATTCGATACTTCATTGAATTCTGCAGTGCCCCCTTTTGGGGTGTAGTTGCAGATCGCTTTAAAAAAGGCAAAATTGTCTTGCTCTTTTCTCTTTTATGTTGGGTTTTATTCAACCTGGGTATTGGATTTGTCAAACCCGCTACCTTGAGATGTGTACCAAAGATTCCCCCGACAGCTCGCCCCACCAACGCAAGTCAACAGGTAACCATCCTGCCAACGAATGCTTCCCTTACCTCTTTCCTTACCATATCACCAAAAATACGTGAGAAACGGGACCTGCCTACTACCTATTGGCCATTGTTAGAAACAGGGCCCAACGTCTCAGATGCTATTATTGTTTCAGCAGCTCCAAACAAGACCAGTGAACCCACTCTGCAGCCCCAGACACATGAAATTACTCACCATATTATGGACTTGACCTTGAACTCGAGCACAGCTCCTCCTACCCCCCCAGGAAATGTAACCAGGGAGACAACCACTGCTGTTGTCACTACCACCAAATCTTTACCTTCTGACCAAGTCACTCTTGTGTATGATCAACAGGAAGTTGAAGCTATATTCTTGGTGATCTTGGTAGTTGTCATCATAGGAGAATTTTTCAGTGCCTCCTCTGTCACGATTGTAGATACGGTAACACTCCAATATCTGGGAAAACACAGAGACCGCTATGGATTGCAGCGCATGTGGGGCTCCTTGGGCTGGGGCCTGGCGATGCTGTCTGTGGGCATCGGGATTGACTACACCCACGTAGACGTGCTCATCGATGGAAAGGGGTGTAAGCCCCCTGAGTACCGGAACTACCAGATCGTCTTCATCGTCTTCGGAGTTCTCATGACCATGGCCTTGATCGTGGCTACTCAGTTCCGGTTCCGCTACAACCACTTCAAGAATGAAGATAATAAAGGGAAAGAGGTGGAGATCCCTCAAGTGGAGAGGAATACCTCCACAGAGTCCTCTGAGGACACCCCGACCACCACAAGCCACTCGCAGGCCTTCAACTTTTGGGACTTAATCAAACTGCTCTGCAGTGTGCAGTATGGCTCAGTGTTGTTCGTGGCTTGGTTTATGGGTTTCGGATACGGCTTCGTGTTCACCTTTCTCTACTGGCATTTGGAAGACCTGAATGGAACTACAACCCTCTTTGGGGTCTGTTCAGTCCTGAGTCATGTGTCTGAGCTGACAGCGTATTTCTTTAGTCACAAGCTTATTGAATTGATTGGCCACATCAGGTAAGAAAATGTTTACTATTCCTGCACCTGAGCAATTGAACTTTATTTTTCTATAGTTTATGCCTCCTTTTAACACATTTAGAGATATTATAATTTGTGTTGGCGGGTAGGATTGGGGCGTGAATGGGGCTTTCTGTTGCTCTTCCTCCTTAAAATAGAAACAAAAGGAAGGAAGTCAAGAAACTAGTTGGCTTATCCAAAACAAACAAAGAATGGCAGCCTGCTCTCTCTCACCCCTCAGAAAAGATCTGTAGGTGACCTGAGCAGTGTGCTAAGAGACTCTTACAGTAAGTGTTTTCAGGTCAGAGAACACCAATTTAAAGAACACATTACTCCATGGACCTTGAAGGGGCCACCCATCTCAGGCATTTAGGAAGGAGAGATTAAGTGGATAAAGTGGATTATGTTTTTTTTAGCCTTTGTTTATTCTCAGCCACTTGGTGACATAGATAGAGCTTGAATATATAGCAATGAAGATGTCCGTTATATTTAATAAGGCTGTAATATAACCCAACATAATCCCTAATCCATAATAGTACATGGAGGAGGTTCTTAATTTTTTTCTGATGGTTACATGATTCTCTGCATTTATGAAATGCTTAAAAATCTTTCTTCCACCTAAAATTTCCCATGTAATCCTTTTAGTCAAAAGAAATGCCTAGTGTTTCTTGTATAATGTTTCTCACCATTAATGTTTGCCTGAAGCCGATTGAACAGTTCCTTGTTCTTTGTAGATCTTTCTGTTTTATTGTTGATTCTAAAATCTGGAGCCAGCTACACTTGATTAAGCATTCCTGCCTCATAGAAAAGTTTGTCCCTAAAATTTGCAGTGCCATAACTAAAAGAAAGCAACCGTATGTGTTTATGTGTATGTGGTAATCTTTAAATCGCTGTTTCTATAAAAAATTAAAAAGTAGAAATAGACAATAAGATTTGAGAAATATTGATCTTTATTTTTTATTTGCTTTCTACTGAGGAAAATATTTTCTAATTTAAAGTTTCAACTTAGAATCAATTTTTTCCTTAAACAATTATGAATATATTTTTTCTTGTTTGGTTTGGTTTTGCTTTGGGAGGTTGTGTCCTGTTCCTTCTCTTTCTCAATCTTTGACCCCTTTGTTGTCACTAAACAAAGTCAGGCACTGTGTAGATGATTCCTGGACCCACAGAAAGCCTGAGGCACGTTAAGTGGGAGCATTCTGAAAAAGAGCCATATAATATTAAGGACTTGGGCTGTCCTTTAACCTTGTCGAGGCCATGTTTACATTATCTGAGCTGTGTGACTTGACCAAGATGAATTAGACACTTCTCTTCAGCTTGGGTGTATGAGCACATCTCACCGCAGTTAATAGTATCTGTCAAATTATCGTTATTTATTCCCCAAAAGGCAGTTAGGTCTTATAAATAAGTGAAGTTCCTAGACATCATTATTTAATAAGTCAACAACATTGGTTGAATCTGACTCAGTACACAGTATGTGTTCAGGTTCTATTTTCAAAGATATTGTTAGGTTCATTTCACATGCTAAGAAAAGGTATATACAGTATTTTCATGATAAAATCTTAGTGGATTTACTATTACTTTTGGTAATTACATGAGCTTATACTTGTGTTTATCTTTCCTAAGTAATATTAGTTATTCACTATATAAAAACCTACAGTTCACTTAATCTTAATTTTCTGGTTTTATGTACAAAAAGCATCTCTCTTTTCTTATAATGATGTGATAGATGAAGATGGCTCTGGTGGTCACATTGTTGCTCCCAAGAGCCTGCTGGAATTCCATCAATATGTGATCATGATGATTCACCTCTTTTGAATTTTAATTCTGTCCATCAAAATGTATTCATTATTTTAAGTACTTTCAAAAGAATCTGATAACAAAAATGAGATTATGTCCACATAACTCAGAATGGATATATTTCTTTTGGTGAGAATTTGGGGAGCCCAATCAGATGGTGGTGGTGGTTGAGATTTTGGGGTTTAAAAGTGCAGCGTTGATAGCTTAAATTTCCATTGGAAGAATATCAGACATTACATGATTGGTGAAAAGAAATTATTTTTCTCTGAATTGTCGGTCCTTATATATTTCTTATTGGATCACAGAGGTAGATCTGTCTGTGGCCTTTATGTATACATGTATATTTCTTCAGTATTTTGTGACTGTCCTATTGGAAGTTTGTTTTTAGGAGTCAGCACTACCGTAAAAATTATAAATATCTTAATGTAGTCAGAAGTGGAGTCTCACAAATTCTTTACATGGCGTCATAATACGAAAAATTCATACCAGAAAACAATTTTAAAAGTATCATGTCCAGTTTTGAACCACTTAGTATTTTAACAGTTTCACAATTTGGGCCCAGTTTTTCAGGAAATAACCTGTCAGTCCAAACACACACACACACACACACACACACACATACATACATAGAGTAGATGATTTCTGATGTATGACTTTGGATTTTGTCCTTCTCTGGAAAATGACTTTCTCAGGCAAATAGGATAATGCTTAATATTTCCACTAAATATTAGTAAATATAAAGTAAATTTCTTTTGATTTGAAATCACAAGACTTTGGAATTTACAACAAGCATGTTTTTAGGCTAATTTATATAAAGATGATTACTAAGATATAAATGTATCTTAAGGTATCTTCACCTTGCAAAATATTTTAACAGCCATGAGTAGGATTGTAATTATTAATAAAACAAAATTATAATAAATATTAATAATTTGTAAATTTGTGAATTGTTACTTTCCAGTGTTAGGCCATCACCTGCGTTATTTGATTTAAATTTATTTACATTTTAAGGAACACACAAAAAATAAACTCAATCTGTGACTTTGCCCTGAAATTCTTACACTCAAGGCCATGCAGATATCCAGAGGAGGCAATATATTATTTATTATTAGCCATTAATTACTACTTAATAATAGCTAAGTATCTGTATGAGCCAGTCAGTTTGGAAAGAAGGAAACACATGATACCAATAGTCAGAGGAGGAACACCAGGCTTTCCTAATGGGGTGCTGCAGGAAGAGCCAAAGCAGATAGCAAGACGCTGCTGGGCTTCAGCTCAGCTGAGGACGCGTGATAAACGTCTTGTCATTGGAGGAACAATAAGTATTATGAGAGGGAGGAAACTCTGCAGCTGGGACAATCAATTTGAGCTGGCCACTGAAGGATTTAGAGAAGATCATGTCTATGATTATTTTGCTTCTCACCCTCTCCTTTGTTTCTACCCATCTCTGTGCATCTTTGCCGATCCTAGACCTGCAGGCTCTCAGATCCTCTCCTTGCCCTGCATGGAAGGGCACCGATTTCTGGAGGCCACATTTCCCAGGATCTGCTCTCCTCTGCCTGGGTTCAGCTAATTGGTTCTCAACCATTAGGCTCACCAGGAGATCTTTTAAAGCTCATAATGCCCAGGCTGCACCCAAACCAATTAACACAGACTCTCTAGGGGTGTACCCAGGCATTCAAACTTTTTAAAGCTCCCCGGTTGATTCCAGTGTGCAGCCAGGGTGAGAACCACCAAGATAAAGAGAGGCACTGATGAGAGGAGGATCAGAAGGAGGGAGAGAGGGAAAAACTAGGGCATTTCTTTCTCTCTCTCCAGTTCATGCAGCATATTTTTGTAAGCTTTGGAGACTCTGTTCCCTGTAATCTTTCAGGTGGTTCTTTCTCTGACCTCTGGTAGTTTTTTTTACATGCATTTGCTGGTCAGAAATCAGCTGAAGACTCAGGGGAACCTTCTGCAGCTCTCTCTTTGTAGCTCTCTCTACTCCGTCACTTGGTCCTACTCCTCCGACCCTCAGCCTGTCTCATCAGCTCGCCGCATCTCTCCCGTGGCTCCACCCACTGTGGGTGACCCTGAGCTCCAGCAGCGTCATCTCCTCCCCTCATCCTTCTAACCTAGGCCAGGTAGGCTGCCTGCGGTCCTCTCACAGTGCTGTGGCTTCTCAGCTCTCACATCACCTACCTGACCAAATCCCTGAATTATGACAGAGTGGTGCCTGTTTCCCTGATTAGATCCTAACTCATACACCATCCATCACTGCTTAGGAAGACTTCTGATGGCAGTTGCCACAGAGAAGACATAGAACAGAAATAGAATAACTCAATTCTTGATTAAAAAGCAAAAAGTGGTGGACCATAGTTTTTTCCCCTTCTAATTTCTTCAGGGATGACTGTTTTTTCTTTAAAATGATTTTCACCATAATGAAAATGTTTTAAAAGACTTGTTTATACATGCTTTACAGGAACAAGTATTACTTTGTATTATTTAAAAACCAGAACCCTGCATATTCGTTCAATTTAGTTGAACAATTAGGCTTCGAGAATCCCAAATTAGTAGGATCCAGGGGATGAGCACTAAAAAGAAGGGGGCTGGAAAAAGCAGGGGAGGTTGAAACCCGGATGGATGTAGGGATCAGGAACCTATACTTCATCTGAAGGCAATTGGGAGCCATAGCAAGATTCCAAGCAGGGGAAGGCCATAGATTTTCATATGGATGATCACTCTCATTTGCAATGGGCAGGGTAACCTTGTAGCTGGGAGCCCACTGAGAAGGTTCTTAAGATAGTCCAAGTGAGAGGTGGTACAGCCTAAACTGCAGCAGTGGCAATGGAAATTGAGGGAAGGGATAGATTTGGGCAGTAAAATTGACAGAATGGTTTGGATGTGGGAAGTGAGGTAGAGACTCCCCCCATTTCCAGTGTGGTGTGGGAGTCCCACTAAATCTAATAGGAAATTCAGAAAGGAGATGTAGGATTGGGGAGGGGGTGATCGTTTAGTTTAAAGTTGAGACATCTAGACAGGGATGTCTAGCAGACAGTTGACTATTATAGGCCTGAAACTTAATGGAGAGGTTAGGATTGGGGATACGGCTGTGAGACAGTTAAAACCATGAACATGCATAAGACCAACAAGGAAATCATGTGGTCTAAGAGAAATGAGCTGAGGAAGATCAATTATAATTGTTTCTAAGATATTCCAAGTTTCTGATCTTATTGAAATGTTGGCCTGTGGTTTATTGCTTAAAGCAAGCATCCTTGTGCTTGAGAATATTTTGTGTTGTGGGGAATTGTGTTGTTGTGGTATTTACTGTAACCTGTTTCCACGTCTTGCTTCAGAACTGACTTTCTGAGCATCCCGCGGTGCCATTGCCTGGGCCAGGCAGCCTCTGTGGGTGTTTATAAGTGGGCCAAAGACATAAGCATGGGAGAGAAAAAATAAAGGGAGCAGGACTACAAGGAAGAGAGAGAGAAATAAAAAAGAAAGGAAACAGTTGCCTTTCCCAGAGGTAGATTTCTTTCTGTTTTTATTTATGAAAGGCAGTATTATGTAGTGGTTACAAGCATGGGCTGAGTCAGAGGACCTGAGTCAGAGCCTGGCTCTGCCAGTTGGAACCATATGGCCCTGGACAAGTCATAGACCTTTCTGTATCTCTGTTTTGTCATCTGTAAATAGGAATACTATTAGCACCTATCTCATAAGGTTTTTGAATGAAGACCAAATGAGATAAAATATGGCAATTGCTTAGAACAGTCACTGGCTTATGTTAGGAGTTCAGCTCATTTTTAAAAGTATTACTTTGTCAATCTTCTGATATGCTATTCATAACTACAAGACCCCATTGAATCCGATAAAAATACAGGTGATAGTACAATATCAGAAGCGTACAGATTATTAATCCTGCAAGGTCAATATGTTTGTTGTTTTCAAAACAACTAACATCCCCCCTCAAAAACATCTTGGTCAAATTGAAATTTTTTACCCCCAATTTATGATGACTATAAATTGTCAAATGGAATGGAATTATATTATATTGGAAGTGTACTACCTGATGAAGCCTTTATATTTTTGAAGGTTCTATTCTTATAAACCTTAAGGTTGTCTTCTTAAAGATTGGTTTAGTCTAGTACTGATTGATTAATCAGTATTAGAAAATGAAGTATTTTTATCTTTTAGATTTTGTAGGGTGTGTGTAAAAAACTGGTGATTTGACATACTCTGGCTAGTTAATGAAATAAAATGTAACAACTTAGCACTGGTAAAATGAGGCCTCTTTGGCCTGTGTTTTCTATGCCAGACTGTTAGGTCTGTCTTGATGTTCCCTGGTCTTCGGTTCCCTGTGTCAGGAATGAGTATTGGTACCGAGAGGAGCCAATGATGGAGTGATCACAAATACAAGGTGATCTCACACACACAGCGTTTATTGTAAAATGAAAGTATATCTCAGTGGAAGAGATGGGTCATTCTTAGCTAATGGAGAAGACCTCAGAGTCTTAGTGCACGTAACTACCTTTTATATGCTCACTAGTTTTTCCCACTCTCTCCTGGGTGGGATTGGTTGCCGTTTCCCACCTCTGGGTGATTGACAAGTTGGGTTATGTAACAGGTTACATAACAGGTTGGGGTTGGATAAGTTTCCTTTTTACTCACGTGTAATCCTTCATGAAAACCCTATGGGGGTTGGGGTGTCAAAACCATGATGCTAATTAGATGGTTATGTGTCCCAGGTCAGTTACGGTCACTAGGAGTTCCTCACTGCACATGCTTTGTCTAGGGAAAAGTCTCTAGCCACAAATATCTGATATTGCGGTTTCTTTTCTGCATTCTGATTGGTTCCTGCTCTCCATGTTTAGCCACTTCCTCTACCTGCCTTGCCGCCTATTTGCCCTCCACCCAGACCTAATGAGCAGTATACATAATCTGCTGTGGCTATATGATTTTTCTTGGTCACAGCATCAATTTTTAACAGAGATAGGAAGATTCCAGTGGAAACCTGTCAATCCACTTATAGGCATTACAAAATATAGTTTAGCCACAACAGTAGCTAAACATTAGCTGTAACAGTGTCGGTTTTAAAAATGTGCAATAAATGAGTCTTCTGTTGCAGTGGATTAGGAATTTACTCATAAGATCTGAGGAAGGTAGTTGCAGACTTAAAGTGACTGGGTTCTTTGCTTTTTAGTGTAAGGGAGATTTTAGGGTTCTGCTGAAGTCATTTTTATACAACTCAGTTTCATTGTTTTTTAACATTTATAATACAAAAGTATGATGAAGCAAGAAAGAAAACAAATATAAAGCCACAATATAACTCCTGAAATTGGCTCATCAATCAAACATTTCTACAGGGGTTAGCAGTTATATCATTATGTGTAATTTTATTGTTACAACTTTGAAAGTGAGTATTTGGGTGCTAATATCAGCTCCTATTTCATTCAAAAGCAGTTGTTTCATAAAGACAATGTTTTGTGTCCTATTTTAAATTCTAGTCCTTTTATATAAAATTACATAGTGAAAAGAAGTGACATTTATGTTTTCTCTTTTTTATCCTATGCATTTTGATAAATTAACTCAAGCATGCTCATTCTGAAATAGATTTAGAGATAAAATAGCCCAGGCACCTCATTTTATGGCTTGCCTGAGGATTCAGGCCTGCAGTCTTCCATCCATCCTCAGGGTTGGCCTTGGTGCTTGCTAAGTGAGGCCTTTTGAGTTGACTGGCCTGGCTTCCATCCTGCCTCTGCTCCTTACTTTATTGGGCAATCTTGGGCATGCTTCATGAGCTGAGTCTTAGTTTTATTCTTCTGTAAATCTGGATGGCAATACTTACCTCATAGGGGTATTAGAATTACATGAGAACTGATGCAGGGAGTCAGGCAGATGGCAAAGGTGCTGGAAGCAGTAGGAGCTGCCGTCAGCGTTACTGTTGGTGGTGGTGCTGTTCTATGACACCTGAGTGTTAGTTATGTTTAACTCATCACAGTATTTAAGAAAAGGTAGAATCTAGCTTTTTCACATGCTAAAATGCAGGACTCAAGTATATCTTATACTTCCTTTCCAGAATATCTCTCTTCTAAGAAAATTCAAAAACACTATACCCTGTTTGAAGGACCAGAATGTTTTTTTGTTTTTGTTTTTATGATTCTGCTAGCCTTTTTCAACTGGCACTCCTTAGAACCACAGAACATAGAGAATGATTTGAGTGACTGTTCGATTCTCCCAAGGATGGTACAAACTAGCACCATTCTATATGCATAAAAGAGAAAAGTAATTTATTTCAAATGATGGGTGCCTCAGAACATAAGGTCATATTCCTCTCTGGTACCTTGGTTTGGCAATTTCATTTGCAGAGTCAGTTGGAAAAAAATGATCAATATTTCTCTCTCATTAGTATAATTACTTTGAAATCAAATTCATACTATGGTAATATGAAAAGAGTAATGCTTCCTGTAATTGACTGAGTAATGGGCAAAAGGAAGGTCATTTTTCCCCTTTCCCTTTAAGCTCTAAGGATTAAAGAGCTAAGATTTGAAAACAGTCTTCTTTTTTTATGTGAATAGGTGATTTGTCAAAAGAGATACAGAATGTATTAAACCTTGCTGCCAGAAAAAAATGTTATCCTATATCCTTGATGAAAGTGTATGAATTTTAATATTTAAAAAATTTCTTTGTGGATTAAGTTAAAAATCCCACTCTCATAATAGTCCTTCCCCAAAATGATGTTACTTTTGCCACCATCAAATTATCTTCAGGTTTCACCCTTGTCCTGTGATGAGGTTTATTTCCCTGAGAGTAAGCTGAGATTTAGCCTTGCTGAGCTTTATCTGAATTTTAATCATCACAGAATTTTTACAAACTCTGAAGGAATCTTGAGATTATAAGAGCATACTATTTATCAACAAGAAAGCCAGGTTGAGGCAGGGAGTATTCAAGGCCGCACAGTTTGGGAAGTCCCCCAGATCTCTTGACTCCCTGGTGGAGTATTCTAACCGAAAGAAAGGCACGTTTTACTCTGCTAAATCCTATAGTTCCAACTGCTCTCTAGCTTTCTGAAAAACAAACCCAATTGAAAAGTAGTTCTGACTGGGAGGGCTATGTATCAGGAGTAAAATCTGCCTGATGACTCACTGGGATCTGATCTGGAAAGAAAATTATTTGACAATGTCATGACGTTTCTAAAATTGGGGAGAGAGGAGAAAAGCTGTGAGGGCACATTCCATTTGAAAAGAAGCTAATGAAACATGGACCATGAACTAGAAATTCCAAGTTGGCCAAAATAGGAAATCTCTAGTAGATAGACGTTTATCGATGTTTGTTCTGGGTCTGCCCAACCCAAAACTACATAATGGTGGGAATATAAGAGTTTAAATACTTAGTTCCAGTTTCTCTGGCATTTATGCTCTGGCTTTAAAGCTGAGCTTACATGTTAACCACCTGGAGAGTCATCTAAGGCTGATTCTACTTTTAAATGGGCCAAATTTTAGGGGGTGAGGGATTTAGAGACTCTGAGGATTTCTTAGTGTACTGCTTTGAAAATACAGCAGGCCTTGTATGGTCATGACCCATCAGCACAGACATTTATTAAGAGATTTCATGTTTAACACAATCTTAAATGTTTCAGAGAAAACTAAACAGATGTGCACGTTCTCTCTGATTCATAGGTATAATAAAAAAATAACGTGATGTCTTGACACACAAAACCTAAACATGTTAGCACACTTGGGGGGTCCAAGATGGCATTATTAGTTTGACACAGTGAGGATTAGAGAATGGAGCTAATTAGAGCTTTTCTAATCAGAGAACACAAAGTTAGTGATTTCATATTCTTTTATTGGGTTTGGTTTTAGCCAAAAGTATAACCGGCATTGTTCTCTCAGAAACGAGTGACTGGGTGAAACTGTGAGGATAGGTCAGTACAAGTCCATCACTACTGGATTTTATTTTTCATTTTATGCAAACTGGAGAGCATTGGAATTATTAAAATATGAGCAATTCTGGATTATTCCTGTCTTGCTAAGTACTCAGTTAATATATGGAGGACACGTAGATCATATCCTATACATGTAGTTCATGTCATAGCACTTATGAAGAAAATGACCTGTCTTGTGATATAAAGAGTTTGTATACTCCTTAATGCTGTATTTTAGGGCTTGATGGCTATAAGCTACCATCTCTGTAATAGCTGGCATATTAAATAATTGTAATTGCAGCTATTATTATTTATATGTGGTATGTTTCTATTTTCCTATTCCCTTCCCATTTTACCTTCAAAGATGTTGATACCCATTTTTATAGGAAAAGCCCCTTAGAGCTATTTCAAATGTAGATTCTCATTATTAAACTGTAGGCTGTAGAGTCTCAAAAATAGAAGAATTTATGATCAGGAGTTGAAAGGGAGTAATTTGGTTTTTATAGTCCCTTGAAAAGAACATCTTTGCAAAGAAATATATTACCATATTATATCATAGCTACTAGGCTGACTTATTAATATCATTACTTATAATTGAGCTATTCATAGTTCAGAACAAAAGGCCATTGTCACAAGGTAGTGTAAATGAATCCAGGGCTTTTAGTCATTGGTGTCACTTTTGGTTTGCTTTCTCTTTCACCTTGAGTGGCTGGGTTGATTGAGGTACTCAGTGAGTTAAAGAGAGCAGGACTGACTCCATATGTGCAGTATCTCTTGTGGTTGCAGACTGTCCCTAGACTGCCACCATCTAACAGGCTAAGGTTGTGGTCGAGGTATGCACCAGGCCAAGAGTAAAGGCAACTCCTACAAATTCGTTACCTAGACAACCATTATGGAGAGCAATTTAGCAATTTAGCAATCTGTCCTAAGGCTCAAGTTGGACATTCTTATAGTCTGAAAATTACATTTTAAGGTAAATACCCGCCTAGAGAAACTCTTACACACATGCAGAAAGACATGTACAAAGATGCTTACTTGCTTACTGTGGCTTTCTTACAGTGAAAAAGAGAAATAGTCTGAATAGCCATCGAGTGAGGAATGGATACATTCAATATGGTATAGTCATAAGATGGAACATTATGCAGGAGTTGAAAGAAATGAACTGAATCAACATGTCAACATGGTAAAGCTTTCAAAATTATGATGTCGAATGGGAAAACAGCAAATTTCCAAATGATGCACAGTTTAGTACATTTGTGCAAAATTTAACAAATTTTAAAAGGCATATTTTCACGTATATACCTATACATATAGAAAGACATTTAAATTTGGAGAGGAAGGACACATTCTAAATTCACATTAGCCCTAGGTTTCTGGACAGGACAAAAAGAAGAAGAGGACTTGGATAGACAACAAAGAGGACCTCTGTTTTATGCATAACATTTTTTTTCTTTAAAGAAATATGGCAAAATAGTCATAATTTTCCATTCTTGGTGCTGATATTCTCTACTTTTAAAAATATTTTCTATTGGAAAATAGCTTGAAGCCCGTGTCTACTTATAATGGATCAATATAACCATCCTCCTATAGAAAACCAAATAGATGTGTGTGTGTGTATAATTATAGCTGTATATGTTTTTAAGAGACATGTTTATCCAAATATATCAGATAAACATTAAGATTTTATTTATGTCCCTAATATGCACATTGCCTGTATATTTTCCCTAAATGACATAAACATAAATGATTACAAGTCTACTTTATATAATTACCATGGCCTCAGGTCCTGTTTTCTTCACTTTAAAATGAGATCAGGTGCAATTCATAGTATCTCATTAAGAATTAATATCAAACTGTGCCCAGCAGCTCTGATTTGAGTAGTAATTATAATATTTCTTTATATATAAAAAGAAATCACAATACCAAAAAACCAAGTGATATCTCAAAGATCATTACGTTTATTACTGGCAGTGGGAACAAGTTTGGGTGTTTGTACCAGCTGTTTAATTATCTTGAGTCATAGAGTGTCAATTTGCTGCCTTTTTATTGTACAAGTCAAAAGTCTAAGTAATTTGGCTAATTACATTTCTATATATCCATGGAAATATTTGGTAGACTACAGTTATATAATTCTGTAGGATACTTTGGGAGAGTGGACAAGAAAAGAAAGAAGCTTACTTTATAGCGCACTCTCCACTGTCTTTGCAACTTAAAGGAAGTAACCATTCCATTCCTGTCTCTGAAATGTTAAGCAACTCTTAAGCAACTATAGGAAGATGATTTTTCTGCTGCAAACATCTTCAAATAGTAATCTATAGACAAACAGTAGTTTGCTAACTTTTTCTTTCCTTTACAAAATCAACATATAGATTGAAGCTCTGACATTATCAAAAAGAAGAATACATTTTCAGTTACATTTGTTGAGGTACTACATCTTTGGACCCTGCATTGTGGTTAACTCCTGAGCACAGTGAGGAATCCACGGTGTTGGGATGTTGGCGGGTGGGCCTTGGCTCTAACCGTGGGCCAGGCAAGTTGCTCCATTTAGGAGAATGAGAAAGAGAAGAAAGCAAATTGGTCTAGGCTTCACTCCAGTCCCCTTTCTAAGCCCTAGCAGCATTGTTGCGTAGTGTGGTAGCTGTCTTGTCTCCTTTTGTTCTTCTTTTTTTCAGTTTACTTATAAAAAGTGTGTATGTACGCATATGTATGTGCATGCTTTTGACCTAGATTCAAAGCCCTTACTTACTACATGTCTGATCTTGGATTCATCAGTAATTTAGCTTTGTTAAGCCTCAGGTTCCACTTTAATAAAATGGGGGTCATAATTATACCTAACTTCATAGCATTATTATTAAGATAAATTGAAATAATGCACAGCACAAAAGTTAAGTGATCAACTACGAACAGTGGGCAGTATTATTACTATTGTTACCGGTTCACTCCTTCAACAAGTATTTATTAAGCACACAGTAGGTGACAGGCATGTTTCTAGACCCTGGGGCTAGATGGAGTGTATAATGAGGTAGACAAAGACCAGCCTCCATGGGACTAACATTCTATTGGGGTAGACCTTGTGCAGTAAACAGATGATTTTATTTCTGATAATGATGAGCGATATAAGGCAAAAATAAAGCAGGGCAAAGGGTTCCAGAGTGATGGAGGAGAGGCGGTTGTTTTAGCTTGGATAGGCTTACATTGGTCCCCAACCTTTTTGGCACCAGGGACTGGTTCATGGAAGAAAATTTTTCCACGAGGAGGTGGGGGAGGGAATGGGGGATGGGGGGGGGAGATGAAGCTCAGGTGGTGATGTGTGGCCCTGCTTTCCTAACAGGACATGGACTGGTGCTGGGCCCTGCCCTGGGAGTCGGGGACTGCAGGGCTGGGAATGTGAGCACAGTCTTGAATAGAAACCCCCTTGAGAAGATCTGGGGGACAGAGGGAACCACAAGTGTGAATTGCCTGAGCGTGGGGAATAATAATGCCAGTGGGTGGGCAGGGATCATGCGAGGCCTTGAGCATTGCAGTAAGAGTTAGGATGTTTTTCTAAGGGGAGTTGAGTTTGACATAAACTGATTTCTGCTTTATTTATTTATTTGTTTATTTTATAAACAATTACTTGAGAATTTATTATCATCATTTATCTTGCCGTACTTTAGAAAGGTTCATTTTACTTTATTTTCTGAAGAAATTCTTTTTTATTGAATTGTAAGCTAGTGATTTGTGTACTGCCTCTGTTGATTTAATGCCTTGTACCAATCCAGATGGAAGTCTTTTTTTGTTGTTGGTTTCTTTTTTTAAGCAAGTTAAAAATTTCAGAATAGCCAAATAATTGATAAGTAAAAAATAAAAATAAGTAATGGGTACAGTGGCTCATGCCTGCAGTCCCAGCTACTCCGGAGGCTGAGGTGGGAGGATCACTTGAGCCCAGGAGTTCGATGCTGCAGTGAGCTATGATCACACCACTGCACTCCTAGGCAACAGAGCGAGACCCCATTTCTTTAACAACAACAAAAAAAAGTAAAAAAAATCTCCAACCTTAACAAAATATAATTATGGGATAATATTTTTAAAAGAGTAATTGTTTTTATACTACCATTTGAGTGTTTCATTACGTTTAAAATATTTACAAAGGCACTGTGCCAAATGCTTTATATGCCCTTATTTAATCCTTTTAATGGTATTGTGCGTTACACATTGTGTCCATTTTAGAGATGAGAACTTTAGAATGGTTAAACAAATTACCCAAAAAAGAGTTAGGATTTAAACCCACAGCAGTCAGACTACAAAGCCCACGTTCTCCGCCTATAGATTCATAGCCCAGAGTTACACTGGCGAGTATTTTGTTCCTTTATGCAACCCCATCTCATCTTAGTCTTCCTCTCTTCTGCTTTGAGTGGCCAATGCTTGGTACAACTTTTCAGCTGTTTCAGGCACCCTTTTGTGTCTCTTCTTGGTGAGAGCTACATTCCTCTAAAGTACCCCATTGCTCCAAATTATTCCCTTTACCCCCAGTGAAACTCTTATTCCTCCTGTTAGCTCCCCTTAGCACTGTTAGGAAGAGAGTAATGTGATTAATTCGTACTGAATACAAATATAGCGAAAACTAATGTTTCAATGATGACCATGTATCATATAGAAAGTTTATGCACAATTAAATATTGTGTCCATTCAATATTTCTTTAAAGAAAATGTTTCTGTTCTAGAGATACAGTGTTGAACAAGACAGATGAGGTCCCTCTCTCATGGAGTTCACATTCTGGTAGGGGGTGGGAGACAGTAAAGCACAAAAGAAAATGTCAGGTGCTACAGAAAGGTTAGGTTAGGTGCCTGAGGCATTGGGAGTGGGGATAAAGTAAAGTGAATAAAATTGAGAGTTCTTTTGTGGGGACCTGGTGTAGATGGGTGAGGAAGAGGAGTTGTTTTATGGATTGGGCACCAGGTGGGTGCCACTCGCTGAGGAGGAGAACCAGGGAGAAAAGTATGGGGTCCGGGTGGGGGAAGAGGATACTCAAGTTTGGAACTTGTGCAGTTCCTACAAGATGGTGGAGATGCCTGTTGGTAAGTTGTATTGATAAGTCCAGATCTTGGAAGAAAAGATGAAGCTGGAGATGTCTTTTAGGAAACATTGGCATGTAGAGAACAGTTAGCTCCATCCCATGATTTGAGGTTTTCCGTAACTACCTTCTTCCTCCTCTCTATTCCCTTTCCTTCCCTTGAGCTCTTCAATCCATTCTGAGAAATCTTCCTCCAAGAAGGAACCTGTTATCATCAGTGTTACTTGTGGAAGCAGTGCCATATAGCAGGGCTGTTGGGAAGAGACAATTTCAGTGTTTCTAAGATAGGGATGAAAATTACATCCTAATGTGAGAACATGATGGCTGGATGAATATATCTCTAATGTTCTCTCGATGGTATTCACTGGTTACTAGAACTAGAGCCCTTCTGCATTTCCCTGGGACTGCAAAAGCACAGGACCGGAGGTAATATGATGCCCAAAGTAACCTAATGACTTAGGTGTGATTTTCTTTGCCTAAGGTTTGTCTGGTAAGTGCAGTGTAAATTGAGAAAGAAAACAAACTAAGACTAGACCAGCAAACAAATCAATTATTATCATACATGCCTGAGAGTAGCATTGTTCTTTATTACCTTGCTTCAGAAATGCAACTAATAGCTGGAATGTACTTTATTCTTTTTTTTTTTGAGACAGAGTCTCACTCTGTTGCCCAGGCTAGAGTGAGTGCCATGGCGTCAGCCTAACTCACAGCAACCTCAAACTCCTGGGCTCAAGCAATCCTTCTGCCTCAGCCTCCCGAGTAGCTGGGACTACAGGCATGTGCCACCATGCCCGGCTAATTTTTTCTATCTATTTTTAGTTGGCCAATTAATTTCTTTCTATTTTTAGTAGAGACGGGGTCTCGCTCTTGATCAGGCTGGTTTTGAACTCCTGATCTTGAGCAATCCGCCCGCCTCGGCCTCCCAGAGTGCTAGGATTACAGGCGTGAGCCACCGCACCCGGCTGGAATATACTTTATTCTACAGAGAAGATTCTTGTATCTTTTATAGGGAAAAATTTTATGTTGAATTTCCCAATTAAGCTAAATCATATAGTCTTTGTTTTAATTTCTAGATCACCCATAAAAGTAATTATTATAAACTTTACAATTTATACTTTTCAAAAATATTTTTATTGTTACAATAGCCTTGCAAAGCAGTTATTTTATTATAGTCATTTTACAGTGGCTTAATGAAAGCCTGATACCCCCCATTGGTGTAAAGATCAACTTAACACCTTGGGGGCCTGGAATAGAGTAACTGAGAGCCTGTAGCCAGGGTCCATGCAGCCCCAGGTAGCTTCCTAATTGTGTTAGAGAATGCAGGTCTTAGAGATAGAGATGAAAAGAATGTTATTGTGGACTGAATTGTATCCTGTCCCTTGATATATTCAAGCCCTCACCCCCAATGTGATGATGTTTGGAGATGGGCCTTTGCGGGGAGGTTATTAGGTTTAGATGAGATCATGAGAGTGGGGCCCACATGATAGGATTAGTACTCTTATGAGATGAGATACTCTCATGCCTGTAATCCCAGCACTTTGAAAGGTCAAGGCAAGAGGATCGCTTAAAGTCAGGAGTTTGAGACTAGACTGGGAAACATGGCAAGACCTCATTTCTACAAAAAAATTTTAAAATAAATTAGCCGGGTGTAGTGGCATGCACCTGTGGTCCTAGCTACTTGGGAGGCTAAGGTGGGAGGATTGCTTGAGCCCAGGAGTTCGAGGTTACAGTGATCATACCACTGCACTTCAGTTTGGGTGACAGAGTAAGACCCTGTCTAAAAAAAAGGAAAAAAAGAAAGAAAGAAAAAAAGATGAGATACCAGAGAGCTTGCTCTCGCTCTTTCTCTCTCTTTCTACCATGTGGGGACACTGCACGAGGGTGTTCATCTACAAGTCAGGAAGAGAGCCCTTACCAGACCCAACAATGCTGGTCTCCTATGCTCCGATTTCCAGGCTCCAGAACTGTGAGAGATAAATGTCTGTTGTTTGAGCCACCCAGTCTATGGCATGTTGTTGGCAGCCTGAGCGGCCTGATACACATGTCTAAATAGATAGAGCAAGGAGAGCCTGAGGCGGGTATAGAGGGCTGGGATTCCCAAAGATTCTAAGAGCCAGAGGACACTAGAATAGAGACCTGTGAATTAACATAGTGGAATGATGGTAGGAGTGAGCCCAGCAGTGGCAAACTTTTATTTTCCTGCATGTGTACGCCATGTATTTTTCTGTATGTACATTCAGTGGGCAGATCCACCATGCAAGCCGACAAAGGAACAAATTTGCTATGATTTGTCCAAAGTCTATCCTTCTGAGTGGTGCTCTTGGGGACTTTAGCCCAGGGTCTCTAGCTTATAAATCCCATGCTCTTTTATATATATCAGACACTAACGCTGGTGTCATCAAAGTAGATAAAGACTAGTACCATTACTATTTCATTAATACTAATCAAGTTACTATTAATTACTATGACTTTTTTTACTATTATCACTATTAATTTTAGCTCCATCAATGAAATTTTATTAGAAATCTTATATGTTTCAAATGCAGGTAGAATATTACAACAAATCTTTGTGAAACAAGATTTTAGGGTGAAGTGGTCATTAATTTTTGTGTGTGTGAAAAAGAGCACCTTTTACATTTCCCAGAAGGGTTCATGATCAGGGTGGGGGAGGCTCTGCTGACTGTGGGAAAGGCGCAGGATCTGACTGCAGAAGACCTGGTTGAGTCTTGGTTCTGCAGTTTGTTTACCTGCGTGACCCTGGCAACTTGGTTAACCTTTCAGGGCTTTGATTTCCTAAACTGCAAAATAGGATCAATAATAACCCTTGTCCTTCCGTTTTCAGAAGATTATTGGCAGGAATACATGAGATACTAAGTGGAAAAATGCTGCAAAATTGGAGAACATTACAGAAATGTTAGTATGGGAGGGGTGGGCCTGGGGAGGGCCCTGTATCCAGTGAAGGACTGAGAGATCACTAAAACTGATGCTCTTTCTTCCTTAATGTCACAAAAAGAGGAGTAGGAGTGGTTTGAACGAAATATATTCAGTTAGAGTTTCCCATTTAAAAAAATAACAGAGCAAAACTTCTAGTCATAGAAGTTTATTAGTTGATGGGTTTGGGATAGGAGTTTATTGTGTCTACTCCATTTTTTCCTTACTTGACAATTCCATGACTTACATTGCACTTCAGACAGAAAGGTTTGTCATTGTGAGTGGGAGTTACATTGAATTAATTCTGACAGCTAGTGAGTGTTCCAGAATGGCAGAAGCAGAGACAGATGGCCTCTAGGGACTGACTCTCCACTGTGGGTTCTCTGGAGCCTGCAGGGATCAGGAATGGAAAAGATCAGGGCCCCTTTCAGCCTGGTGGGGGGAGCCTAGCCTGGGGAACTTCCTGGCTGCTCTGGTGACCTGCAGGGTTGATGACACAGCCCGTCCTATGCTCGAGGTGGAGACTCTGGACAGCCCCTGTCCCTGCCATTCTCTCTGTGGCCTGTTCCTGTCGCTGTCCCCTCACAATCCTGTTTGCTGTGAGTGTGTGCGGTGTCCCTCCCTAGTTTCTGTTCCTGTCTCCCAGCCAAGCAGTCAACTTCTGATTATTTGATTTCAAAGCCTGCCTGCTTGATGGTGTAGCCCACCTCCAGCCGCAGGTGGGAGTGGAGATCCTGGCTCGCCCTTCGTCCTGCCTCAGCATTGACACCTGCGGTTTCTGCAGCTACCTCAGGGGAAATGATGTTTTAGCCCGTTTCATCTCATAACACAGTATTTTGCTTCTGGGTGAGCCTTTCTTCTGTGATCCAGGATATTGGGCAGCGGTTGAGTGGCATTTGCTTTACGGCTTTTCTCATACTCTAGTCGTCCTAGTGATTCGTCAGAATTTAAAATGTCAACCGTCTTCTAAATCCAACACAAACACACGTCCAGCTCCCCTAATCCAGATGCACAGCTGTGTCCATAAGTATAACCACACTAACGCTGCCAGTCCCTGTTGCTTCTGGTCCAATCCAAAGGTGTTTCTTCAAGCCCTTGTGTAGGTTTGCGTTCACGTAGGGACCTTGGAGTAGGACAATAGCACGTAGGTCAGGGGGACGGGGACCTTGACCTTCCATTGGCCAGCCAACTTTGTGGCCCCATCCCACCTCTCTGGACCTCTCTTTCCTCATCTCTGTGAAATGAGAGGGTTGGAGTGTCCACTGTGGCTCCTTTTAGTTCCGACTCCAGTGATCTAACTTTCCACTTTGGTTGGTTTTAGTTTGTGAAAAACCACACGTCAGACCTCACCCCTCCCTGTCTGTCTCCCAACCCCCACCAGGACTCAGACTTTGAGTGGTTTTTGCTGACAAGTCAAAATGTGCACAAAGCCATTCATGCAGGCTCATCCAGGTCATGCCGTGACAACAGACCATCTCGCCAGCGATGGGGATGTGATTTATGATAGTAGTTGCTGGGATCTATACAGAGAATTTTCTTTCCTCAAAGCCAGCTGATCTGAATGGAAGTTGGGACCCCAAATCTTAGACACTTCTCCAGGTACTGGCTCTGGCAGAATTTGTAAAAGATGCGGCTGCTCTTGCTGAAATATTTGCATTTTATTTAATGGTAGCTTACCCATTTATATGGTGTTTTGCAATTTTTCTTCACATGCTTATTTGATCTTTTCAAAACTCTTCTAGTATAACCAAGGCAGTTATGACCATGCCTGAGAAAAGCCCACGTGAGGTGTGCCTGTCCCGTGGGTTCTACCGCCTCAGTCAGGGCTCAGCATGTGCCCCACTGTGCTGCCCATTGTAAAATCACGTAATTAACACTGTTTGTAAAAGCATTTCATTTTACATCAACCACTGGGAAAGTAAATTGCAATACATTAGATAAAGTAAATGAGTAAATATAGTCTGATTAGGTTGTACCCAATGCTGAGAATCCTTCCCTATGGCCTCACGCTGCCTATAGAAGCCTGGGGAAGCTTCCATTGATCTCATATACTCAGTTGCTGGTCTGTGGAGGAAAACACTGGTGTTTTTTATAAAGTTTTGCCTTATGCTGGAGTTGTAAGTCACTTTGGAGGGCATTTTTATGGGCTGAATTTTTTCCCCTGAAAATTCGTATGTTAAGGTCCTAACCCCCAGTATCTCATCTGGAGTTAGGGTTGTTAAGGAGGTCATTAGGGTGGACCCTAATCCATTATGACTGGTGTCCTCATAAGAAGAGGAGATTAGGACACAGACAGGCACGAGGGAAGACTAGATGAGGATGCAGGGAGAAGAGGGCTGTCTACAAGACAAGGAGAGAGGCCTCAGAAGAAATCACCACTGCCAACACCTTGATTTTGGACTCTGGCCCCCAGAATTGTGAGAAAAACAAATTTCTGTTGTTCAAGCCACCTAGTCTGTAGTATTTGTTACAGGGCAGCCCTGGCAAACTAATATAGTCATGTAGGCCTGGCTTCGTCTCAGTTTAGAGTCCCTTTCCTCCAATCCCTGACAAATGGTTACTACTTAGCCTTCGCTTGGCTGCTTCTGGAGATGTGGAACTTGCTACCTCAGAAGGCAGCTAAGATTTTGTGTCACTTGGGACTCTTTCAGTTGAAGTGGCAGAAAACCTTACCTAAAGTGGCTTAAACAAAACAGAAAATGTATTGTCTAATTGAAAGGTCCAGCAAATGGCCTTAGGTTTAGCTTTAACCAGGTCTCAAACAATGTGGTAAATGAACCCTGTTACCTGTTTATGCATATGTGCTGAGGTTCCGTGGCATGGTGCTTAGCAGCTAGAACAACATCACCTGCCCAGAGGTCTAACTTTGGACTTACAGGGAGTGAGCCCACCCTCTCTTCAGCAGAAAGTCCTTCACATCCTCCAATGCCCCTCCTGCAACTTTGCTTCTCCAATTCTCTGAGAGGTTTCTCCTGGAACATCTTATCTAGGACTCCCCACGGTTTTTCTTTACGCTCCCTATTCTGGCTCCTTTCTTTTTTTCTCAGCGATCTCTTAAAATGGTGCCCTTAATTATACCCACATGGTCTGGCCATAGTCAAGAAAGGCAGGATTATTATCTCCTTTTGATGTGATCATGATATTCCTTTAGCCTGAATTTTGATGAACTTGTTTAGTCCCCTCAAATTTAGCTGAGGATCAACTAAAACTCTTGAGGCTTCTTTCAAATTCATTGCTATGCCAAATG
The DNA here is from genome assembly GCA_008086735.1 of Cheirogaleus medius. Classification (NCBI taxonomy): domain Eukaryota; kingdom Metazoa; phylum Chordata; class Mammalia; order Primates; family Cheirogaleidae; genus Cheirogaleus; species Cheirogaleus medius. The sequence goes on from VBSM01001562.1 coordinate 33,308,745, forward strand.
GCAGTGATTCTTCTGTGGAAATTGTAGTTTTTGGACTGTAGATATACCTCAGGCCATATCCTGGAAAAATTTTAACCAAAATCACAGTGTGTGTGTGTTCAGATGTTTGATTTTTACCTAAATGGAAAATACAGCAACAAAACAGCACATTGTGTCTTCCAAGTGGTTGGGTTCCATTAATCAAGGTTCTATTTTGTTTTGAACATCCTTATTTTCTACCTGGAGATATATATAACCTAAGAAAAAGTAGACAGATAAACTAAAAAAACAATGGAGAGATGTAAATGTGGCCAGGAACCATCACAGTGACCCTGCTGATAGTGACCCTAAGTGTACTCTTAGCTTATCAGTCATTAGAGAGTAACGATCTGAAGGCAGCAAAATAAAGAATGATTAAGACCAGCAGAGGCGCAGACTTCACTTTTACCTGTTCTTTTTCTAGCAGAAACTATAGAAGGAAGTATCAGTAGCTACACAAAACATACACAGCTAAATGAATATCGTTTCTCCCTCATTCACTCTTCTGATATACAACAAGGTTCTTATGCTCTGTTCTACAAAGATAGGTTGGTGGGAAGCTATACCTGCTTGGTAGTCCGGGATCTGTTTGTGATCCCTTCATTTATGCTATGGGAATACCACTGACTTTGAGCTTAATGGCTTGTATACTAGCTTCTGCTCTTCTGGTGAGACAGACTTGTGGTGAGCAGAACCCTATTATCTGCTTCTGCACGTGTCGAGGTTCCAACACATGTGCTTCAGGATGTCCCCAAACATGCTGAATAAACAAACTACAGTCAGCTATCCATTGTACGATTGCTTGTCCACACAAATGACAATATTTATCTTCAACCATAGTTAATTAATATTAATCAAAAGAGGTATCACATATGAACACCTATTTTTTTTATCTTCTTATTTCTAGGCCTCTTCTGTAAGCCAGTTCATTCTTTCACATACTCGTCACTTATTCCTGTACCATAACCATATCTTAAAATAAACATACACACATATAATTGTAATATGTACATAGTGTATATTTATATTTTGTTCATTACTGTATCCGTAGGAACTCAGCATAGAAAATGTTCAGTAAGTATTTGTTAATTGATATTTAAAGTATTTATATTTTCCCACTAGTTCATGAATATTTATTCAGTGCCTGCCATGTGTCAGCAGTTGGGGATAACGCTGAGCTAACACAGTATGAAAAGTCCCTGTCCTCCGTGGAGAACAGTCAGGCTGTAGACGTACGGTTACAACTGAAGTAAGTGTTGTGAGCAGAGGCACATGACGTAGCGATCACATGTAAAAAGACTGGACCTGGCGTGAGGTGGAGCTGAGTGAGATCCTAAGGAAAAGCAGGAAATCAGGACACAGTTGGGATGGGTGGGGACAGTGGTCTGGTTTGGCATTCATATAGGTTGGAGGACAGGGAGTGAGGCAGAGTGTTGTGCCAGACAGGCTACAAGGAAAGTTGTTTTAGGATAGAATCTTGTTTATGTCAGCAGTTTTGATTCCAGTGCTCCCATGGTGTTACATATGCTTTCTGATGATCCCAGTGACTCTGGAAGCAAACTAGCACTTTCCTTAAGTCCATCTCCACAGACCACCATTTCCTTTGTCCTGAAAGAAAACTAGTATGGCAACACTAATTATTTTGTGTGCCTTTCTTAACTATTTGAACAACTGTATGGTTTACTCACACCCACACTCCCAACAGATTCAAAAGAAAGGAATAATGTTGAATATTAACTTAGCTAGAATGTTGTATTGTTTTTAAAACAAAACAGAAACCCAGGTAATGATCCTTTTTTATTTTTTTTGGTGAGACAGAGTTTCACTCTGTTGTCCGAGCTAGAGTGCCGTGGCGTCAGCTTAGCTCACAGCAACCTCAAACTCCTGTGTTCAAGCCATCCTTCTGCCTCAGCCTCTCAAGTAGCTGGGACTACAGGCATGCGCCACCATGCCCGGCTAATTTTTCTATATATTTTTAGTTGTCTGGCTAATTTCTTTCTATTTGTAGTAAAGGCGGGGTCTCGCTCTTATTCAGGCTGGTCTCGAACTCTTGACCTTGAGCGATCCTCCTGTCTTGGCCTCCCAGAGTGCTAGGATTACAGCTGTGAGCCATCACTCCCGACCAACGATCCTTTCGTGTTGGAGAACCTTGGGTGAAAAACATCATACATCATTTAATGTGTCTGTTCATAGCTATGTGAAACACAGTGACTGATCTCTGTATGAGAAAGTAGGTATGCACATGGAAAAAAATTCAAAAGGTATCTAGTAAAGTCTCTCTCCCACCCCTGGGACAGTCCTCCTATTCTGCTCCCTAGAGACCATCAGTTATATGAAGTTCTAGTGCACATACCTTCCAGGGATATTCTTTTCACATGTATGTGCATGTTTGTATGTGTCACTTCCTTTTTCTGGCATAAATATTAGAATACTATCCTTTCTATTCTGCAGTGGCCTGTAGCTTGCTTTAGGTGGCACACAGTTCTGGAGGCTGGGAAGATCAAGATCAAGGTGCTGGCAGGTTTGGTGTCTGGTAAGGGCCCAGTTCTCTGCTCTCAAGATAGTGCCTTGAAAGTTGTGTCCTCACATGGCAGAAGGCAGAAGGGCAAAAGAGGAGAGCAGCTCCCTTGCACCTCTGTTGTAAGGTCATTAATCCTACTCGTGAGAGCTTTGCTCTCATGACTTAATCACCTCCTTAATATCATCACACTGGTGATGAAGTTAAACATATGAATTTTGGAGGAGACACAGAAATTCAGACCATAACCCCTATAATCTGTGATTTCTACCAATTTTAATTTCTTTAGTGTAAAACATGAACTTAAAGACACTTTCAAAACAATGTGAGAGCTGAAATCTTTTATTTTAATCCAAAATTTTAAGGTGCCTAATTTGACAGTGTTTTTTCCTCTACCCTTTAAATCTTTATTCTTATATGATATATGATTATCAAAAAGTACATAACTCACTATACTAACTCAAAATCTACAGAAATATACTCCTTAGACAATGAAGCTTACAAAATAAGCATTGTTCATGATTTGGTGTCTGTCTCCTTCTAGGTTTGTTTTTATACTAATATAACTTGAATATGGATATTGGTTGACTCAATATTGAGTATGGAATGTACATACAGACAGAGATAGTTTATGAAAATATGGCAATAGCATAGCCATTGTTTTATGAGACTCACCTAGTGGTTCTCAACGGGACATTTAGAAATGTGTGTGGGGTCATCTTTAGTTGTTCCAGAGACTGTAATTTAGCACCAAAGTCAGGGATTTTACACTTGATCTTAGCCAAAAGGTCGAGAAATGATGAAGGTCAGGAATTTTAAACATGCGGCAATGAATGGGTGGGTCCCACACAATAATGAATTGTTATCATCCAAAATGATAGTAGCCTGTTGAGATATACTATTAATATTTTCATGAGAATAGTGCTTCATTTTGCCCTTACATTTTATTAATTTATATAAGATTATATTAAATTATGTCATAGATTCATTGAATACCTGAGCAAGGCAGGCTCTCTTTGAATACAAGGATGGAAAGGACATAGCTCTTGCCTCCCAAGAACTCACCATCTTCTACGCGCAAGAGCCGTAGACTCTGACAAGTCCTCTAATGGAAACAAAGAGTATAGCTGAGAGGAACAGGGCAAGATGGGATCAACTATACCTGGAGACATCTGGGAAGGATTCTTGGAAGGGATGATCCCTTTCAATGGTAGAACTCTCAAAGTCAGAGGTGTCAGTGCCTAAAGTCATATCTTGGAAAAGGGGAGAAATATGTCACCAGCTTTGCTACTTGTATGTATGTGCTTGGTCTGAGCATGAGATGTGGCAGCTCCTGCCCACATGCTGTTTGGATCATGATTCTCTGGCCATTTCTCCTCCCCTCTGTGTGGCCACTTTTGCTGACAACTGTAGCGTTAGGAATGTACCATGATGTGGCTCAGGTCATCTCCTTGGGGTGGGCATTCCTAGGAATGCCAGCTGTGATTATTTCAAACCAGCCAATCCTGGGAGTGGCACACAGGATGGCAGGGGAAGCCATGGGGAGGAGGATAAGAGAATCCAGACAGTTACCGTAAAACCCTGTCCTGCTAGACAGGGGCAGAGGAATCCTGGCAGGACATCCACAGTAACATTGTACCATGGGAGATGGCTGGGAGGAAGGAGACAGTTATGAGAAAACATGTATTTTCTAGACTAAAACTTAACTCTTTCAAGGCCAAACTCTAAAGAGTTTGGATATATATTTCCTACCTTCTTAAACTGACTGTATAGAATATCATCTTACCGAGGTCATCAATACTAATCAGTGATTATGCTGGAAATATGCTTCATGCCTGGGCAGGGGAGCACTGCTTACATTTAATATACGCCCTGAGCACCAGAATCTTGACTCTTGTCAGCAGCTGACACCTGTCTGCTCTGGAAAGACATCTGTAATGATATCTAAGGAGTTTTCTTACTGACAAATTTATATAGACCATAAGAGGATGATCTGGGACTGATGGAACCCAACCTAAGTTGAACATATACTGTTTACCATACAGAAAATTTGAGCTGATTCATATATGAGGCAGACTGCAGACTCCAAATATGTGGGATTAACAACCAATTCTTTCTCATTAGGAGCTGGTAAAAACTCTAGCTAGGTATAGCAGAGGAAATTGTCCAAATGGTCGGTAACCTGTTCGAAATATTGCTTTCTGAATCTTGGTTGGTTGCTAGTGTAGCTTCATCTCCTACCCTGCTCTTGAGCAACCTTGTATGTGTTGGAATGGTGCATTTTTGCATGAGGGTGTGTAACACAAATTGCAGGCAGTTTTTAGTCTATCTGCAGATATCTCACTTCTGATTGATAAAACCAATCTTTACCCAGGGTATTTTTGTTTTTATCCAGTGTATTTTTTTTTTTTTTGAGAACTTTTGTTTCTCTACTAGAGGTTTTGCAAAATGCTTGTTGCCAATTACTCATTGGGCTGAGGATGAATTCTCTGGTGGTGCTGCTCTTTTGTCTCAGATCTGAGCAGTGTAGGATAATCCCGCTTAGGTTTTTCTTTGCTGCTCACACTCTTTTGTTGTCTCTGAAATAATTTCCAGATTGGATCTGGACTGGAAAAGTTCACTTATTCCTTCAAAAATTCTTAGACTGTGAACCTTCTTGTGTCTTTCGATCACCCTCTCAAGCCATAGATGGTTGAGAGTCTGTGGTTAACCCCTCTTTCTATGATGTTCTTCTTGCCTTCTGTGTCCAGCTATTTCTAACCCAGATGTCCCTGAACCCCCAGGTAGCTAAGGGTCTCTCCTTTGTGGTCCCATAACACTTTGTGGATATCTCTTAATGTATTATATTATATTTAACATGTTTATGTGTTTGTCTCCCCACTAGACTGTAAGTCCCTTGAGGGGAAGTAGGATTTCCTCTACATTGCTACTCCACTCAAGTCCAGCACAGTATATGGTACACAGTGGTATCTCAATAAGTGTTTACTGGACAAAATCCATATTCATTGGAGTTTTAAGTGGCTCTCAGGGGGCATCAGTCATATAGTTGATTAAATTTAGAAAAGCAAGGCATCATCATAAGTACACTGTTAGGAATTGCAGAATGACTCATAATTGTATCTGTGTCTTGAACACTCTTGGGAAAAAATACCACTTTTGTTATAACATAACCACCAATCAACTTAAACTGCTAATACTGGGAATTGTTATATAAGAAATTAGAATCTCATAAGCATTTTTTTCTCCTACTCTTATATTTTGCTTAAATACAGAATAAAGATGTTTGCCACGTGATTGGGTTTCCCATAGTGTAGTGTTTTCTGTTGAATCATTTGCTCCTTATCAGTGGTGTTCTGCTTTATAGGTAGCTCCACTTATACCAGCCACCTGTTCTAAAATTGCCTTTGTTTCTTTTCTACTTCCTGACTTCCTGTTATGAAACAGGAAAGCAATGTTGTTTCTGAGCTTTATCGTTACAGATGTTCTGTAGGCATCTGTATCTCTCTGAGGGCACTTTTCAGACTATTCTTCTGTATTTCCAGACCTCAGTGCCCAGGACAATTCTGGGACCCCTGAATATGTGCTCTGTATTCAGCGTAAAGAAGAATTTGATTGTATGGAAGATCATAGAGTAAAACATAAATTCCTTTTTATCAGCAAATCCTTGATTTCATGAAAGTGAATGTATTAGTTTGCTAGGGCTACCATAACAAAGTACCAGGGACTGGGTGGCTTAAAAAAAACAGAAATTTATTTCCTCATAATTCTGAAGGCTACAAGTCCAAGATCAAGGCATCAGCAGCATTGTTTTCTTCTGAGAGTGTCTCTCCTCGGCTTAGAACTTCTTCCAGTGTCTTCACTGGGTCTTCCCCCTGTGCCTGTATCCTGATCTCTTCTTATAAAGACATCAATCATATTGGATTAGGACCTACCCATATGACTTCATTTTTCCTTAAGCACCTCTTCTAAGGCCCTATTTCTAAATATAGTAACATTCTGAGATACTAGGAGTTATCATATGACTCCAACATATGAATTTGGGGGATTTGGGTTGGGGGGACACACAGTTCAGCCTATAACAGTGAATAATATGGCAGTTTAAATATCCCATTCAGATACTAAAGAGATTCTTAGGTTGCTGAAACACTTCTTGGTGACTAGTCAATAAATATATGTCTACTTCTTTGCCTTTTCAAAGATCCAAATGCTGCCTTCCTTTCTGCTCGTAATTTTACCCTTCTTATTTCTGGAAGTGACTACCCCAAAATCGTTGGTGAGGAGGGAATACTAGTGCTCCTTTCTCTTTTAGAATTTTGGGGTAAAAGTTTTATCAGAAAACAAAAGAGTACTTGTATACTTTTCTTTAAGGTAATAATTATAACTCATGCTACCATATATTGAGTGCTTAATTTGGGCCAGTCATTGTGCTGTAATTATCACAACAAATCTGCAGCATGGATGTTATTATCCCCACTTGATATATGAAGAGACTAAGGCTCAGAGAGATGAAGTAACCTAGCCCTGGATACTACTTCTTTTGCTTTTTCTTTCTTAGGATACCTTTTTGGTTCTAAAAAACTATCAGTTGTGAGATTAGAAATGTGGGGAAGAAGTGAAGGATATATCAGATTTATAGCCACTCAGCTTGTTGGTGGCAACCTGAGACTTAAGGGTCCCAGAAGCTACAGACCAGTAACTCTAGTGACTGAATTCCACAAGAGTAGAGGGTTGAAGATGTAGCACAATCTACCCCTTAAACTGGGTCGATTGATTCTGGGTTATTTTAGGCCAGGAGCTTTAGACTATGGCCCGGATTGAATTACAGTTGTCATGGCAACTCTGATTCAGAGGTGGACTCAAAAGAAAACTTCAGAATAGGCAATATGAACACCAGGAAGGTAGATGACCAAATTTGTTTTATTTTGGGATTGTTGGACAGTATTACTGGGGACAGCTTGGGATGAACTATAGATCAGTGGTTCTGTACCCTGGCTCAGTATCAGAACAACCTAGGGAGCTTTCAAAATGCCTAGGTTTCACCCATAGAGATCTTTATTGAGATGAGTGTGGGCCTGGACATCTGTAGTTTAAAACAGTTATCAGAGTAAGTCTGATGTATGGGATGTTAGGAATTAATGAGCAAGGCCAGGAGATGGCAAGCTGTGGCCAATTGACCAAATCTGGCCTGCTGACTGTTTTTGTGTAGCCCATAAACTAAGAATAGTTTCTGCATTTTTAAATGGTTTTTAAAAATCACAGTAATAATAATATTTTGTGACACATGAAAATTATATGAAATTTAAATTCCAGTGCTCACAATTCAAATTTCATTGGAACATAGCCACGCTCATTCATTTACATATTGTCTATGGCTGCTTTCACGCTATAGCAGCTGAGTTGAGTAGTTGTAATAAAGACCATGTTGCCCATGAAGCCTAAACTGTTTACTCTATGTCCCTTTATAGACAAACGTTTGCTGACCTCTGAGTTAGGCTAAGTAGAGGTCATCCACAGAGCTGGTTTGGAACTTAAAAAGAGGCATAGGTTTGTGTAACTTGCGTGTTTGTGTAGTGTATTTTGTATTTTATTTTCCTGGTTTTTTGGGGTTTTTTTCCTAGCAGTGGGAAATTGATGAATCTGTAGCAAGTTTGATCAACAAAATTGTTATCAAAGATGGTGGAAACATATACTTTTTTTCCCTCAAAACACAAGTACAAAGAACATAACATGCACAGAACAAGATGAACCAGACCTTTTTAATACTTTACTGAGGATCTTCTAAATTCCTTCTGATATCCTTTTCCTATTTCATCCTCACCTCCTCAATCCTTTTTTTCTTTTTTGGTGTTTCCCCCATCCTTCTGTTCCATGTTTGAGATTAATGGCAGCTGGTGCCTGAGAGGATTTGCTTTCCTTGATTCAATGTTGGAAAAAAGGGAGCAGTGTTTATAGGAATGATTTTAATATAAAAATTTGGTTGAGCAAGATTAGGAAAATACCACCGATAGTCATGTTCGTTTATTTCTACCTTCTACTTTTCATCCACTTGGATTCAGAAAACAAGAAAAGCATTAAGGTTAGGAAAGTTAACAGTAAATCGAAGACAACTAAGAAAGACAAATCCCTGCCATTAGGCTGTGTTTTGTGTAGAGACATAGCCATTATTTGCTTCCAAACCAGCCCATCCAGTTTAGAATAAGAGGGATCATAACTTTATGCTTGGGTACAACACTTTAAGCCTTTGCTTATTTTGTTTTTACTTATATTTTTGGTGGTGGTAATGGTTGAGGGTGAGAGGAAGTAAGAGGTTGATATATATTTATAAGCTTTGTAAGCATATGATACCATGGATTTTTTTAAAAATGATGAACATGTGTCCATTGAACTGACAGGAAAAAGTATTTGGTTTCCAAATAGCTTATAGTAATCATTGGGTGATAGTTTTTGATGATCTTGAGAGTCTCCTTGTGAAACTGCTTGATGTCTTGGGTATTGCAAGCAAGGCCACATTCATGTTTACATGTTCTCATTTTTATCCTGTCCTTCCCCCGTCATAGTGAAGTGGCTACAATCCCAGGCATATTTCCCCTACAGGCACCTGGAAGGAAGCCAATAATGTCATTACAGATGGCAATGTGCCCAGACTATCTTTAAAAAGCATCATCTCTGCTACTAATTAAGTTTCAGGAAGGGTGATATTTGCTTTTATATTAACAAGCATTTTGAAAGGCTGAGGGCAGATATGTTAAAAGCGATCTTATTCCTAAATTCATGCTTAAACTTAATTGTCCTTCAGCTTTCCCACTCTTGAGTTTGGAACACCGTCTGCTGGATGACAAGTGGTTTGGGGAGGGGAAAAAAGTAGATAATATTTGCATGTTTTGAATTTCATACCGGGGTCTCAATTTATTTACCTTTGCTTTTTTTTTTTTTTAGGGTTCTGTACATTGGCCTGGCCTGCAATACAGCTCGCTATATCTATATTTCCTACCTGGAAAATGCCTGGACTGTTCTCCCCATGGAAGTTCTTCAAGGTAAGTTAACAGATGGAAGTAAAATTATTTCTCTACCCACCTAAGCTATGACTGTGTAAAAGTCCAGTACCTTTCAGCATCTGATCCAATAAAGGAAGGGTGGACCTACTGCTGTATATAATTTTGAAATGGTTGTTAAGGAAGAGATGACGTCAGCGGGGCTGGGTCCGCAGTTATCCTGAGTGCTGTTCTGCCTTGCACCAAACAAAGCTGGATTTGACCCACACCCTTGTGATTAAACAAAGAAAGAGGAACTCTAGAATAAACTCCCAAATACAGCTGTTAGATACAGACATCCAAAGGGGGTTTTAAAATATAAAAGGATTTATCTTTTAAAGGTCTTGGTTTTTTGTTTTTGTAGGTTCACTGTACTTACTGAAAAAAGACTGTCATTTTTATAACATTTGGTGATTCATAACTAAAGCGTTATAGTCACACTATTATTTTCTCATAAACCTTTTAAATCTTTGCTCAAATATCCTGATATGAGGTCTTCTTTTTTCTTCAGTGTACTGTTTCCCATCACGATATATAACTCTTAAAAAATTCTGAGGAGGCTCTTGCCATGTGGCTTAATAGCACTGAAAACGTGGATTTCTATTCAAAGATTATTGCCATGTGAGCTCCTATGATCCTGACTATATGCTGAAGGGCCCAGTTAGCAGCTTGGCTAAACCATTTAGTAATTGGCATCATGATTAAAATACAGATTCAGGACAAGATCACTGGAATTGAGGTCTTCAGTGACAGCCCATGCTACTAAATCATTAATTGCACTAAACAGTCTGTGATTATACACAATTTCACTAGCTTTATAGATTGCCATTATCATTTTCCCCTACCCTGAGGATGCGAATGCAGTACAATCAACATAATTAATTACTTGTCATGATGAAAGATTGAAGATTTCAGTCTTTTCAGATGAAGAATTCGCAATTATACCTCTAAACAGAATGTACAAAATGCAAGCTTATTTATCAAATTCCTTTGTGGCAATGAAAAAAAGAACTTATCCTAATTGAAAGGAGATATAATTTATATTCACATTATAATTATAAAATTCAAATATATATACACTTTGAAGGTGCTTTTCTCAGGTCTGATGCAATGGTATAATTGGTGAAAGGAGATTTTGTTTACAGATTTATAGAGAATGGAAATTTGGTCTTACACTAAATTATCGTTTGTAAAAATTAGAACTCTGGAAGGGTCTTGAGAGGAGGCACACATCTCAGCACTGTGTCACTTAAGAATAACAAAGCCATAAACATGAACTTCAGGAAAGAATCATGCAATAACAACAGATGCAACATAATTCTTAAGATTTCCCACCTTTAGTTTCTGTTCTCTCCTTGCCTGGTTTAATTGCTTTATTTATTGGTTTGCCACAATGTGCTGACTCTATAGAGATCTATATACCTACAGAAAAGAAAGTATGCATATTGTAACAATATATATAACAATAAAGTATGCATATTGTAACAATACCTTCTTTCTCCTTCTAATATGAATTAGGTGGTACAGGACTGTTTTCATAAGTGACTCAAGAAAAGAGAGTACTCATGAAGTGGATAGACGAATAACAGAAGAATTTAATAAGAGGGGAAAACAAATGCTGTTGTGAATTTAAAAACTCTTTTTTTACTGTTAATTTATCAAAGATGACTAAGAGCCAGACAGCATGTTGAGTTCAGGGAATGTATTTTTTTTATATATATATATATATATATATATATATATATATATATAAACTCATGCCCCAAGGTCTCGCTGTCTTGTTCTAGAAGCCAGATGTGTAAAACACATAATTACCTCACAGTGTATTAGATGGAATAATAGGAAAATGTGCTGGGTAACAGACAAGGAGCTCTGTGGAAAAAATAATTAACTTTGTGAAGCAGGGAGTGGGAGGATGAAGACTTTATTGAAAAATTCCCAAAGGAAATCACGAGTGGGCTTTTGAAGGGCAAGTAGGAATCCACCTGGAGGCTTAAGGAGAGCAGACATTCCGGCGTAGGGAAGAGCCATGTGCTGAGCACAGAAGTGGAAAGCAGAGTGGCATCTTCAGGGAACATAATGTGGTGTGCTGTGCTGTGCCTAGGGCTTGATGGATTTATCATCTCAGGCTGACGAACCAGGACATATTTTTATAATACGGTATGCACCTCAGGCTGTATTATCCCAGGATTTAGGGAGCTGGCCATGTTCCGAATCTAAATAAATTCAACTTCCTATGGCAGGCTACAATTTATACTTCTGTGTTTCATTTTAGTCTACCCTGTGCCAGTAGAAACCTAGTTACTGATCTGAAGCAAGTAAGAAAAGAGGATCTGCAAATAGTCTCCTAGTCCAACAGAGGGCTTTGTGACCAGTTAGCACAAAGCTCTTTGTTTCTAAAGCTGGAGGAGATAGTTTCATTCCCTGGCAGAAGTGAGTGCTGAGTACTTTGACTGCACAACAAAAACAAAATCCCCTGCCTTTGTTTGACCCATGCCCACTCCACGGAAAATAGTGGATCCTCCATGTGGAATAAATCTTGTGTCACAGGAATACACTTGTGACTGTAAAAGTTTGTTTTGCTCATCTGGATTCTTCTACCTTTACAAACCTTTGTCCAAAAAAATTTAAAGTCCGTGTGCTCAGAGGAGACTCTCCTTAGGATGCAATAAGGCAGGAAATTATTATAACAAAACACTGAATTATTTAATTACAGGACAAGTGCACTGTTATGATATATACCCCTTAATTCCTTGACTGGACACGCTTCCTGATGATTACCAAAGACGTGGTCTTAGGAAGGGTTGGGGAGTGGGATGTTGTCTCTCGTTACTGATGATCTTGACATTGAACAGTCAGCACTTCCATTCTTTGGTTCCCAACGAGCATCACCCAAGAAGGTCTTCTTAAAAGATATAAGCAGAGTCTGTCTCCTCATGCGGTCACCCTTGCCTCATCTCCAAAACACTGGGAGAACTAGTACTACCTAGTGGGCAGCTGAAGGGTAAGAGACAAAAGATGTGCTTTATTCCCTATCTCCCTTCCTCTTTTGAGTGGCATGTAACTAAGGGTGGAGGATTTCTTGTTATCCTTCCTTCCCTGGAATTTCTTGATCATTCTCTCAGCATTCTGTCTCGACAGGCCATGCTGGTAATAATTAGCAGATGGGTTTAGGAAGAAGCAAATTTCCTCCTCTCTAGACCTGTAGGAAGGAGGATATGTAGGCATTTATTTGGGAATCAAGGTGAGACCATGAGATGTTGTTTGGTATTGTGAGGTTGTTTCTTTCCCATGATTGTTCTCACGTTCAGTAGTCAACATTCTCTTGCAGCCTTATCCTTTTAGTAATTCAGCTACCATTTGCTGCAAACAAGTTGTTTGGTAGTCAACTGGTGACACCACATAAAGAAGCAGAAGATGTACTTCCTGCCGATAAGGCATCTGGGATTTATGTTAAAAAGACACAGTGCGTCTAAGTGCCTAAAAGCATTGCTGGATGGTAGTGGGGGGTGGGGTAGAGGATTAGTTTATTTTTATTTCTCAAGATCTCATTTTAAAAACCCATAGGAATTTTCTCCTTTTCTTTTATACAAAAACCATTTATACATTCATGCTTGTGATCAAGAATATAAACATTTGATTGAAATCAAACCCAAATTTGTTATGCTCCTGTGTGAGTATTGGTTGTGAATCTTTGCAAAACTCAAAGATGAATGTGATCAAAATTATTCTTATTATTAAAATGTATTTGAGGACAGTAAAGCCTACCTAGGGGCTGTTGTAACTAAAGAGGTCCTTGTGAGTTATTTAGTTAATGGCTCTAGCACTGAGGGGTGGAAATACGGTCTGGATCAGCTCCCTCTCTGTAGGGTGCTCTGTCAGTGTGAGCCAGGTTAAGATTTTGATTAAAGATGGCTTTTTAATATCACCAGTTAGGAAAGCTTGAGCTGACATTTATGAAGCTTTAGTTTGTTTATCTTACTTAGCATGTCTGTTCAGCTGAGTAAGAACCATATTTTCCTTCCTCTTATGTTCTGGAAGAGCATGTAGAAATTATAAGAGGATTACTATGCAGCCCTTACCTGACAGTGGAAATTCTACACATTATTCCAGTCTGTTATCATTCATATTGGAAATTTTGTCTGGCAGAAGCCATAAAACACAAATTATCTGCCACGTGAATGCGTAAAATAGACAAATGCTTTAAGTTAAACATTTCAGTTGATTAATTGGCATATAAAAATCCTTGGTGTTACTGTTAAAATTAATTTTTAATCAGAATAGTCTTATAAATTGTAATAGAACAACTTTATTATTTGCCACCCCATGTTTTACAGTTACTAAGATTTCTTCAAAATAGAAATTATTTTGTCCATTTAGGATTCATTTGAAATGTCTTCTGGCCCAAGAATCTTATTCTGGCAGTTGCAGCCCATATTAGATCTCCCTTTGCTGAACTGTTCTCAGACTTAAGTACCGTGTTACATAGTTTAGTATTTAACTGCTCCCCAGTTATTTTATAAATATTCATTTTATTTCCCAACTTAAGTTTAAACCTTTAAACGCAAAGACCATGCCTTATACTTTTTGAATTCTCCAAAGAGACATACATATAGGAAGATACACTATAAATGCTTATTTTTTTATCCATTTTACAGTCCCTTGTGTCATGTGCTAGAGTTGTTATTTTCTAATTTTTAAATCTCTTGAGTAATACAGGAAGGTCTATCTCAGAAACTTATAAATTATCTGAAGAAAATTTGAAAACTAAATTTAAAAGCTAAACCTTCAATATGATAACTCTTTCTAAGATGACATCTTACTATCCATGGCACATCTGTACAAACATTGGTGTATTTTAATCATTACTTATATTCCCCCCATATTCTACAAGTTAGTTGAGGCACCTTACCAAAATATGCAATAATCTGGAAACCATAAAGTGCTTAGGCATGAGTTAGACTATCTGAGTTTGAATTCCAGCTCCCCAACCTATAAACTCTGTGTCCTTGGGCAAGATGCTAATCTTGCTAAGTTTCAGGCTCCTGAGCTATAGAAGAGGTTGACGTGAGTGTTAAATAAACTTACTCATGTGAAGTATTTAGCACAGTACCTGACACATAGTTAGCCTCTAATAAATGTTAGATAATATACAATAACAAAAAGTAAAATAAATTATAAATAAATGAAAATCAGGACTGGGAAAATGTAATTTAAAAGATTCTATTCTAAGAGGTGAAACTATAACTATGCATTAAAGCCTGGCCATAAATTAGGCTGAGGCCAGGTAACTAAAGCATAAGGGAAACACGACTAATCAGTGTACACTATTCTTAAAGTTTTCATTGGGGAAGTGAAATTTCTACTGGGTTTGATATAAAAGCTGTTCTTATGTGTTGGCTTCATATGGGCAAACACTGAGCATGTAGTAGACAGTGTTGCCAAGTCTTGACATTAAATGTGCTCAGTCTGGGATGGTAGTCTCCTAGAATATGCTTTAAGGCTGCAGTTCCCCAGCCCCTGGGCCTCGGACTGGTGCTGGCTTGTGGCCTGTTAGGGACTGAGCTGCAGAGCTCTGCGCGCCCCTCCTCTCACTCCCTCCTACCCATGAAAACATTTTCTTCCATGAAACTTAGGAAGTGAGGGCACATAGCAGGAGGTGAGCAGCAGGCAAATGAGGGAAGCTTCATCTGTATTTATAGCTGCTCCCCATCATCGGCATCACCACCTGAGCTCTGCCCCACCCCCAGCGGAAAAACAGTCTTCCATGAAACTGGTCCCTGGTGCCAGAAAGATTGGGGACCACTGCTAAGGTATGCCAAAAGCATACCAGCATGTGAAATTCATGAGACCACCTGAAACACTGTTGCATCAGTTACAGACTTTTTTTATTTTAAAGCAACTCAAATTTTTTTAACTTGCAAACTAAAACTTATAGAAGACACTGACTGTTTTATTTCCTCTGTCCGCTTTTACTCATATATGGGATTTGGAAGTTTTCTCCAACTTACCCAGGGTACCTTTTATCCTTAGATGTTTTCTTCATCATATCACAGCATGCAGACCACTGTCTACCTAGGTTCGGTTTAATGTCCTTTTGTTCAGCTGCTGTTACATGTCGAGCCCTGTGCTGGGTGCTGGATATGTCTGTTCTCAAGGAGCTCAGTCTGCTCTTCCGTCAGGTAAATCCTGCCCCTTTTCACCCACCAGACTGTAAGTTCCATGGTGGCTGGGGACATTTTATATATATCGTCATATTCTCAAAGCCTCGCAGGGTATCTGACACATAGTATAGATGCTCAATAAAAACTGTTGAAGGGATGCATGAAGAGGATTCTTGTAGTGCTGTATATTGACAGATGTAGGAAGGTTGGCCTTTAACAATAATTGTTGTATGTCTTACATAAATATATATAAATTATATAATTGTTGTATGTCTTTCATGCAACACGCAGAAGGTTCATGCTGCTGCTGCTGCTAAGCGCATTGCTCTTTGTAGGGTTCTCTATTTTTGGAAGGTCCATTGCTGTTGGTAGCCCCAATTCTGGCAGAGAGACTGGCTTGCTATTCATCTGCTGTTTCCTTTTCTTCATGGACATACAGCTAGACTTTTATTTCCCTGCCTCCCTTTCAGTTAGTTATGACCATGTGATTGATTCTGGCCAGTGGAATATGAGCAGAAATGATGTGTTACCTTCTAAACCTGACTCATAAAATTTCCCATGTGCTATCCTCTACTGCCTCCTCTGTCAAGTGGATATTGATACCTAGGGTAATCATGTGTGGAAAATGGCAGAGCCTCTGCAGCTTGAGTCCCTGAATGACTGCATGGAGCAGAGCTGCTATTCCTTCTTGTCTCCTGCTCATTGGACTTTATGTGAGCAAGAAAAGAAAATAACTAACGTGTGAAACTACTAAGATTTGGAGGTTTATCTGTTACAAAAGCTAGCATTACCTTAACCAATACAGACTTTTTCTTTTATTGCCTGCCCAGTGGAGACCTTTTCTAAGTGCTTACTGATTTTCACCAGGTTGATCTTTCAGAAGCTTTTTTAAAATCAAAGCATTTGAGAAGTACACTGGACTAATTGAAATGTATTCTTTGGTCTGTGAATAGAAAAGGTTTGTCACAGCTAATTTTGTGTGCCAGTGCTGAAGGGATACTTATGTTTTGTTCAGTGAGCATAAGTCAGCAGCAGAAGCAAGAAAAATCAAAACAATGCTAGTTCCCCAATACTGTCAGTCCTCCCAGCCATTATGATGTGATTTCCCAAAGCCAAACAGCATACAGAGAGCAGCTGTTTACTTGAGAAGAAAGGATTTTTTCCCCTTGCACATATGTACTGTTTATTACAATAGAGCATTCTTGTTTGACAAAACTGAACAATTTGAAATGCATGTTGCCGAATCAGATATCAGTGTGGAGTATTATAAGGTGAGGAGTTATTTGGGGCATATATGTTGATTATATTTATGATATATCAGCTCTTTAGGAAGGATGGGGAAGAAGGTAGTAAGAACATCCAATTTTTAAATTGGTATACTGTTGGGCATGCTTGATATTATCAATAAAACTTCTTAAAGTAGATGGTTACATTTACTATAGAATACTTCTAATAATTGTGATAAGACCTATAGTGTAGTATTAATATTGAAGCACTCAAGTTCTGACCTTAGACACACTGGATTCAAATCCTGTTCTACTGCTTAGTAGTCTGTGTAACCTTGGACGAGGCACTCTCATTCCCCTGTGCCTTAGTTTCCTTTCCGGAAAATGAAGAAAAAATACGACCGCCTTATTATGGGGAGGAATAAATGAAGTAATCTATATAATACACCTAGCACAATTCCTTGTAGAGTAAGCTACTATAGTAATATTATTAATGAAAAAATTTAATGTTAATCATTATTATTTTTAGTGATGCCAGGTTATTCAAATGTAATGTATCCTCAAGTAGTTGAGGTCTTGGCAGTAGTTAGTATGGAGATATGCCTTTGTTTTCATTTAGGCATCAGAGCTAATCCTGAGGGATCCCACTAAAGGTAAGGAAGGACTGAGAAGCTAAGTTTATGTGACCTGTTTGGTCTCTGAGAGTCATTCATTGCCAGTCAATCTATTTATTAAGCACCTATTATGTGAGTTGGTGTTGAATTGCCACTGAAGGTGTATCAGTAGTCATACCTACAAGTAGCCAAGGAAATGTTAACACATATTGCAAGGAGAGTCAGTGCGCATGCCCTTGTCACTATTATCAGTCAGGAGTAACATCTTTTTATTTTTATTGTGTGATCTATCAATTTAGTTACCTCATACTTATAGGTTAAAAAATTTGTAACTCTAGTGTAAATACATTTACCTGTGCCACTAAATAAATTTGCTTATTTCATCACATAGAGAATAATCATGTTGTTTTGGAAAATTAAACTAAAAGACCAATATTCTTTTAAGATTTGATTTGATTTGATTTAGTCTGCTTCTGGCCAGAAGGGAATAACAGGGACTAGATTTATTCTCCTTTTTGAAATAACTAAAAAACTTGTCAAAATACAGGAAATAATGGTTCCCAAGGCACTGGACATCAGCAGCAAGGACAGTGATCCCTGAGAGAAGGGAACCAAATAAGGAGCATCAGTTTACTGCCTGGTGAGAGCTGGAAAGCTGCAGGGCATAGAGGAGAACCACTGAGTTGAGGACTCTAGGGAGACCAAAGGCCAGAGGTTAAAGGCAGAACACCAGAGAGGAGAGAAAAAACTCTTGAGATCTACAGAGAGTTCCCTTAAAGTATTCAGCAGAGTACTGATCAGTATAACATCATAGAAACTATCCAAAGCTAGGGAAGGAACTAGAAAAGCATTGGAGAGAACAATATTCAGAACCTATACGAGACTGGGAATAGTACTTGTTCCAATCAGCCAAACTGGAAAAACTCATGATTCCTAGGATTGGTAGAGTACTCAAAATGGTCTTGTGTGAGTACTATGAAATAATTAGCCCTAAACTAAACACTCCTCTGGTGTCATCTAATAAATCTTATAAACAAGACCCAAAAGGATCATACTATTTCCAAGTAACTTAGCTGCATCCCAGAACAAAGCTCAAGAATATTTATAGCTGTACCACCCTGAAGGCATATTTGGGGGGGGGGGGGGAAGTATTTATAGGAATTCAAAAATATCCAGTACCCAAAAAGGTAAAATTCACAATGTCTGGCATACAATAAAAATTACCACGGATGATCTTAAGTGGAACCATAATGGAATAAACACTATTTTTACTGGGTGCTTTAGGTCATATGCCTCATAGTTGACTGAGAAATATCAAAATAACTTTCTTAGGCCTTATACATGTTTCAGTTATCGTTTCAACTAAGTTATTTTTTGACTCAAAAGATGGACTAGATGATTAGTGGTAGTGTAACAGAGGGAATGGCCTAAAAAAACCAGCAAAAATATTTTCTGTCTCTTTAAAACTTCCCCCACTCTTTTTGGGAACTGCGGCCTGGCCTGCATCCCTGGCAGGGATGATTAGAATCATTAACACAGTAGTCTAGACTGAGAACCCACCCTTTAAAAGCTCTGTATTTCTGCTTATCATTAGGACATGGCATCTTTTGAGACAAGAGTCTACCATTTTCCTCTTTTGCCAGCAAAGTAGTAAACTTCTCTTTGCTTCTCCTCACACTACTTGTTCTGATGCAGCCTCCAGCTTTTGGTAATAGTAGCATGCATACTTAACTAATTTCCACAGAAATCAAATAAAATGTTTGCTTTATCTGGCTAAACAATTGCAATACCCTAGATAATGCCAGCTTTCTCAGAATTGAATAATGCCTAGATAGAGTCTTAATTATGAATGTTGACACAGTAGTACACAATGGGAATATTTTTAAATGTTTTCATTTATGGTATTAAAGATGATGCTAACTCCATTTCTTTTCAGATATGCTTTTTCATTAACACTAGGAAAAAACTCTGAAATATTCCAAGAAATAAATTGATTTATTCAAAATTAATTAGATTCAGTAGTAAAATTCAACATAGGTTTGGAAATCATTTCTTAAAGATGAATCACCAAAGATCTGAAACCACATCAAAATGATTGTAGGTCAACTTTAATGGTGACACAAAAGCTGTTGTTATGTCTGTCTGAGCCATTAATTGCAGGATTTACAAGTAGACAAAGATGGGCTTATGTATGTATGTGATCAAAACATTAAAGTATTAATATATATTTTCATTATAATTTGAGATCAAATATAATTCTAGCAGTTATTCTCTTAAGTGTGAAGGCTTGGACATGCACAAAATCTTCCAACAATAGAATTTGTCTCCTTTTTTGTTCCTTTCGAATTCTGAGCATTTTCTAAAACTCTGAGTGTTCTAAGATAATTAAAGCATTTTCTAGCAGGAAGACTTACCTCAGGATGCTTTTAAACTATTCTTAGAATTTGTTGGCTGTTATTAAGTGGCAGTTGTAAAATATTTCATACAGTCAGATTTCTAGATTTCCTCATTGCTTTTTGAGACTGATTGGATAATTAGGTACTCCCTTCTTTAAAGTAACCTCAGGGCATTAACTGGAGGAAAAAACAGTAAAGCACACAGTAAACAAAAAAATAAAATAAAATTCTCCGGTACTAAAAGCAGAAGAATGAAAGCCACTCTGCCTATATGCTCCAGCATTTTTCCAGGGAAGATGTAGGATTAAAATTGACTTCCCTAAAATAACTTAATTCAAAATATCATTTATAAGGAAGAACCAGTTAAATTCATCCCACTTCTTAGAAAAGAAACTAGTAAAACAGAGCAATCTGTAAGAAGAGATTGGGTTAGTAACATCACCTGTGTCTACAAAAGACAGTTGTGGAGCTGTAGTTCTTTTTCTTAAACTTGAATATGCAACTTTCTAGTAACCTTGTTAATAATCTGAAACTCTTGCCAATATTTTTAATACTGTTGTGTTCTGGTCCTCCAGTTTTAAAATAATGAAAAAGCAACCTAGGAATCTAAAAACCTCTACCATTTTCCATATTTAGAAGGCAAGATTAAGGAAGTCTTAGGAATTATGCTACCTAAAACAACTTTCCTATAAAATTTAGGGGATAAAATATATCATAAACTAGAAAAAGAAAATGCTTCTGCTTCTACCTTTTTTTTTGAGACAGGGTCTTACTCTGTCATCTGGGCTAGAATGCAGTGGCATGATCATAGCTCACTTTAACCTTAAACTCCTGGGCTCAAGCAATCCTCCTGTCTCGGCCTCCCAAGTAGCTGGGACTACAGGTGCATGCTACCATGCCCAGCAATTTTATTTTTTTTTTTAGAGAGATGGGGTCTTGTTATTGCCCCCGCTGGTCTCAAACTCCTGGCTTCCTGCAGTCCTCCCACTTTGGGCTCCCAAAGTGCTAGGATTACAGGCATGAGCCACTGTGCCTGGCCTAAAGCAGTGTCTTAATGAAGATTTTAATTCAGACAAGGTACAGTTGCTGTATATTAAAATAATGACCATTTTCCTACCTGTTATCTCCATCTTCCCAAGAAATGGTTAAGATATATAATGAAACTGGTAATGAGGCATTGTAAACTATCTCTACACTCTTATTTAATTTTTGAACCACATATTAAAAAGCACAAAAATTGTTATATCTTTGAACCATTAACCCTACTTGTAGAATTATAGCCAGTGTAAATAATCTAAGCTATGTAAAAAGCTATATCCCCAAAAATGTTAATCATGGTGCTAATTATAATGGAAAAAAGTAGAAATAATCAGTGTCAAAGAAGGTTTCCAGTAAGGGATGAACACCCATAATATACAAAGAACTGCTACAACCCAACAACAAAAACCCAACCCAATTGAAAAACAGGCAAAGGACTTAACAGACATTTCTCCAAAGGTATACACATGGCCAATAAACACCTAAAAGAGTCTCAACATCACTAACCATTAGGAGAATGAGATATTAATTCACACTCATCAGTATTGCTACTATTAAAAAAAAACAGAAAATAAGTTCTGGAGAGGATGTGGAGAAATTGGATCTCTTATGCATTTCGGGTGGGACTGTAAAATGGTGCAGCTACTGTGGAAAACAGGTGGTTTCTCAAAGTATTAGACATATAATGACTATATGACCCAGCAATTCCATTTCTAGGTATATACCCAAAAGAATTGAAATCAGGGACTCAAACAGATACTTGCATACCAGTATTCATAGCAACATTATTCACAATAGCTAAAAGGTAGAAACAACCCAAAGGTCCATCCACAGATGAATGAATGAACAAAATGTGGTATATACATACAATGGAATATTATTCAGCCTTAAAAAGGGATGAAATTCTGACACAAGCTATAACATGGATGTACCTTGAAGACATTAGGCTAAGTGAAATAAGATAGACACAAAAAGACAAATACTATATGATTCCACTTCTATGAGGTACCCAGACTAGTCACATTCATAAAGATAGAAAGTAGAATGGTGGTTGCCAGGGGCTGGACAAGGGGTGAATGGAAGCTATTGTTTAATGGGTACAGAGTTTTTGTTGGGGATGATGAAAATGTTCTGGAGGTGGATGATTGTAATGGTTGCACAACATTGTGAGTGTACTCAGTGTCACTGAACTATATACTTAAAAATGGTTAAAATGGTACATTTTGTTATGTATATTTTACTACACAAAATATATTTAAAAAATAGGTGCCTAGTTCAATAAATAATTCACCTTTTAAAGAAGAGTAACCTAAAAGTGCTGACCAGTCAATCCCTCCTGCTCTCCCTCCTCCCAGGAGTGACACACGCGGCCATCTGGGCAGCTTGCATCTCTTACCTGAGTGCAGCTGTTCCCCCTGAGCTGAGGACGTCTGCTCAGGGCATCCTGCAGGGCCTTCACCTGGGTTTGGGGAGAGGCTGCGGT
Source organism: Cheirogaleus medius (assembly GCA_008086735.1). NCBI lineage: Eukaryota > Metazoa > Chordata > Mammalia > Primates > Cheirogaleidae > Cheirogaleus > Cheirogaleus medius. The sequence goes on from VBSM01001562.1 coordinate 33,331,233, forward strand.
GCCATGATTGGAGGCGTGTTAGTAAATTATTTTGGTAAGAATGGTTTTCTCTTTATGCCTTTTTTCTTTGATGAAAACATGATCTTTCAGCAACACCTCAATAAACGCTCAAATTACTACTGAAGATTGCCAGAAAGCTAAACTCCAGTATTCATATTCCCTTTCTAGATTTCATGGTAATCATGATTGTAAACAGTGTGCTTAGGTTGTTAAGTCTGTAACTGTGCACACTCCTCTGACAAACAGCTTAATGGGATGTCACACAGATACTTCAAAGGAGCCAAACAATGAATAAGCATGTGTACTTTTGGCTTAAAGTAAGGTATCTAAACCTGCTGATAATAATGCTAAAGGAAAGAAAATCCAACATTGTTCCTTCCTCAGGAGATTCTGAACCAGAGGAATCTAACTATATGCTGGCTTTGGTAATGTCAGTACATCTCTAATGATGTCTGCCTGTCTTCTCAGATCTCCCTTATTGTAATATATGGACTGGGGAGGAAATGAGATTATTCTGTTCCAGGGATCTTAACTGTTCAGTCACCTATTTAAGGTGGGCCCAGGGATGTGTGAATTATAGCACTATTTGAGCTCTGCCATTCCAACTACAGATTAATGAAGCTGTTTGTTAATAGTTGGATAAATTGTCTTCATGAAGAGGAGAGGACCATTGTAGGTAAAAGGCACTCCTAGAAAATCTTCTGTAAATGCAGTTTTATAACTGATCAATAACAGATCCAATACCAGCACCTGGGTCTCCTGATACCTACTCAGTCCTGTGTTTTTTCCATTATGTGGAGATAATGGCCAGCCGCTTTCTTCTGGTTCAGCCCAAGCTGTGCTTCCTTTGCCCTGAAAACTTTGGAACGGTGACAGTTTTGGATGAGGGCCATCTTCATTTCCTGGAATTGCTCTATAGAGAGCTCTGTTTGTTTCCACAGGGGCTGCTGCAACCTTCCGAGGAATTGGCATGGCCTGCCTGGTGATCCTCCTGCTCTTTGCCCTGATCCAGTGGCTGGCAGTGCCAGATGAGGAAGAAGGTGACCGTTCCCATTCTTTCTTGATGGGGAAGTCTACATATGTCCCTCAGAAACCCAGAAGTGGTTACAAAGTATACAATGGGCTTACTTGTCTAGATTTTCTGAGTGGCATATTGATGAATTCATGTGTACCTTTCTTAGAAAGAAGCCATCTACTATGCAGAAAAGAATATTGGTTAATTTAAGTAGCTTGAGGTTTTCTTTTATGGTACAAGGTACTAGGGAAGTATTGGTTTTAAATTTCCCTGGTATTTTAAAGGTATTTCAAATTTTAGTCAAATACATATAACTATATGTATATGTAGTAGGCTGTATAGTAGTTTTACCACTAGGGATAAGGAGTGGTATTCATCTCTATGCCTTTACCTTCATTTGGGAAAAAAGTCTAAACCTGAAGGTTGACATTTTTCCTGAACCAGGCATGGCCTTTATTATTTAGTTTGTTAAATATGAAATGTCTGATTCCCGGTCAAAAGTTTAGTTTATTATATCTCAAACAAGAAGCAGTACAGTTAATCAAAGTATGTGCCTACACTATTGATACAGTTTTGCCATCCTTAATGGTAGTTTATTTATGCCAGCAGCGAAGAAGCCTGGAGAGCAAGTGGCAGTGAAATCATGAAAGGTATTTTCCATAGCTTGTTGAGAATTGAGTATTTTCCCTTGCAAGAAGTGGTCCAAAGCCGGGAAGAAGTGGTAGTACATGCAAGGTCTGGTGAATATGGTGGATGACAGAGAGTTTCCAAGTCCAGCCTTCGTAGATTGAGAAGCGTTGTTTGTGTGACATGTGGTCAAATGTTGTCTTGTGAGAGGATTGGTCTGTCTCTATTGACCAATCTCTGCTGCTTAATTGCAGGCATCCTCATCATTTGTACAACTGGTTACAGTAGACATCTTCTATAATTGATTGACCAGGTTTCATGAAGCTGTAGTAGATATTACTAGCACTGTACCACCAGACACCATTAGCTTTTTTTGATGAATATTCATTTTTAGACTGTGTTTCAGCACTTCATCTTTATCCAACCATTTTGCCAAACACTTGCAATGGTCAAAAAGAATCCATTTTTCATCACATATAACAATACAGTGTAGAAATGGTTCACCTTTATGTTGTGACAGCAAAGAAAGGCAAGCTTTGAGATGATTTCTCTTTTGATACTCGGTTAATTCACGTGGTGTACTCATCTACCCAGCTTCTTTACCTTGTTGATTTGTTCCAAATGGTCCAGTATTGTTGGAATAGTAATGTCAAACCTTGCTGCTAATTCACACATGGGTTGAGATGGATTCATTTCCACTGTGGCTTTCAGTTCATCATTATCCACCTTGGTCTTGGGTTGCCCCCGTGGCTCATTTTCAAGATTAAAATCACTAGAATGGAACTTCTCAAACCATCGATATACTGTGCTTTCATTAGCCACATCCTTCCCAAACACTTCATGGATATTTTGGGCTGTCTGCGCAGCATTGGTTTCATGACGGAACTCATTAGAAAATAACATTCTTATCCATGGTTTCACAAACATTGCTCTAAAAAATACTTTGAAAGATAATCACAAGCCAAACCATGTGTTTGAAAGAATGAGGATGTACCTTCACAATAAAAATAAAACAAGAAGTGTTAAAGTGAAATGTCAGATATACCAACTGTCAAACTTGGTATTTAAGGAAATCGGACATTTCATATTTAATAACCTAATAAAATTGTTACACAAAAAGGAGTTTAGAGCAAATAATAATTTATAGATGAGAATAGGTTGACTCAACTTTTTAATAAAAAGGCCAACCAGTAGAATGAAAATATTCTTACTCAGGTCCTGGGTCCCAGAACAGGGCTCGTCTTCTTTGGATGCTGCTATCCTTTGAGGAGCTTTGGCCTCAGTTACCTGAAGTGCTTCCATTAAGAGAAAAACTAGCTTGTTATAGAAACCTTAGATACAGATTTTAATCTGGATGAGTTACTCAGAAAGAAAGACCAATATTGGTGTTTCTTACTTTTGTTCTTTTATAACCCTAACTGGATCATATCCCTTACACATCCTTGGTCCCTGCCTTCTGTACAAGGCCAATAAAAATAGCTATCACATGGCTTTTCCTGTATTGATGCTTATCTTTAAAATCGTAATCCTGTAACTGGGCCTAAGGCAACACTCACTATAATGTATGTGCGCTACAGATGTTATATCTAAGTTAAATGAAAAATAGATTTCCTAAGTTAATATAAGTTAATTTCCATTAAGTTCTATAAGGAGATCCTGAAAGATAAACATCATATTCATTTACTCAGTATTTGTACCAAGTAAAGAAGTCCTTGGTAAACAGCAATTTATTAATATTGCCAAGCACACTAGCATGGACTTAGGGGATTGTTGGTTTATTTTTTTTTACCTTTGTTTAAATATGTAGAAAATATTTAAATATGATCTGAAAAATGAAAATATGATCTGAAAATAAAATCTGAAAAATGGTTTAAATATTATTTTCTTTCCAGATAAGACAATGTTGGCAGAAAGGATTCCTGTTCCCTCTAGTCCCGTTCCCATAGCAACTATCGACTTGGTGCAGCAACAGACAGAGGATGTCATGCCACGCATTGAGCCCAGACTTCCACCCAAGAAAACCAAGCACCAGGAAGAACAGGAAGATGTGAACAAACCAGCCTGGGGGGTCAGCTCTTCTCCCTGGGTGACATTTGTCTACGCACTCTACCAAATCAAAGAGATGATGCAGCTAACAAGAGACAACCGTGCTTCTGAGATACAGCCTTTACAGGTAAAGTTCCTCTGCTGGGTTAGCAATACTACCTGTCATGGAAGATACCTTAAGTAGGCTCAGTTTTTTAATTATTCATCTTTCATTCAACAAGATTTATTGAAAGTCTGGTGGAGGAAATAGACATGTAAACAAATAATTTTGGTACTCTGTGAGAAATGCATTGTAGAGGTGTATACAAAGTCCCACAGAAGGAAAATTCTGCCTTACAGAGTTGAGGAAGGCTTCATAGAGGACATGATTCTTTTATTTCTTGAAAGAAAGAAGTAAATCCCTTCTGATCTTGTATGTTTCATTAAAATTTCAGTGTTGATGGAATACCAGTAGCAATGAGAATATATGGTTCTTACCTTTGGGGACTATATTCATCCGCTCTGCAATTCCAAAATTCTAGTGGGGGCATTATAACAGGATCATGGTAAATATTTGTTGAATTAATTAATTAATAATCTGAGCAACTGTATGGGTCTGGTAGGACACCTAACTCAGTGGAAATACGGTTGTGCAGGTCGCCTCACATGAAAAATAAAAAGTGTGATTTTTCTTGTCCCTAGAGAAGTGGTCTCTCCTGAGTAAAGTCAAATCATACTGATAAAACAGCGTGGATAATTATATAATTAATGCCAGATCCTGACTTTGGAAAATGAGTGTGACTTCTAAGAATAGTTTCAGCAAAGTAATAAATCCAGCTTCCCCTTTTTATATTAATCACTCCCTTTTACTTGATAAGTCCTGTCAGCTCTATATCTAGGGTAGCTTCAGAGTACACATAGGAAGAAAATAAAAGGGAAAGACTTAAAAATGAAGAGTAAGCTGGGTGCAGTGGCTCATGCCTATAATCTGAGCACTTCGGGAGGCTGAGGTGGAAGGATAACTTGAACCCAGGAGTTCAAGAACCAGCCTGGGCAACACAGTGAGACCCCATCTCTACAGCAAATAAAAAAATAAAAACTTAGCCAGGTGTGGTGGCACACGCCTGTAGTCCCAGCTACTGGGGAGGCTGAGGAGGGAGAATTGCTTGAGCCTTGGAGTTCAGGGTTGCAGTGAGCTATGATCACACCATTGCACTCCAGCCTGGGCAACAGAATGAGACCCTCCTCTCTCTTTTTTTTTTTTTAAAGTAATTCGAGTAATTTTCCTTTTAGAAAATTTGTTGAACTACCTTAATTAAATTTATCTTGACTTTGTAAGCTAACATAAAATCTTTGTATAATTTTAACAAATCTGGTTCTTTACTGATAACCATATGTATGAGGGTCCATGTATGATTCTATTTATTAATTTATCAAGATAATAAATTGCATGAATTTGATGAAAGGATGATTCCTGCTTGAGTAGCAATGTTTTCATAACTTTGTGTACTCATCCTCATTTTCACCGAAGCCTGTTAGGCTTAAGCAGCATTAAAAATTTTTTTTCTGGTATATTGAGACTAATAAAAACTGTTAGGTAGTTATTCCTAAGAAGTCATTATTCTAAGTTTTTTTTTTCACATTTTAGAATCAATCACTGAAATGAACTTTCTTTTTGGTGTTCAGCTATTGGAAGTGATGGGTATAAACTTGAAGGAAAAATCATTTAAAAAAAAAATATGTTTCCTGACTTGTAAAACCAATATGGCACTTTATAGAAATTGCTGCTGGTGCTAGAGTGAATGTGTATATTCATGGTTATTTATAGCTGGGTACATACGTGCTTGTTTACATTCCCTTTTTTACATGGATGTTCTGATTTATTTAATTTTTAGTGCATATTTTGAAATCCCAAATGTATATTAGGACTCTTAATTACAGGACATTCTTTGCCTGGCTCTGCTTCCAAGGCTCAGAATCCCTTATCTCCTTGCTATTAGATGAAATGTCTTCCAGCTCTTGACCTCTGCTGTCTGAGCAAGGGGCCTGAGTTTCATTTATTCAGTGGTGCTTGCTCAGTGACTTGCCACATGGCTGGGGGTGCTCAGTAGATATTTGCTGATGTAAATTGTTTGCCTAGTAGTAACAGGCACTTTGGCAGTAATGTTCTTTTGTCCACAAGATAAGTCTGCTTATAGTGTTTGTGTTTTTCATGCGGCTCTGGCAGTTGCACATAGGAAAGGAGATGAAAGGTAAGACATTCTGTCCTTATTCCTCTATTACTTAGTCCCTGAAATGGGCACTTCAGGGTGATCTCACGATGTTTCCTATATTTTACTTGAAAGCATGTAAAAATTTTGGGTTTAATTGCTATCACTGACCATGGGGCATCTCCTATTTTTTTCCCTCCAGGGGACCAGTGAGAATCGGGAAGATTCTCCAGCTGGTAGAGCCCGGCCTGTCCCATGTGAGTCTCACTCTGACCCATCTAGAAACCAGCCGTCCCCTGACGCAGCAGCATCTCAGACACAGACTAGCCCCCCTCACCCCAATGTGGACCCGCGTGTGGAGAGTGAGGAGCAGCAGGCTCAGCCAGCTGCAGGAGGACACTGAGCGCATCCTGCTCATCTCACACCCTGCATGGAATTGGGCTCCTCGGCCAGGACACGGGGCCAGGCCCCCGGCGAGGATACACTTCCCCTGGAGGAGCACAGCACCGCATACGCTTCTAAATACCCAAGCTCATTAACATGGAAACACACATACACAGGAGCTACAGTACATACTGGCGGGAAAAGGTAAACTTCTATAATCCCATTGGAATTACAGCAGGGAAATGGAGTTCAATGAGGACTTTCAGTTCTTGGTTGGTTAGGTTAAGGACATCAGGACTTCTCTGCCAGTGCAGTTAGAGTTGTAACCAGCAGTTACACTAAGTGAGCAGAGGGAACGAAAGTGTTTCAAGGTGAATGTTGATATAATTTCCCTCTTCTGATTATTTATTCTAATTATTTGGTTCTTAGTGCAAATTGGGAAGAAACAGAATACATCTGTTTCACAAAAACACACAAACATAATTTTGTTTTTCCTTGGAGAGGACCATTTGAAGAGTTATAATACATATTTAAATAGCAACCAGATAAAAGTAGCACATATGCTTTTTGTTGAAAAAATAAAAGTGTCATCAGAAACTTTGCATATCTCTAGCAAATATATTTTTATATGTGTATGGTATACAATGAAAATAGTCAATTCTTTGAGCAACAAAAGCTGTTATTGACTACTACAAGCTAAGCTGAGCTTTAAAATGCCTTTTGTTTTAAATGGGCTTTGAGAAAGACCAGAAATGAGGGAGTATCTCAAATCAACCAACCAACTCAGTATCCTGTGGCTTGAGAGACAAGGGTTTACTAAATATATTGATACTGTAAATAGCCTCTAGTGCTATTTACTGTTTTATAGTGATCTGGGTTCTAATTAGCTGATGGAATACAATAAAAACATCTCTGAATTCCTAAGAGTTCCTTTAATTAAGCAGTACTATTTACAAATAACAGTATAAGATTTAAGTGCCTGGGGGAGGGATATAATTTTTAAAAATTACATATGGGTCAGTTTTGTTTTGGTTTTGGTGAGGAAAAGGTAGTAAATAGGAAACCAGGGATGGGAAGGATGGTGATAAGAAGTAACTGTACTTTCCAACAACTAAAGAAAGAAATCTCAGTATATTCTTTCTCATGAAGACATAGTCAGACACTGGACAATTCAGATATGGGTGTGCACCTGTAAATATGACAACTACAGTCAGAACAATGGCTGTGTGAATCACATGTAAAGCTTGCTGCTGAAAATGAAAGCGAGGTTCCTAGGAAGCCAGCGGGGAGGGCTGTAAAAATGGGAACTAGAAACAGGAACATGGTGTTAGGTGAGTGAAGTTGAGTTATACTGTGTATAATGGCGGTGGATGAGCACAGGAGGGGAAAGGAAAGAACAGAGTTAGAAAGGAGCAACTCACCTTCCCCTCTGGCCCTGATCAGGCAGGATCAGTTGTAAAGTGAGGGCTTCCCCATGAGCCCATGGTTCTGCCAAATACTGCATCTGGGAGAAGAAATTCTACACTTGGATGTCTAGCCTCACCACAAAACACAGCTTAAAAATAAAATAACTGAAAGAAATGGAATTAAGCAAATAGTTATTTTTTGCACTTGAACTGAAAAGTACTGTACTGTAAATTATCATGACTCATTTTAAGTGACCTTTAAAATCAGATGTATTTATTATGCTTGTATAATTATAGAAATAAAGAAATGGGTGACAGGCTGAACCTCACCTATGAATGTACAGTATGTGGAATTGTGAAACTGACTGTAGGAAGTCAAAAAGTTATACTGTATCTTGTGTTTACAGTTCTGATTTACTTCTTTGAAAAGCCTGCTGTTTTAGAAATGCACAGTTGACATGTTGAAATAAAAATAAATACCATTTTTAAATGTTTCTTAAATGATAAAGATGTGACCAAACAAATAAAAGTCCTTTACTCTGTAATGAATGAGACCGAATTCAACACACCTTTGTTATGGAACATTTACTGTGACAGCAGATTCAGTAATGCAGTAATTTCCAGCCTTTTGAGCTGACACCTTCATGGGTTTGTGGACTTTGTGACTCTTTCTTCCTGTCCTCAAAGTGCCATATGCTACTTTAAAAAATATTAAAGTACATTCAAATTAAATTTTGATTTGAGAATTTTATAACCCCTCTTGAGATCCCTGGAAATACTCAGGGGTGTCACGAAGCCCAGGCTGGTAATCACTGCCTTAAGGACTCATTTCCTACTCTTTCCCCTGTGATTGTAGAAACAGAAATTACCCTAGAGTGCTGAGTTTGTGTGGATCCAAAGAGGTTAGTTGCTAATTATTAAACTATTCCTCAAGTCCTTAAGAAGAATGGGAGACTATAATACATATATTGTCCAACAGGCAGTAAACCTCATGAAAAGCCTAGGGAATTCATAGGAAGACCAATCCTGCTTTACTGGTTTGTTAATCCTGCCACAGGCCTCATGAAGCAGATAGTTGGCTAGAAACTTCCCTCTGATTGCAGTTCCTTCCAGTACTGCTAGGGTGGGGGCTGCTGGTGGTGCTGGGGACCATTACGTAAGCAATTTTTCTCCCAGATGATCTGAAGTTCTGCAGTGAATCTGGGAAAAGGAGAACCACATGCATGGATATTGGGTGCTTGTTATGTGCTAATGAGACTATGATTTTGTCCTTACAAAAACTGTAGGTGGTACATGTCACTGTCCCAATTTTAACCATGATGATTTTGAAGCTAAACAGTTTAAGTTATGGGATCAAAGTCACAAAGCCAGGATTAAAATTCAAATCCTCCTGATGCCAAAGCCTCAATCTGCCCAGCACCTTCCCCCAGCCTAGTAGGTGGGGAGGCTTCTGCTTCTGCTGGAGGAGAGCAAGCCATAAAGCAGCCCTGGCCTGAACCATTAATGGACTTGCCTGATGTGTGTGTAGTTGTATTCTCATTTAGGATTTTTAGATATTTCCAGATTCCTAGACATCTAGCACCTTCAAACTCCTGATGCTTCATTAATTGTGAGAATAGCAGACCCTTTACACTCTCCAGGTGACTTGATGGTTTAGTTACTCTCAAAGCCATGGGAGTCAGGAAGGGCAAGCAGACACACCCACAGCTCAGTACCACAAGGCAATGGCACTGTAGAACAGCACTGTCTGATAGAACTTACTGGGAAGATGTAGAGTTCTTTCTTTGCACTGTCTATTGTGGTCCATTAGGCACTTGAAATGTGGCTAGTGGGTCTGAGGCATTAGAGTTCTAATTTTAAACAGCCACTTGTGGCTCATGACTACCATAGTGGACAACACAGGTATATAACAAGAGATCACCTTTGGGAGATTGCTGGGCCTCAGTTTCCTCATCTTCAGCATGAGAGGGTGGAGCCTGAAACTGTTACTCTGTGAAGAAGATGGCAGGCTTATGACAGAACTGACTGTAGGGAAGAAAAAGGTGATTTTCCACTCAGAAGTTCTTCAGCTCTTTAGTGCATGAGGGCAAGACAAAGGCAACTTATGAAGCCCCAAACCCCCAAGCCTGTGCTTGCTTTTGCTTTTTTTTTTTTTACTGGCAGGATCAACCAGGTATCATGCCTGTGCTTTTTTATCAAGATAAGCTTTAAGGATACCCAGCTTAAGAATTCCAGACCATCAGGCAGTTGGGAGAGAGACTGGTGCCTAGATGGGGACAGAATACAGGAGTAGGAGAAAGGGGGAATGGTTTCTCAGGTTAGAAGATCATTTATATTATGCCAGGACAAACTGTGGCTTATGATAAAGGAGTACCTGGAAACTTACTGATGTCTAGCATGGGGGAAAAGTGAGCCAGCCCAGGTGGGTACCTAACTCTCACTCAGCTCCCATCTGCTTTGGGCAGCTAATGTCGGCCCTCTTGCCCCACTGTGGCTCCAGAAAGGTCCCAGTTTTTAGAGGGCAACCCAGGAACCTTATAGTGCTGGGGTTGGGAATGTGGGCTCTGGCGTCAGCATGTTTAGATTTGAGTCCCAGCTCTGCCAGTGAGAACTTACATGTACACATTAACATAACCTGAGCCTCAGGGCTCTCCTCTGTAAAACTGAGGTGATTACCTTACCTGCTTTACAGGATGGTTTGATGTTTAAATGAGATACCTGACACATAGTGCACCCTCCATAAATACTGCCATTGTGTGGTAGAAGCCCAAGGCAGGAGTAGTACTGTCTCATTTTCCAGGGCCTAGTTCTTAGTATTTTGTTAACATTTAAACCTATGATCATATTACATTCTCCCAATCTACAGTGCCATGCTGTATATAGTTACCTATATCTAGTAATCTGTACAACCAAGCATCCAGTCCAACATGCACTGTAAACATTAACTGGTTAGAGATATGAATTAGTTAAGGGATAAAATTAAGCAAAACATAAGTTGAAGAGGATAGAAAAAAATGACAAATAATGACAATTCCATAATGTGAAAACTCTACAGAGAGGGAGAGGTTATAAAAGGTTATAAGTTCCATAAGTTTCATTTTTCTTTTTCTCCTTAGAAGTGTCAACAAAAGTAAACTGAAGAACTCTAATTATTTAACAAGTTATATACCATACTCCCCCAAATAGTCAGCTGAGGATGCTTTTCTTTTAAACTGTAAACTTATATTTGAAAAAGGCTGGGAATGTTTTTGTTCCCTGAAAAGATCAATGGAGTCTCAGTCTAAATAACACCTAGACCAGTGCTACTCAAAGTGCAGTTGTGGGCTGGTGCTGTCCATAAACTGTTGCTGGTGTGTGACAAAATAGAAATTAAGCATTTCAAAATGTGTACAGCAATTTGACATTGCCATGACATCATGGTCACTGGGCTTATATTTTGTATGTCTTTTTAAAAAAAGATTTCATTTTTCTAATAATTTAATTTTAATGTATCTCATATAAGTATTACTTGTGATGAACTGGGGGAAAACTGGTCCATCACCCAGATAGTCTGAGAAGCAATGACCTGGACCTACAGGTCCTACAGGACCTACAATGACCTGTCTACAGTGTACACAGATACAGGGCACATATGGTTGGCATGTGCATAGTATCAGCACATATAGTCATCTTGTGAATGCCTTATCCATGGGGCTATTTCCTTAATTAACTTTTTCAAAAAGATGGCAATAATGTATGTAGAAAGAACATAGGCCCTAGGAGCAGACACACTGGAGCTCTCAAATTCTGATTGTACCACTTTATCTATATATGTCTTTCAGCAACTTTCTCTTTCTCTGAGTCTTTCCTCAGCTGTAAAATGGAAATAATAATAACACATGTCATAGACTGGTTATGAGGTTCAAATGAAGAGGCACAGAAGGTGCTTAGTATAGTGCCTGATTGATCTCTAATAAATGTCAGTACTCTCTTCCTTTCTCCTTGGATCAATGCCCTTTTTTGGAAAATAGACCAAATCTAAAAAACAGATCCCCCAAATTATTTAAAGAATAAACAAAAAAGCAGCTATCTCACTGAATGCATCATTCAAGATTTATCCTAGTAAATACATGCTACTCATCCCAAATCTCTGGTGACCTATTAAGGTATTATATTTAGGCATCAAAACAAAAATATGCAAAGTTACGTTGAAGGACAACTTGACTCCTAGGCCAGAGAAAGATGGAAGATTTTAATATATCTGAGCAAAAACATGCCCACCAGAGGGGGTAGGATATTGATCAATAACAATAGATTGGAAAAACAGCAGTCACAGGGAAAAGTTGGCAGGGCCTACATAAAGAAAGGGGTGTTTGCATTAGACTGGCCTCATGATATTAAACATGTGAATTATATAACAAACTCCCTTTGTTCTGTTTCTGTTCACCAAGCAGCCTTCTTATAATTTGACCCCTCATAAATCTGTCTTCTGAGAGAGTATCTGCTGGTCATATCAATTCAAGTGTTTTTATCCTTATGCCAGTTAAATTTTTGGCTGTGAATCACTATGTTGACTGACTATATGAAATAGCTAATGGGAGATAGTTTGTCTTATGGTACAGTAACAAAAATCAGTTTTCTGAGTCAATAAACCAAGAGTCATACCCAAATAGTTAACTCATCAACGTCATGCCACCCAGTAAGGTCTCTCAGATGGCAGCTTGCTCCTGACTTAACTAAAAATACCTGTCTTACTGCAGCCTTCTTCAAAATTCCATATCCATTTTGTTATCTATGCACTGGATTCTCCTTTCACTTGGACAATAAAGCTCATTTATACAATTGTACATCTCTAACTCTGGGGAATAATCACATATGGAATAATACAAGATCCTATTTCTTTTCTTGACATCATTTCAGGGTCTTGATTCATCCATATATTTAGATATATTGATGTAATCCATCATCTATTCCAACCCTCTTAAAATAAAATCTCTGAAATTTCCAAATTTAAAAAAAGTCAAAAATTCAAATATTGTCCTAAATGTCAGATGGACACTCCCCTATAATTCAGCCCTAAGTATTACTGGCAAACTATATAACTAATTCACAAAGCATTTTTTGTGATATATAAAATGTGTTTTAAAACCTTTTAAAAATAACACTTGAATGATACGATTGTTTAAGCATGGTGACCTATGGCGCTAAATCTCACCCACACATTTGGTGTCAAACAGTCCAACTTGCTAACAACAGTAAGCTTTTGTGGGCACCTAGCATAAGCAATAACACAGCAAAGGGCTTTGTTATGCTCCATAATTGCACACCCATGGCAGCATGAAGCACAAAGCCAATTTTCAACCACCTGTGAAGGGCAGAGCCGTTTTATTCCGTGGTCGTTTAAACTGTTTAACTGCCTTTAAAAAGACAGAGAAAGGGAGGAGGCAGAGAAGGGAGAGAGAGAGAAGAGGGAGAAAGAGAAAAAGGGAGGGAGGAAGGAGGGAAAAATCTCTTACAAGAGTTATCTGTAGATTGCTTGATGGCGATTACTCTGAATCAAATGAAAACAACATGAATACACCAAAAATATCACAAGTAATGCTTTTAATTGTTTAGCTTCTTACAGTACTCACATAACAGAAACTGACAAATCCATGATTTCCTCTAAAAATAAACATGAAAAACAATGTCGTGGAAGTCTGTTGTTCTTTTTCTCTTGTTAGCTGTTTTTATCGCGATGGTTACACTGGCTAGCTGGCCCACTAGGAGTTGCTTCCTTCCACCTGCAGCATGTCTTTACCCGGGGGCTGAGTAAAGAGTAAAGCCCAGTGGCTGTCCTGACTGGGATGTCCCTGGCTACTCCAGCAGACTGTTCATGCGTTACTCATACATGTGTTTTGTACTATACACAAACTGCCTCTTTGCAGATGAACTTGGTGAGCATAAGCATGGATACATCTGATATATTTATAATATATTGCCAATAAAAATAAGATTAAACTATAACATAAATGATGTTAGAACTTCTGTTTACACTTGTAAAATAGTTATCATAATAAATCTGAATGTAAGATATTTTCTTTGATTTTAAATCAAAGTCTATGTAAAGGCACAGATTGAATTTAGTGAATTTTACAAAAAAAAAAAAAGCTCCAAATATTAAAAGATGTCTGGCAAAAATAATGACATACAGCTTCCAAGAGGAAATATCATTTGAAATTCAATCTAGAAAGTTCCAAATGGGTAGCCATGCTCTTATTTAACAATATAGAAAAACTTTACTAAATTTGGCTCAGGACAGCAACAGTGACAAAATCTCTATATGTCCCTCCCCCATAACCCTTCTCCTGATAAGAGTGGATGCCTCATTTTTTTTTTTTTTTTTTTTTTTTTTTTTTTTTTTTTTTTTTGAGACAGAGTCTTGCTCTGTCTATCACCCCGGGTAGAGTGCAGTGGCATCATCATAGCTCACTGCAACCTCAAACTCCTGAGCTCAAGCGATCCTCCCACCTTGGCATCTCAGAGTGCTAGGATTCCTCATTCTTTCTGATCCCATCACAGCAGAAAAGCCTGAGTTTGATTGTCAAAAAGAATCAATTTAGCAACATCTTAACCCTTCGATTGTTTTGCCATGTCCAAATCTTTTCTCAGATCTATGTTTTGGCCTCCTCAGGGTCAAAGCTCACAGTCCCTCATTTCACTCCAGAGTTTAACATCATGAATCAAGAAAAAAATACTTGCTCTCTGTAAAAAAGATCACAAATCTGTTTTGTAAAAAGTTATTAAAAACATATATAGCTAAATAATTTTTAAAAATGAGTTAGTCAACTCTGAAAATGTCATTAAGAGGTTAAATACCTTCAATTTCAAAATATAAAAAAAGACATGTATGTATACAAAAATCTTATCAAAACTTTAAAATATAATCTTAAAAAATGTTTCTCTTTATCACAGTTATTAAATGACTAGTTGGCCATTATTAAAAAATAAAAAATAAGTCACCAACATCATGAGACCCAAAGCTGTAGGGAGTTGGCTTCTCAGCTTGCATCTAGAGATCTCTTCTTCAACCTGAGTCAGAGGACATGCTAGCTAGGACTGGAGTTCTACCAGTGCTGCCCCTAAATACAATAGCTTGGTGGTGGTGCAAAAGTTATTTAACCTCCCCAAACCTCAATTCCACCATCATTAGCACTTTCCAAACATGTGTTCCAAGGAATATTAATCACATGAAAAAGGGTTCTGTGGTCAAATTAAGTCAGAAACCACTGCACACAACTTCTCCCCTTTAGGAGATTCACAATGTGCATTAGCATCAGTAAAGGCACTGAGAAGTCCTGAAGTAAATTTGTTTAACTTTGTATCAATCTTAGTTAATCTCAGGATCCCTTTACCAACTCACACTTAGTGGTATACTGTGGACTACACTTCAGAAAACACTGGTCCAGCATATTCCAGGTGTCCTCAAGCACTTATATTGATGAAATATAGGAAGAGTAATGCAGAGTCTTATGGATTCAGGGGATTAAGAGAGGATTTTGTTTCCTGGTGTTGACAAGGCACCTGTTCATGTTTAGTGGCCCTTTGAAGAACAGGATTCCCTTGTTCCTAATGAAAGTCTTCATTTAAGGAAAGTGGTAATGACTCTGTCACAGAATCTTGGTGCCCACCTACAGTACACAAAAGTAACAGAACTCACCAAGAATGATAAATTGTTTTCAATATAGGTTAATTTTCCTTTCCATCATGACTTATTTTTCTCCACAGCACATGCTTTTGCCATTGTTCACTAGAAAGAACGTTTCTGCCCAACTTTAATAGGATCCCTGCCCTTTACCCACTTCTTTGTCCACAATGAAGTCAACTTGCAGGTAGAGTGTCAGTCCTCAGGTTAAAGAGCTGCTCTTCCAAGAAGGCACCCCCAAGGCCATATTGTTCTTCATGCAGACTGATTTCTTCAGGTGACAAGTGGCTTCCTCCAAGAACAAAATCTGCAAATCTAATCAATTTTGGGGGATTTTAAATAAAGTTAATGTTATCACAGAAAGGTTTATTTGGAAGATAACATGTTCCCTTCCTACTTATCCCCTTTAATTAAATCTGACTTTGTGTCAATACAAGATGGCATTTACACAGTGGGTATAAAAATGAGAATGGCTTATGTGATCCTTCTAGAGACAATTATTCAGGGAAACAGTAGAGAAGTAGGCAGACTTATAAGCACCAAGTGCAGCCAAATGTACCCACTGTTTTCTAGTTCCTTCTCTTTTCTATTTTTTATTAGTTTAGATTTATTATTTATTCATTATTTTAGCGTCAAATACTTTCTCCCTTCACTCTTTACTTTGAGGGAATTCTTATTTGGATAAAGCTATGAGGAAGAGAAAGCAGCAGGGAAAGATGTTGGGGCAGACATGTCTTCTCGGTGAACTTTAGAAATGATTTCCCACACCAGTAGAATGAGAAGCATGCCACACATCCCGTTCCACTTTTCCCTTCCCAAATGGAAGTTATCTGTATGGCCTTCCCTATAAAATATCAGGTCAATATTTATTCAGACATTAGCAGTTCTACTGTGCAGAGTCACAGTACTGAAGAAAAAGAACCTCCGACAACTTCCACATCATCCGTTATCCAGGGAAGTAGTCTATTTCTAAGCTCAAGTGCCTATACCAAACCATCATACTATTTCCAAAATCATTCTAACTCAAGCTATGGTCTGAGTAGCTGAGCGCGGCTTACTTTTTAGGAGTGTGGAGTCTGGAGACGACCAGCCACGATGGGAAGTCTGGTCTGCGGCAGGCTTGGCGCAGTTCCTCCAGAGCGCTGGTTGTTTCAGCGTCAGCCTGTTCCCTGTATTCATCTTCAGTAAGGTAAGTAACCACCAGCTTTTGTGATGCAAACCACTGCTTCATTTTCCTAAAACATTTGGCATTTGGTTGCTACATTCCTGCCCAATTCAATCCTTAAGACTTAAAATATACATTTCTTAGACAGTAACAGGAATACTTCATTTATATCATACCTATACTTTTTTATTGTTGTTATCATGACTCAAGTATAGAGAACACACAGTGTGGGCCAAATAGTATGTTTTCCCCCACTTCCTGGGCTATCATAAATAATGTCCTAAGGCATTAGGAATCAATCTCTGACAGAGATGTTAATTGCATTTTTCTTCCTTGGTGATTTTTAATCACACAGACAATTAAAAATCTGGCTTCTTTATGCTTGGCCTGCTGATTTTCTTGAGCACTAATAGAAGCAAGCTTTAGAGATGTCCTCTAATGGAGACCCAGTAAATCACACACCACTTACTACTCTCTAGACCAAGAAGCTGGGAGGATTTGTGGGGTATCACTTCCACCTAGTGGTGGTGATTCTGACTAATCCTAGAGAGAAAGAGTAAATATTGTAAAAAAGTCTTATATACAGTAATTTATAATAATTCTTCCTTCACTACTTGCTGAGGGGCTCATGATTGCAATTTTCTTTTTCCAACCAGGAAAGTCCTAAATCTCATAAAATGTAGGAATCTAAAAATTTAGTAATCTAAGAATCTCATAAAAACAATAATGATAAGGTTTTTAAAACATTTATGTTTTATTTATCAATGAGTTTCTAAAAATGTTTTCGTGGTTTTAAATTTAATTTAACCAGAAATTTCCAAATCTGAATGAGCATCAGAATTACCAGGAGGTTTTAAAAACATGCATTTTCTTGAAGATTGAGACCTAAAAAATCTATTATCTTTTGAAGATCTTATGGTTGACAAGCCAAGGAACTACTGACATTATTTTCTTCTCCTTTTCTGAATACCTAGTTATGGTTTCTCTAGAGGGAAAATCCTAGACTCTGAGCCAGAAGACCTAGACACAGTCCTGGCTTGGAGGTTTACTCACTATGTGAACTTGGGGAATTCCTTAACAGTTGTGAGCCTCACTTTGCTCATATGAAAAAAATGAAAGCAATAATTATATACCTCTCAGATTAACTGAGATATTTTGTGTAAGGTGCTTATAGCACAGTGAGTGGGCTATAGTAAGTCTTCAATAAGGATAATCAAAAGAGTAGCTACCATATATTATTAAAATATGCATAAACAGCTCTTTACAAACTAGAAAGTACTGCACAAAATCAAAGTATTATTTCTCTGGTTTATTATCTAACCTACAAGTTCCTGTTTTATTCCCTAGTTCTTCATATAATTATTCACTAGCAAAATTTAAAGTTGAGGAAGTTATTCCACATTTTGATTATTACAGAACACACAGTAATTCATAAAAGAATCATTGTACAGAACACACTTTGCTCTTGGCAGGGTAGCTGGATGGTTAAAGGGAAGGCAGGAGGAATTCTATGCTGGGTTCCTTAGGCCACAAGCCTGGCAAAGGGCCAGGGGCCTGGAGGATGTGGAGTGGCCAGCCTCCTTCTGACAGAGAGACCTCTGGTAATCCCAGTCACTGTCTGCCTCAAGCAAGGAGCACAAAGACAGAAACAGCCAACAACTCCACCGACCCTGCTCTGCCTTTCAGCCTCTGTACAGTCTCTGTCCTGCCCTGTTGCATTTAAAAGCTTGTGATATTTGCACACACCCAGGCACCAGATCCATGAACTACCAGTCACCAAAGTCTCCTGCCTCACAGACAATTTTATGTCTCAAACATTTATTCTCTCCCGCTTTCAGCCCTGGTCTCACTGTCCTACCCCAAGGCCCTCATCGTCTCTCACCTGGACCACTGTGATGTCTGATAACTGGTCTCCTGCCACAAGGCCTCCCTCTTATATCCACCCTCTTCCAGAAGACAGATGGGACACATCTCACCAGCCAATGAGTATTTATGGTGTCTGATTTGATTTTTGTTTGTTGAATGTATTTTTATTTTTCATTAGATTAGCTGCCAACATTTAAAAATCCTAACAGTTTACATTCTAATCCTAATTTCCATTTCCAATTTTTCTAGAAAACCAGCAGATCTGGCAATGCAGGACCCATATTCCCACATGGCAACAATCAGCCCAAGCTGAGTGTTCACTGCCCCCTCTTCAATGAGGCTGCATTGCAGATTTCCCCCTGCCCTCCCAGTCATGCCCCACCTCACTCCTGCTCGGCGTCACTTACCAAGTATCTGCCTGGGCCCCAAGCATCTGGATTGACAACTCCTGTCTAGGCAGCAGTCAGACAGCACTAACTAAAATACATAATGTTAACCCCCACCATGTACAGGATCAGACAAGGGTCATCAGCATGACCTGCCATGCCTCCACCATCTGGCCCATGCGCACCTCACTTGCTGCATCAAGCACTGCCTGCCACATGATGGTACCACATGATGGTCCCAAATGGGGCTTTCTCTCTGGCAGGAAGGTCCTCCACATTTATCCACCTGGTTATTTTGATTCATTCTTTAAGATTCTGCATAGTAATATATCTTCCAGGAAAGTTTTCCTAAACTTTTTCTATATCCCTTTAGTCCCCGGGCAAGCCTCCATTTTCATTTGAACACTTCAAAGAGACAGAAATGTATGCCTGTGTCTCAGCAAGTATACCTCAAGGACAAGTACCATCTCCATCTGTGCACCTGATGTGAAAACAGGTGTTCAGACTCAAAGACTGAGGAGAGACATAACAAAGCTGTGACAATAGAGGTTACCTGACCTTTCTTTTTGTTCTTCAAAGGGCTTGAGCTTTAACTTAAAACCTAAGAGAAAAAAGGTCCTAAATATAAATAAGACCTTTCAATCATTTATGATTCATTTCTGTTTGCTCTTACCTCATAAGCACAACTAATGCTACTAAAGCAGTCTTTGGCTCTAATGAAAGGAAATGTCAACTAAAAGTAGAAATTTTACCCACACAGAGCCCAAGTAATTTTGTCACTGATTTTAGTAAACTCTGGGTGAGCCTAGGAATGGAGATGGGATCAGATGCTTAGTAAAGCTCTCCTTCCTCCCCCTTTCTCAGAGTGAAATCTCCAGGTTAAATGTAATTATGAGATCAAATATGACATGTCCAAAAAATCCCCCAAAGCAATAAATAAAACCACAGCTCCAAATGTCAAATTGACTAGGAAAAAAAATGGATACGCACCACCTCACATAACCGAATGCTTTCAGCGGGTAGCACAAGCTCCTGGAGAACACGAGGAGGGTCACGGCCACACAGGCAAACTGAGGCATGGCCACACCAGCATAGACCAGGGCCAGGGAGAGGAGCCGCAGTGTCCACATCAGAAGACACCTGCTCTTGTCGTCCACAAGGGGCCCATGTTTGTAACAGGCAGCAAAGCTGAAAAATCCAACTGTCAGAACATAGCCTGGAAAAGCAAAAGAGGTAAAATAATGTAAATCTGAACTTGCAAAATTATGTGAAAAACCTGTCAGAGCCTTGACTTCAGGTAAGAACACATTAGAAAACCTTCATTTTTGTTTTCTTTTCCCAGTGAAGTAAGGTTGAAAAATGCACATAGGACCAGCCAGTTATTCCTCCCATATGAGACACTAAGCTGACTTCTGTAATAATTATATTACAGAATTAATATATTATATAATAATTATTATTGTGATATATAAGCATGTCTGTTTTTCAGTCTAGTGTCTTAGCTGGGCAAATGTTATCACAGTTGCTTTGGTCAGGAATAAGCACAGTTGTATGTCACAGTCTGCTACAAACACTATTTTTTATTTTTGCCTTCTAGTCATAAAAGCAAAATGTAATTTTATGGTGGAGGGATCAGGCAGTCACCCTCTGAATCCACTGTTCAGTCTCATCATTACTAATGGTAGGACTACAAAATATCTTGTTTCCAGTTGTGATCGAAGATGAAACACACATTGCCTCTTATGTATTCCACCAAATATTTTTAATTTGTATCTAACTAAACCTCCAGATCTAACTTCCAGTTTACAGGAAATACAGGAGAGTGAGGAACATGTTAAATTATACCACAAAGGAGTCATCAGATAAATCCAGAAAGTGGACATTCTGTGGGACGACTAGCTTTGTCTCTGCGGCATATCACCATGATGAAAAAAGGAACTGTTGTGGATTAAAAGAGATTTACAGGACAAAACAAATGCAAAATGTAGTTCTGGACCAGATCCTAGTTTATACATGCCATCAAGGATGATTGAGAAATTTTAACATAGCCTGGGTAATAGATGATTTATGTAATTATTACTTTTTTAGATTTAATAGTTAATTGATTATATAGAAAAATGCTCTTGTTTTTCAGAGATGAATAGTGAAACATTTAGGAGAGTATACCATGATATCTGCAATTTCCTTTAAAAATGCTTTAGCAAAAAAAAAAGATCTAAAAACATAGAATTTTCAAGTAAAACAAAAAGGAATCATTTTTATTTGGGGGAGGTGGATTTACATAAAAAATATGGTGCTAAGAGTTAGGAGAAAATCAATGATCTTATTCTTCATTATTTCCTAATTAAAACAAACAATAAGAAACTTTTTTTTAACCCTAAATAAGGAAAGTCAATAGTTTCTTAGCTTCTGTTTTTAAAAAGCCAAATTTTCATTAGTCATTTATAGCTAGGATTTCTCACTTTTTCTACTGAAAACATTAACAGAAAGAAATAAAGAGCCACATTTTAGAGAAACTTTTACATTATAAGTTAGTTGTGGTTAGAGCTTAACCACAATTCAGAAGCATGTGTAGTCAAAAGGGACAAATACTTTCTTTTGCTCTTTTGATCATTAGTATAGAAAACTTAGAAGAATGTCATAGGGAAATCACATAAAATGAGATCTAAATGAACTGAAATCACCAACTATGGAATAAAATAAAATATTGCTTTCAATAGTACCTCTCCTTAGTTCAAAAAGAAAATTTAGATGTTAGAGAGAAACATCTGTCAAAAGAAGACCTCTAGTTGTACTTCTCAGTTTTATCAATAATAGAACATTTTTTTTTCCACATTTACCTACCTAATATATATATTCTGTTTTCATACCACAGCCGCTTCAGCTCTTCCATCAACTGGCACAAAACATACACTGAAGCAAACCAACAACCAATCATTAGAGCCCAAAAGGTGCTATACTGTGTGTGGAAGAAAATAAATGACACATTTTTTTTGGTTCATTCACTCTCATAAAAAATAGAAGCAAACAAACCCTTTGTATTAGACACTTCTATGTCAAAGTGAATTGAAGTCAGTTTAAGATACTCTCTACAGTCTTCCCACTCAAGGTATGGTCCATGAAATAGCAGCATCAGCATCATGTGGGAGCTTACTGGGATGGTGAACTCTTAGGCCCTCCTGCGGACTGCTGAATCAGAACCTGCGTTTCAACAAGATCCCCAGGTGGCTTGCATGGATATTAAAGTTGGAGAAACACTGTTATAAAGAATAAATTTATCTCAAAATAGTACTTAGTATTCAAGCTTTAATCTGAATAACTGCAATATTACCATGATGAATTAGTATTTATTCATCCTCAACTAAGTTCAGGGTATTATTTTATTAGTTTTTCATGTCTGTGAGATCATGGTTTCCATTTTTTATTCATTTGCACATAGTATACCTACCTTTGGAATATATCTTTTCACCAATAGCAGGACAAAGACTAATGTCATTAGAAGACCTAGCATGGTCCCCGAAGAGTAATAGAAAATAGGGTTTCTGTTAAGACAAGCAGATAAAATTCATTTAAATGCCAAGAAGTACTTTCAGTATGAAAATCGTTTAACCTGTCAACAGTAGCCATAAAGAACACCAAGAAAGAAAAACTCTGATGGCAGCTCTAGTTATATCTTATACTTTTAAAAAATGAAGTTGGTACTTGAAATTTACAGTAAATAGCCTGCCACTAACTAAAAAGGAAATGTCTTCAGTTACCTTCTATATTCAGAATCTGATATGACAATTATTAATGAGTATTTATCATGTAGCAGGCACCTATCTCAGGGTTTTACATGCATTCACACTAGCCTAGGAACAGCTATCCATGTCCGAGTTGTATAGAGGGGGAAACTAAGGCACTGAGAAGTTAAAAGACCTTCTCCAAGTCAGTATGTGCTAACTGGAGGATTCAGGATTACAGCCCAGCATCTCTGAGTCCAAGCTTTACCCTTCATGCTATGTATGCATCTTCTGCTTTGTAAAGCTCATGGATGACATTAAACACACTTGATAAGACTATAAAGACTATAAGGAAAAGCTCAAAAATGAACAATGTTAAGAATAGTTGACCAATGTTGGGTACTAACTAGCATCAGCAAGATATTGGAAAGAGATTCCTTTTTCATAAAAGAAACTGTAAGAAACAAAATATCAGAATAATATGTTTATCCAAGAGTCAGATATTTGTTATACTCAACCTTCTGTCTCCACAAATGTAGGAGGCAGCTCTGATGGAATAGAGAGCAAGGCATCTGGTACCAGAAAACCTGAGTATAAATCTCCGCCCTGATAAGCACTAGTTGTGTGATGACGGTGTTGGTTTTCTCATCTATAAAGTCAGAACAGTAATACAGAGCTCATGTAGTTGTTATGAGGATCTAAGAAAATAAGATATTAATGTGTAAAATAAAATATGTGAAAGCACTTTGTTACATATACATATCAAGCTATGTAAAAAACTGTTAATGTTTTTTAAAGGTCTTTCAAGCTCTATCTTCAGACCTATTGTTTGCAAAACTTAAAGCAAGAACTACAATCGCATAGTAGTGTGAAAATACTGAGCATACAGTCAAAAAATGACCTTTACCCCTTTTTAGGTATAGAATGTAAAAGTAAAAATGAATACTTACTGACTCAGGGTCTTTGCATAAAAGAAAAGGAAAATGCCTGCCACAAACACAAGGAAGAGTTTGAAATCCACGACTGGAGTAAAAAAGACATACAATAAACATTTTGTGTCAATGTAGTGTTGGTGAAAGAAAAGAAAATTCAATTTATTGAAATATTACTCCAGAAAAACTGAATCCAGAAAATATAATAAAAACAGACTTACTATTTCGACTCACGCTTATTGTATAGCTAAATATCTTCTTGGCAGGCTCCACAGAGAAGCACATAGTCTCCCGATAAGGATTGATTATTATAGTTATTTCATTAGACTCTTTCGGTGTCCAGAAGTTATGAATCACACATTTGATCAAAGAAAGAATGGTTTCTGGATACTGGCAATTATGTCTTTCTGTTATAAATAAAATACTGAGCAGGCCTGGACTGGTAATTTTCACCTACAAAACAAGAATAAACAAATCCATAAACACGGAAGTAAAAACTTCTTATGATAGAGCTTCTTAAAAACATGAGCAGAGAAGTAAAAAGAACCCAAGATTGGCTGAGTAAAGAATGTGCACGGTAGTGTTTTGATCCCAGGGGCTGACCTGACGTCTATGTTTAGTCCAGACACACAGTGGACCACAGACACTTTTGAAACTGAAGGTTTCTTTCAGCCAGAGGACTGAGAAAAAAAAAAGAAGTGAAGATTTCTTCTACCAAGTTGTGGTTGATTTAACTCCTTCTAACAAGTTATTGTATCCAAGAGACATATTAAAAAGGATGAGATAAAAAGTACAGGCATATCTGGTTTTATTGCATGCTGCTTTATTGTGCTTTGCAGATGCTGAGTTTTTTACAGACTGAAGGTTCGTGGCAACCCTGCATATCTAACCCTTGCCAATAGACCGAGTAAGCCTATTGGTGCCATTTTTCTAACGGCATGTGCTCACTTTGTGTCTCTGCATCATTTTTTCAGAAATGAAGTATTTTTAAAATTAAGGTATGTACATTGTTATTTTAGACATAATGCTATTGCACAATTAATAGACTATAGTACAGTGTAAACATAACTTTTATATGCACTGGGAAACCCCAAAATTTGTGTGACTCGCTTTATTACAATATTCTCTTTATTGCAGTGGTCTTTAACCAAACCCACAGTATCTCCAAGGTACACCTTTCATGGGTAGCAAACTATTTGGTTATAAACATAATAAAAATAGGGTATCTATCTCCACCATTTTCTACTGTGACTCAGAAAAAGTGCTTCCTTTCTCTGGTCAGCTGAGCATATGTAAGTCAGGCTTCTCTCACTATGCCTGAGAAAGCCCAACCTCAGGTCCTATTCAAATTGCACAACAAAGCACTAGCTACAAGCAGATGGTGTCAACCCAGTAGTCATTAAGTGATAATTCCTCTGCTGCCTTAGTTTGTCTCTCTATTTCTCTTCTTTTCTTTATCCAAGAGTAGGGCAAGCCTGTAAAGTAAAGTGAGAGCACTAGCTTTGAATCTCAGGCATCAAGTTTTATCACTCACTACCTACCAATTCTGTCATTTCTCTTTGATTTTGGCTCCCAGCTCACTGTTGCTCTCTCCCCAATACTATTAATACTTCTTATTCTTCTTGGGAAGTTCAATATACACAATCAAAACTCTTTCTGGTACCTTGGCTTCTCAGTTCCTGGAACTCCTTTCCTCTTATGCTCTTTCTTCCACCCCACCTTAGCTAATCCCTCCCATGGCCACACCATGGATCTTGTCAGTACCAAACTATAATACTCCATATACCGTGCTTCATGCAGCCCACTGGGTGATTGCCATATTCTATCTTTCCAGTGTGCTCCCTCTAGCACTCCAACCTCACCAAGGATCTGAACATCCTTCCCCTGGTCCTCACCCAGTCCCTTCTTACCCAGCTAAATCTTACGATCGATCATTATGTACCATTCCCTGGCATGTACCCTTGAATCCTCTGCTCCTCTCTTGCTTTGTCACACTCACTTCAAAATCCAACTCTTCACCTATTCTACCCTTGCCTTTGCACCACCAAATGCACTGGAGAAATGCACAGTGGTCTCTTTTTGAATCCATGACTATGAACATGAAAAGGGACCTAAAAGCTACAGTCACTCATACCACACATTCCTATCCATTGATTCTTCAATTTTTGCTGAAATCAACAAATGATTTCACAACTTCTACTTCCTCCATACTCCAACACCTCCTCCCCATCCTCATTCCCAGCTGTTGATCCTTCCTACTTCACTGAAAATATAAGAAATCAGAAGTGAATGTCAACCAGCTCCTACCCCCACATCCACCTATCTGTTAGCATCTGCAGGCACATGCTCTGCTTCCTGCCTGTGAGGAGGAAATTTCTGCCACAGAAGAAATTTACATTCTCCATTAAAGGAAAGGCCCAGACTTGTTTACTGGATCCTATCCACCTTTGCCTACTCAAGGACATCCCACTAGCTCTTCTTCCTTCTCTACTAGGTCATTCCTAGCAGTATATTATAACATGATGATATTTTTTTCCATTGAAAAAAGAAAAAAAAACAACCTTCTATGGACTCCACTGCTCCCTTCAGCTACCCCCTATTTCTTTGCTTCTCGTTGCAATAAAATTCCTTTAAAAACTTGCCCGTCCTGCAGTCTCCAGTTCCTTTCCTCCCATTCTTTCTTTAACCCACTTCAATCAGGCTTTCATCTCCAACAGGCTGCCAGTGCCCCCACAAGGTCACCAGTGCCTCCATGTTGCTAAATTGAATGGCCAATTAATCCTCAGTCACGGCATTTGGCACTTCCCTTCTCCTTGTCACAATTTCTCTCCAGGGCTTTCAGATGTCTTTTCTTCACTGTTGTTCCTCTCTCTCTTTTGCTGGCTCCTTCCTTCTCCTTGACCTCTTAATATAAGACTAACCCAGGCTCAGTCATTGGTCCTTTTCTCTTCTCCATATAAACTCACTCCTAGTCTCATGGCTTTAGGTACCATCTATATAAATATGCTTCACTACTTACATTTGCAAAAAGAAACACAGGAAAGATATCAGAAACTAATCAGACTGATTGCCTACAAGGATTGGGTAAGAATGAACAGAAAGGAAGAGGGACACTGAGACTTCTCTGAGAGTACCTTTGTGTTTTAAGCCATATTAATGTTGTATGTACTCAAAAATAATGATAATAAAATCAACTAGGATAGGGGAAACCCCTGGCATGGAAACAAATAAAAACTATATTTCTAATGAGTAATATACCCATACTGAAGGGGGGCGGGTAGGAATGAATTAACCTAAGTAACTCTTCTTTAGACAAGGTCTTCCTATGTTGCCCAGGCTGGAGGACAGTGGCATGATCATAGCTCACTGTAACCTTTAACTCCCAGGCTCCAGTGATCCTCCCGCCTCAGTCTCCCAAACTACTAGGATTACAAGCATGAGCCACCATGCCCAGCCTAAGTAACTTTTGAATATACTATTTAGACTACATACCCTCGCACAAAAGAAAATAAAAACCACCATAAACAGATACTGAACTCCTGTTATTAGGTTTAGTTTTTACAATGGTATGACTTAGCAATTCTGGAACTATTATCAGTATACTCTAGGATTAGGCAAATAAGTAAATATATTTGAGGACAATGAGAACAGGTTTCTCACTATCAGAAAAGGGAGTTACAAATATGGAAAGTAGAAGACTAGAATGAACTCTGTGTATTAGAGATATCAGAACCCATGTATTTTAAAAGGTAGATACAGATATGTGAGCCAGTGTATGAGTGTGTATGTGTGTGTGTGTGTGTGTGTATACACACATAACCATGATATCCAAGTACCAATGAATGTACCTAATGCCGAATGCTCCTTGGGAAAATGTATGATTTAAGAGCTGGGTCTAGGAAATTATAAACAAGCCTGGAACATCTTGTTTGTTTGAAAGTAAAGTAGTGCTCAAAAATGACAGACATGAATTAAAAGACACAGCAGCTAGTTTGAAGGGGCTCCTACTAGCCAAATCTAGGATAATTTGAGTATCAAGATAAATAATGAAAGTAATGGATTGTAGTCCACTGAATGAACTGCCAATTTATGAGACTATATGGGTATAAATAAATAAATAAACAGGAAGAGGAAAAACTCTTCCTCGTAGAATGCCAATGAATGTAAAAAGAACAATGGAGTTAGAAAATCACCATTTGATAAACATTATCATGCTAATTGATTCAGGCAAGCATCACCAATGGATAATAAAACTAGGGGGTAAAAGTTTGATGAGGAAAGTTTTGATGAGGATATTTAGATAGTCTTACATAATCTCCTCAAAATACTCATTCATTAAAGATGGAAAATAGTAATTTTACAGGAGAAGAACCTGACAGATGCCATCTTTACCTTGTGATCAAAGTGGTGTATATTATTATGGTACCAATCAACATCATGTGCCTCCTGATGTGATGTTCCAGCTATTCCCTCAGCCTAGAAAACTCTTTCCCCAGATACCTTCTTGGGTCACTCACTCATTTCACTGAAATCTTTCTCAAATGTTATCTTCTCAAGGAGAACTTCCCTGACCACTCTTTTAAATACAGCGACTGGCCCCCAATGCCTTCATCCCACTTATCTTCCTCTACATTTTCTTTTTTCATAGTACTTACTAGTTTCGTTGCTTTCTTCTCTATTACATTTGTCGCTTACTATTCCCCATCCCTGAAAATGTAAATACCTACATGGACAGGTGAAGGAAAAATGCACGTTTCCCATTACGTAACAAAACATTGTTCTGTGCTAGCCTGGAATGCTCAGCAAAGTTGTTACAAAATAGATGAAACAGGTACCAGGATAACTACTGGGCCCATGAAAGGTGCCCAGCACTTTCTTAAGTGTCTCAGCAATTTCTTTTCTTGAAGTGGCCAGCTCAAACCAGCCCTGATTGATTTAGAGCTGCTTTGGCTGTCCTATAGTGACCTTTAGCTAACTGTAATACTAAAATCACCAGCTAGTGAGAAATTATAATATCATTAACATAACATTGGTTCCATGACAGTGCATGATGGTGGTACTGTCATATCACGCAGGTGGTACTATCATCTGGGTGATATGTTTCACTGTGAACAAGCAAAGATACAATGTAAAAACTTTGTATTACTCACTGGGAAGAGATTTAAGGCAATATCACAGGGCGGGCAGATGTAGATTTTGCAGGCAAGAAAGCTCCTGTGGAAGAAATTCCTGTGCCGCACAGGAGCAAGTGCTCTAGTAAGTAACCTCTAATAAACTCATCTAACTCATCAAGCTGGCCTTGTTTGAGTCATTCTTTGGTCTCTCGGTTCAGTTTGGGGGGTGGTTTTTCTACACTGTCCCTGGATTTTCAGGAAACAACCAGGATCTGTTTTGTTCACCAATGTATCCTAGGAGCCTAGAAATAATTCCTGGCACTTAATATGCGCTCAATAAATATTTGTTAAATGTTTGAATGAAGGAAAGTACTAGGCAATTGAGAGCAACTGCTATCTTGGCCATATTTGGGATCAGAGGTTACTGCAGATTTTCTACGTAGAGAGGCTTGGAATAGCAATTTTGGAAAGAAGGAGGGTGGGTGTTGTCTTGAGATATGTCTGAACAGCAAGCACATTGTATTCATTTAGATGGTATGTTCATTTGGAGTGGTGTGGGGAGGAGCTGATGAAGAGTATGGAGGAATTAATGTCCCCTCTCACATTGCCCTTCCCTTGAACCCCAAGACAGCTTTCATACTGATTCACAGCTCTATGTCACACAAAAAGTACTTTCTATTCTTGAAATGGTACATTTTAATTCCCTGTTCTTAAGACATGATTTAAAAGTAGGTCCTTACCTGCACAGTTGACCACACGTATTTCCACTTCATTTGGGAATTCTGATTGTAGCAGTAACAGTCTGACTGAGAAGTTTTAATTAAATCCATTTCCTTCAAAGCTTTACACCTTTGAACTGAAAGATGCAAAAGGAAATATATTTTTTCTAAATCTTTAATTGCTCAGGATTTCCCCCCCCTGCCCACTCACAGAGATAAAGGTAGCAGTTTTAACATTCTGTGATCCATAAATTCTTCTAAAGATAATTATAGTCCACAGTCTTTCCAACCTAGCAGGAGACAAAAAATACTACAGCCCACTGTTAATACTGTTATGATATACGGAGGGCACCGTAAGAGCAGAGGACAAGTACTTCTTCAGTTCTGGAGTAGATGGCAAGAATTAAGGGCAGCTTCCCAGGAAAGATAGATGAGACACGAGTGGAGGACTGAAAGGCAAATGAGACAGAAGTCAGGAGGCAGAGGGGCAGGGGGAGCACAGCAAGTGTATACAGAATCATGAAGATGAGAGAAATCATGGAAGTAGTTCAGTTTAGTGATATCTCATTTTTATACTGGTGAGGGAATAAGGATAGAGTATAGGAATACAGCACCTGCAGCTGGAGAGGTCAACAGTGGTTACCAGTACACTAAGGAATGTGAACTTCATCCTGAAAGCAGAGCACTGAAGGATTTTAGGTAAGTATCAGAGTTTCAGCAAGAAACTACTGACACTCAAAAGGGTATAACTGAAAAGAGTTCAGTGAAGATGTGGACAGGGTTAAGGTGCTGACAAAAAGGCACTGTGAAGTTTCCAGGCACCAACAACAGCAGGAAGCTTTTAACAACCTAGTTCTGAAATGGCAAGGGGAGGACCCTATGCTACTGGAGCCATTGAAGCTGAAAGGACAGTATCTCATGGAATGCAGTCACTGCCAGAGCTTCCATGGAATGGTGGAGTGAGGTCACCGCAACCTGTCTTTCCTGCCCTCCCGTCAGTACCTTGAATTGATAAAACCAGACAGGAAGACAAGAGGACAAAGAAGCCCAGATGGCACAGTCCATAGAGGTCAGCTTCCAGGCACTGAGCAGAGCAGAGAAGGGCTCGGCATGGATCTGCAGGAACAACCAGGGAATGACCAGCTCAATAAGGAAGTGACAGGAACACATTTGTATTTTGGAAAGCACATTCTATTAGCAGGGTAGAATATTAGATCAGAAGAAGACTGAAGCCAGAAGAGCCACTAAGGAGGCTACTGCAGCAATCTAAGTAAGAAAAGGACTAAGAGAGGACTTAGAGCACTTAGGACTAAGACTAAGACTAAGACTAAGAGCACTTAGGAAGTGAAATCAACAGGCTTTGGAGATTTGTTTGATGAAGGAGAACAAGAAGATGATGTGAAGTTCCTAGTAAGTGGAGAGATAGTGAGGCCCTTCACTCAGATAAGAAATACTGGAGAAGAAGCAAGATTGTGCAGGGAAAGGGGATGAGTTCAATTTTGGACATACTGAGTTTTCGCTGGTGGGACTACATGAAGATGGACAGGTCTACAGCACAGGAGAAATGTGGCTAGAGACAGATGTAGATACATAAATGTGTGTGTGTATAATATAATATATAATATATAATTAAATATAGAATGCAATACAACACAACATAATTGAGAGAGACAAGTGCTGTATAACAGAGGGTTAATGTAAATGCCACAAGAAAATTAGGGTTCATTTTTTTCTGTAGCCACTGCTATATTTGGATTTGAAATGAAGTGGGATGAAAGTCATAAATTCTTCTGAATCCAAGATGTGGTGTCACCACCACATCTGTCAAACAGGAAACAGGAACAAAGAACACTTATGAATATACACAGAAATGGGCCTTACACTCAATCCCCGACTCCTCTAAGGAAAGTGTGGTCAGCTGTTTCTCCAGAAAAACCTGAAATGAAGCTAAAACAAGTGCTACACCAAAGGTGGGGAAGAAATGTGTAACCAGTAATAACTAGTCAACAATTACATCCATTTAGGGAATAATATTGAATAAACTCAGATAGGTCCCTATCCTGGCTTGAAATATACTTAGCATTAAGTTGAAGAAAAATGAAGACAGACTTGGGAAAAGGATCCTAGGAATGCCCACGACCTCATGAACCACAACTGAATAAAAGTCAGGGTTCACCGGTGGCTACACAAAGCAGGAAAGTTACATGAGGACCTAGCATATTTCACTGTGACAGCCAAATCATTTCATCTTCACTCTTTATACTGTGATGCAATGCATATGTTTTTAAATATATCAACAAATTTGCAGAGTTTAAGAATCTGAAATGCAAACATAAGAATCCAGGTTAACAGGTTTCAAAAAAGCATGAGAAGGAATCTCTATAAGTTCTTTGTTAAATACAAGTTACTAAAAATTAAAAATGTGCTGCTGCATGGTCTGTCTATGCAAAGGAGAATACAGAACCAGTGCTACAAACACAGAAAGAAACCAATACTGTTCTTGGGTGTATCTGAGATGAAAATGACTCCTGGCCAAGAGCAGCACAAGGAAAGGTTAGTCCCTGGATGTCAAAGGGCTGGCAGCTACTGTAGACAAGACGTATGTCAAGAAGGCAGTGTAGAACCTGGAAGAACTTGAGGAAATACGATGAGAAAACACTAAATGCCCCCAGCTAGTGAGCAGCAGAGGTGGGATCTGGTCTCTGGACTTGCCTTCCCATATCCCATGTTCTGCCTCTGCACATCCTCCCAGGGGGGGTCTCTGAGCAGGAACCAGGGCTACAGGTAAGAACTTTATACTGGGAGTCCTCACTGAGAGGGAGGAATTCCCACCTATGTTTGGAAAGGGAATGCATTCTGGCAGGGCAGAGAAAGAGGATGAGGTCTCAGGTGCACAGATCCAGCAGCTCCAGACTATTATAAGAACGTTTACTTGTGGACAGTTCTTTCTTCACCACACATGTGCTCAATGTTCAGAAGACTTTTCTCATGAGTGCCTCCAAGGTCCCTCCTGCAACTCCTAGTGATCTCTGCTACATCAAGGACTGAATCAACTCCCATAGAACAGTTAGTGGTCTGAGAAAATATCCTCTTTGTGGGACCTGAGATTTACAAACAACCGCCACCTTCAAATGAGGCTTTTTCCATTTGGTCCTAAGTCTGTCTCCTAAATCATTAATAGCTGTAGCTTTCAAGAGCAAGATGATGCAATTTAAGTATAGTATAACACTGTAATTTGAATGTAGGAGTAATTGCTTGTTACCCAAGTCACATTCACGTTGCACTGGATGACTGTAACAGCCTTCTAGCTGGTCTCCCTGCCTCCAAAACTGCCCCACAATTCCCTCCACCATCTATTCTCCAGTCATCATACAGATCTTTTTAAAAGCATCCATCAGAGCACATATTTACCTGCTCAAAACCCTCCACTGACTTCCTATCACACCATAATAAAATCCCCCTCCCTTCCAAGGACCCGAGTGCCTCTGTGACCTTCCCTCCTCCACCCTCCCTCCCACTCGGCTGCTCCAGCCACACTGACCCTCCTGTCCTCCTCAAGTTGCCGACACACACCTATCTCAGGTTTCCTCAGCCTGCAACCTTCCCCCAGATCTTGGCAGGGCCTGTGCCTTCCAACAACTGATGTGTTTGCTCAAATGTCTCCTTCTCAGGAAGCCCTTCTTTGACCCCACTGTCTAAACCAGCACACCCCAATCACTTTCACCTGCTTTCTTCTTACTCTGCTTTCTTCTTTCTTCTTATTACATATGTATTTGTTAGCTTATACTGTCTCCGCAAGTCGGGGACATTGCATGTTCATTGCTGTGACCCCCAGCACTTAAATATTTACCTTTTGTGTGTGGCTAGTAATTTGAGAGGATTAGTGGGTTATTTGGGCATGCATGGCCTAACCAGTGAAAGCCCAATCTTTGTAAGAGCCTAGCCATGGCCAGTCAGCACCACAAAAGGGAGTGCACTCCCCTTGAAACCATCTGATGAAATAGGACACCCTCTGCAGCCTGTGCTATAGCCAACCCATCTTCAGAACCCACACAACATAAGGGCCATTCTGGAAGGCACAGGCTACACCTCCCCTTACTCTACCCCATCATCAATGTACCCTTAACTAGAGGGTTTAGCACTATAACCTTTAATATCCCCTGGGCTAGGGACCATCTTCTCACTCTCACCAGACAGAGAAGGGCAGGAGGAAGCAAGAAGTGACAAGTGTTTTTTTGTTTGACTCACATACAACACATCAGTGTATTCTGTGTAAAGGACCTCCCAGTTAGAATAAATGAACTTGTTCTGAATTTCCCCTCAGTCTTCAACCAGATTAAGGAAAGCACAGATGGCGATAGGTTGTCCTGACTATTGGTATCTATAGACATGCTACTAAAAGCATGTTGCAAAGTGTTTCCCTTGGAATTCTCCAGAGTGGCCTCTGGCTTTTGAGGTGAAGCTGATGTCCAATTACACAATACATGGGACAATACAGACAAGGAGTCAGCATTTTGTGGTGTTCTCTGGTTGCACTTTGTTCTTAACACCTCTCTCCTGAGGGGAATGCATCCCAATCAACCCACACAAGAATTCCTTTAAAAAAAGAAGGAATTCCTATCTAAGGGACCAGCCACAAGAAGTCACAACCCACAAGCTTAGCTCCAAGTGAGTTCATGTGAACCTTAAGCCATGGGCTAAATGGACTAGGCATAAGAGAGTGACCCATGGTAAGATTGTTCTCAAGGCTGGCCCACTGCCTTCCTAGAGAGACGAGATCTTTTAATCTTAAATTGGTTATTCAGGTTATATCCTTCCTAGGGCTCTCTTCCTCTTAGCAATCTTCTTCTAGACATTTTACTGTTCAGTTTCTATCTCCTTATATCCAACTGAAGGTGAGAAATAGAAAACATAACCAGTTTTACTGCTTATTTGGACTCTATCACTAAGCCCTGAAGGTTATGAAGCTGCCTGCATGTCTGCAGGTTTCATTTATTCATGGGGCTCCTAGTTATTCATGCCGGTTAATTTTGCTAGGATGGAACCTCCTGGTGGCAGATGTAGGCAAACCCAAATACATTACAACAACAATCCCCCTTATAATGTAATCCAAAAAATGAAACAGAATCTCTAGGAATTTATAAAATGTTGTAATATTATTATTCATTTGGTCAGATATTTGCCTAGGGAGAGCTACTGCTTCCACTTGAGACTGAATTATGTCCCCACCCTAGAGGGTGCTCCATAACAGGGAGTCCCCCAGGTATGGACTAGATACGTTCCTAAGAATGTCTTTAGGTCAGATTTTTATGTAACTTGGGTCCCTATGAGCAGTACATATATGGTAATAATAATAATGATGACGACAATACTATAATGGCTCTTATGTGGTAATAAATAATACAGGGTAATACAATAATAATAATAATATCCCTGTACTGTAATAAGTTACAGAAATTATTGTGCTCTTTCAATTCAAACAAATAATATAAAAACTTACAAAATAAGTTTAGATAGGAGATAGAAGAATTTCAAGAAAGAATATTAAAGGTTAACACTCACCTAATGTTGCATCAATGCTAGGCTAATAGGAATGTTATGCTTATTTTGATTTTCTAACCAAATCAATAATAACCTTTCTATTTCAATAATTAATCCACTACACTGCTTAGTAATAACTGAAGCTTTCATTGGAGCACTGCCTTTCACATGTTCTATTATTCTCACTTTATTCTTTATATAATAATTCTGATAGTCCAGCAACTGAAGCTTAATGCTTTCCCAGTGAATGATGGTGTCTAGTCTGGCCTTTCTCCGAAGGCTTAATTATTTCTACTTTTATTTCCATTGTAATCACCTTTCTCTTTGCTGCAGGCTCACCTGGACTTGCTATGGACTTTCACTTTGAAGGCATGGTCACAAGGGTAAACACAGACTCACAAAATTGAATGAAAAAAATTAAGACGAAAGTGATGCTGTGTGTAAGCAACCATTTAAACAATGAGACTAAGCCGTTACCGTAAAGATGTTTCACCAATGAACCACTTACGCCATGCAGGTTTGTTTACATTCGTGGAAGAAACTAGTTCCCGAATTATTAATTGAATTGTTCAATTATAAATTATCCTCACAGGGAATCTTGGGATCCTGTTCATAAGTACAGAAAGTTGTAAGTCTGGTCATCTGTAACCCAGGGACTGCCTAGATTCACTTCCTCAACCCTGATTCAGATCAGAAGAAGGTCTGAAAGGGTGGGCTATCCCAGCTGTGCCTCATCTCCCAAGCACTTAGGAGTATCTGTGGGACCAACCTTGAGTACCAACCTTAGTACAGTAAGCTGGTCTCTAAGCCCTGGACTGAGCATTGCCTCCCTTAATGCCCTGCAGTCCTCATCAGGCTCTCTTGATCCTTTCAATTAATCTGACTTCTGGAGAACAGTGTATTTCTGGACAGTATGCCCAAATCACTAAAACAACTACACGAGGCATTAATTATTTACATTAAAGATTCAAGTCAAGGTTACCTTACCCAATGAAATAGATCCCTTAGTTCACTTTAAATACCACCCAATTTATAAATATTCAATTAATCTAATTTTAGGATTATATATCTTACAAATAAAAAGGGAGAGCTGCATATCACCTACTTGAATTAATAAATTCAATTTAAAATATCTCCTTTCATAGTACTTTTGTCACTTATTAGTTTTCCTAAATATATAAGTATATATTTAAGTTAAAGAGTTTAGTCATATATACAGTAAAAATATTCAGTCAAAACTTCAGAAAAGAGCAGGTAGTACTTAAATCTACTTATGGAATATACTAAAAATAAAAAGCACAAACACTTTTCAAATCTTAGACCCTAACCTCAACATAAAAATATTATACCAATGTTCCTCCTGAAAACTTAACCTTACGTGGCCCTCATGTGGGAAAAATCTTCAGATAAAACTATAACAGAATAATAATATAAGACTTATTCTCCATTTGACCTATAGCTGCTTTTCTTTTGGGACAAGGAAGGGGAGAGAGAAGAGTAGGAAAAATAAGAAGCAAGATTCTAACAAACCTTAATTGGTGAAAGTTCAAATAGAGTTAGGATTTTTCTTAGTATTTTTTCGTAAATTCACATTTTCAAAGGAGTTAACAAGTGGTACTAAAGTTACAAAGGTGGTAACTATTCTATTAATCCCAGTATTTTTTCAATCTGAATATCAATCTCTATTTTTATTTCTCCAAGAACGTGAGAATGAAACTGGAATTAGTACTTGCTAATGCACATTCGAGTCTGATTTTAACTTCAAGCACAGATTTTTCTTCTCCACAGATGAATTTGAAAGCTGTGGTTGCAAATGAACTATTGTTATAGTTTAGGCCTGGGAAGCCATTTCCAGGGCCCAAACTTCATCTCAGGGCAAGACATAGTTTCTAGGGAATTCGTCCACTGTCTGCAAATTATGGGCAACTCTTAGCTTTAAGTTTTTCTTCCTTTCAGCCAGACAACTACCTGCCCCTCCTGTATCAGATGACAGAAAACTGGCCTTGGTCTGGATGTTTTCCATTCCATGGAAGGGTGTGTGTACTCATGACAAAATTTTAGACTAGGAAGGTACCTTAAGTATTAATATAATCGAATCCAAGTATCATCTAATCTCTTATTAAAGAAGGTCCTTATTTAATGAATGGAAATATCAGCTCTTTCATCTCAGGGTTCTTCATAAAACCACAGCCCTTTGGAGCAGCAATGGTTCTTAGACCTAGTCTAATCCAGAGCTCCCAACAGTGGCACTGGCACACTACAGGATCCCGGATGCTTCACAGTCTGCTTTGTAAAGCCTTTTTGGAATTGCAACCACCACTATAGGGCTATAGAAGTTGCCATTTTTCTTAGCTGTAAACTAGAATTTCATCACTCAGTGGTATCCTGCATGTCTCCAAAAAGCATTTATGGATATCTTTAATTAACAAAATAGAGAAGTGAGCTAGTACCACTAAATGTGTTCAACACAAAAACTTGAAAAACACTGGGTTCACTGAGGCAAAAAAAAAGATGAGAAAAATATTGGAAACTATTCAGCAATAAAACATCTTCATTTTACTGATGAGAAAACTATGGTCCACAAAGATTATGTGCCTGGACCAAGGTTATACCACAAGTTGTGGCTAATTGTAATGACTGAACTAGAATCCAAGGTTCTGGGTATTGATCTAGGGCTATGTCTAATTTTCCAGGCTGCCATGCCCAGAAACCCTCCTCCTTAGATAGATTTATGTTTTATTTTTTCACCAACATACACTTGTTACATTTCTTACTGCTAAGCCTGTGTTCCTTCATCTGTAAAATGGGTATATAAATGGTAGCTTCCCCTATAGGACTTCCATGAGTATTAAATACAATAGATAATGCAGTTATAAAGTACTTGTAACACTGCCTAGCACATAGTAAACACTCAACAATGTCTGTTCAATGAAAACTGGTGTACAACTGTTCCTCAAGGTACAACTCACTGCAGCTGTGGCAGAATTTGATACCTGCCTACTCAACATCCCTTCTCTCCATCTTTAGACAAGGAAGCCCTGATTTCATTGGAGGGAGGGCCATGCCCAGCTAAAACGACACACTTGGCAGCCTTCTTTGCAATCAGGGGTGGCCGGAGCAATGAAGGGAAATTGGTGGAGCGTACATCCAGGAAATCTTTTAAAGGATTTTAGGGGGGGGGGGGG
>VBSM01001562.1:33369292-33479830 GCA_008086735.1 Cheirogaleus medius
TTTTTTTTTTCTTGTTTTGGTAACAAGCAATAACAAATTTGGTTAGTTAAATAACATTGACTTGTATGTCTAAGCTCATTAACATACCATATTCCAGAGTACAAAGGGACTGTAAAATGTTCCCTCAGCAATGTAACAATCAGGTATCTCTTAAAATTAGCTTGTGTTAAAGAAAATACATAAAGTCGTATCTCCAGTGGTCTTAATGTTGATAATTTAGATAGTTTTTTTTTTTTATAAAGAACATACCTTCCTCAGGCCCTGGAAACCCATTAATTTGATTTGCTATTCCATACTTAACACTTAACTAAGACAAAAAATCTTTTTCTCTTCTCTAATTCTGGTCGTTATCTGAGATATGTTAGAGAAATCAATGTGACAGAAATCATCCTTTTAAAAATAGTTCAGCCTCATTTCTCCTATAAGTCTGAGTAAGATGGACTAGGCTTTCCCTGGCATCAAAGTGAGGTTTAACCAACTGCCCTAAAACCCTTGGCACCATGCATACACCACATATGGCTTTTAAAAAGTTCAGAAATTTCGTTGTAAGAGATTCTTCAAGGGGATGATTTTTAAAAATAAGCCATCATTACTTGAGCTCCAACTATCTCTCACCCCTGAAGGCTGCTCTAGAGGAAGAGCAGAGGCCTTGATCCAGTTCTTCCCTATCTTCCCATGTGAGGGGTGCACTTGCCTCATGCAAGACAGCTTTTTGACCTAACCACGTGCATTTCAATTTGATTTAATTTTGGATGGCACTATGGAAAGTGGCAAAAAGAAACAGGTGGATTGTTGAATGACGAATGTGTTTTCCTGCATATGTATCTGGTAGAGAAATAAAAGAGCAAGCAGCAGTGTCCTAAATACTTTAAATACTTAATGTAGTGGATCCTTAGTAAATATCTCTAAAGTATTGAAACATACATTCCTTTCTATAGGCCAGGCGCAGTGGCTCACGCCTGTAATCCTAACACTCCGGGAGGCCAAGGTGGGAGGATTGCTTGTGGTCAGGAGTTCAAGATCAGCCTGAGCAAGAGTGAGAACACCTGTCTCTACTAAAAGTAGAAAAAATTAGCCGGGTGTAAAAACAATTAGTCTGGCGTGGTGGTGCATGCCTATAGTCCCAGCTACTTGGAAGGCTGAGGCAGGAAGATCACTTGAGCCCAGCAGTTTGAGGTTGCTGTGAGCTAGGCTGATACCACGGCACTCTATCCCTGGCAAGAGTGAGACTCTGTCTCAAAAAAAAAAAAAAAAAAAATCTTTTCTGTAAAATAGAAATAAATTTTTTTCCCGAAATAAGAATATTAGGAGGTAATAGTTCTGTCACTCGGGAACAATCATGAAACTCTGCCCTACTTCCCCAAATCTTTTTCTCCTATGAAAACCAACCTTACCCACTAGGGGAAGGGCAGGAAACATTGCCACCAATAGGGTTGTGGCAAGATCCCTTGCTTCTGGAGAAGATATAGAAGCACAAACCCTCAGCCCCTCAGCAGAAGAAAATACTAGGGCTCAGTGTCCTGAATTGATTCAAAGTAGAGGGTTGACTGCTGTTGGGAAACCCTCTCTCACTCAAGACACACCACAGATACAAGGAAGGATTTGGCTGCAATGGGGAAGAAAGAGGCAGAAATACTGAGAAAGCCCCACATCTAACGGTCAGGTGCACAGAGCCTGCCTAAGACCAAGACAGGACCAGGAGTATGGAGAACTCCTGGTCCCACCACAAGCAAAGCACCAGTAACAACACCAGTTTGCTAGCGAAGAGGAAAAAGAATGTGGGGAGAGACCCCCCCCCCCCCGTGATATAGGCGTGAAAGGACTGCTGAAAACTGAGGGACACTGAGAAAAACTCCCCAGCACTCCAGGTCCTACACTAAGACAACATAAGAACAATTCCCTGCCAGAGAAATCGAATGAAGCCTGTAGTACAATGAAGATAATGATAACAAAAATAAAAGTCAAACTCAGCTCAACTCCTGACTAGATTGACTCAACCACCTATACTATCAACCTGACTGGAGAAGAGGCATATTCATTTATGGGCATAAACATTATTTATGTCAGTCTTTACTGTTCTCCCATGTATGATATCCATCATTCAATCAAAAATTATAAGCCACCCAAAAAAGCAAGAAAATAAAAACCAAACCAACCAATCCATTATCAAGAGGTAAAACAGAACTAGATTCAGATATGACTCATATGTTGGGCTATAACTAATATATTAAAGGAGCTAGTGGAAAAGATGGACAACATGCATGAATATGCACGGAATATCAGAAGAGATGAAAATTATTTAAAAAGTGAAATGGAAATGCTAGAAATTAAAAACACATTTTCAGACATGAAGAATTCCTTCAATGGGCTTATCAGCAGACTGGACATAGCTGAGGAAAGAACCAGGAACTTGAATATAGGTGAATAAAAATTATCCAAACTAAAACACAAAGAAAAAAAAGAACAGTGCATCTAAGAGCTATGACAAAATATCAAGTGGTTTAATACACATGGGAATCCCAAAAGGAGAGAAGAATGAGGCAAGAAAAATATTTGAAGATATAAAGCTGAGAATTCCCCCAAATTAAGGGAAACAAAAGGTGAGAAAATCTTGAAGGCAGTGAGAGAAAATGGCATGTTACATATAGAAAGACAGAGATAAAAAATTATAGCATACTTCTTGTCAGAAACTGTGTAAGCCAGAAGAGAATGGAGGAACATCTTTGAAGTAGTGGAATTAAAAAATACTGTTAATCCAGAATTCTATACCCAGCTACAATATCTTTCAAAAATAGAAGCAAATGTAGAGATTTTTTTTTAATGTTTCTACAGACTTCCACTAAAGGAAATGTTAAAAGAAGTTCTTCACACAGAAGGAATATGACAGCAGATAGAAATTTGGATTTATACACAGAAATAAATAGCTCTAGAAATGATAAAAATGAAAATAAATATAAAGTTTTAAAATTATTTTAATCACTTCAAAAATAATTATCTAAAGCAAAAATAGTTGCAATGCGTTGTGAGGTTTACATCATATTTAGAATTAAAATGTATGACAGCAGTACTACAAAAGATGAGAGGAAAGAAATGGAAATGTGCTATCATAAGGTTCTTACATCATGCATGAAGTGATTTAATAGTACTTGAAATTAGACTGTGATAAGTTAAAGATGTATATTATAAACTTTAGAGCAACCACTAAAATCTTTCAAAAAGAGGTATAAATAATAAACTAATAGTGGAGATAAAATGGCATAATAAACTAATCTAAAAGAAGGCAATAATATAGAGAAAAAAGGATAAAAAACAAATTGACAACTAGAAAACAATTTAAAGATGGTAGATCTAAATCCAACTATATCAATGATTACATTAAATATAAATGGCCTTAACACTCTAATTAAAAGGCAAATATTGTCAGATTGTATAAATAAACTTTTATTTATATATGATCTATAAGAAACCTACCTTAAATATACAGATACAGACAGATTAAAAAGAAAAGGATAGAAAAAGACATGCCATAAAATACCAATCAAAAGAAAGCTGAGTGGCTTCATTGATATAGGACAAAGTAAATTCCAGAACAAGGAATACTGCCAGAAATTCAGTGGGTCAGTGTGGGGCCTGAAATTCTGTGTTTCTAATAAACTGCCTGGTCCAAGAACCACCTTGAGCAGCAAGTTTTCTTAGAACACTAAGTACATGTATAAATTGGCAGAATGAAAGCAGATGGAAGGATTCCAAGATCAAATAGTTTGGAAAATATAGCTTACAATATTATCCCTCTTTGATGTTCAAAATGATGAATAGCATATTAAATACTTTAAAATTCCTGCAGTAAAGAAACATATAGTAGGCAACCCCTAGATGGCCCTCAATGATCCCCTCTACCTTCTGGTACTTATGCGCTTTTGTAATTCCCTCCCCTTGAATGTGGGCTGGAAATACTGGCTCACTTCATTTGATTGGTATTTGGCAGAAGTGGTGAGATGTCACCTCCAAGATTAGGTTATAAAAAGGCTCTGGCTTTCAGCTTGATTGCTCTTTCTCACTTTCTCTTGGATCACTTGCACTAACTACCATGTTGTAAGGGATCCCTGAGGAGAAACTCACGTGAGTGAGGGGAATGTTGAATTTATCAAATGCTTTTTCAGCATCTATTGAGATGATCATATGGTTTTTGTTCTTAGTTCTGTTAATGATGTATCATTAAATCTGTCAGTGATATATCATGTTTATTGATTTGCATATGTTGAGCCACCCTTGCATCCCTGGGATGAATCTTTTTAATGTGTTATTGAATTCAATTTGCTAGTATTTTGTTGAAGATCTTTGAATCTATGTTCATTGGTAATATTGGCTTGTATTTTCTTTTTGAGTGTGTTTGCTTTTGTCTGGTTTTGGTACCAGGGTAACACAGACCTTGTAGA
Organism: Cheirogaleus medius; assembly: GCA_008086735.1. Classification (NCBI taxonomy): domain Eukaryota; kingdom Metazoa; phylum Chordata; class Mammalia; order Primates; family Cheirogaleidae; genus Cheirogaleus; species Cheirogaleus medius. The sequence continues at coordinate 33,373,729 of VBSM01001562.1, forward strand.
ATGAATTTGGAAGTATTCCCTCCTCTTATATTTTTTTGAAGAGTTTGAATAGAATCGGTAATAGTTCCATAAATATTTGGTAGAATTCAGCAGTGAAGCTATCAGGTTCTAGGCTTTTCTTTGATGGGAGACTTTTTATTATGACTTTGATTTCATTACTCATTATTGGTTTGTTAAGATTTTCTGTTTCTTTGTGATTCTATCTTAGTAGGTTGTGTGTGTCCAGGAATTTATCTATTTCTTCTAGGATTTAAAATTTGTTGGTGTATATTTGTTCATAATAGTCTCCAATGATTGTTTGTATTTCTGTGGTCTTAGTTGTTATCTGTCCTTTTTCATTTATGATTTTATCTATTTGTGTCTTCTCTTTTTTCTCAGTATAGTTAAGATTTGTTGATTTTTTTATCTTTTCATAAAGGCAACTTTTCCTTTCATTGGTCTTCTGTATTTTTTAAATTTTTATTTATTTATAGAGAGGATCTCACTCTGTCACACAGGCTGGAGTACAGTGGTACAATTATAGCTCACTGCAGGTTTGAACTCCTGGGCTCACACAATCCTCTCACTTCAGCCTCCTAAGTAGCTAGGACTACAGGCATGCACCATGATATACCCAGTGGGTTTTTAGATTTTTTGTAGAGATAGGGTATTACTATGTTGCCCGGGCTGGTCTTGAACTCCTGGTCTCAAGCCATCCTCCTGCCTCAGACTCCCAAAGTGCTAGGATTACAGGTGTGAACCACCATGCCCAGCCTGTATTTTTTTAACTCATGATTTCATTTGTTTCTGCTCTGATCTTTATTATTTATATTTTTTTATATTGCCTATCTCTTTATAGGTTGTTGTAGGTATTATTGGCTTTGATAGATTTGCCTTTTGGGCTTCATACTAATGAGTGGACTGCATATCACAATTATAGTATTAGAGTATTCTAGGTTTGTCCATGTACTTAATTTTACCACTGAGTTCATACCTTCAAATATTTTCTTTTGCATGTTAGTGTTGTTTTCTTTCAGGCTGAATAAATCCCTTTAGCATTTCTTGTAACATGGGTCTGGTTGTGGTGAATTCTCTCAGCTTTTGTTTGTCTTGCAAAGACTCTATCTGTCCTTTATATTTGAAGGATAGCTTTGCTGGATCATATTCATTGATGGCAGTGTTTTTCTTTCAGCAATTTGAAAATGTCATTCCAATCCCTCCTGGCCTGTATGGTTTCCATTAAGAAGTCTATTGCCAGACAAACTGGAGCTCCTTTATATGTTATTTCCTTCTTTCCTCTTACTTCTTAGTAACTTTTCTTTGTCCTTGACTTCTGAGAATTTATAATATCCCTTGGGGTATTCTTATTTGGGTCAAAACTCTTTGGTGTTCTGACCTTCCTGAACCTAAATATTTATCTCTTTCACAAGTTTTGGAAAGTTTTCTGTCATTATTTCTTTGAATAAGCTTTCTACCCCTTGCTCTGGCTCAACTCCCTCTTGAACACCAATAATTCCTAGATTTGGGCTTTTGAAATAATTTTCTATATCTTGTAGGCAACCTTAATTCCTTTTCATTCTTTTTTCTTTTTTCTCCTCTGCGTATTTTCAAATAGCCTGTCCTTGAGCTCCTGATTCTTTCCTCTGCTTGATTCATTCTGCTGTTGAGAGCCTCTAGTGGAATTTTCAATTCAGCAAATGTGTTTCTCAGTTCCAAGATTTCTGTTTGATTTTTTAAATTATTTCAATCACTTTATTAATTTCTCTGATAAATTTCTAAATTGCTTGTCTGTGTTATCTTAGAGATCACTGAGTTTCTTTAAAACTGCTATTTTGAATTCTTCATCAGAGATTTCACATATTGTTGTCTTGTTAGGGTAAATCACTCTATCCTTGCTTTGTCCGTTTGGAAAGGTCATGGTTCCCTGTTTGCTCTTGTTTCTTGTGGATATATATTTATGTCTTTGAACTGAAGGATTAGTTATTTATTCCATTCTTATCTGTTTGGCTTGTTTTGGTTTTTATTGGCTGTGTTTGCTGAGAGATTCTATATTATTTACCTATTAATTTTCTTTTTCTTTTTCTTTTTTCCTGCTATGTTGCTGCCTCTTTTTTGGCACTAGATGGTGCCATAGCCCAGGTTTGCCTCAGTAATCAATCAGAGTGCCACCTGTCCCAGATGGCGGAGATCCCAAAGGGGATATCCTGGTAGTGTGGGAAGGCTGGCTAGGGGTTTGTTCCCCGGGAACCCATGGAAGGAACTTCCTACAGCATAGTGCTGAGGAACAGCCACTGGTATTTGGTGTCTCCTCTGGCCAAGTTATGGAGCAGAGTTTGCAGGGCTGGGATGGTAGTCCAGCCTCTGGCTGTCCTCAGGGATGTTTCTCTGTTGAGGAACTCCTGATGTTTCCCATAGTTTGAGGCAGGGACAAATCTTCTGTCAGAGAACTCAAGATGATAGGGAAGCTGGTGTCCACTTCAATCTCACTTTTTGCAGTGTAGAAATCATGAATCAGGAAAATTTTCTGCACACTTGGTGCCAGGCAGATTACAGGGAGGGGCATTGCAAATATAGATGTCCAATTCTCTTACCATCCGCTCAGAGTTTTTTCACTTCTCTGTGGCCCTGGGAACTGTCTCATACTTATATTTGACTTATGGAATATTGCTGGTGATAATCTCCATACTGTATATTTGTTTTTGGTTTTCAGTGGGAGGGGAGTGAAGCCAGCTTGTTTCTATGCTGCCATTTTGGAACCGGAAGTCTCCTAAGTTCTTTAATTCCATTAGACTATTTCCATGTGGTGTGAAAAAGATGACAATTCAATTTTCAGCCTCTGCATTTTTATTTCTAGAGTTCTTGCTCTTTATAACTAATTAATTTTCCATAACTGTCATAGGGCTATAATCAGTCACTATGAATCAGAAGTAAAATTCAGCTCATGTCAGAAATTATTTAGGAGTTTTCACTTGGTTTCTAGGTAGAACATTTCATTAAACAAGTTAGAAGAAAATAGGCAAAGTTCTACTACTTTGTGTTCTTTCATATGGAACAATTTAATCTGTTACTGCAATGATACCAGTCAATGCCTTAAAGATTACAGCGGCTACATGTCATCATTTATTCCTTTAAAAACACACTCACTTTTAGAATTTTACACATTAAGAGGAAAAACAGATCGTCCAAGACTTCTCCATACAAAAAGAGAATAAAAATAGAAGTTGACTTGTTGGATTATGTTTTTCTTAGCATATTTCATTTAGGAAAAGTTTGAAATTGACTTGCCATATACTAATTCAGTAATTTTAATAATAATTAAGTCATGTCAAAACTAAGAGATAGTTTTTTCAGCACAAAAAAATGACACTGGGAAAGATTAGAATAAATACTATTTATTAAGGAATAGGTAATATGTCCTCTATAATAAATTGCTAAAGCCCTTGATAAAAAAATAATTGGTTAAATTCCTGTAAATTGAGAGACGTGAAATTCTTTAAAGTAGTGATTCTCAAATTATGGTGTGAATGAGAGTCCTATTTCCAAAGATTCTTGTTTAGTAGGTCTGATGGATGGCCTGGGAATTGGCATTTATGATTCTGAGGCAAATAGTCTTTTGAATATACTGTGTTTTTTTTTTTTTTTGGAGACAGAGTCTCACTCTGTTGCCCGGGCTAGAGTGCTGTGGCGTCAGCCTAGCTTACAGCAACCTCAAACTCCTGGGCTCAAGCAATCCTTCTGCCTCAGCCTCCCAAGTAGCTGGGACTACAGGCATGCACCACCATGCCCAGCTAATTTTTTCTATATATTTTTAGTTGGCCAATTAATTTCTTTCTATTTTTAGTAGAGATGGGATCTCGCTCTTGCTCAGGCTGGTTTCAAACTCCTGACCTTGAGCAATCCACCCACCTCGGCCTCCCGAATATACTGTGTTAATGGTGGGAAAAAAATATCAAAAGTGAATGGTGATTAGTGAATGACAGCCAGAGAATATCTATGGTAGAAAATAGTGTAATTGGTTAATTTGAAAAAAGAAAGGTTGAATAGTTACAGCTTTCTAAGATCGCATTTAAGGGAATGAAGATATAGGAAACTAGTCATCAGTTATATTTGTTATATATTTTTTTAAAGAGTGAAAAAGAAGAAGGTTTAAATTGCAGTTAGTATGTTTAGGATTGCATTATAAATAAATTTTCCCAGCATTGGAATACTAGTTTATTTTTTGCCTGAATACTGTCCAATCCTACCACTCCACTTCACTTGATTCCTAAGGAGCCTCTGCCAAAGTTTTCTTTGCAATCAACACACCCTTAGTAAGCATTTTTCTTAATTGGCCATTCCCTACAATCTAGTGCTTTCTTTTTTTTTTTCCAAGTGAAGTAATTTCTTTTTAAATGATTTATAATGAGAGAAGGTAAATTATATATCAACTTTTTTATTTCATAGAAAATTACAAACAACAGATATCCTTTTAGCTTAAGTCCTTTAGCTGACTTTATTAGTCATTTTTGATAATGAAAAAGATTTGTGTATGATTCAGGAGCCCTTCAATTCATTTAAAACAGGGATTTTCTACTCTAGCTTTCAGTTCCTGATCATGCTCTTCAGAACATCCCCAGCAATCACAGTCTATCCAGAAAATTCTTTAGTCTGTTTCCTTTCATGTGTTTTTGGAACAAGCTCAAATATTTTTAAAAAGGAGTGGGTGGAGGTTGGGGAACGAAGATAAATATAACAGTCTCAGATTTTGTTCTTCTGTTTCTGTTTTTTCTCTCTCCTCCCTCCCCCCTGCCTTTTCTTTTCTTTTTTTTAAGTCAGATCTCTATAGCCTCTATTTTCAATATTGTTGTCTCTTTGTATTCTATATCTGGCTAGATTCAAGTATATTATGAAATTATTTTTACAGATTTTTCACTCATTTTTCTAGCATGTTATTGCTGGTCATAAGAGTGGAATGTCAGAGAAAATGCAAACAAGTGTTGGAAAGAAATTTATAATCTAGATACTCCTGATATTGTGTTTTATGAAGAAAATAGACATAAGATAATCTATCTGTTCTGTTTCTGTAACAGAAATCATAATTAATAGATTAGTCATGTTTCAAAAGAGATCATTGAAAGTGGAAGGTGTAAATAATTCAAATAAATGGTTCCCACATCTGTGGATTCAACCAACCATGGACACAAAATATTAAAAAAAAAAATAATGGCCAGGCATGGTGGCTCACGCCTGTAATACTAGCACTCTGGGAAGCCGAGGCAGGAGGATTGCTTGAGGTCAGGCATTTGAGGCCAGCCTGAGCAAGAGCAAGACCACCCTCTCCCCACCCCAACTGAAAAACAGAAAAATGTGCAGGGCATGATGGCACAAGCCTGTAGTCCCAGCTACTTGAGAGGCTGAGGCAGGAGGATCACTTGAGCCCAGGAGATTAAGGTTGCAGTGAGCTATGATGATGCCACTGCACTTTACCCAGGGTGACAGAGTGAGACTCTTCTCAAAAAAAAAAAAAAAAAAAAAAAAAAAAAAAGATGGTTGCATCTGTACTGAACACATACAGACTTTATTTCTTGCCATTCCCTAAACAATACAGTATAAAAACTACTTATATAGCATTTACATTGTACTAAGTATTGTAAGAAATCTAGAGATGATTTAAAGTATACAAGAGGATGTGCATAGGTTAAACGCAAATACCACATTTTATATAAGGGACTTGAGCATGATGGATTGTGATATTCTCAGGGGGCCTGGAATCAGCCTTCCACAGATACTGAGGGATGACTGTACTTCTAATTTTTACTAATGTTATTAATCATATTTTTGCCTATAAAATCCATCTATCTGAAATTAGATACATTTTTGCTTATGCTAAGCAAAGTCTTTAAAATTAGATGAAAAAGAATAATTATTATTACTTAGTACATTTAAGTTCCTTCCCCTCCCCTCACTCTATTACATTTGCTCGATTTTCAGGCCCTTCCTGATCAGCAGAGTCGAGAAGTCTACCTGTATTATCAAGATGTATATTAGCTAGGACATTTACAACGACAAGTAACAGACTTTATAACTAAAGGTGTTTTAAAAACAATGAAACATTTATTATATCACCCGGAAGTAAGTCCTAAGACAGGCTGATTTGGAAGTTAAGCATGCTATCAAGGACTCAGGCTTTCAGCTTTCTACTCCACCACTCTTGGCTTATTGGATTTTGTCCTTAAGCTTTTCTCTTCATAAGTGAAAAGGACTGTCCTTGCTGCTGACATGGATACTCAGATAACCGTGACCAAATGTAAAGGGGACTATCTCCCCTTCCATCTTTTGAATAGGGAAACAATGCCTTCCTTGGAAGCTCCCCCCTTCACCCTCTTGGCAGACTCTTTTGCTGGTACCAATGGCAAGTTACTAGCACATACCCTTCCTAAAAGTGGTAGAGTGAGTGTCTGGCATTTTAAGCCTCTATAGTGGGAGGTGGTTTCATAGAAGACAAAAAACGGGAATAGCAATAGACAGGGGAAGAATCACTATGGCGATATTTTTGACAGCTCCCCAAAGCCTTCATAAATGTGTGAAAATGGTAATCTGAAATTTTATAGTGACTTAATAAATGAGTTTTATTCATTATTCTAAACTTCGACAAATGTGTTTTCTATTTTGAAATACATTGACTCAAAATGGGAGATGCTTGTATACCAATTATGTATTTTTCCTCTATTGATTTTGTTTAGTAGATTGATATAACATCTTTATTCTAAATCATTCAATTTCCTCAATAGCAAATAGTTTTTATTCTTATAATGAAAAAGAAGAGAAATTAGGCAGAGGAGGATGGGTTCTAATGAGGAAAGTAAGGGAAAGATAATAGGAATGGTAGAAAAAAGTTAAATAAATAAATAAATAAATAAAAGAGAGGTGGAGTAGAATGAGGAGTGACTAATCTGGATGGTCTAATGTGAGAGAGTTCAGTTAACTAGGTCACTTGCCTCTAGGATGACAGACAGAATAAGCCATGAAGACACTGGAACACATAGAAGGAAAGGGGGAGGAAACAGATCCTTTTTTCAAGTATGCATTCTGCAGGTTAGAATTTGTCTCTCCTAACCACATTTCGGGTGTGTCCCTGGAAATGTATGTTCGTATAGCTTGGCATTAGGATTCTGATGGCACTCCTTTCTTTTTTTCACTTACAGATAGTTTACCTAACAATGATGCTTAAAACAATCCATTTGAATTTTAAGGCTCTTAACTTGTCTCAGCAGTAATTACAGCAAGGTTAGAATATGCCAAGGAAATCTTTTTTACCCTGAGTTTCAAAGGACCAGATCTTCCAAGTCATGGGGGTTTTATAAAGATTTATTCCTCTTTGCAAAATCTAAGCCTACTTTTGAGCTGTTTGCTCTATTTATTGAATTTGTTTTAAGAGTTAGAAGTTATTTTCCAGCTGTCTATTTCACTATTTCACTTGGTTCTTGCCTTTTCCTATTTTCCCTCTTTCTACTTTTTGCCAGATATAATAATCACTGAAAATATTATAGGTACTTTTCAATATTTTCAATCTTGAGTAATACACATGACAATCTTGTTGAAATTCTCCCTTTGCTGTGACAGTTCTCTTTTATGTTAAATAGATTTTTATTACTTTTAATATTTATATATAGTGAAATAAAACACACTTAGAAAGCCATACAAAATAAACGTATGCTCTAATGAGTTATTATAGGGAAAACATTTTTGTAGCCATCACCCAAATCAAGAAATAGAATTTTCTAGCTACTCCAGAAGGCCTTCATGTACCTTGTCGCAATTGCAAACCTCTCCCTTTGCTAACAATACCCACCATGCTTATTTTCATAGTAATACCTTCCATGTACCTCTTTATAGTTGCATGCCCCATGTGTATATCCATAGACACTATTTTTTGACCATTAAAAAAATTTTATGGATGTCTTTTAAGTTTCTCACAATCTACACGTTCACCCTTCTACTGTTTCTTGTCCTTGTGATTTACCTACTGAAAAACTGGAGTTGTTTGATTTGTAGAGTTTCCTACACTTGGTATCACTGTTTTCATACTTATGGTGCAGCTTGGCATGTTCCTCTGTCCTCTGTATTTCCTGCAAACTGGCAACTGGATTCAGATTCTCCATCAGACTTGGGTCTTACCCCTTTCGGTGAGACTATAGATTGTGTACATTCTTTCATCAGGAGGTATATAATATCTGACTCTCTTTTTGTGACATTAGTAATTGTCAATATCTATATCCATAACTTCATTGGGGGTTGCCAAATGGTGGTACTTAAATTCCGTATTTCTTTTTCACTTATTAGTTGGAATACTTTTATAAGGAGATGCATTTCCTCATCTACCAGTGGTACAGTGCATGTATAAAAGGCAGGATAAGAGATTGGTTCTTTCCTCCAATTTACCACTTTCAAGATAATGTGTTGGTTCCTTAACCTCCTCTGAAGCTGCAAAGTTCTTTGTTTTTTTAAAAAAATATTATCATGAACTCATGAATTTTGACATATTTAATAAGGTTTCAATAAAACGATTATTAGGGTTTTTTTGAAGCTCAAATTGACCGGTAGGATTCTCATCAAGTTGGCTTCTGAGCCCTTTTGACACATTCTATTAATTTTTGCTGATTTCCACTAAACAGATTTAAAATATTCTCTTCTCTGTGTAGAATCTCCATTTTCACAAGAATTGGAAATGGTAAATTGCTGTTAACTTCCTAAGCTTTGATAATTTTATTATTACTTCAGCAGGGTTTAGGGAATATATTCTCAATGTTATAAGACCGTCTAAGACCTGTATAGCATGGTATTTTTTTTTCAGTCTACTTCTGGTACAATTAAAGAGAGAGAATTTCTGTGTCCTAGAACCAGTTAAAAAAAAATCAGGTGTTCCAGGTATTAATAGAAAGCAACTTTATATAAAACTTTGTTACAAAGCAGTTCATAAACTAAATATTATAAAAATAATAATTCTTATTATTGTATAAAAGAAGGTCTATTCAGACAGTGTTATGTATTACCTCATTTAGTCTTCAAAATAACCCTCTGAGGGAGGTATTTTTATTTTAAGTCCCATTCTTCAGAAGAAGAAATTGAGCTTAGAGGACTTGAATGACTTGTTTTAAGATTGTAACAGGGAGGACTCTTCCTGCCTCTATTTGTAAAGTGCTTACTCTTTCACTGAGGGCTCAACTCTGGAGGAAGTGGAAACCTGCCTAGCCAGCTCCATCAGTCACATATTCCCTGAGGGTCTATGGGGTGACAGTGGTGCAGGTGGATCACTCTCAGCTTTGTCTAGCACCTTAAGGCCTGTGACAGAAGTGGCATTTGAACTTAGGTTTTCTGACTCTAGATCTGATGGTTTGCTTTTTCTTCCTAGCTAATGTCCACTTCAGCAGTGAGCTTTGTGTGACCTGCGGGCCTGAGTAGCTCCAGGCGGCATCACTATGCTGGTGTGTTGCTGGACACGAGCAGCTTCTGTTCATGGTAAGTGTGAGAGGACCATGTCAGAGCATTTCTGGTGATTGTGGCAGTGTTTCTCAAATGCTTACTGCTGAGTGCTCTGGGTAGCAGAGAGGAGGACTTTGTCCTATTATCTCCAGGGACTCATATTACATTCTAGTATTTTGTCTTAAAATTCATGCAATATTTTAAATTATATTTTGTAACATATTTGTGCTATTTGAATACAAAGAGAATATTTTGCACTACTTGCCAGCAGGTAAAATTGTTCTTATAGGGAGAGGGAGAATGTTTATCCAGGGGCCCTTCATACTTTCTGGCATATCACCATGTAACCCAAAAGTGTCCTCCAGTTTGAAAGCATGACAGGAAGTGGAGAGAAGCAGGCTGCAACCCCATCATGGGTGTTTGAAAGTTTTGCTTAACATTTGCACTTTATTCAGTAGAAACTGAGAAGCCAGTGAAGTATTTCAAGAAAAAAAGTAAGCGGATTAGTTGTGTGTTTTAATAATAGATGAATGGCTTTTGAACTTCCTTGATCATCATCTATTATTAAGAAATACATTGTATATGGCAATTATACGCACATTATATATATATGCATATGTATATGCATATATATGAATGTATATATATTAAATAAAAATATGATAAAACTTTATTTGCCTTTATATTTTACATTCTAATCTATTTCATCTAGAAAAGTTAATGTAATTTACTAAATTGGTTGCACAACCCCTAATGGGTTGCACCTTACAATGTTTTATGACTTTGGTGGTAGTATGGAAGAAGGATGATAGAAGGGAGACAGCAAGACAATTCAAAGTGCACATAGGCTAGAATAATTAGAATATAAAGCAAGGCAGTAGCAGTAGGGTGGAGCTGAAATCCACAGAAATTGGTTACCAATTGCCCAGGAAGATGATTGTGGGTTTCTGGATGGAGTGAATGGCCATTCTGTTCATGGAGACTAGGAAAGCAGAAAATACAAGTTTGGAAAGAGAGAAAATTGAATTCCATTTGGAAGAGATTTTGCTCTATATACAAGACATCTAATAGGTAGCCAGAAAGGAGAGTTGGAGCTCATGAAGAAGATGTGAGCAGGAGAGAAAGATTTGGGACTCTTGAGCACATGGGTCCAAATTAAAGCCCAGAGAATGAGAGTGAGATTGCCAGGGTGGGTGCAGAGAGTCAAGGGAGAAGAAGGCCAAGGAGAGAACCAAAGAATACCTTCACTTAAGAGGAGGCAGAAAAAGAGCCTACAACAGAAACTGAAAAGCAAACCAGGAGAGTAATGTCACATGAGCAAAAGGAAGAGAACTTTTCAAGGAGAGAGCAGTCAGTAGTGTCCGCTACTGGAGGAAAGTCTAGGAAGATAAGATTTAGCAATATTATATCCTGAGAGTTAGCAACAAAAAGAGGTGGTGGTTTAGGCAAGCAGTTGTGGAAGGAAGGGTTGCAAAAAATAACAGGTATGTCCTGGGAGATGGGTGGAGAGGAGTACCCTGACTCCTGACAGAGGGTTCAGAAGTAGGTGAGGTGTGGCTGCTCCAGGGAGGTAGTTGGCACCCAGGAAATTGTCAGCCATTGCAGAACTGCAACCTTTGCTCTGGGATTCAAAGGGAGGTTGGTGTTTTCTGAAAAGGAGGATGTGAGTGAGGCAGGAGCTTAGTCCTAAAGGGGTAGCTGTTCGAACCAGGTCTCCATGCCTGCGATCGAGATACAGAGATTGAGGCAGGTACCAGCTCTAGTGTACACTGTGCAGGCCAGACTCAGAACATAAGGCAGAGGGGCCGCTTGTAAGTACTGATGCACAAGTTTAGGGCAAAATGAGAAGTCAGGTGACTTAATTGATGAGTCCCAAAGTCTTCACATAAAAACTGCTCCCATTTCTCCAGCCTGGAAGGAGTATTGATTTATGGTATGAGCCTGCAGGTGGGAGTCAAGCAGTTCTTGCTGCTGGTCAGGAATGCCTCAGAGGGTTGAGAGCAGTAGGCCGTAGGCAGAGGCAAATAACAAATGCCATGGTCTGCAGGCTGGTGGCCACCACTGGATCACACGTCTTCATTCCTTTGTTAAACTGCCTGTATAACTAGCTTCTCGAATGCTCATTGAACTGGTTTTAACTTATTGTTCTCCCATTTTCAATGTGTTGAAAAAATTTTTATATCTATTCATTACTATTTGCATATTAGTCATTTTATCTTTTTGAAAATTATACTCCAACAGTATATGTAATCCAAAAATTAAAGAAAATGTGACATTTGTCCTAACCATTATGGATTGCCTTCTTTTCAAAACAAACTGAACATCTGGATTGAATCTTTGAACTTCTGGACAAATATGCCACTTGATTTTAGGTAATATCTTCTCTTTACTTCAACAAATATTTATTGAGATCCTGCTCTGGGCAAGGAGTTTGTATCTCTTAACTTCTGACAAAAAAGAATATTAAATTGTCTGTTGTTTGATAGTGCCATAGACTCATTGTGAATTTGGTTAACTCACATAACTGATCTCCAAGGTGTATAGGAAGTTTAGTCACTTTAACTTAATCCTGTAAACTGTAAGTTTTTTTAAAAAAATATTTTTAGAGATAGGGTCTCATTGGAATGCAGTGGCCTGATCACAGCTCAGCATAACCTTGAACTCCTGGGCTCAAGGGATCTTTCCACCTTAGCCTCCCAAGTAGCTGATACTACAGGCACATGCCACCATGCCGGGCTAATTTTTTTTTAGAGTTGAGGGTCTTGCTATGTGGCCAAAGCTGGTCTCAAATTCCTGGCCTCAAGTAATACTCCCACCTCAGCCTCCCAAATTGCTGGAATTGCAGGTGTGAGCTATAATGCTTGGCTGTGAACTGTAAGCTTAATGGGTTGAGTTCTGGGTAGAATTAGGAATATAAATATCAGCTTTTATATCCCAGGCTATTTTTAAGTACTGAAAATACTGTATTTTTTGGTACAATATCATTAGTTTAGTATTTCTAAAAAATCAGAAATCAAAATCATGCATGTTTTGAGAGGTACCCAGATAATGTATACATTGCATTCACATTTCCAATGGAGCAGAGGTGTAGGAGAGATTGGGCAGTAAGGAGGAGGGAGGTTCCCAGGCCCCATCACCACCTTTCCACTCAGGAGCCTCCTTTCCCTGCTCCCCTCAAGACTAGTTATTCTCTTGTGGTCTGCCCCCTCCTCTCCAGGACAAATTTATTTCAAATAAGACCTTCTCCAATCATCCTACTCAAGAAGATTCAACAAGAGACACCTGTGTTGGACCTTAACCTGCTCTCAGATAGAGAACAACTGTGGGCAAAGTCAGCCAATAATGATGACCATGTGTATTAGTTTGCTAGGGCTGCCATAACAAAGGACCACAGACTGGGTGGCTTTAACAACAGAAGTTAATTTTCTCTCAGTTCTGGATGCTAGACGTCCAAATCAAGGTATAGGCAGATTTGGTTTCTTCTGAGACCTCTCTCCTTGGCTTGTCTTCTCCCTCTGTCTTCTATGGGAATCTGTGTCCTAACCTTCGCTAAGCCAGTTTGGATTAGGGACCACCCTAATGACATTATTTGCCTCAATTACCTCTATAAAAGCCCTATCTCCAAATACAGTCCCATTCAGAGGTACTGTCATGGGCAGATAGATTTTTCTATTTTAGTGGCCCCTGGAAGAGTCTCAGAGGCTACCAGCTTTTTTTTCTATTTTTACATAAGAGGATCTTAGTTTTTATTTTACGGTGTAGTTACTGTTGCCGAATTGCTTCATCTTGCCCTTGGCTGGATGTTCTCAATACATAAAAAACATTTGCATGAAAAGTTAATATTAAAAGGGTAATTAAAGGACTTTGGTAAGAGGAAAGACAAGAAGTCTTTGATTTAGGATTACTTGGCTGGCTGAAAAGAAAAAATCCAAATAGTCCTTTCCCTCTTTGGGTAGTTTGGCAAGAAGCAAGCTCACCAGATATAATGGGAAAATGCAGACTGAGATCAGTGGAAATGGGATGTGACTCCTTAGCTAAGCCCTGGTCTGATAAGACCACTTCCTAGCCAGGAAGCTCACAGTGTTACACAGTGGACTAGGTGTTCCCAGTCCTCCTGGCACCTGTCCATAGGTATATGCAGGAGCGCCAGAGCAGGGTTCTTTCTCTTCTGCACACAGCTGTGCCGGCCCATGAGTGCCTCACTACTCCATGGAGTCATTAGCATTCCCCAGCTACTGCCTCCAAGTTTCCTACAGCACGTTTATCCCAGGAAGCTGCCACGGGTTGGGGCTGATTCCCCGGCATCCCAGCCATGTTTGCTTATTGATTGACTGATCAAATTTTATAGATGACCCCTCCATCCCTTGGCCAAATCCTTTTAAGCTCTCTCAGCCTCAGTGAATTCATTCTGCAAAATGAGGGAGTTCATCAAGATGAGCTCTATGATTCCTTTTCACCCTAATGTTATATGAGTCTACACTACAATCTTAGGTTTTGATGCAGATTTTTTAAAATCCCATTTATAGTTACAGAAGAAACTTTATAAATGCCTTTGGCTAAGAGATAGAAAAAGTACCCCTTTCTTTCTAGGGTTTTTTTAAGACAGAGTTTCACTATGTTGCTCAGGCTAGTCTTGAACTCCAGGGCTCAAGTGATCCTCCTGCCTCAGCCTCCAGAGTATCTGGAATTACAGGCACCCACCACCATGCCCAGCTCTTTGTAGGGTTTTAAGGTTTATTTTAGATGGAAATTTTAAGCTCCCTACAACCCTGAGTCTTCAAGTCATTCTGCAGTTCTGCCTTAGGCCACTCCTGTTGATAGAAGCAACTTGGAGATTACTGTAAAACTATACATCAGTGAAACACTCTTTGTCAGTGACACTGCCAGGTTCACCTCCAATAATCAGGATATAAAACACATATGTAATTCTGAAAAGCCTAATTTTACAAATTCAAAATGACTATAGGCAAAGCTTTGCTTTTCCTCTTTTGACTAGAATTGCTAATTAATTGTTTTCTAATGCTCTTTTGTACAGCTTGTGGAATATTTCCTTGAGATGTTCATATTTGCAGCATGGCTTTGTACTGTTTTCTCCTCCCACCCACTCACCCCCCACACACCTGCCCTCCTGCTCCCTGCTGACTCAGCGGCCCAGCCCCCTCCCACACATAATCTGTGACCTGGCACCCACTCAGCCATCCTCTCCTTTGTTCTCCCACGAACCCACCCACTCATCTCCTCTCCTTCACACAGGTAGACACATTCACACTCCCACCGCTCAGCAGACTAAGCACAAGAATGGTCTGGGGGAAAAATAATTTTTTTCTAATGACCATTTTGTTTTTCTCCTTCATTAACAAGCTTCATCCACAAATGAGTAGTTGATAAACAGTTATTTTATTCTTAGTTTATTTTTTCAAAACTTCCTCATACACAAGAATTGGATTTTCTATTTTTGAAAACTCTACCAAAGTGTGTGTGTGTATATAGATATATACACTTTGAGCATTGCAACTTTTTTTCAGTGAAAACACATGTCCAATCTTTTGTCCAAATTGAAATATTTTACTCACATTTTGAAGTGAATGGGTGCACCAATGAGATAATGGCTCATTGGGAAGGTTATTTGTAATGATGGTGTCTGCGCTATAGCTAGAATAAACCAGGCCACCTGACAAGATTAATTGGCTGTGAATTATGCAGGAGCAATTCCAGAGCCAACACCAGAAACAAGGGCCAGCCCCCTCATCAAAGCCCTGCCAAGGCCAGCCCACTCTGTGGGGCTGGCCCTGGGGACACCAGCCTCTATTACTTGTGTTTGTTTTTAAGGCCACTAGAAAGGCCTTCTCCAAATCACCCTCACTTTGCTATGCCTAACGTTCCACAATTAAAGTAATTCCTGAACCCCCTCAATATGTAAAGTATAGAGAATTAGAAAGATATTGATGGAGTTTCTTCCCATTCATGGCAACTATTTTTATCTTTTCAAGGAGTTCAGATTATATGCCACACGGTATGAACAGGATCTATTCTGCAATATTACGAATCTAATCTCTAAGAGGAAATAGCATAATAGTGGATTTTAAGGAGTATACAACTGATTTTGTGTTTATGTTTTTTGGTTTTGTTGTTTTGCTTTCTCCATATCATAACTGATGTGAACTCCTTGATGGAAGGCAGGGACCATTTCTCCTGCTCTTTTACCTCTCCAAGGTGTAGCACCATGCCTGACAGGTCGTAGCACTCAATCTATGACTGGAAAATTGCTTCATATCCCTGGAAATTTCTCTTGCCAGTACTAAGCTTTGGGGCCAATTTTATTTCACTTTATATGTACTAGTATTTTACTCTTCATTTTGAATGTAACTACTCTTTCCTTTAAATTTCCATAAAATTTGATCTGGTCTCTTATGTATTTTATCACTTTTTCTCTTGTATCATATTCAATTCTAAAACCCTTAAATGGCTCATAAGGACTTTGAAGGCAGATCTGTATATGATTTAATTTTATATCCTCACCTAAAGCAATGCTTCTCACATAAAATTTCCTCATATAAAGCAGTGCAAGCTGGGTGCAAAAGCAAGAAACCACTACCACCTGGTCCATTCCACAGGCACAGTGGTGATACGACAGCCACCAAGTTTCTAGTTGTTGGATTCTAGCTAAAGGAAGCAGAATGAACACAGGCATATCTCTCTTCTCAGTAGAGAACAGGAGAGGGGTGATGAGTGGATGAGACATGTCAAAAATATTTGTTGGGAAGAGAATGGAGGAAGGTTAACTGCCCTAATGGGAGAGGAAGTCACAGTGTAAAGTGTGTGCAGTGAGGTGAACTGAAGAAAAGTAAGACATTTCACCTTGAAGAACCTGAAGGAAGCTCAAGACTTGGAGTCGCCAGTTTTGTCAGAGAGTGGTGGTGAGGTAAGGGGTGCAAAGTTTGAGATAAGTTGAAAGCTTGTATATGAAATTTTCAACTACTCTTGGGCCTCAGGCACAGAAAAGCAGCAGCTAGGCTATTCTCTCCTGCCCCAAGAGGAGATGAGAGGCTTAATCTCAGGAGACACCCAGTGGGAAGGGCTTGGGCATCAGAGAAACCAAGACTGATAGAAGAAGGGATAAGGCATGGGGGCATAAGGAGTGAAATGAATTGGAAGTCTGCACTGGGGATGGTTGGATTATCTGTAAAGCACTGTTAATCACTCTAGGCCAGTGTTTTCCAAACTGTGGGTCATGAACTCAGTTATGATTAGTGGATTATGAAATCAGTTCAATGGGTCATAACCAACATGTTCTTGGGTTGGATTCCTTAAGAAGCAGACTTTGAGATGGAGTTGAGGGTTTAAAATGTTTATTAGAGTGTGTCCTTGGGATCAATCTCTGTGGAAGGATGTGGAATTGGACAAAGGAGAAGGGGAGCTGTGATGCGAGCCCAGTGACCACTTTGGACAACCTCATGGGGAGCAATGAAGCTAGAATGGCTCTTCAGAATTGTCCCAAGTCAGGCCAGGCCTTTATCCTCTGTTACAGGCTGAATTCTGTCCCCTCAAATTCTTATGGTGAAGTCCAAACTTGCAGTGCCTCAGATGTAACCTTGTTTGGAGATAAGCTCTTTGAAGAGATGATTAAGTTAAAATGAGGTCATTAGGGTAGGGCCCTAATACAATAGGATTGGTGTCCTTATAAGAAGAAAAAGACACACTGGGGCACACATGCACAAAGAAAAGGCCATGTGAGGACACAGTGAAGGGTGGCCATCTGCAAGCCAAGGATAGAGGCCTCTGGAGGAACCAAATCTGCCAACATCTTAGACTTCTAGCCACTAGAACCGTGAGAAAATAAATGTCTGATGTTTAAGCCACTCTATCTCTGGCGTTTGGTTAGGCAGCCCTAGCAAACTTACACATCACCCCTTGTTGGATGTGGTCACAGGAAGTGTGACCTTGGGCAAGGCAGCTCTGCACTGAAACAATCCCTGGAAAGGATGTCAACTGAAGATTCTCCACCAGCAGCACCCCCAGAGACTGGGGCAACTAGTCCCTTCATTGCAGAGTATTTAGTTGGTACATCACAAGGTCCTTAACAAACATTAGAGAAAATAAAATTCAGTAGACTAGATAGAAAATATCAGAGTGCATCTGTCTTAGTCCATTTGTGTTGCAATAAAGGAATGCCTGAGGTTAAGTAATTAATAAAGGAAAGAGGTTTGTTTTGGCTCATGGTTCTGCAAACTGTATAAGCAGCATGGCACCAGCATCTGCTTCTGGTGAGGGTCTCAGGAAACCTCCACTCATGGTGGAAGGCAAAGGGGAGCTGGTGTGTTACATGGTGAGACAGGGAGCAAGAGAGAAAGGAGGAGATGCAAGGCTTGTTTCAACAGAATAGTACTAAGCCCTTCATGCAGGATCTGCCCCGACAACCCAAACACTTCCCACCAGGACCCACCTTCAACACTGCGGATCAAATTTCAACATGAGATTTAGAGGGGACAAATAATCTAAACTATATAAGCATCATATGTAGAAAAAGAATAGTGTTCACAAAACTTTTTTACATTTACATATGTGTGTGTGTGTGCATGCACATGTGTGTGTGTGTTGACTGGGACTTGATGGAAAATAAGGAAGATAATATTTTACTGTCAAAAATGTTCAAAAGCAGTTGAGTGCAGTGGCTCACACCTATAATCTCAGTGCTTTGGGAGGCCAAGAAAGGAGGATTACTTGAGGCCAGGAGTTTGAGACTAGCCAAGTCAACAAAGTGAGACCCCATCTCTACTAAAAACATTTTAAAATTAGCTTGGCATGGTGGCATGGGTCCATGGTCCCAAATACTCTAGAACATGAGGCAGGAGGATCACTTGAGCCCAGGAATTGGAGGCTGCAGTGAGCTGTGATCATGCCACTGCACTCTAGCCTGGGCAACAGAAAGAGATCCTGTCTCTAAAATAAAAAAATTAAAAACTTTTAAAAAAGCATTCAAAAGTCACTTTCCAAGGCAATAAATTAGAGGATTTTTTTCTTTGAAAAAGCTAAACAGACCCAGAGAAGAAACAAAATGTTTTCTTTACCATCCAAAGTGAAGCCCTTCACCTTATAAACACCATCCGCCTACATAGAGCTCCTCATCAGCTTTTTAGCAACCCATTCTTAAATATAAATGGACAAGAAAAGATCAGGCATGTAAAGCACAGGCTTTACATGTGCTAAAGAGAGGACTCAATATGAAAAACAGAAAATAGAACATGAGAGGAAACTATAGAGAATAGAATAATACTATTTAAATGCTAATTTATAGCTTCAGAAATCATGAGATCTGTATCTATAAAATAAAAGTAGAATGCTTTTATAAAAGAATCATTAACAAAAAACAAGAGAAGGCTCTTGAAAACTAAAAATATAACTTAAAAATCTTCAGGAGACGGATTAGAAGATAAAGTTAAGGAAATCTGCTGAAAATGGAATCAAAAGATGAGTAAACAATAAAGAAGAAAAGATATGAGACTTAGAGAACATATCCAGTAGGCACAATATCTGACTACAAGGAGCTCTGGAAAGAGAAGAAATGGAGGAAAAATTATACAAGAAAAGTTCCCAGAAAGGGAGACCGTAAGTCTCAAAATCGAATGTGCCTGCCCAGTATTTAGCACAACAAATACAAAAGGGCCCACACCAAGATGTATCATTGAGAAGTGTCAGACCATTGGGAATAATGAGAGAATCTCAAAAGCTTCCAGAAAAAGAAAAAAGAAAGAGTCTTATGTTAGAAGTAAGAATCAGACTGCATCAGACTTCTCAACTATAATATTAGACTACAGAAAGCAAAAAGGAATGCTTTTTATGAGGGATACTATTTTTAAAAAACCTAGAATGCAGTACCCAGCCAAACTGTCAATAAAGTGTGGGGGAAGAATAAAGATAATTTCAGACATAGAAGGATTCAGATAATCTACCTCTCATGTGTCCTTTTGTAGGAAGCTACTGAAAGATATGATCTAGGAAAATAAGGTAAAAAAATAGGAAAGAGGAAGACATAGATCCAAGAAATAGAGGATCAATCACACTGCAGAAGAAAAGGGAATATGATCATTGAGAAGGTGATTTGAGCACAGCAGCTCTTCAAGAACCCTAGAGAACAACACGTTGAGATTGACAGAGGAAGACACAGGGCTCTAGTAAGGATGTCTCCATGGAAATTGAAAAATTTGTAGAATACTTCATGGATCTGAATGTAGTGATAGGAGATTTACATTTCTGGTGGAGAATAGGAAATGAATTTGTGATAGGTACATAGAAAATTAAGCAAACAAATTAAGATAATCATCAATTCCAGGGAAAATAGAAATTTGTATCAAGAACAGCAGTATAATCATATTATATTATAAGCCTCAGCTTTGAATAATACTTTGTCATCTTAATTATGTAAAAACTGAATAATGATCAGAGAAAAACATAATATAACTATTGAAAGAATAAGTGGAGAAGGTAAGAGACTAAATCTAGTTCTTCCACTGAAGGGAGTCATAGATAATAATATCTGGAAGTGAAAAATAAAGAAATGGCAGCTTGAAATGTGGAAATAAATACCAAAAAACAAAACAAAACAAAACAACCAGCTGAAAGAGTTGAACATGTTCACTTTTGAGTATGAAAATAGAACTAGACTTGCAGGTTGTGTAGGAAACGGGGCTGCTCCTTTCCTTTTAGGCTTTGAAGAGTTATTTGGCTTTTTAAACTCTACACATTTACAACTTAGATGAAAATATAAACAATTTTAGAAAGAAAAATGACAATATACTTATTTTCAAGACATGGAGGCAAACATCCTGAGAGCTAAAAAGAGAAAAGCTTGAAAGGGGTTTCCTTTGGAGAGCAGGACAAGAGTTGATCTTCACTGTAACCATTATTAAACCATTTTATTTTGTAGAGTTGTGAGGACATTACATTGGAGAAAAATTTTAAAACAAAAATAAAAACAAGAAATTACAGGAATGAATTCAGGCATACGGACATTTAAGAAGGGCTTTGAATTTTAGCTCTGTTGCTTGCAATTTTCCTAATCTTTAAAAGCTTTAACAACTTCCTTATGGGGGTAAGGAGTAAATGAGAGAACACATTTGGAAGCTCTTGGTAGACTGAAAATGATCAAGGAAGAGTCTCTTCTTTCCTTTTATAGATAAAACCAGGGCCTTGGTTTTCAGTAATATAGACTCAACCTTTGAAAAACCCCACTCTTTCTTGTGACTTACAAGGACCCTACTATTACACCTTAGATAGAAAATGAATACTTAATGTAGTGTACATGTGAATAATGAAGGCATTTAAAAAAATGCCCTATGTGAAATAAGAAATGCCCTTTGTGTAATTCGACTAGCCTTGCAATGAGACCCTTTTCCCAACAATAAAGTACAATAAATAGTTTACTCACTTGACTTTTCTCAAGTGTTAATGATTCTTAAAATGAGTTCCAGATTCAACTTCTATCTGATAGTAATTAGAACCAATGCACTCATTGTGGAATGCCATCAGAGCTGGGCTGGGGTTAATGGGTTAGGAGTGGGGAATTGAAAAATTGATCCCCACAGCTCTTGGGGTAGGCAGCCTCCTGAATCAGAAGCCTCTGGCTAAGAGCAGCCAAACTGTTTTACTGAGCAATGTACAATTAATATGATTTTCTTTGGGTACCAGGTCGTGACAAAGGTTGGGAAGCACTGCCTTAAATGGGTGCCATAAAAATCCCGTATAGGGGCTGATAGTCTTTTAGGTAAAGTCTTGTTTAGCTGTTTACTAATAAAATTGATAAGAAAAGTAGTTAAATTTGCATGTTTTTAATAGTTTTTTTAATGTTTCCAAATCTGAATGAAAATCATGTAATGCTAGGTTTATGAATGTTTGGATTAAGTTCAGCTATACGTAACTTAATAGAAACCCCAAGATAGTAATTTAAACAATTAGATCATTATTCTGTCCTGTGAAAAAAATTCTGGAGAAAGCCAGTCCAAGGATAGCTTGGTGGGCACATTGTCTTCAGAGATCCCAGTTACTTTTAGCTTTTGCTCTTATGTGCTACATGAGAGTCTCCTCCTTAGGGAGTGAGAGCCAGCACACCCACACTCCAAAGAGTAGGATGCAGGAGAGCAGTGTGCCCTTTCCTTTCCAGGGAGACTTCCCAGAAGTAACCAGCCAATTTCCATTTAGGTCTTATTGTGTGGAACCTAGTCACATGACCACACATTGTTGCAAGCATGGTGTGCAAAATGTGGTCTTTTAGCTGGGTGGCAACATGTCTAGCTTAAAATAGGAGTATTAATTTAAGAGAGAAGGAGAGAAGGGATATTTGGTAGGAAACCAGAAATCTTCATATGTTTTAGTAACTGCCATGTAATTCATTTCAAACAAAAACAATCTGTCAATTTGTTGTTTTATATATACTGCTAGAAAGGTTAACATAAGCATTAAGGAAGACCAATTAGCAAATTCATTGCTTGGGGTTCTGATTCAATACTTTTGTTGGATTTAATTTAATAATTAATGATTAAGGCAGTGTAGGTAGATTCTGCCTGCCTTCCATCTATTAGCTGTGTGACCTTGGGAAAGTTACCTCAATGCTCTGTGCCTTACTTTTCTTTTTTGTACGATGGAGATAAAAATAATTGTATCCATATAATAAGATTTTAGAGGATTAAATAAGTTAATACAGTATATGTAAAATACTTAAAATAGTGTTAGCTTTTACTATATCTTTCTCTTGAATTAAAACCTTTTTCATTAGAATCACAGGTACCCATAGCAATCCGATTCTGTTAAAAATTTCCAGGTATGCAGTATTTTCCTGGTTTTGCATTTGTAGACACTTAAAAATGCTGATCCCTGGAGTCAAATCATAGGGCTTTACTTGCACTAATAAATGTTATGTTTTATAGTAGCATTATGAAAAGGAAAGGAGTTGGCATTGGTAAAATTGAACAATAACTGGTTTGTCTCTTTTTGCTCCCTTTCTCCCACTTCTTCCTTTTAATAGACTGTACTGATGAGATCACCTCCCTGCCCTCTACACACACAGTCTCTCAGCCTCCTGTTGCCCCAGGGCTGTACAGGCTTGGTCTCTCCAACCCCCACTGCACTGTGCCTTGCCTTTAGCTCTTCTCAGTCATGCTCCCTAATCATTTGTGGCTGTTCAAAATGATAAAATTGCCCAAATTGGGGCAAAAATGCCATTTCCATGTGCTTCCTTATTATTTTCTGTTTTTTTTAAGTTTTCTTCAAACATCTCCACAAATAGAGATAGTCTATTTTTCTTCTAGCAAAGCAATATTTAAGATAAATTTTGATGATTAATTGCATTAAAACTAAAGCTAATGTACTTTCTCAGCTTTTTTTAAATAATAAAAATTGGATTAAGGAAGAAAAAAGAAAAAGTTCTTATTTCCATTCACTTGTAGCTTTCTTCTTTGGGCTTAAGGCAACAGCTTCAGGTGTTACTGTTTCTTTTCCTGGACGAGGGAGTAAATAAAGCATAGAACATGTGCCTTATCATTTTTCTGGGAAAGCTGAGAAGTTATGCACATTCCTTCTGCTCATATTCTATTGGCAAGAACTTAGTCATATGGCAATACCTAGATACAAGGGAGGCTGGGAAATGTAGTCCATAGTTTGCATCACTGTGACCAGCTAAAGCTGGAGGTGGGGTTCTATGGCTAAAAGAGAAAGGGGGGAAGAAATATGGAGATTGTTAGCAGTCTTTCCAGACAAGTGTATCACACAGTTGCAATATAGTAAAGCAATTTTATTTTGCTTTTTACTTAAGGTTACATCAAGAGCTTTTTTTGCCGTGTTACTACATGGTCTTCATAATTATAAAGTACTGGCTTTATAATAATGCATTGAGTGTATAATCAATAAATTATTTAATTCTTCCTATTGTTGAAAGTGTAGATTCTTTCCAGTTCTTTGCTATTATAAACAATGTCATAATAGATCTTTTCATGAGTATATTTTTAAAAAATCTTTTGGGGATGATTCCCTTAGGGTGAATTCCCAGAACTAGGATTACTGGGTCAAAGGGTATGTGAACATTTTATGATTCTTAATGTTTTTGTTCCAAATTGGTTTCTGAGAAGGCAGTTACCAATTTGTTCCCAAAGGAAATATGCACATTTTTCTATAAATGCCGTGGTGGGAGACATATTCACATATCCTTGTAGGTAGAATATTTTTAGTTTTCAGGGTCTGGCTGGAAGCAACACAGGACGACATAGGACTTGGGTCCAAATCTCTTATTCTGCCACTTCCTAGCTGTATAGCTGTAGGCAAGTATTAATATTTATTATCCCTGTGCCTCAGATTCCTTATTTTAAAACTGAAGAAACCAACATTTCCTTCATACGGTTATGGGTAATTATTAAGGCTGTTGACAAATATTGTTTTCTCCATCTTCTATGCATGTGTTAGAAATGCAATTCCCTGCCTCCTTGAAGGTAGATAAGTCCTTGGGACTTGTTTTAGCCAATGAAATGGAAGCAGAAGTAACATGAGTTATTTCCAGGGATATGTTTTAAAAGTCTAAGGGTGACTCTCTACTCTTTTTTTGTTCCTTCTTCCATATGACTAGAAATGTTCCAGATATTGCCAGCTCTTGAAACCTGAGTCCTAGAGTAAAGATGGCACGGAGTGGAGCTCCAAGCCAACCTGTGATGGATGTGTAAATTGAGCTAGAAATAAATCTTTGTATTTTCTGAAGGAGCTGAGACTTTTGTGTTGTTTGTTATTGCAACACAACCCTAGCATTATTAATGGGATAATATGCATAAGATGCTGGACCAATGGTAAAGCATTAATATATGTCCTTTGTGGTAATAATAACTACCAATCAGTCAGTGCCTTCTATGTGTCAGGCATTTCTATACATTATCTCTAATCTTCAGAAAAATCTTGCACATTATAAAAATTTCCACTTTATAAAGAAGAAAAACAAATCTTGGGATGGTTAGTGTTCTGGCTAAGGTATCCAGCTAGGAAGTTGTAGAGCTGGGATTCAAATCTGGTGTGTTTCTCCTCAGCTTTATCTCTTTTCCTTGTCTTTGGAACTTTATGGCCTTATTTTATTTTATTATTATTTACATCATGGTGTGAATTTTTTTACAACATTTGTTTATGAAATTCACATTTATTCTTGTAACAAAAATCTCTACCTTCTTGAACTTGTTGCGAGATAAACAGAAATAAATTGAGTTAAATGTACAGTAGCTTGCTATATCAAGTCCCTGCTTGTTCTTCAGAAAGCTCATGAACTCAAGTACCTTTTTCATTTTTTCTTGGCTTGAATATGCCTGAGAGCAGTTAAGATTTACATGCTTATGAAAGGAAAAAATTGTTTCAAAATTGAAGTAGAGTGAGTCAGATTAGAATAAGTTAGATTAGATTCAGTAAATTCTCAACTGCATGTTTACAGTCTCTCTCTCTTTCTTATAACAGCTTTATGGAGTGTTCATGTACCATGCAATTCACCCATTTAAAGTGTATAATTCAATGGCCTTTAGTATATTCACAGAGTTGTATATCCATCACCACAATCAATTTTAGAACATTTTTATTACCCAAAAAGAAACCCCATGCATCTTAGCCATCACCCCCAACTGCCCCACCCACTCCACCCACCCCCAGCCCTAGGCAACTACTGATCTACTTTCTGAAGTCTGTCTCTTTTTACAATGGCTCCCAGAATGACGGTTTCCCACCATCCCCAACAAATGGTTCTTCCTCCTTCCCACCCCAATCCCACCCCCAACTCTGCAAAGCTTTGCTCAGTTATTTTTTAATTCAAAGCTCAAATTCTAAAGTGTCTGGTATAATAGACTATTTTTTTTCTAAAATTTTTTTTTACTTAACTTAAAATTTCCTTGTAGTATAATACTAAAGGTTTAAAAAAGTACAGTTTTTTTTAAAGCTCTCCCCTGTTCATGCTCTGATTATCCAGTTTATAGAGTTTTAAAAATCTTTTCTTCTCTTTCATTGTTCTCTTATGAGCCATTTCACAGCTTGTTAGTACCTCTAACTGATAATATAAAGTGGTCAAACAGATGAGATTAAATTGCTCTCTTATATATAGCTCTGGGTTTTAAAAAGTGTTGGTTAGGGGAAAGGCAGGAATTGAAATTAATGATTAAAAAAGAGTAAGGATGGCTGGGGGGAGTTTTTAAGCTAATAAATTTTATTCATGTTAAATAAAACAGGAAGCAATAAACTGCAGCTAAGCATTGAAAGGATGGGAGAGAGAAATTGTTCCCTAGGACAGAAAAAAAATTAATGAAACGTGAATCTTTGAATGAAACACTGAAGATGGTGTTTCTACAGCACATTGAATTGAGGGTGAATTAACTAGTTTGTGGGGGGTCTGGTTCTAGTCTCTACTTGTGCTGTGCTGACTTGTTTCCTGTGTGTTTTGGATACGTGTGGTGATAGCAACCTGTTAGTCTCTGGTAAAACCCAGTCCAAAGATATGTGAGGCCTGGACATGTGAGGCTGAATAAGCACATCCTAGAGCCATGAAATATATTAACATTGTTGGGCAGTTATGGCAACGGAAAAACAGTGTTAATGAACAAGAATGCTTAAAGGGCGATGGCTTAATATATGGTACAAGCAGGCACTTTATAGGCAGAGAGGACATGCCTGTTCTTTATTCAATGAGCCTTGCAAATTCTAACTCTGCCCTAATTATAACTGCCTTGTTCTCGTGAAGCTTACTTTCAGCAAATATTTATTCAGGAACTAGGATATCATGCACTATGCTCTGGGCTAGGAACTGTGAGTGATATAGAATGTAGAAATGGCAGGATCCCTGGCCTCAAGATTCGGTTGCTTTCGACAGCACAGATTAGATTGTGTTTGGGATTCAACGAGCCCATTATGTAGACCAGAAAGGTTAGTGGGGAAAATGGGAGAGTTGAAAAGGTGTATTAGAACCAGAATGTTAGGTTCTTAAATACCCAATTTATATGTTAGGACTTTATTATTTGGAAAGTAGGGACCCACAGAATTTTTTAACATTAAAAGAAAGTGATCAAAGCTGGTTTTGGCTATCTATTCACATTTTTTGGCCTCACTGATATCTTTTTTTAGATGGTAAGTTTTCAGTGAACAAAAGCAGTATGTATCTTGCTGAATGTCCAATGCAATGTTGTAGAATATGACTAATATTTAGTTCATGTAAATAGTAGCTGTTACTAAAAATTCCTGTGTTCTTAGTGTGGAAGGCATAAAGGACTCTCTTTGTTCTTAATATTTATTTAGCTAAACTATCATCCACCTCATCACAGAATAACAAGAAATCCAGGCAACTGTGGCAAATCATTTGCCCAAAAAGATCATTTTTAAACCTTGTGAAGCCATCAGATACTATGAAGTGTGAACATGCTATAAATCGATATGTTCTGTATTTTATCAATTCAGCATTTTTTTCAGTTTTATGTCTATGGATAGATTCCAGGGGATTAACATATATTTAAATTATTTAAAGTTCCAGTTAAATCAACAATCATAGCCCCCTCTTTCATTGCCCTTTAAATCCTCCCGGGGGGGGGGGGGCGTCTCCTCAACTTGAGTAACTTGTCGTACCGGACAGGATGTGAAGGTTGCCACCACAGACAGACACCGTATTGTAAATCTGAAGAACGGACAGAGGAAAACTTGCAACAGAGATAGAGGGAAGGAGGAATGATGGTGACTATTGCAAAGCCTGGAATGGTTCCCTTAGGAATTTAAGGAGGGAAAACAAGAGTTTTTGTAGTTTCCAGAAATAGAACTGCCTGCCAGCTTCCTTCCATCCTCCCTCTTAGCCTAGCTGCAGGAGAACAGGCAGGCACATGCAGGCTGACAACTTTCCTGCTTGTGACAGCTCCAGATTACAAATGTGCCGAACAAGATTACAACGCCAGCATTCCCAGGCCCAAGGAGCAAAGAGGGGCGGGCTGGGATGAGGCGAAGGAAAGTTAAAGTGAGAGGAAATAAGGAGGGGAGATAATGAGCAGAAGAGGAAGCATGGGGTGGTAGATGTGGTGGTAAAGGGCTGGTAGAGGCGAGAGGCAGACAGCATGAGACACAAAGCCCCGTGCTCCCTGGGTGTGTGTCTGAGAGATGCGTGGGTGTGTTTGTAGAGGAAGTTGTGGGGGCATGTGTGTGCACAGAATGTATGTTAGGGAGGGGTTTTATGGGTGGAGGAGTGGGAGGGTGTGTGCAGTAGGGTGTGGAGTGCGGAGGTGGAGAGAAAAAAGAAAGCGGAGGGAGGGAGGACTTTTATGGTGCCAGGAACACCCATTTCACAAAAGAAAATTGCCAGCTGCCAGAGACTCATATCTCCTTTGTGGGAACAAATCGGCTCCCCACGGTGGATTGTGGCCTCCGATCTGACCCCAGGATGTTTGCCAGATGTTTGACCCATGAAGGGAGGGACACAGTTTCTGGATTTTTACCACACCCTGATCCAGGATCTTTCCCAGGGACTGATGTTTTTGCTTACGTATTATCATAGCGCTGGTCACAGAGCAGCAATTCTTGGCAGACAGTCCAGTGAATAGAACTGTGAATTAGAAATAAATACTTTCCAGTCTTGGTTTCTTCATGTACTTTTTGATGGCATTTGAAACCCTACTGTAATATTTCTGTGCCTTGGTTCCCAATTTTTCTAGTAACAAGAAAGAATACATCAGCCAGCTAAGGGAAATATGGTATAGAATTAATAATTGCAATGAATAAATAGTTATAAAGATCCAAAGGTGACAAATTTTAATTCAGTATGACAAAGAACTTCTGCTAATTAGAATTGTTCAAAACTAGAAGAGAGTAACACGGGAGGTAGTATGTGTCACATGATTATACATATTCAAATGGAGTGGGGATGACCAGTTGCTGGGTGTTAAAGGGCAAATAAAGGTGTACTTAAGATACGCTGAAGAATTATGCAAAAACTCCAAGACATTATGATTCTAGGACTATACAGTGCTTTGAGCAATATAGAATATCAAAGTATCTTAGGTATGAAATAATCAATATATTAAATGATCAACCAATAAAATGTCTACTGAGTGATTAGCACTGTTATTGGACAGGCTGTATGTACAGCATATAAATGCAGAGAGAACTTGAGGCCCAAGTTTTCCATAGTAACCCCGAAAGAACTAAATTCAGAGAAAGAAGACTATGCCATGTAGCAGGGAGAAGTATTCAATCAAAACAGGCTGAACTCATCAGTCATTCTGAAATAATATCTGTTTGTGAGAGATCCAGTCCAATTCTGTGTAGTACCGAAGAATGCTAGTGACACTTTCTCTTCAGTGATTAAAAACTTTCAGATGCTTGTTGACCACCCCGTTCAGACCAGTGCTTGTTTGAGAAATAGTACAGAAGGCCTCAGAACTTCCTTAGCTTTCCAAGTACTGTTGATAAGACTTCTCAAACTTTTATGTGCACTTGAGGCACCCAGGGCTCTATTAAAATGCAGATTCTCATTCAGTAGGCCTGGGGAGTTGCCTAAGAAGATTCTGTATTTCTAAGAGATGCTGATGAAGCTTGTCCACAGGCCACTCAAAGAAGCAAGGCTGGGTGAAAGCAGTGAGGGAACTCTAGGTGCTGACCTGTTTTCCTGGGCAAGGGCACACAACTCATCAGGGGAATGAGATTCAATACAATCCCATCCATGGAATCACAAAGTTTATTTATTTATTTAATTTTTTAGAGATGGGGTCTCACTTGGTCACCTAGGCTGGAGTGTAGTGGTGGGATCATAGCTCACTGTAGCCTCAAACTCCTGGGCTCAAGGAATCCTCCCACTTCAGATTCCCAAGCAGCTGGGACTATAGGTACACCACCACGTCTGGCTAATTTTTAAGTTTTTTGTAGAGACAAGATCTCACTAACCATGTTGCTGGTCTCCAACTCCTGGCCTCAAGCAATCCTCCTCTCTCAGCCTCCCATTACAGGCGTGAGCCACGGCGCCTGGCCAGAGGCACGAAATAATTAGTGTAGAAGGAGAGAAGCCTTGTGACGCCATCTAAAAACCATCATTTGGCTCTTTTCAGTGGCGTAGGTGAGGGAGTAAGAGATCTGTGTGGGCTGGATTGGGGCTTCCTTAGGGTGGTGATAATATGGTCTCTTAGGGTAAATGTCAGGGACTTCTTGGGAATTCCAGGCTACATTGTCAAGCAGATAAAGTTTGTTTTGGTCTTCTCTTCCCCTGCTTGTCTCACACTTCTTAGAACATGCCTTTTTCTAAGAGAGAACTTTGATCTTTACTTTGAAGACTTTGACCTCAACTAATTGTCTTAATCTCCCCTAAGGAATCAGATGGTAAAGAATTTAAGGTGTGACCTTTCCCAGGGAACTCTTTAAGACTTCAGATTTTCAAGACACTACAGGATAAAGCTCTATCAGTGAAATGTCAGACTGTGACAAGTAGAAAAGAATATCATGGTCGGAAGACTTGGCTTAAATGGCCTTCTGATTCCTTCACAGACTGACCTTACCCAGGAAAACAGGAGTGGGGAGAACTGTCAATGTAGGGAGGGGCCTAAGAAGGGTCTCAACCTCATTCTAACTGATCAGGATTGAGAAGTTTGCAGGAGGAAAATCTTGGTCCAAAGGAAGGACATTTGAGGACATGGAATAGCTAAGGTTGTTAACCTTTCTCCAAATGGTTACTTATTTATTTTGCTTCAGTGACTCAGAAATAATTGAATTCCACCCTGTTTCTCACCTCAGAACAGATAGTAACTAATGTGGTACCATATATTTTAAACTATACTAAGAATATAAGAATTACTTGCTTCAACCATCCACAATTCAGCTCGCCAGCAGTGTTGTCCATCTGGAACATAACTAAAAACCAAGAATTATGCAAAAAGATCCCTGAGTAGGCAAAATAGATGTCATTAAACTCATGCACGAAAGCTCACAAGAGCTCAATGTCTTAGAGTTTATATAATCAACATTTCCCACTTAATGTCAGTAATCCATTACTGAAAATCAGATGTTCTACATTAAAAAGAAAAAGCTGACTAGAAGCTTATTTCCCATTATTTAAATGGGAAAAATTATAATGTGTTACACATCAGCCTTAAACCATCAACAAATTTCTTTAAAAGTAAATAAATCACAGTAAAATGCCGAATCTATAAGTAACGAACTACCGTGTTATATAAAATGTCTAAACAATGCTTGCTAATTAACAAAGAATTGATACAGTTAGTAACAGCTGTTTTATATGCTGTGGTGTCTCTCTTAGTACCAGTAATAGAGAAACTTACCTTTGTTGACAATGCACACTTTTTAAAGTGTGTGTACATGATTCTGACTTTCTATTAATTATATTTGTTTTGTCATGTATTGTTTTATTTAAAATGTTCTATGGAGTTTTGAGTATATAAATATACATTTTTCCTATAAAAACATAGTCAAAAAATGATATATTGAGAGACATATATATTCTATGAAATTGGGTATTAAAAACCAAGAAATGTTCTATGAGAAAAATGCTAACTGGGGAGATATTTGCAGTGTATGTCTAGTGTTGTGTTGGGGCCCATTTTTACTGGTTCATAAGAACCAGTTAAATTTTTTAGAATTTTGCAAGCTGGTTAAAAAGTCACACTGGTAACTTGAAATTGGCCATGGTGGGAGTATTTACACCACAAAAATAGGAAAATTCTACAAATCAAGGACTCCTCCCACCTCCACGAAAGCTGGTTGTTACGTATTTACCAGCACTACTGAGTATGCCTATACTTTATCTCATCAAATGTAAGATGTCATGGGTTGATGGATGGACTATATGATAGTAAGGATATGCTAGAATTGTATTATCTAAAAAGAACCTCCAAATACCAGTGGCTTTCACAATAAAAGTTTATGTCATGCTGCAATGAGAGTCAGCTGGGACTTCTGCTCTGCTTAGTCATGCAGGAACCAATGCTGATGGAGGCTCCATCATCTCCATAAGAGGCTTCGGGGTTTACCATGGCATGAGAAAAGGCATCTAGAATCAAGAGCTAGTTTTTCCATGCTTTGATCCAGAAGTAGCACAAATCACTTTACACCCATATCCCTCTGGCCATAACTATAGTCATAGGCACAACCCACCTATAAGAGCACTGAGACATACAGGGAAACAGATGGAATATTGGGTGAGCACCACTGTTCCTGTTACCCATACATCTTGATCTTATATGCCACTAAGGAAAAAAACCCACTATCAATTAAACTATCATTGAAGGCTTTTTTATAACTTAGAATGACATATTTGGACAGTAATTTTTAAAAAATCATTTTTTATTATTCTTTTGTATACCAAATAAGGTAAATTAATCAAAATAAATTGGTTAAAGTGCTTTCTAAACCTGGTGCACATTTGAAGGCTGACTCTTCTGCATCAAGTTTGGATTCAGAGTCACTAGTATCTGTGTCTTTCTGCAGTTTCAGACTCTGTGCCACCAAGAGCATGGGTGAGGCAGCACCCATGACTTTTGTCCAAACCATGAACCCCCATCATGCAAGTGCTGATTGTGGAGATTTATCGATCCTACTGGAAGGTGTTCATGGAAGGGTTTCAAACAATAATAGATCCTCACTCTTTCCTCAGTTGGCCTCAAAAGATTTGTTGTCTGGAGCTTTGCAGCTGTCCAGTCAGGCCCTGACAGTAACCACCAAGTCACTGCATTTTCAGCAAGCTTGTTTTTTTGTTTTTTTTTAAGTAGAGATGGGGTCTTGCTCTTGCTCAGGCTGGTCTTGAACTCCTGACCTCAAGTGATCCTCCTACCTTGGCCTCCCAGAATGGTAGGATTACAGGCGTGAGCCACCGCACACAGCCCCAAGATTGTTCTTTAATGGACCAAGTTCTCATGTAACTGAGGCAACTCTGTCATGCATGCTGCCTGGCTGAGTGTGCTTGTGAGAAGCCATAGACTATAAGACCTAGCCTGAATTCAGAGATGTTGAAATGTAAAAATAAATAAAATAAATTGTGTTTTAGAATCTATTAAATATCATACTTAAGGGGAGTTTGGACTGAAACTCAGCCTTAAAAATCTTTTAAAGCTTGATGGGCAAAAGGAGGGGGAAAACCCTGTGATTTAAAAGCTATAGGCAATTTTTATTTTAATCCCTAGAGATCGCAGCTGGTAGTCACCTTTAGAGAAGATTATTCTTTCGTTTTGGGGAAATGATCAGAATGAGTCATTTAGGTATGCAAACATCAGCAAAGGCCTTGTTCTCAACTGTGATTTTCAATCAGGTGACTTTAAGTTGTTAAACAACTATATTATAACTTAACAACAAATGCCTGTTTTATAATCTATGGGATTATATCTCTGCATGTGTGTTTTCTTTAGGTAAATACTAATTTTCTTCAAAGAGTAAATTTAGACTATACTGGGACTTAAAGTATCACTTATTCATTCAGAGATTTGTGTATGTTCTTGTTTAGAAGCAAAATCCAGAGATTTCATGAAGGATGAACAGGCAAGATTTGCATGTCATGCTAGCAGGCAGGCCACACAAAGAAACAGAACTGGACTTAGTAGAACTCAACCAGGCTTGGACTGTCATCTGTGGGTTGTATCAGGTTGAATAATCTACAGTGTATTGATGTTAGACTATTATGTTTTGATGTATTGTCTTGGGCACCATCGGACAAGTTCATGATTCTGCTGGTCTGTCATCTTAGGAAAAGTAATAAGATGCTGGTAGCAATAAATGATGATTGGAGAACTGGGCCTTCCTATCTCTGGAGCCTGGCTATGGGTTTGTGCTTGGAGTCATGGATACCTTTGGTCTGCTTCTGAGATTGGATTGAGCTGGACAGGGATGGGAACCAAACAGAGTGGGTCTGAGCACCCTGGCTTCAGGGGTAGGCTCATCTGTTGCCAAGCCAGCAGTAGTACCAAAATGTGCTTCTCTTCTGTTATTCTCCAACTTTCACTTATGAGTGTTAAAAGTACACCTGGTCTCTGGGAGCCAGAGTGAAGTAAGGGAAGGTCTGTTTCATGTTGAGATAACATGATGAAGAAGGGAGTAGGATGCTCTCCTTTGTGATCAAAGAAGTGGGAGCAGTGGGAATAAAAGGTTTTTCCTGCAAACTTATTCACAATAGAGAATACGGAAGCCCTAAGAACAGGGGAAACAAAACATGTTATTTGAAGTAAACACAAACACTGAAAGAAATGAAAGGAAATATCCACCATAGCTCCACAGCTCCCTGGGACCAGGTTGTAGTCAAATAGTGCCACATATCTCAGTGGATGCTCTGGTCCCAAGAAATCACTCTCTTACAGGTCAGTACAATGATGGGTGTTCATCATGACAGCTCCAAGTCCTCAAGAAAAGGTTATGTTTGGCAAACTCGGTTTAAGATCATATAAAAGTTCATACAATCATTGAGAAAGATTTTTACACAATTTGTTACATATAAAGAAAATCAATATAGTAGTTTAACCCCCAGTTAGTTGGAAAACTTGTTATTATGGATATTGATTTCCTGAGAAACCTGGATAGCCTGAGATTGGCTGTGTTCAGTTCATGGCCCTGGCACTGCAGGACATTTTGGAGACAAACATGGTATTTTCCCTGAAAGCATTTGGAGATGTTCCCTGTGTGTTTCTAACAATGCTCTAGCAGCTCGTATGAATCTAACAAGCATGAATTTATCTAAATCTTTCTTTATCCTATTTATATTTGTGGACTATGCAACATCTTGAGAATAATGAGTTCCATATGTTTACTACCCACTGTATAAAGTAATGCCATCTTTTATTTATCTTTAAACTACTTTCATAGAATTTCAATGGGTGCCCCTGAGTTTTAGCATTCCAGGATTTGAGGATGTTCTCATTTCAGCTGTAGCTAGTCCATGTAGGCCTTTATGCAGATAAGAAACAGTACCCACTCTGGGCACTCAATTTAGCAATGGGCATTCCCTCTTTTGGACAGATCAGTCCTGTGCCAGGCGTATGGCTCGGTGAGTAGAACATGGGCTAGATTTCAACCCCAGCCTGCTGCCCCCACCTCATCTCCTTGGCTGGGTGCCCTTGCACGATACAACTGGTACAATGGTGTATAGTAGCTCTGGGCC
Source organism: Cheirogaleus medius (assembly GCA_008086735.1). NCBI lineage: Eukaryota > Metazoa > Chordata > Mammalia > Primates > Cheirogaleidae > Cheirogaleus > Cheirogaleus medius. Next base: position 33,408,284 of record VBSM01001562.1, read on the forward strand.
TCACCATGTAGGTCCTTCAAAGATTTTACAGATTTTGATAATATCCTCTCTTGGATATCATCTTCCTAAGGGATCTTAGTCTTTCTGTTAATTCCTCATTTAGAGCCATTGACCCTTCTCTGCCATTCTTGAGATGTGGGGCTCAGGCTGAAGGCAGCCCAGGCACTGTCTATACTTTCCTTGGGACCCTCTGCACGCAGAGGCAGCCAGCAGGCTGCTGGGCTCTGTGGGCAGCTACAAAACGGGGGCCAGAGGAATGAGTCAATCACAGGTTAAATTTCTAGGGTTTCAAGTGGATAATCTGGAGATGATCATCTTATAATTGCAGCTTGGGTTAATTTTCCCGAGATTCGCTGTCCACTTATTGCCCATGTAGGGAGTTGTCAGAAACTTTTCTATCCACGAGGTCTTCATTTTTATCTTCATCAGTTCAGAACTGTACCAACTGTACCTGTCACCTTTCAGACTTCATTCTGCACTTCCTTTCCAAAAATATGTTCAAAGCCTAAATATTACAAGAACTAGCACTAATATAAGGACAATACAACTTATGGAAAATACTGAAGGCCAGACATGGTGGTTCATTCCTGTAATCCCAGCACTTTGGGAGGCCAAGGCAGGAGGATCACCTGAGCCCAGGAGTTTGAGGCTGCAGTGAGCTATGACTGCAGTACTGCACTCTAGGCTGAGCAACAGAGCGAGACCCTGTCTGTTAAAAAAAAAAAAAAAATATATATATATATATATACACACACACTGAAGATCATGAGTTTTTTTTAAAAAGTTAATCCTGTTTTCTTTTTAGATACATATGCTTACCTAGCACAGTGTCTGACACATGGTTGATACTCACCAAAAGAATGAATGGCTCGATCCCCTCAAAGTCAGTTTTGTTTTGGTTCTGTTTGTTGTTATATATAGTCAGTGTGCTGTAAACATGTGCAAGATCTGCATCCTCCCTGTTCTCTCAGTGAATGTTGAACTTTAGTGATGTGCAGATTATGTATTAGATCCTTCCAGCATGTTGGACACAGCAGTTAGTCATCCAGTGAAATTTAATGTGATTATACAACTTTCTTTCATCCCAGGTCTTTGGCACCATATTTAAAATATACCAAGTATGTCTAAAACTAAAATTTCAAATTCAGTTATATCTATAGAAAGAAATGCTTGTATATTTTTCTTCCCTCTTCTATCGTAGAGATTATTGGTGGGAGAAATGTTCTGTACCAACCCCAACTAATAAAAGCTTTTATCTCAAGCACCTTCTCTTCAATGGAGAATTCTGCTATTTCAAATTAATTTTACAAATGTTTTAAAATTTTATTATAAAAAATTTTAAATACACAAAATTAGGGTGGAAAATAGTAAAAGGAACCCCCAATCTATTTTTTTCTATTAATCTATTTTTTTAAACCTGCCTTGACTTCTATTGCCCCTTCAAAGCTGAAATTCTCAGGCTCTTCTTACTCTTGTGGGGATTTTTATTTTAACCTCTTGTGGAAGGTTGAAAATTGATTTATGCAATCATAAGTTCTTACCACTTCCATGCATATTATACAAATAATGATATGAGATCCTGATTCAACTCCAAGTCACTTGCTGTTTGAGTGCCACAGCTATGGTATTGCTAGGTAGTTCTCTGTCCTAATGGAGACACTTCTCCACAAGTCTCTCATATTTATGCACACTTTGTGAGCAAAGCCCCAACTTGCCCTTTGTTCCTTTAAAAGGATCTTTGTATAGTAAAGAGTTTTGAAAGTTAGAGGTAGTGTCTCACTCTGTAGCAAAAGGCAGACATTCTTACTAACCATTACACAAGACTTGGGTTCCCTAAGCTCAGGTTCTCCTCCTGTAACCCAACCTACTGCCTGGGCAGGTGTCACCTGATGCTCTATGTCACCCTGTTGGAATTGAGAATGAGGACTAGATGCAAAAATACAGATACTCTGATGATTGCTATTGCTGTGAATAATAAACATTTTTTCAAGTCTGATCTAGGAATCTTGGTTTTTCTACCAGCATCCATGAAACTATGGAAGGCTAACTTCTTGGTTTGCAAGCAGGGTAAATACCAGACTCGTTATAGTTCCTGACAGTTTGGCAGTGATGGTGAGATATTGACAGAGACATGGCTCTCTGGAAGAGAAAGGAAGAGTGCCTCACAAGCCTATTAACAGAATTTGGGGAAGTACATTTGGAAATCAGTAGTAAATTGATCAAATTATGGTCCTCTGGGGAAGAAGTTGTCCTCTACTTTATTGCTTGCAAATAAGAAGGAATTGGGAATGTGAATTGCAGGAATTGCAGATTGAGTATCAGGAAGTAGGTTTAGAGAGTTGTCTGAACAGTGCCCTGCTTGTTGGCAACTCTCCCCTGGGTGGGAGAACTTCCTCACCAAACAAGGAATCAACTTCAAATCTGTCCCATTCTAACAGCCAGTACTAAAGTTCATCCTGGGTGGCAGAAGGTTCCATTCTCTTTCAGACAAGTTACAGAGACACATCTATAATGAGCATGAAAGGAGGAAAGTTTGCTACCACTGTGGGCAAAAATCAGACTAATCATTAGAACTCTGGCTGGTTTGCTTAGAAAATGAGGGAGTGGGTATGGAATGCTTATTAAGGAAAAATGGCAACAGCTGGGCTTTTTTACTGCTCACACCCTCCTGCAATCTATAATGCTAACCCTAGATCCATTTGAAGATGACAGTAAAAGGCCTCAAAACTTTTCTGTAGCGGGTCCTGGCTGCTATAGGGAGCTTTGGCCTTCTTGGGGGTGATTTCTGAAAGAGAAAAACTCCTGTGGGAAACCATAAATGAGGCATTGATTAGAATCCAGGCTGTTAATGGCCTGAATTGGGTTTATAATGCTGGTGGATGAGAATGAGAAAATGATTTCTCTCTCTCTTTTTCCCCTTCCCTGACCTCAGCCATGTTAAGGAGAAATTATTAGAAATCAGGTCAAGTCTTCCTATCTCCAAGGGGGATTGAAGACCGAACACATCCATCTCAGTAAGCCGGGGAATCTTGGCGAGAGAAAGGAAATCAAACTTTTATGACCCTGTTGGATACAGAACCTACCTGGACCTGTGGAAGGAAAAGGCATGCAGATTCAGCTAGTGGGGTTTAGGAAGGTTTCACAGTGTGGAAGGGAAGCTAGCCTGACCTTATGGTGGGGCCCTTTTGGCCAATTCAGTGTACTGTTGTTGCTGCTTCTACATCTTAATGTAAGTATGAATTGATGCTTATACTTGCCTTTCCCACAAGTGCCAGAAAATAGATTATCCCAATTGAGAAGAGCTGTCCAAAGCTTTCATTATATAGATAGTATCTTGTTGATTGGCAAATCAGAAGCCTCAGATCAATCACTTTGATGGCAGTGTTATCATACCTCCATTTTTAGAGGTGGTTGATACACCCTGACAAATTTCAGGGCCCTGTTGGCCAAGTAAAGTTTCTTGGAACTATGTGGTTGGATTCATAACAGTCAGTTTCTTTGGCAGTCAAGGAAAAACTGCTGTCTCTTGATCACTACCACCAAAAAGGAGGCCCACATTGGACACTTTGAGTGTTAGAGATAGTGTGTGCCTCACTTGGGGATTCTTGGCTCTTTATATGGGCTGACTTGCAAATCAGCATCCTTTGTATGGGACCCAAACCAACAGGCTTCATTGGAAGCTGTCTTGCAAGTTATAACACACTCTTTACTTTGGGGTCCTGTAACCCTAATGTCCCCTATGGGCTACAAGTCTCTGTGATGATTTTGTTGATTGGAGCCTCTAGCAAAGGGAGGCAATCTCTACCCAGAGATTTCCCCTTGGGGTTTTGGACTCATTACCTCTCTGATACAGCTGCCAGGAACAACCCTTTTGAAAAAGTAGCTATTAACTTGCTATTGTGTTCTTGTCAAAACTAAATGCCTGACCCATGGAAGCCTTGTGACTTTCTGGTGTGATATTCCTATTTGGGGGTGAGTCAACTTGGATTCAATGCCTATCAAGCATGGAAGGGCCCAGCAAGCTTCACTACTCAAATTAAAATGGTATATTTAAGAACACAACCAGCTTGGCCTCAGTAGCATCAAAGCTTTGCATATAAGAGTGGTATCTACCCCTTTGGGGGAAAACTCTATCCCCGCTATGCCAACTGAAGCAAAGTCACTGGCTTCACAGGGTCCTCAGTTCACAGCAGTTTCCCTAAAATCCTGGGCCTGATTGTTCAGTTAAGCTGAAACCTGTTGGTATTCACTGGGCTGCTGTGGCTGTTCAACCTCAGTGCCAGCAATATGAAACCAAAATGAATGAGGTTGCTCCAATTGTGGGCAGAACTCAAGACTGTTCTCATAGCTCTGGCCAACACTGTTCTTGAAGAACCTTGTTATATTTTTTTACTGATCTTTGGGCTATTACTATTACTCTATAGGTAATAGTTGCTACCTATTTGGTCTGCTGCTTAGCAACTAAAATCTGGCAGAGTCAGACACTCCTATCTAGGGCTGCAAACTATGGAAATAGATTGTGGCTGCTGATGGGACTGTCTAGATCAAGCCCAGGCCAAGAGTCTTCTCTGATGAGATTGCCTGACTCATGCTGCTGATTAAGCCTGCACTGCCCAGATTGCCACCATTGCTGCCTGGGGCTATCCCCATACTGGGCACGGAAACACATCCACTGTCACAGACTGGGCACAAGTCTGCTGCATGCCAGCAGACTTGGAACTTCTGCCAAAAGTTGACCTGTTTGTCTTACAGTGAGGGAGGACACATCACAGTGTATGATGGCAGATTGACAACATTTGACTTTTTATTCCCTTGCAGGGATATCCTGGAACCTCACTGCTGTCAACCCTTTCCAGGTTAAGGTGTTTGTGTTCCAGTCCAATCAGCCAACTCTGGCCACACCATTATTGCCCTCGAAACTAATCCATATCATGTTTTGGGCCATCTGAGCCATTTACAGTCTGACAATAGTGTGCCTTTTATCACACAAAAGCCATTCAACAATGGGCTCATAGTCAAGGTATGTGATAAACCTTCCATGCTCTCTGCCACCCATGGGCATCTGGTATTGTGGAACACTGTAATGGTCTCCTTAACGATATTTCTATTTTTCCTCCTTCACCTTCTCCTGTTCTACAAACCTTAACAAAACAGTTGGATCATTGAATGCAACTCTCCCCAGAAAGGAATGGATTTTCTCTCAGTTGCTTCCTGGGTAGTGATTAGGATGAAAGGAGTAAGGAGTTATTTAGTCCTATTTTAGAAATTCAGTACTCTGCCCAAACCATTCCTAAGCATGATGCTTTTATTTTTCTCCTAATGGCAATCCCAGGCCAGTCTGATTGGTTCACCTGTTACTGCTGGAGTAATAAACTGTCCTTTGTCTCTGATTTCTTCCTATTTTCTTATTTCTTTAACCAGAATTCATAAAACTATGGCGGGCTAACTTGCTAGCTCGCAAGTAGGGCAAAATAGAATAGTCTTCATAGTTCTTGACACTGTCCCCACACTGAAAGAACAGCCTGGATTGTTAAACAAGCACAGCATAGAGCTCTACACCATGATGCTTGTTTTTTGTTTTACCTTTCTGCCTGGTGCTGCCCAATCCAATAGTGAGAACTCTGTTATATGCTCTTATGGACTCAGCAAGATTATACCAAGAATATTTAGACAAAAAATGGAAATGAGTAGGACTCGGGCACTATTTGTTCCCCCTTGTGTTACCATGCAGGGGAAGAAATTTTGTATTTTCTTTGCCAGTTGCCATCATACTTATAGGATCCAGGGTGTGATTACCTAGGAGACTGTGCCTCTTAATGACACAATGTGTACCACAAAGAAACTAATTACAGTAAAGATTGTTGCAGCTCAAATAAGGTTGCCTAATTGAATATAATATCATTGCTGATAGCTATGAATATATGTAAAGAATTTGTTGTGAAAGCTCCTCTCATGTTTACTATTGTGATTCTGCCTCCATGCAGTGAGATTACAGTTCAGGAGGTTTCTGGTACCGTAGGTATAATGTTAGCTTGCATTGTGTGTGTATGTGTGTGTGCATGCGTGTACACATGTGCTGCCCTTCAGAACATTTTCATGCACTCAAACCCAGGCAGAGTGATAGAGCTGTTTTCTCATTTACTAACAAGGGTTTCTGTGATCACCAAAGGTCATTGTTTATATTAGCCAATGTGTGACAGTTCTGACATACAGTTCTTCACGTTTTTACACATGTGTAATTAGCTACTGCTCACGGAAGCCTTGTCAGGCTTGGGGCCTGGAGCCTGAAGAGAGCTCAAAGATAGACCTGGAAATTGTCAAGGCCAACAGCTCAGTATCTGGACTACGACACATTATTGTTGTTAGGGAATTTGTGGATTTTTCAATAAACATTTGTTGAGTGTCTACTATCTGTACTGGACACTAAGAATACACAGGTGCTAAAATGTTTGCCCATGGAAAGCTAGCAGTCTAGTGGGGCCAACCATGGATTGCCATATAAACCAACAATTACTCTACATGTGGATGTGTATGCAAAATGTTAAATAGGAATACAGAGAAGGAAATTATGAATTCTGGTTTGAATTTAAAAAGAAACTTGAGAGTGGAAAATGGTTTGGGGGTCCACTACCATGTTCAAGAGTGTTGTATATAATCCTATTTTCTATACACCATGAGGCTCAGACCTCCCTAGAGGTGCAGGGGGAAAGGTAAGCTTTGGGCTTGAATTTCAGCTTTGCCATTAACAACCACTTTGTTTTGTGACTGGGTAAGGAATTTAACCTCTGTTGAAATCCAGTGTCTTTACCATTAAAATAGAAGTGATGGCATCGCCTCCTTGAGTTATGAGGATCACAGAAGACAACGAGTCTGAAGTTTACCTGTAGCAGCTGCTCCATAAGTGTTAGTCCTCCTTCCCTCCACTCTTCACTCCTATCCCAATACTGAGTGATGTAGGAAAGTCGAGTTTCATGTTTGAATGATCATTTGATCATTCTCTCAGGGATTCAAGGCAGGTTTCAGACTGTTGTGGGATTTGAAAGCCAAATAATTAACTGAATATAGGCAAAGGAGAAACTAACAATAACAACAACAATAATTTTTGCTACTTTGCTGTTTTACATACGTTCTCTTTTTAAACCTTCACAAAAATTCCATAAGAGAGGTAGTGTTTTCCCCATAATTCATGATGATTTTCTTATATACTGTAATATTTATTATTAGTATAACTTTATTAGTCATTTTATTGTGTGTGTGTGTGTGTGTGTGTGTTGCTTTTCAGAACCTTGAGACAGATTTTTTTTTTTCCTGAGTAAGGCTTCCAGGTTTAGGTCTATTGCAACCAGATGAGAACAGTTGGCTAGAGCCACCCAATACAGATGGAGTAAGAAAGTTTGATGAATGTGCTTGATTGACTTAGAGCTTGATATATTTTCCATATTTGTATAGTGAAGGCATACTTCTTCATTAAGAGTAATTAATTCAAAATGTAAAATTTCTTAAAAGTAACTGGTAAAAGAAAACAAATCTGTTACTTTTCAGTTTCTTTTTGATCAGCATATCATAAACTTAATGTTATTGAGAGTTCATAAGTGGAATGATCCTTTATTCCTCACCCTAAATCTTAGCTGGAAGTCAGAATTCTCCCAAGGTTTGGGTATGGCCTCAGGGCTTCTGACTAGATTGGTATCAAGATTCTCTTCCCTCAGTTGGCTATGCTTTCTTCCAATATCAGGCAAGAGGGCATTGAAAAGAAGACTTGTTTGTTTATGTTTTTAAAACCCCCAATCAGCCACAAAGACTGCCATACCCTAGCTTCCTTGCTTAAATGCTCTGCTGGCTTCACCATATTACTTAGGATATAGGATAAGTGGTTCTAAACAAATGACCCAGAGTACAGCATGACTGTAAAAAAAAAGTATGACATAGATTGAAGGTGAGCATTGGAGGCCAGCCAGAGGGCTCTGACCCATGACGTCATTAGGGGAGCAGGTGCAGCTTGTTCTGCACCACGGCCCAGGGTGATGTTCTGGCCAAAGCTAGGTTGATGCCATGTCTGAGTTCTAGCTCAGGGGAAGAGCGAAGAGTCTTCACTCTGTGGCTGTGTCCTTTAGGAGATGACCAAGAAGCTGCACACATTACTTCTGTTCATTTCCCAGTGGTCTGAACTTAGGCCCAAGATCACTCTTCATTGCAAGGAAAGCTGGGAGATATAGTTTATAACCAAATGGCCATGTATGTGTCTGGCTAGAACTCAGAGAGTTCTACAAGAAAAACAAGGGGAGAATGGATACTGAGAGTTAGCAATCTCAGCTGTACTCTGTAAGACAAAAGCTGAAAGAGAACAGTAGCTATATAATGGAAGGACAGAACCTCCCCATTGCTTTCTTGTCTCCAATCAGGAGGTATTTTCCCAATTTAAAGATTGTAATATCTCTCCCCCAATGTTATCCTTTTTACATGGCAAGCTTCTAGCTGCATCCTCCACAGCACCATGACTGGCATCTGTCTATACTCTTGTCTCTCCCAAATCTACTATTAACTCAGAAGCCAGTAAGACCTTTATCAAATGTAAACCAGGCAACATCACTTTGCTACTTATAACCCACCAATGACTTCTCATCACCAAGAGAATCAAATTTAAACTTTTCCCACAGCCTGAAGGCTCTGCCTTCTCTGTTTTCTATCACTGTCTTTTGTTTGTTCTTTTGTTTTTGTTCCTTGAATATACTGAGCTTATTCTCATCTCCAGTCTTTCCCTCTTTCAGTTCCTTCTGCTCGAGCTGCCTACCCCAGCTAAGGCAGCCACCCCTCCCAGTCACCATCTGTGACATTACCCAAAAGGGTCTTCTACATGTTTATAGTACATAAGCTTCTGGAGACAGGGACATTGTCTTGTTCACCACTGTATCCAGAGCTCCTAGCGGCTATAAACACAAAACAGGCACTCTGTGAATATCTGTTAATTGACAGGCTTGATCTTTGTATTAGTAATAGTAAATCTATTTATCTGCCAATGGACTTCCACATGGTAGGCAGTCAATAAATATTTATTGAATGAATGGAATTAGCTGCAAATTCCAGTGCATCAGAGGGATAAAGAGTGCCATTTGAGAAGTCTTTACATAAACATTTTGTGCTTAATTAACACTTTTCCTGAATGTTAAAGAAGTAAATAAGCTTTGTAAAAAATACAGATAAGTATAAAGAAAAGTCCCCCCACTGAAAGAAAACCATTGTTATAAGAACATCATGATAAGCATTTATATAGACTCTTTTCCTATATGCATGCACACACATACAATTTTTAAAAATTGGTATCATATCACATATGCAGTTTAAATAGAAAGCTTGCCAAGTATACTTGCCAAGAAATAATGCTTAAAGTATGGAGATGAACATGAAAATAAATTAGGTTGTGTGCTTTACTTATATATTTTAGGTGGTAATTATAGAAAGCACAGGAATAAGGTTTGCATAGATATATCTTTTAGTGGCTGGACCTATGCCCCTTTCCAAGGGCTCTCTGCAGAGCAGAGGAAAAAGAATTCTCTGCTTATTTTTATTTAGATCTAAATCTTCTTCCTGTCCACAGAAAAACATTGGTTGCTTGTCTTTTCATCTTTTCTAACAAAAGATGAGGAATATTACTGGAAGGAAACTATGAAGATACAGTATTTTTACCTTTACCATAAATTTGTGTAGAATCCAAACTCTCCTGATGAAATCATATGGTGATGGCTATGCTATCAAAATGTCAGCGGCGCTGTTGTCTTTCTGAGAGGTAAGGGAAAACAACCAGATTTGGAAATCTGGTATACAAATGCATATGAATATACAAATAACATTTATAGATCCCAACATACCCATCCAGCCACGAATATATATAGTTGGCATCAAGTCACTAAGCATAAAAATGTGGTAGGTGTTTATAACTTTTAAAAAAGGCATTATTTGCATTTAAAAAGTTTTCCAATTTCTAAAATAGTCTGTGTAAGGAGTTGGGAATTTGGGCTAAGAGATAAAGAGGAGGAAAAAAAAATACTGTGAGAAAAAAATTGCAAAAGTATGCGTATAAATATCAGTCTGTGTTTTTGGTTGGAAGTCCCCTTGAGATTGTGAATGATACTCCATTACTACCCACAAAACAACTTTCTTGAAAGAAAACATGTTACCTGAAAAATACTTGCTGTTGTGAACAGGCCTTGAAGAATGAGAAGAAAAAAACAACAGCCAATGGAAAGAGATGGAATATGGAATGTCCATGTAGTAGTCACTGTTAAAATATACAGTAATATCCTTGAGGACAGGATAAACAAAAACAAAATCTCATGGAGATGCCCAATACAGTAGTCAGGAATCCCAGGCTAAGACACAGCCGTACTTCTAAAACTTTTGAAACCTTGATTGAATAAAATAAACAATCCCTCCAATTATTTTCCACAATGCTTTCTTTAGAACTTTTACTTGAGGAGATGGGGTGGGGCAAAGAATAGAAAAGTCCTTTCTGAGCGTTCCTCGCACATCCCATTTGAAAGTAGAACTTCTCTACTGGAACTGCTGATCTGTAAGTTTATGTGGGTTTCAAAGGGCTTTTAGAGTTCAATTATGAAAATATTCAACTTGTTTGTGTGCCAATACCACACACACACACACACACACGCGCGCCCCATTTATACCTCTAGGCCAGTGTTTCCTTGTCTCCAAACTACTGATGTTTTGGGACAGATAATTCTTCACTGTGGGACTGTCCTGTGCATTGCAGGACGTTTAGCAGCATCCCTGGCCTCTACCCACTAGATAACAGTAGTATCTTCCCTCTCCCGTACTGCAGCACCCATGCAACAGCCAAAAATATTTCTAGACATTACCAAATGTCTCTTGGGGGACAAAATCACCCCCAGTGGAAAACCACTGTTTTAGGCTGAGATGAGGACTTTTACTGAGAGAGAAGACTGAGAGAGAGTGAGGAAAATGAGGGCTTTCTCTAGAATTCAGATATTTATTCTCCAAATTATTCTATTTATGGAAGTTATTCAAAGAAGCTTACAAGTATTTTCAGGAAATTGATCTTATTCCAAGGCAAGCCAATATTACAAGTATTATTTTAGATTGTACCTTATAACTGCTTTTCTACAGAATGTCTTAATGGATGCAAGTTTTGTCTTGCAGAATGCTATTGATTCTTTCATTGTTTTCATAACTTGTGGCACTGCCGGCCTTCCACTTGGAATAGCACCAAGTGGTATTTTGCTTTCCTCTCCAAAACCTTGCAAACCACTAGGATGCATACATTAACAGAATAAATTATGTTTTACTGCGACTCTCAAATTTAAGAACCCATTTTGTCTACTAGCTAGTAGAGCAACCATTTTAATTGGAATGTATTAGTTATCTACATCCATTTTACCATATTACCACACAGGATTAAAATATTTAGCTACCAGCAAAATTGTACTTTGCATAAAATACTGACCTTACCAAATAACCTATGACCAAACCTACCTTAAAGTGGGACTAAAATGAATATACCTTAATCTGAAGTTTGATATACTCTTACTCAGGGTTTATATCTTGACTTGTATTTTGCTCTCAAAGAACAGAAACACACTACAAAGGGTAAGTTTTGTTTTGTTTCAATGGTTCTATAGTCCTCTCCTTCTACAATTTATTTCAATCAACATTAATTGAACACTTACTATGGGCCATGGTTTGTGCCAATTTTAAACAGATTTTTATTTTAGTGGTAAAATCAGATGCATTTCTTTAAAAATAATGCTGTAGTTCATCTTTTCTCCATTATTTTGATATTAGTGAAGATTAACTACTACAAAAGTTATCAGTTTCTCCATCTATAAATGCAAGACAGAAATCAAGAAATAGGAGAGGGAAGTACAAATGTCAGGCTGGATTTTGGTAAAGCCAAACATGTAGCTTATACCATTCAAAGCTGTGGTGAGAATTCAGTTTCCTTACACTTTACTACTTGGCATCAAGTAGATGAAAAAAAGCTGAAGCTCTTGGGCTAAACTTTTATTTTCACCTGGATGGATGGCAGGCCTAGAAGAATGTCACAAGAAAACTTTTGAAATGTCTGGAATTTCAGATGAGTTCTTGACAAAATATATATCTTCTGGCCTATAAATTCACCACATTTTTCCATATTTGCTACTGATTTATTTGTAAGATGTTAAGTATCAGGCAGTAGGAATAGCATTAATATTGCCAATGCATTTAAAAATTTTAATTTTAACTTTAATTCTTACTTGCTTTTAGATTCTGTCTTTTAAGTTAGGTGCCGGGCCCCTAATCCAGTATTGATTTGCTCAGCTGTGTAGGAGTTATGCAAAGTTTTCCAACTGTTCTAAGCCAGGTGTTCACAGCTCTCTATGCATCAGGGACTGCACTGGAAGCTCTGTAAGAGTAGGTGTCTGTGACCTATAGCAAGCATGACAAAGATGGCATGTGGGTCTATTTTCTCTGTCCCTTAAGCAAGATGTCTCCGCCAACTCTCCGAACTCCTGGCAGCACCCTCTCTCCCACCTCCTCCCAATCACGTTCCCTCTCCCCATCACCTGGAAGAACTGTCAGATCCAAGGGCCTCTTTCTGTGCTGCTGTGAAGGGTTAGAAGGAGCATAAGGGCCTTCACGCCCTCCCGCTGTGGAGTGCCATACTGCCAGCTACTGTGTGTGTCACCTCCCACACCTCTAGCTGGTCTGGGTGTTCCAAAGCCACTAGAACCTTAGAAAACTGCTTTTTAGAGGTTTCTTATCTTAGCTCTATATGTCACAGGAAACAACACATTTGCCATCTTTAACAAACCGTGATTTTGAAACATTCTCATTCTTCCTCACATTCCTTTCTTTTCCTGTTGTTTCTGATTCTTGTTTCTTGATTATTTGCTCTTCAAGGAGGAGGAAGAAATAGGTTCAAAGCCAACTAGAAGATGTGAGGGAGAAGAGGACTCACTAGAGTAGGGTACAATGGGAGAGTTACCTGCACTAGTCTTAGAACAAGGCTAGTGCTGACAGAATGGAAATGATTCCTTTGGCATATGCTACGGTTTGGAGGTTTGGACGTGGTTTGTCCCCACCAAAACTCATGTTGAAACTTGATCCTCAATGTGGCAGAGGTGGGAGGGGGCCTAGTGGGAGGTGTTTGGGTCATGGAGCAGATCCCTCATGAGTAGATTAATGCCCTCCTGGGGATGAGTGAGCTCTCTCTCTCATGGGAATGCATTAGCTCTGTGAGAGAGGGTTGTTGAAGAGTCTGGCTTCCTTGGTCTGTCCCTCTTGCTTCCTTTCCTCACCATGTGATCTCTTCATACTCCCTAGCTCCCCTTCATCTGCCATGAGTTGAAGCAGCCTGAGGCCTTCACCAGATATAGCTGCCCAACCTTGAACCTTTCAGCCACCAAAATCTTGAACCAGATAAACTTCTTTTCTTTATAAATTACCCAGCCTCACCTATGCTGTTATAGTGACACAGAATGGACTCAGCACAGAAATGTGTGGCAGCAGCCATGGGGCCAACACGTGATTGGAGTCTCAGCAGTGTATTCCCAGCCCTGGCTGCCAGCATCCCTGTCCTCCCATCACTCACACAGGCTAGTTCCTTCCTGAGAAAAGTGTTAGAACGTTGAGAAAGTATGAACAATTGTCGTGGGTTGAATGTGTCCCTAAAATTCATGTTGAAATCCTAACCCCTAGTACCTCAGAAAGTGATCTTATGTGGAAATAGGTTCATTGCAAGTGTAATTAGTTAAGATGAGGTCATATTGGAGTAGAGTGGGTGTGTCATCCAATACGATCGGCATCCTTATAAAAGAGGGGATTTGGAGACATCACGTACACAGAGAGGATGCCATGCAAAGATTCAAGTTATGCTGCCATAAGCCAAGGAGCCACCAGAAGCTAGAAGAAAGGCCCAGAATGATCCTTCTCTAGTGCCTTCAGAGAGAGCACCCCCTGCCTACACCTTGATCCTGGATTTCTAGCATCCAGAACTATGAGACAATAGATTTCTGTTGTTTAAGCCTCTCAGTTTGTGGTACCCTGTTATAGCAGTCCTATAAAACTAATATTGTACAACAACGTGGCAGTGGTCAACCTGTGCTGGTCTTGAATAGAATCTCCCGGGAAGGGTGCTGGTTTGGTGGAGCTAAAAAATGCGCACAGGCCAATCCAAACATCTAGAATCAGACCTGTATATATTGATAATAGACATATACATATAAGGACATAAATAAACATACATTGTAACAATTTCTGAGTAATTCCATGAAAATATTTGATTGCTGAACCTACTTGCTATGGTACTTAACCTAAATAACAAAAACCTGTGGTTGCTGTTGGTCTTCTTAAATGTCAAAGGATCTGTGTCTCCAGGTAGCAGGGCAATCCCAAGAGCTAAGCAATCCAGACCACCTCCTTCTATAATTCAGTTCAACTAACATTTATTAAACTAACCAAGTGCCAAGAATTCTAAGCAATGGCAGTAGAAAAAAGCAAAGCATCAGACATAACCCCTGCCCTGAAGTAGCTTGTTGCATAGTAACTAATAAGGAAGGCTGAATTCTGGAGTAATCTTTCAATTATTAACCTATAGGGGATTCCATCCACTTACACCCAGAACTGTTCAGGACTCTTTTAGTTACAGGTGAGGGAAACAAAACTCAAGCTGGCTACAACAAACACACAAATAAAACTCTGGTAATTCAAAGATGAAAATATGATTTCAGTTAGTGTATTAGTCAGGATTTTCCGGAGAAACAGAATCAGTAGGAGAGAGCGAGGGAGGGAGAGAGAGAGATTAGGAGATGAGGAGAGAGGGAAAGAAAGATTTATTTTAAGAAATTTGCTCACGTGATTATGGGGGCAATTTGTAGGGCAGGCTGGCAGGCTAGAAATCCAAGGAAGAGTTGATATGGTCTTGAGTCCAAATTCTGCAGGGTAGCAGGCTGGAAACTTAGACAGTGTTTCTACATTGCAGTTTGGAGGAGAATTCCTTCTTCCAGAAACCTCAGTCTTTGCACTTTCGGCCTTCAGTAGATTGGATGAGGCCCACCTACGTTATAGAGGGTAATCAGCTTCACCTGAAATCTACTGATTTGAATGTTAATCATATCTTTAAAAATTACCTTCACAGCAACATCTTAATTGGTGTTTGACCAAACAACTGGACACCATAGCCTATGGAAGTTGACGTATAGAATTAACCACTATAGGGAGAGTAGAATTCAGGGAGTGCCCTAAACTCATCAGGAACCCACCCCAACCCATCTTTCTACTCTGCTTCTTCCTTGGTGAAGGCTTGGACTGACCCATCTTTGGGTACATGCCCAAGCCTGAACCAATCATTGTGGCCAACAGAGTGTCGTTTTCTGGCTGGGGCAGAAAATGGGGAGAGAGGCTCTAGGTTTAGAAGAAGGGAAGTTGGGCAGCAAAAATCAAGAGCTGTTCCTTAGAAGGAGCCCACCAACCAGAGGTAAGGGGTAGAGGAGTGCAGTTGTGAAGGAAATGAAAACATTTTGTGCCAAATCAGTCCTTGGGCCCTCAAAGGTGGGAAGGAAAAGGGAGAAACCATCTGGAAGAAATGAAGGCTTCTTGCGGGAATGTTGTATATACTTCTGCCGCTGGAGGTAGGCAGCTACATCAGTGGTCACCAGAGACCATATGTAACCAATGAGCTTATATTCATTAGCTTGTTTTAAATTATTAAAAACCTTTGAATCTCATGAAATTTTTTTTTGAGGAAAATTCAGTTTCTCTCATTGATTTAAAGTCAGTAATCTCTGTTCCTCTGAACACAGAATTGCTTTTAATTATAAATGCATGACATTTAAAATTATTTAAATACAAATATTTTTACACCAAGGGGTGTGGAATGTGGGGTGTGGGATGTGGGGATGGAAGCAATGAATTTTTTTTCCTGTGCAAAAACCCTGCTGGAAAAATATTTTCCCTTAGTCATCGTTCTGAAAATCATCCCTCTCAGGGATGCTTGTTATTTAAAATTAAATGGAATTGGCATTTGGAGATTTTTGAATAATTTAGCTGGACTTGTTTCAGTGATTATGTAATGGTTGCAAATGGGTCAAGGCCCCAGTCATTTAGGGGAATTAATAAATGTATTTGTTTATGTGGCCATTGTTCATCTTCCCCCACCCCTCCTTCTTCTCCTTCCACCCACACAGCTACCTCGACTTCTCTGGAAGCTCCTAGAGGGCAGGGACTACCTTTTATTCACCTTACTCCCCAGGGTGGTGTCTGGCATCTAGAGTACAGTGCATACTGGTGTGTGTTGAATTGCACTGAACTTTGATGCCTGGGGAGCTCCAGCATTCAGGAAGGTAGAGAGTGCTGTGATAGTTCTGTACATCTCAGAGAACAAAGCTCCTTTAGAATGAAGTCAACAACATTTACAACAACAACAGCTTCACAAATTTCTAGACACACAGCTGCCATTGTTGGCAGCCGTGTACAAGAATCTTACATGCAGCTAATGTCTGTCAAATATTGGAAACCAACTCCGGGCAAACTCCGAAGTGCAAATTCTGTATCCTCACTCTTCACCTTTTTTCTTTCTTAAATAATTCTCTCAATCGTCCATCTGTTTTCAATGTTCAAATCTCCCCTACCCTTTTCATTCCTTCCTCTTATCAAAATAGGAAAGGACCTCATTTGAATCATTTTTACTTAATCAACTGAATAGAATTAATTAATTTCATTTATATTTTTCTCTATTACAAAATGAAAGAATGTGTCACACCTGAAAGGAAATCCAGGTATGAATAAGCAGATAGGGATAGTCTGTCTGTCTGCCTAGAGGTGCCTGCCTTCCTTTCTCCCTCCCTTTATTCTTTCTTTCTTGGGGAGTGAGTGGGAAAAGGGCATGGATAAGGTTACTCTGAAGACCAGCCCTAACAGTACAATGATTTTAATCATTTGAAGGTGACTCAAAGGGATCAAATGGAAAAGGTGTTATGGGCTTTTTCCTATCCCAAACACCTACTTCTGGGACCAGAAGATCCCTGTCTGTGGGGATGGTAAGTCCACCTTGCCTTACCCAGACACTTTAGGCAAATAGTCTCTTCCTTTGCCTCTTTTTCTTTCTACTGAACACAGCTCAGGCCCCTCCCTCCACTTTAACCCAACCCTTTCCATCCATGTGCTTAAATAGCAAAAACTACAATGTGCCAACTCAGCCTAGTGCTGTTAGGAGTTTGCATACATCGTTGCTAATCTGAACACAACCCTGAAGATAGGTTAATAATGTTTCCATTTCACATGTAAGATTCAGAGAGGCTGGGTCACATCCTCAAGTCATAGCACTAAGTGGCCATGTCAAGGAGCTTGGGTCTCTTCAGTTCCTAAGCTCATGTCCACTGAACCTGCCTCCCAGGTGCGTTTTAATGTCTTCTGGCAGTCTGGCATTCATTTTTTAAAAAAATGATAATATTGTTATTCTGCTCTCTCCCTAACCTGACCTCTTGGATCACATCATCATGCTTACTGTATTATTTCTGCCCCTACAAGAATGTCTCTGGGGCACTTTACACACCATGTTATCAACATTGAATGTAAAACTGCTTCTATGTTCTCAGTTTTTGTTAATTCAACTAAGTCACTTAGTTGCTTAAACTAAGAACCCGGGACTTTTGGCTTTCCCCTTTTTCTCACTCTCCTTGTTCAGCTAGTCACCCAGTTCTACAGATTCTTTCTCACACATACAAATATACAAACATATATGTATCCATGTACATATACACATACACAGTGTAGATTTACCCCTGGACTCTCATTTTGCATTTTGCAAGAGTCCTAAACTGTTCTCTCATTAAAACCTTCATGTTGCCATCTAAGTAATTTTTTCTAAAATACACATTTAATTATGTCATTCTCTTGTTTATAAGAATAAGGTCATATTTCCTTAGTATGGCATGTAAGATCCCCCCTCAATCTGTCCCCACCCCCACTCCACTGTTCCCTGCCATGACCCTGACTCCCTGGCTGGTTCCCAACCTACCATGTCCTTTGAGTTGCTTTTGCAACTGTTAAACTTTCATTTTCTTGTTCCTTGTGGCCATCTTATATTCAAATATCAAGGCCAAGTTCAAATGTCAGTTCTGCTGTAAAACTCTCCCTGATTTGTCTGTTAGTTTCTCTGTACTTCCACAGCTCTGAATACACATCTTGATTATAAGAATACACACCACTGTACTTTGAGTGTCTGTCAACAGTGGCCCCACTAGAGTGCAAACTCTTTAGGGGCAAAGATCTAGTGTTATCTGTACTTGAAACTCGGACACCTTGCACTGTTTCTGGCACAGAATAGATCTTCAATAAATACTGTTAGGTTGAATTTAATTGAAGTGTATCTGAGGAACAAGAGTTTTATGTTGTCATCTCCCACTCTTGTGATTAGATATGTACTCAAATTTAAGGCGAGGCCTGACCAAACTAGGGAAAATTGCAAAGTTTGTCTTTTCTGCCTGTGGCTTTGTGTGTTGTTTTTGTTTTTGTTTTTTTAACTTGCTTTTTACTACCCCCTTTCCTAGAGCCCGTCTCCTCCTGTTAGACTCCCAGTGACCATCTACATTTTTGCTCTGTCCCCTTCCCCAAATCAGGAAGGCTCTGGAAGCCTCACTTGTAAACCAGCTGACACTCTCAGCTCTGCTGCACACTACCTGTGATCCTGGGTAAGTTCTTCACCTGTCTAAAATTATTTTCTCACTTCTGACATGGAGACTGTAATATCTGCATCATCCTAGGGTTGCTGTGGGGATTCAACAAGAAAAGTAACACATTAGCACAATCCCAGGCACATAATAATGGCTCAGTTAATGTTTTTTAAAAATTGTCCTCTTTTAAAAACTGATATGCTAATTCTTCCCAATGCATTTACTTTAAAAATTGCTATTTAATTGTGGAATGAATGATCTGTTATTAAGAAACTGATTTGTTCAACTAATATCTATTGACTGGCTTCCTACCTTGTACTAGGAATGCAAGGAGGAAGACTCGATCCCTGCACTGGGAAGTGTGGAGATCCACAGAATCCTCAGTACAGGGGCTAACAAGCGAAGCATTCCCAGAGTTCAGAGCAGAGGCACCTAGCATAGCCCATAAGGGATGCTAGGGGCAAGTTTCCCAAGAAGGAGTCCACTAGGGCTGCAGTCAGAGGAGGGCAATCTTGTCAGAGGAAATATGAGCAAAGGGACAGAAGTCAGAGTTTGATGGGAGAGAAGAAGTGACAAGTCATTTTGTTCAGCTGTAGTGTGGGTGTTGTGTAGGAGTGAGTCAGAAAGATGAGGCTAGGAAGATAAGCAGGTGGCCAAATCTCAGGGGCAACAGCAAGTGGGTGGGGAAGGGGTGGGCTGGGGTTCTTTTACCCCAGGAAATCTCAACTGTGTGTGCCTATTGGTATCACCAGGAGCTTTCAAAAATACCAAAGCCAAGGCCTCTGGTCAATTACATATGAATCAGTACAGATGAAACCGAAATATCATTTTTTTTAAAGCTTCCAAAGTGATTCTAAGATGCAGCCAAGATTGAGAATTGCTATTATCTAGCTGGTGAAATCACACCACCCGAGACCAGGGTGTGAAGGTAACACAGAATGGAGAGGAAACTTAAAGCACATCTGATCCTACCCCTGTACGTTTTAAATTAATCAACTGATTTTTTAATGTGGTAATATATACATAATATAAAAGTTACCATTTTAACTATTTTCAAGTGTATAATTCAGTGGCATTAAGTACACTCACTTGTTGTCCAACCATCACCTCTATCCATTTCCAGAACTTTTCATCATCCCAAACTGAAACTCTGTACCCATTAAACACTAATTTCCCATTCCTCCCTCTCCCGATCCCCTGTGAGCATCCTTCTTTCTGTCTCTATGGATTTGACTGTTCCGGGTACATTATACAGGTGGAATCACACAGTGTTTGTCCTTTTGTGACAGGCTTATTTCACTTAGCATAATGTCCTTAAGGTTCATCCATGTTGTAGCATGTGTCAGAATTTCCTTCTTTTTAAAGGCTGAACAATATTTCACTTTGTCTATATACCATATTTTGTTTAAGTATTCATCTGTCAATGGACATTTGAGTTGTTCCCACCTTTTGGCTGTTGTGAACAATTCTGTCAAATTGGTATACAAATATCTGTTTGAGTCCCTGTTTTAAATTATTTTGGGTATATGTACCTAAAAGTGGAATTGCTGGATCGTACAATAATTCTATGCTAATTTTGGGGGGCACGTTCATACCATTTTCTACAGTGGCTGCACCATTTTACATTCCCACCAGCAGTGCACAAGGGTTCCAATTTCTCTAAATCCTCACCAACACTTGTTATTTTCTGCTTTTGTTTTGTTTTTATAATAGCCATCCTAATGAGTGTGAAGTGGTGTCTCATTGTGGTTTTGATTTCCATTTCCCTAATGATCAGTGTAGTTGAGCATCTTTTTATGTGTTTATTGCCATCTGTATATCTTCTTTACAGAAATGCCTATTAAAGTCCTTTGCCCATTTTTAAACTGGGTTGTTTGGTTTTTTGTTGTTGAGTCATAGGAATTCTTCATATATTCTAGATATTAGCCTATATCAGATGTATGGCTTGCAAATATCTTCTCCCATTCCATGGGTTGCCTTTTCATTCTGTTGATAATGTTCTTTGATACACAAAAGTTTTTCATTTTGAAGTCCAATTTATCTATTTTTCTTTTGTTGCTTGTGCTTTTGGTATCATAACCCCTGAATTTTATAGATGTGCACACTCACTCCCCCAGGTTTGGCTCCCTGGGAAAGAGACTCTGAGATGGAGATTGGTATACAGTAATCCCCCCTTTATTTTCAGCTTTGTTTTCTACAGTTTCAGTTACCCATGGTCAACTGCAGTCTGAAAATATTAAATGGAAAATTCCAGAAATAAACAATTCATGAGTTTTAAATTGCACACCATTCTGAGTAGTGTGATGAAATCTCAAGCCATCCTGCTCTGTCCTGCCATGAATCATCCTTCTGTCCAGGGTATCCACGCTGTCTACATTCCCTGCCTGTTAGCCGCTTAGTAGCCATCTCCATTATCAGATTAACTATCGTAGTATCATAGTGCTTGTATTCCAGTAACCCTTATTTTACTTAATAATGGCCCCAAAGCACAAGAGTAGTGATGCTGGCACTTCGAATATGCCAAAGAGAAGCTGTAAAGTTCTTCCTTTAAGTGAAAAGGTAAAAGTTCTGAACTTAATAGAGAAAGAAAAAAAATTGTATACTGAGATTGCTAAGAACAAATCTTCTCTATCCATGAAGTTATGAAGAAGGAAAAGAAATTTACTCTGGTTTTGCTATTGCACCTAAAACTGCAAGAGTCACAGCCACAGTCCATGATTAGTGCTTAGTTATGATGGAAAAGTCATTAAATTTGTGGGTGGATGACATGAACAGAAACATGTTCTGATTGGCAATGTGTTGCACCAGAAAGCATTAAGTCCATACGAAGATTTTAGCAAAGGATCTGCCGCGAGTGACACCAAGCCATTTTGTGCCAGTGAGAGACAGTTACGCAGATTCAGAAATAGGTTTGAACTGAAAAATATGAAAATTACTGGAAAGGCTGCATCTGCCGATGAAGTTGCTACCACATGAGTATAGTACAGTAAGATATTTTGAGAGAGAGACCACATTCACGTAAATTTTATTACAGTATATTGTTATAATTGTTCTATTTTATTATGTTATTATTGTTAATCTCTTACTGTGCCTAATTTATAACAAACTTTATTACAGGTATGAATGTATAGGAAAAAAACATAGTACGTATAGGGTTCTGGTACTGTGGTTTCAGGCATCCACAGGGGTTGTTGGAAGGCACCCCCTGTGGATAAGGGGGACCACTGCACAGAGGGTGTCAGGGAGTGCTGTGGCATCACCGCCTGTCGGGGGGAAGGGAAGGAAGCATGGGCAGAGGGAGAAGCTGGGCTGTGATGAAGTCTCAAAGAAAGCCTCAGCTGACCCCCATGGAGAACTCCGAAGCTGAGATGGATGTCCCTTGTGGGGATAGAGGGGAAGGCCTTTATATTTGACCAGTCATTGGGTACAGGGTGCCACAAAAAGAGAGTGTGACCAAATGCAAAGCAGCTCTCTTTAGCTCACGCAATTCCAAAAAGTACTGACAGCTGAGGGCTGTCAGCTAGTAGCACTCCTGGCATCTGGAGGGAATAAGGTTTTTATTCCTGAAAGGGGACCTGGGTGACACATCACATTATCCATTACAGTTCCAAAGAGGTCTCCTGCACAAGAGGAAAACAAACTAACTCTTTTCTCCTACTATACTCTCAACACAGAACACTTTCAGTCACCAAAATGTGTGTGTGGTTTTTTCCACATTGACAAATTCTCTGACACCAGTTGGGTGTCCTACCATTTACTTCAATTCTGACATTGAGTCAGTAAAGATCCTATAGGTTAAGAGCTCAGTCCCATAAGACTTCCCCCCACTTCAGATGCCAATCACAAGCCCCAGGTTGTCACCTGTGCTTCTGACCAACCAGCTATAAATCAGGAGGTCCCACAATGTCCTTCTCAGGTGCAATCATTTGCTAGAATAGTTCACAGAACTTAGGGAAAATTTTAGTTATGCTTATCAGTTTACCAGGTTAACACTTAATTTACCAACATATTATAAAGTATATTACAAAGGATACAGATGAACACCTACAGGAAAGAGATGAATAGGGCAAGCCATGGGGGAGGTGTTGGTGAGCCACCTGCCAGGCACCTCCATGTGTTCAGCCACCTGGAGGCTCCCTGAACCATGTCCCTCGGGGTTTTTATGGAGGCTTCACTACATAGACTTGAGAGATGAAATCACTGGCAATTAGTGATTAACTCAACTTTCAGCCCCCTATCCTCTCCCTTCTCTGGAGATCAGGGGGTGGGGAGGAAAGTTCCAACCCTCTAATCACAAGGTTGGTTCAACAGCAACCAGCTCCCATCCTCAAGCCACTCAAGACCCCCTAGCCACCAGTCATCTCATTAGCACACAAAAAGACACTTATTGCTTTGGAGATTTCAAAGGCTTTAGGAATTGTGTGCCAAGAAATAGGGCAAAGACCAAATATATATTTCTTGTTATGTCATATCTCCTCTCACTTGCTTTGGTCTCCTGGGGCTGGGGCACCACTGGTTCTTTAATATAATTTAGAGAGGGATCTAAGGTCTCTGGGAATCCCCAGCCAGGTCCACTCCCTCCCCTTCCTCCTCATCTTTCATTTCTCCTTCCTGGTCTCTCTCTTCCCCACAACATGGTAATGGTGCTGCTGCCCTTCGATTGAAATCTGCAGTTTAACTTCACGGCCCAGAGTTCTTGCCACTCAAGACTTGCACCACCTGAGACACAGGGGCTAGGAGTGGGGGCAGAAAGCAGCTGCTCAAATCCTCAAGTATGGGGTGAGGGCAGAGCCCACAGATGTTGGGATAAAATATTTAGACACAGAGAACCCTGGCCCAGTGGCATGGCTTCGGGTATGAGGGGCAGATCCTGAGTAATATAAGCATGTAGATGATGAGAGAGTTAAGAAAAAAAGGATGATGGTGATGGTGGTTAAATGGTACTTAGCATTAAGGATGTAATAAACACTGACTTTGGTTTTAGATGTTGAAGAAATGACAAAATAAGAAGAAAAAATATTGAGTTAATACGAGTCTAATTATGAGGCAGTATAATTCTGTATATTAAAGATGCATTAAAACTTTTGTATTAAGTGTGTTCACACAAAATTTTTCTCAAGTTGTATTTGGTTAGAACAGTAAACCCTTCCATAACAAACACTGAGCTTCATAAATTGTGGCTCACACAGCATGGGATCTGCTCACAACCCCAAAACATCAGAGGGAATGCTCACTGCAATGTATCCTCTTTTAAATAGAAAGAAACTATACTTTTGGATACCTCTCGACCTCCCTTGGAGCTCACAGAGACCTGCTGAGATCCTAATCCTAAACTCTGAGACTTGTTTCTCATCAAAATTTTTCCTTAATAATCTTTTTGGTATACTGTAACCATGTTTTGTGA
This sequence comes from Cheirogaleus medius, assembly GCA_008086735.1. Classification (NCBI taxonomy): domain Eukaryota; kingdom Metazoa; phylum Chordata; class Mammalia; order Primates; family Cheirogaleidae; genus Cheirogaleus; species Cheirogaleus medius. The sequence continues at coordinate 33,432,371 of VBSM01001562.1, forward strand.
CAGTTTTTCCTAAAAATATTTCCCCCCCAAATTGGATGTTTGAAATACTGAATTTATTTTCTTAAAAAATAAAATATTGAAATAATTGGATTTAGGAACATTTCCATTCTCAGCCCTTGGGCAACCCCGAACAGTTTTAATTAAAGTCCACTCTCCAGAGGTCTTCCCAAGGCCTTCGTGTCACCTAAAATGAGGCTGTATTTGGAGACTGAGTAATCTTTTAGGGAGAAGTATTCCTGAAAAAGTATTATCTTTTTGGAAATGGTTTAGGGCACTCTAGAAGAGGAAGAAAAGGTAGATTTTATATTCTTCTTTTCCCTTTCTAGTCTCATCATTTTACGAATATCAGAATTTCTCCTTAACCCCACTTTACCACCTCCCACTCCTATCCCTGCCCCCAAATTAAATTTCCCCTTTCAGAGAGATTAGGAATACTCCCCAGATTAAACAGTACCTCACCTGCACAGAGTTTCCATTTGACCCTGATTTAATTTCTGAATGTCATTTTCATTTCTTGTTCTGACCCTATTTATATTCTCTATATCTCCAGACATTTCTCTGGGGAAATTTACTCAGAATAAACCCACAAATGCAAATTCTCTGGAAAATAACAAGATTATACTTTAAAAAAAAAACAAGTTTTGAGATTTCTTTTAGGCTACAGCTTCATGTCTCTTAGGGCATCCATGTGGGAATTGAACTTTCTTTGGTTGCAGTTGTCTTCTTTATACTCATCACCACGATTATCGCTATTCAGTATTTAGCCACATCTTTATGATTCAGTCTTGGAAATGGTTTTTAGAGTTTCACGATCACCTCCTTAATTTTTCCCAATTTTCAGGATTTTACTATATTTGCTACTGCTCATTCTTTAAACTGCCTGAAAATTAGGACTTGAATTTTATTATCGAGTAGCTAAGTGGAAAATCCCTCTCCTAGCATTCTAGTGGGGCCCACAGGAGAGGTCTCTGAAGATATGCCGTGTCATCATAGAGCTGGATCAGAGGCCCAAGACCTGAGCAGTTTCTCCACTTTGGCTTACAATTTGTCAGTGTGATAACTCACCAAGGCCTTAGCATTTGACTGTTCTGCCTCATTGTTTGTTTAGTGCAGGCCAAGTTACAAATGAAGTCTTATCTCCTTTTGTCTATCAGTTCTTCCCCTTTGCCAGGTGTTCTAGGGCCAGCGGTTGCCAACTTTTTTGGCACCAGGGACTGGTTTCATGGAAGACAATTTTTCCACTGGGGCGGGTGTGAAGCTCAGGTAGTGATGCATGGCCAGGCTCCTAACAGACTAGTACGGGGCAGTGGCCCCAAGGGTTGAGGACCGTAACTCTAGGCAGTTCCTTACTTCTTACCATCAGTTTCTAGCAGTTCCTGGACTCTCCAGGACAGCACAGAGCGCTACAATGCATCTCTCACAGGGATCAATGATGCTTTATGAGAAACACCCAAACTCCCTGATATAGTTCGGATATTTGTCCCCTTCAAATCTCATGTTGAAATTTCATCTCCAATGCTGGAGGTGGGGCTTAGAGGGAGGTGTTTAGGCTATGAGGGTGGATCCCTCAAGATAGGCTTGGTGCCCTCGCTCTATTAGTTACCTTGAGATCTGATTATTGAAAACAGCCTGGCACCTCCTTCCCTTTCTCTTGCTCCCTCTCTCGCCATGTGATACATCAGCTCCCCTTTGCCTTCCACCACGAATGGAAGCTTCCTGAGGCTCTCGCCAGAAGCAGATGCTGACGCCACGCTTCCTGTACAGCCTGCAGAGCCAATAGTCAAATAAACTTTTTTTCCTTATAAATTACCCCACCTCAGGTATTCCTTCGTAGCAACACAAATGAACAAATACACTCCCCGACTAAGACCTGGAAAAGGTATAAAACTTTTGTGCGTTTTCATGTATCCCAATCCCTTCTGCTTCTCCCATCCCTCTTCCCCTCCCTTCCACCGACCAGAAATTATTAGCTAGGGATAAATGATGTCATCTTTGGGCAAAGGAGATAGCTCACAGTTACCTACCTCTTATCTTACTCTGTGATTGTGTTTAGAGTTTCATCTGAAATGAAAGAAGATTCTTTGCTCTTTTGAAGTTATTTTTTAACCCTATAATTCTTGCCTAAAATGTTGCAGTTGGTGAAATGGAAATAAGCAAAGGATAATCTCTCTTCTATCAGAGACAGCAAAGCTAGCTCTCAATTCAAAGAACAGAATTAGGCTTCTATTAAGACTCATAGCAACCTATTTGTCACTTGGCTCTGTAAATTCTTTATGATGAACTTTAAAGATTTTTTAAAAAATGTTGTGGTTTGCTTTTCAGACTGTGACTGTTATATACAAATAATGCATGGCTGAACAGAGTTGAACCTGGGATGTGTTCAGGGTCATTCCAGAAAAAGGAGGCATGGTTTTTTTATTCTGCCATCTAAGGGAGAGGTTCTTGGGGCAGCCAATGGCAGTGCTTCTTGGTCTCTAGACATTACATCAAGCTAAAGCCAAAGTGCTAAAAATTGAGAGTGAAAGATAAAGATACAGACCATTGGGAAAAATGGCAAGCTGATAGGCAACAGGAAGTTGGAGAATACTCACCAAAGCTATTCAATTAATTCTGCCATACTGCATTTTCCTTGGTTGGGACTGTTTTTAACTAGGTGGCCAGTCCTGCATTGGATCTTGGGTCACAGCTTCTTAAAGGTACCACTGAGCCCCTGGTAGCTCTTACTCTGTAAATTGATGCTGCATCATCATTAGTATCAAATCAGCAATTCTTTCTTCCAGGATGCAGACCAAGTCCTAATTTGCCAGATCTCCTGGGAACTAAACTCTCTGTTCAATTTGATAATGTCTTTTCCTCTTAGAAGTTTGTTGAGATGGTTTTCTGAAGTTGACACCTTTACTAACTTCCTGCAGCTATTTTATATAACATGCATGGCATATGTATTATCAAAATTCATGCGCAAATGTACTACATCCTACAAGCATAAGGATAGAATGAAAAGAAGCTATTATATTCCCCCACTGCAATCAGTTGTTTGCTCTCATATGAGGGAGATAAGGGAGAGTACTTGGGGGATAGGAAAAGAGAAAGAGAAAAGTTCCCTTTTGCAACATCCATCCTTTTCCAGGAAAAAAGAAAAAAGAAAGAAAGAAAACCTGTCTCTGTCTCTAATGGGCATTGTTTCCATACTTTATTATAAACAATGAAAAGACTAACTCAAAATGAATCCAAGACTTAAATGTAAGAGTGAAAACTATAAAACTCTCATAAGAAAACATTAGAGTAAATCTTTGTGACCTTGGATTGGGCAATGGTTTCTTAGATATGACACCAAAGTACAAGTAACAACAACAAAAGCTGAACATCATCCACATTAAAAACTTTTGTGCTTCACACAATAAAGTGAAAAGACAAACTACAAAATGGGACAAAATATTTGTAAACTGTATATCTAATAAGGAACTTATATCAGAATATATAAAGAATTCTTATAAATCAAAAATAAAAAGAAAATAACCCAATTTAAAAAATGGGCAAAGACTTTTATTCAACATAGTACTGGAAGTCCTAGCCAGAGAAATTAGGCAAGAGAAAAAAAAATAAAGGGCACCCAAATTGGAAAGGAAGAAGTCAAATTGTCTTGTTCACAGATGACATGATATGATATTTAGAAAAACCTAAAGACTTCTCCAAAAAAAACTGTTAGCACTGATAAACCAATTCAATAAAGTTGCAGGAAACAAAATCAACTTATAAAAATCAGTAGCATTTATATATACCAACAGCAAACAATCTGAAAAAGAAATCAAGAAAGCAATCCCATTTACAACATAAAATACCTAGGAATAAATTTAACCATTGAAATGAAAGATCTCTACAATGAAAATTATAAAGCACTGATGAAAGAAATTGAAGAGGACACAAAAAAATGGAAAGATATTCCATGCTCATGGGGTGGAAGAATTCCCACAGAAAGACAAATACCACATGTTCTCACTCATATGTGGGAACTAAAAAAGGGGATTTCATGGAGGTAGAGAGTTGATTGGGGGTTACCAGAGGCTGGGAAGGATAGAGGGGATGGGGAGATAAATAGAGGTTGGTTAATGCATATACAAAAATATAGTTAGATAGAATAAGATCTAGTGTTTGATAGTACAGTAGGGTGAATATAGTTAACCATTTATTGTATAGTTGAAAATAGCTAGAAGAGAATTGAAATGTTCCCAAAATAAAGAAAAGATAAATGTTTGAGGTGATGGATATCCCAATTACCCTGGTGTGCATGTATCAAAATATCATATGTACCCCCCAAATATATACAACTATTATATATAAATAAAAAAATGGGCAAAGGACTTGAATAGAAATTTCTTCAAAGAAGATATACAAATGGCCAATAATGACGTGAAAAGATACTCAACAGAATTAGTCATTAAGGAAATGCAAACCAAACCACGAAATACCACTTCACATCCATTAGAAAGGCTATCATCAAAAAGACGGACAATAACAAGTGTTGACAAGGATGTGGAGAAATTTGAACTCTCATTCATTGTTGGCGAGAATGTAAAATGATACAGTCACTTTGAAAAACAGTTTGGCAGTTCTTCAAAAAGTTAGACATTGACTTAAACATTAAATATAGCAATGCTAGTTCTAGCTATACACCTAGGAGAACTGAAAACATGTCTACACAAAAACTTGTACAGTAATGTTCACAGCAACATGATTCGTAGTAGCTAAACTGTGGAAACAAATCAAATGTCCATTAACTGATGAATGGACAACAGTGTGGTATATCTATATAATTGAATGTTATTTGGCCATAAAACAGAATGAAGATGGATAGACCTTGAAAACATTATGTGGAATGAAAGAATCTACTGTCCATTTATGTAAACTGTCCAGAAATAGGCAAATCTATAGAGACAGAAAGTAGACTAGTGGTTGCCAGGGGCTCGAGGGAAGAGGGGTGAGGATTGATTGCTAATGGGTATGAGATTTCTTTTTGAGTGATGAAAATGTTCTGGTTAGTGTTGATGGTTACACAACATTGTGCATATACTAAAAACACGGAATTGCACACTTTGAAAGGGTGCACTTTTTGTATGTGAATTACACCTCAATAATGCTGTTATTTTAAAAGTGAAGAAAAAAAAAGAGCTATACAGAAATTATTCTATGATGGTTTAGGCCACTGTAATCCCTGGCTGCTTCAATGCTGTCAGGTATTTGCATTGATTAGCTTGTTTAGCTGTGCTTTTTTCTTTTTTTTAAATTTTGAGGCTTCAATCCAAGTCATCTAGCCAAATAGATTCCCAAACATGTGTTTCTGACATATCTGATTCCATAGCCAAATGATCTGGATTCAGATAGGAAATCATGACCCAATTCATTTTAGTCATAAATTAACAGACTGGGGAGAGACATAAATATGTCTCTTTTTCAAACATGGTGATTGTCTTAGTCCTTTTAGGCAGCTATAACAAAAATACTATGGACTAGATGGCTTAAAAAAGATTTATTTCTCATAGTTCTGGAGGCTGGGAAGTCCAAGATCAAGGCACAGACAAATCTGATGTCTGTGGTGTCCTGCTTACTAGTCCATAGACAACGGTCTTCTCACTATGTCCTCACATGGTGAAAAGGGGTGAGAGAGCTCTCTCAGGTCTTTTTTATAAGATCACTAATCCCATTCATGAGGCTCTGCCCTCATGATCTCATCACCTCCCAAAGGCCCCACATCTCAAAATCATCGCATTGGGGGTAAGGATTTCAATATATGAATTTTGGGGGGACACAAACATTCAGTCTATAGTAGTGACATATAATTATTAAATTAATAATAGTTCTCCTTTAGTGCCAAGTTAATATCCTGAAAATAATAATTCATTTAAAAGTTAGAATGAATAACAAATGGAATGAAACACATACAGAAATTTCAATATACTCTGAGGAATGCCCTTTTATATTACCATATTAAGAATATCAAAAAATAAAAAAGAGAAAGACAGTGCTGTACCTGTGGGAGTATAATGATTTTGGGTAATTAAGCAGCACCCTTCTTTTGAATTGCTCACAATGCTTTACAGCATCTATTTCAGCAATTGTCACAACACCCTTGTCCTCTGTAGGTGGCAGGCATTGTGCTAACAGTGCAGTACAACTGTAGGTCAGACAACAAAGGGACACACAGTTGTCACATGAATAGTCTAGAGCACAGGTAGGTGTGGAACCCAGACAGTCCACATCTGATGGAAGTGGCATCTTCTAAGACTGATAACCTCTTGAATCAATAACAGTTTTGAGTTCCCGTTATTCTGGATTTTCCAAGTGTGTCTGCCATATCTGAAACAGATGGGCAGTATTACACGATATGACTGTTTTCAATGGTAATAGGAATCACATGGCTAACACTTCCTGAAAAAAACTGGGTTAGATAGTGAAAATTGGACCTCAGCTTTTTAAAAAATATTATTTGATTTCCTGTTTCATTTCCAGAAAATCATAGGAATATTGAAAGTCTGTAAAGAGCATTTTGAGATGGACTGACATCTATATTTGTTATAAGTCATACAATTTGAAAATTTTAAAAGGACCTATAAGACAAGAAATGCTTACTTGTTTTAGAGAGCAAAAATAGGCCAAGAGCACAGACAGTTTGATGAATACATTTTGGGCCTCAGTTTCTTCATTTGTAAAATAAAAGTTTGGACTAACTGCTATCTTAGACCTCATCTAGCTATTTAATTAATTTGGTGATTATGATATTTTCAAAGCTTAGGGAGGGACATGCATGTAGGGACAGCATTCATTTTATTTGCCAGTATATCTCCATGCGTAGCACAGTGCCTGGCACAAAGCATGTGCTCAGAAATACTTTTTGAATGAATGACTCTCATAGTATTCTGTTTTATACGATTTTTCTTTGACTGTATGGCACTATGATCAAAGTTCAATTTATCATAACCACCCTTCCCAGGAATGTATTTGTTGTATTGGTAATGTGTTTTCATTTTCTCTTATTTCTTTCATTCCTTATTTACTCTGACCACTCACAAAATGATATTAAGCTTTGAAGATTTCCAAATACCTGTGGGGAGGGAATTTCTATAAGTGTCCACATGTTTCTTGATGAAATTTTAAAGGGTTATTTGTATCTGCAGTATTTTTGGCACTTAACAAATAATAACATTCATATAACATCAACACTACATTGTTTTTCTTTAAAAGTTCTTTTAAGAAAAACTGGAACACTTTCCCTGATTTTATTTCCCTTATCTCCATTAGTAACCAGCGCTGACTCTATTCTTTTTATTGCCAATATTCCTCCAGAAAACTTAGAGATGGCCTATTTGTCCTTGATTTTTGCTTCCAAATATGCGCCACCAAAGAACAGGAACTTGTTATAGAATGCATACGCTTTAGGGGCATCTGTCTCTAACTTTACAAAAATAAAATAATAAAGTTATGTGTTTCCTTCACACATTCGAAAGCCGGAAATAGATTCAGACGTACTTTTCTCAATTTGCGTGCCAAGCTAATAAGCGCAGTGCAACAGACTGCGGGGCTCGGGGGCGCGGGGCTCCGCCCTCGCGCTGCTCCTCCTCCGCGCCACCTCCCTGCGACTGGGGCCTGCCGGCCGGCAGCTCCCGGCGGAGCCCCGCCAGCTGCTCCCCGGCAGCTAGCTGCACGCTCGCCTCTGGGGTAGTCGTGCCGCTTCGTGTTTCTGGGTGTCATCAGAATCATAGAATCGCAGCGTTTTAGAGCTGAGTGACTTAGGACCGGCACCTTTGACACCACTGAATTTATGCAGATCATTTTCTCAGTTTTAGACGCGCAACACTTCACCATCTGGAAGGGCTTGTTGAGGGGTCTGAGAGGAGCAGGCTGTCTGCTGTGTTATCTTGGGCACATTTAGTGACCTCCTCTTGAAGCACAGGTCAATGGGACGTGTTCTAGGTGCCCAGAGAGAGAGGCCTGAGGGAGGACACCTGTCTGTTACTACTACTTCACCCTTCAAGAAAGGAAACCTCCAGACGTCTGAGGATATGGAACGCAACAGCATAGCAGGCTTTAGCTAGCAGTTTGTATGGTGCACGTTCTTCTTTTGAAAATGTAAAATCAATTCTGTAATGCCTGTTACTCCAGTCTCTGTTATCACACGAATGATTGAGTAAAGAGTATCTCCCAGCCTAAACTGGGCTGATCAGAGCCTCTCCAGGAATTTGGGATTGAGACAGAAATGCGCATCTCAGTCTGTCCTGGTTTCTCCCACTGGAAAGACGTGCATGGGGAGCTGTGGATGAGCAGTGTTTGGGGCTATGTGCCTCGAGGCAGTGAAAACGAGAGGGAAAGAAAAATAAATCCACAGTGAGCAAAAGAGAGGCGAGAAAGAGAGATAGAGCTTCCTGGCTTCCTAGAGGCTTCCTGGCTCTTGGCTGTCATCCCTCAGGAGACTGGGCTGCTTCCTATCCCTGGCCTGAAGTTAGTTTCTCTGATATGCAATGAAAATTCTTTTCCTAAGACATGGACTTCACAAAGTTTCTGACCACAAAACACAATCGTCATCCTTTTATTGAGTTTAATTATCCAAAACCTCAAGACTCTGAACTACAATGAAGAACCCAGAAGTAATCAAACCATATATCCAAATACTGGAAGCTATGATTTGGGCCCAGAATGGTGCAAAGCATCACTCCTGTGTCTGACCCTGCTCACTATTGCCTCCTGAGAAAACAATAATTCACCAGATATCTATCTAGCAGCTATTACCTTCCCTGCACCAGGTCAAACACTGAAGTTTTGAAAGCCATCATGACACAGCCCCTGCCTCCTATAAGCTTTCAAACTAGTGGAGAAGTTAGACAAGTAGTGTATCATATGAGGGGTCTTCAAAAAGTTCATGGAAAATACATATTATGAAAAAAACTATGCATGGATTTCAAAACTTTTTTGCACCAAAATAATCTCGCACCAACTTGTCATAACATGTCTGAACAGGATCTGGTATGAGACACAAAGAAGGATAAGATATCAGTTTGAAAAGAGCCCCTTATCATAGCAATGACTTCTGCTAAAGTTGAAGCAAGACAAGTATCAAATGTATGGTGAAACTTAGGTGAAAGAAGGGTGAAATCATTGATGCTTTATGAAAAGCTTATGGGGACAATGCCCCAGTGAAATCAGCAGTTTGCAAATAGATAACTCACTTTAAGACGAGACAATGTTGAAGATGAAGCCTTTACAGCAGACCATCCATATCAATTTGCAAGGAAAAAATTCATCTTGTTCATGCCCTACCAACGATTAACAACACAAACAATAGCCAACATCATAGCAGTCTTAATCGGTTCAGCTAATGCAATTCTGACTGAAAAATTAAAGTTGAGCAAACTTTCCACTCTATGGGTGTTAAAACTTTTGTGCCCAGATCAGCTGTTGACAAGAGCAGAGCTTTCAAGGGAAATTTTAAACAAGTGGGATCAAGATCCTGAAACATGTCTTCAAAGAATAGTAACAGAAGATGAAACATGGCTTTACCAGTACGATCCTGAAAGCAGAGCACAATTAATGCCATGACTACTAAGAGGTGGAAGTGGTCCAGTTAAAGCAAAAGCAAACAAAGGACAAAAGCAAAGGTCATGGTCAGATTTGGGGGATGCTCAAGGCATTTTGCTTGCTGACTTTCGGAAAGGCCAAAGAACAATAACATCTACTTATCATGAGAGTGTTTTGAGAAAGTTAGCCAAAGCTTTAGCAGTAAAACACCTGGGAAATCTTCACCAGAGAGTCCTTCTCCACCACAATGTTCCTGCTAATTCTTCGCATCAAACAAGTGTGATTTCATGAGAGTTTTGATGGGAAATCATTATACATTCACCTTACAGTCCTGATTTGGCTCCTTCTGACTCCCTTTTGTTTCCTAATCTTAAAAATTTTTAAAGAACATTCATTTTTCTTCAGTTAATAATGTAAAAAAGACTGCATTGACATGGTTAAATCCCCAGGACCCTCAGTTCTTTAGGGATGGACTAAATGGCTGGTATCATCATGTACAAAATTGTCTTGAACTTGATGTAGCTTATGTTGAGAAAAAAATTTAAATTTTTACTTTTATCTTTTAATTCCATTTTTCATGAACTTGTGAGTGAACTGTCTTCCTTAATGTCACTCTCAGTTTAAACCTCAGTGTTGTTTAAGACCTGATAATACTACTTTGCAGATTTTTATTTGTTTAATATTTCAAGAGGCCAAGCATGAGCATCAACTACAAAAATTTCAAGAACTTTAAAGATACGACACGCTTAAATTCTTTTGAATACATTGGATGAGAATTGCAGAGGTCTAGATAAGGAAGAAACCTTTCCTCAAGTGCCTTTCAAGACACTTACACGTCCAACCAGAAGCAGATTAGAATGCAGTGGGCCTATCAGACAACCTAACTTCATTCTGCTGGTTGTGTGAAAGGGTCTTACAGAACACGGTCAACTTTGATATGATCATGTTGAATTTTTAACCAGGCTAAGCTGACAGTATAGCAAAGTCCTTTCCATCAAAGAAATAAACCTTACTTAGACACTGTCAGAGACCAGTTTTAAGATCAAGCGATTTTATAAGATTAATGTGTACACATTTTAATATTAATATATTTATTACCTTTATATTATGTATCAAATATCATATGTTGTGTTTTAAAGTTAACTTGGTATTCAGAATAGGACTTAAAAAAGGAACTTTTATCTGATTATAAATTAGCACTTACTGATTTCAGAATATTTGGATAATGTAGATCAATAGTGTATGACCTAATCCACAAAACTTTTTTATTGTTATAGTCATAAATTTTATTTTTATAATTAATTTCTCAGATCCTTACTTGCCCTATCAGCAGAAATTCTAATATTGACTCTTCTCTGAATTGTCTAAAGACTCCAGGGGCTCACTCAGTCCCAAGGGTGACAAGGGTGAGTTGTTTCCAATGCCAAGTCTAGGGGGAAGTGGGAAGCTTGACTGTTTCGCTAGTGCTCTCCTTCCTAATTGCCTCACAGGGCTCTCTGGAAGTGTGGTCCTGCATGGTCCATGCTGCGGCAATGCACTTGCAGGATCTGACCCCTGCCCGGCCATGGTGGGGTCCCGACCTGAGGCCCTACAGTTACAGCTCTCTGGGAGTCCCTCAGACTCACTGATAAGTCACCGTTTTCCCCTAATCCTCAGCACAGGGCCTGAATGGCTGGGTCCCAAGGAGCTTCTAGCTTAGACATGTGCTGTGCTTCCACCAAGGATGCCTAGGCCCTTAGGTTTATCTCAGGACATCAACTTTGGTTTGCTCATTCTTAATGATAATTTTATTTCAGGTCCTCCTGACTCTTCTCTGATAATGGGCTTTGGCCAGGCTATGCTGATAGATCTTGAGAAGAGCAGGGTAAAGTGTTTGTCCTTCCTTGCCTTTCCAGATGGTCAGAGCTCCATATTCAAATTGTCTAACCACTTCATCAGAGATCAATTTTGTTTATCCTGGGCTTCAGAGAATGCCATAATACCAGAAGGATGGGTAAACTCTATACCTAACAATATTTCCATAACTAAGGGGGCAGCCTGGAGTGGCAGGCTAAAAATAAAATCATCTTATTTCAATTAAGCAAAATCCATAACCAAATAGTAATATATGGTCATTGTAGAATATGTTGAATATACAGAATATTACAAAGAAGAAAATTGAAATCACCCACAATCCCATCCATAGATAACCTCTGTTAATGTTGTATAGAAGGATTCTTGCCATAACTTACCTTCTCTCCTCCCTAATGCACTTACTCTTACTCCCTTACTCTTCCCTGACACGACAATTGGGAAGAGCTGATACTCTCTGAGCACTCCATACTTTACTTCTCTGCCCATTGTATTTCCTTGTACTGCAATCCTTTCCTTACTATTTTTGCCTGTTGAAATCTACTTTCAAGGCCCAGGTCGAATGTCACTTCCCTCTTAAAAGTGTTCTGATCTCACCCTCTGGTGGAAGGTCCACCTACTACTCTGACCTGCCACAGTCTGTACTTCTCTTGAGTCACTTATATTATGCTCTTGAATTATACTAATTTTTGCAGTAGTCTCAATTCCATGACTAAACTGCAAACTTTAGAGTAATTCCTACTAGAGAGTAAGAATTTTGTTTTATTAAACTTTTCATCCCCCATGTCAAATGGTACAGTGCCTTCCTTGCCAATAGTATGTATTCAGCAAATATTTGTTGAAAAATATATGCAAGCATCAGCAATAGAAAGATGACATATCAGTCGAGTCAGCCTAGTCAAATTCTTTAACTTTATTAAAATAAAATAAGTATCAAGTGCCTATTACATGTAAATCTCCATGTATTTACTATTTCAAACTTTAACTTGTTTTTAAAAAGTTCAGATGCACAATAATTATAAAGAATAATTTAATAAATACTCATATTCCCACCATATACATTAATAAATAAAACATTACAAACATAATTAAAGTCCTGTGAACCCCATCCTGAACACATCTCTTTCCCTTTCTACTATAGTTGGCCAAATTCTGAACTTGGAGATTACTCTTTTTAAGCATTTATTTTTATTTTACCCATATTATACATGTATTTATAATGTTTGATGAATTATTTAATAATATTCAATTCTGCCATAGAAAATAAGAGAAATAAATACATAGGGAGAAAAATGAAACTAAGAATCTAAGCAAGTAGCTTATGAGACAGACAAAATTCATAAAATATGTTAAATAATAAGTAACCTATGAGGCATATTAGACATATACAGAGCATTTGTGTAATGGACATAATTAGAAAGGGATGGAAAGAATAAGAAATACCTAATAGTCATGATATACTAAATATACATGAGGCCCTGAGTCATCCAGTTTTCATGATGCACTGAAGATACTTCAGGCATCTGAGGCATTTGCTGTTTGCAAGGTTTTAATTTGGCCATCCATTGGCTCCTCACATCCTCTACAAAAGGAATATGAATAAAATCCATGGCTGCTCATGAGGCTACCCGGCGAGGCACACTTATCAGCCAGACACACTTGCTTCCAGGACTGTAGAGCAAGTGTCTGTTTTGACCCCAAGCACCTTCTGTGTATTGGGCTGCTTTGCTCAAATCTCAACTCTGATTCTTGCAAACATACCCTTGGCCAGGAAGGCTGATGTGTCAGAGAAAGAGAGAGAAAGGACTAAGAATTCAAGTAGTATCATCCTTCTACCCTGGCTATACCACGTTAACTCTGTTAAGCTATCCTATCTCTTTCACCTTGCTTCTTACAGTGTGTTTGGAATTGACTTAATATGATTTGAGTGTCTTGTTTTGGTCCATGAGCCTTTCTGTGCTGTGATCTCTTGAACAGCTTGCCTGTTGGTGTACTTATAAGCTATCTTTGCAGCAAGGTAATTTCTCATGCAGCAATAGTATTTACATGTTTTTAGCCTGGATATAAATATATTCTACACATTCATCTCCAACTTGATGTTTGACCAACTTGATCAAGATCATATTTGTGAAATTCTTCCATGGGAGATATGTAGATCTATCTCATTCATTTTCACAGCTATATCCATTGTATGAATATTTCAGAACTTATTCATGAATTCCTCTGTTGATCTAATGTAAGTTGTTTCCAATTTTTTACTATTGCAATCAATGTTGCTGTGAATATTCTTTTACAACATCTCCTGGGCACAGATAAGAGAACTTCTCTGAGAATATACCTAGGAGTGCAATTTCTGGGTCAAAGAGTCTGCACGCCTTTAACTTGACTAAACATTGCCAAATTGCTCTCCAAAGTGGTTGTACCAATTTATACTCTTACCAGAAATATATAAGTTCCTATATTCTTAATCCTAGCCAACACTTTGTGTTGTCAGACTAAAACTTTTGCTGATCTGATGAATGGATGCATTCTGTTCACACAGAATAGTCATGGCAATGGAAAAGTCTTATGGCACTTCCTCAGCACTTCAATTACAAGGAAAAAGCCTGTGCAAATTTTGTGTCAGATTTTTGGACTTTCTCAGTCTCTGTATAAGGCCAAGTAAGGTTTCCTCTTTCTATTTCCAATACTGTCAGCACCAAAGGAAAAACAACTTTGCAACAAAATTTGTCATATTTTTTTCCATAAGGATTAGAGTTTGGAAGAATACCATGTTGGATGCTTTATGTCACAAAAATATCCCTCTGATTATACAGGGGCATGAGAATAAGAATTTAGCTGCATCCATGCAAATCAACCCTCACTAAGCATATGTTGTAAAGATGGTGGGTCAGTAGCAGAACGACTATTACTCACAGGCTGAGAATGCACTCATTTAAAAAATTCCACAAAGTTGCTCCCTGCCCTAGAATGTCTACTCCAGGGGGGCTTGTTCCATGTCTAAAACCCAACTATTAATGTGCTGGGGTCAAAAATTTTCATATTTAAGTAAACTTCAAAAGAAAACACATCTCAAAAGCTGTATTTAGTACTGGTACATCATTAGCACCTTATTGGTCACATCTCTTTCAAAAGCACAAAAGGAACAGGACACAGGACCCTCAAGGGGTAACAGGGTATCAGATGGAGGCCATCCTTGACTTCTTCCTCTCCCTTTATCCAGCATAGGCAAATGTTTGTTCTTAATATCCACCTTAAATCTTTTGAATGGCTCCCCAACAGCCCTAGCAGTGTTCTCAAAGTGTGGTCTTGGGGTCCCTTCTGGCTTCAAATCCCCTAAAGTAATTGTTTTAAAAATGCAGATTCCTGAGTGCCAGCCCAGGCCTACTCAATCAGTATGTCTGAGGGTGAGACCCTGCAATCCATGTTTTCAACAAATAATGCTGCTTGATTTTTAAAAAACTTTTTTAACAATTGAGAAGTATAGCACACAATAAGAAAAATACAGAAAAATAAATGTGCAGTTCAATACATCCTAACAAAGTGAACATCCATATAGCCATGGCCCAGAACAAGAAAGCCTTGCCAGCACTTCAGAAGCTCCCTTGCTCCCCTTCCAATCACTTCTCTTCCCTTACTTGTATCTACTATTCTGATGTCTGACACTCTCAGCTTGATCCTTGCACTCACTGAAGGTGAGAACCACAGCTACAGGATAAAGTCCAGGCTGCTTAGCATGTCAGATGAGGCCCCTGCATAACTTGGTCCCTGCACCTTCATCTTCTGCCTCTGCCCTCTTCACATCTCATTCTCAAGTCATTTGGAACCAGTTATGTTTCATTTTACAATTATTGCCCTAAGTCACTGCTCATGCTCATGATGTTTCACTGCCTTCTGTACTTGCTGAGGAATTCCTGCACTTCCTGAGTCTTTCTATTAAAGTCATCCTTATAGTCCTGCCCAACTGTTGCTTGCTTATAAGGCCTCCTGACTTTCACCCCTCTGCCCCACCCAAGACAAAACCTTCGCTCTTTATGTGACTAAGAACATCTTATAATGTGTACAACTGCTCATTGATATGTCTGTTCCCCTTTCTAGATCAGCAATTAGGGCAGAGATTTTTAAAAACAATTTTCTTGTGCATTAGGCTTAGTGTGCATCCCTTAGCTGCTGCTTAATTGTTGAATAATCAAATAATCTCCAGGTATAAACCTCTTTGGAAAAGTAGCATACTACAACTTTAACACCTCCAGGATCAGATCATGTTCCTCCTTGTCAGGGAACAAACTCAAACATCAGTGGCACACTGGGTGCTGGAGAGGGAGGTGAAAGGGAAGGAGAGGGGAGGTGGGGAGCTAGCAATGTTGCCTGAAGGCCTGCAAGAGCCTGCAGAGTAAGGAGCAATCAGACTTCTGGCAGTGCTGAGCTGCCCTTCTTTCTCAGGGAGGACTCCCAGTTGTCAGCCCACTGTGCTGTGTGGGAAGCCTGGACTGTTCCAGATTTCTTTACAACATCTTTTCCTGTGTCTCATTGTCCTCACACCATCCATCTGCTTCTCTGAGTGTCCATTCTTGCCTGGTGCTCAGAGGATCTGGATCATAAGCATCTGGGCAGCCTGCCACGGGACACTTCACAGCACTGTCAATAATCTCAATGAATATTAACCTCGACAGTTGGGCAAACTGAGAGATTGGAAGGACAGGAATGAGGGGAGTGGCTGGTTCAAAATCAACTGAAGTCAGATAAGATACTGCAAGACAAAATTAGTCAATAAATTCAGACTACTTCTAATGTACAAGTCTGAAAGAGGGCTGTCACTGGTGGTTTGGTGCCTGGATAGGAAGTGGGGGCAGCTTTGGGTTTGGAGCCAGCACTCTTGGGAGATGGTTTCTGAAATGAAGAAAAAGCTGAGCCTGCAAGCTTCAGTCTTGGAAGAGTGGGCTCCGCTGTTCTCCCCTAAAGAACCATAGCAGCCCGTGGATGGGTCTCGACCAGCGCAACTGTACTGCACCTGGTGGGCCCAGTTTTCTGCAGCTAAACAGAGACAGCACGAAACAGGGGCATCAGAGATGGCCCAGATGCCAGTTCTGTAATTGTTTGGGTGTGGAAGCTCAGAGAATGTCACATTTTGAACTGCAAATGTCCCTGGGAAGACACAGGTCCCTGCAGTTGGAGGATCCTCAAGAAGAAGATACAAGTGGATACATGCTTGAATGATTTATCAGAAATAAAGAGAATGTATTTGTGATACCAGATTAAAACAGTTCAAGCAAGCAGTATGTGTGTGTGTGTGTACATATATATATATATATATATCTGAGACATGGAAGACTCTCAAGACATGTAGTTCTACAGGACAGATTATATACTAAGTGCTCAATACATATTTGCTGGATAAGCTCCTGATTTTTATTGCCATCTTCAAACAAGTGGATGAACATAATACAATTTTATTTTCATTTCATTGTAAATTGTTTTTGAAGCAGGATCTTTTTTCAAAGTAACATTTAAATTTTTTCTGATTTTCAAAGTAATACATGTTTATTGTTGAAATTTCTAAAAACTGAAAGTATAAAGAAGAAAATAAAAATTATTTATGATATCCATCCAGAGATAACTATTGCTAACATTTAGTAAATTTCCTTCCATGTTTATTTAGGTAGAGAGATTATAGATTGTTCTGTTCTATTTTTACCTGTAATGTTATATTATTAATATATGAGCAGTTCCCATTGTTATTACCTTAATATATTCCACAGTATAGATATGATAAAACTTATTTAACCAATACATTATTTTTGATGTTTCTGTCTTCCAATTTTATAAATAATGTTGTGATAAATATTCTCCTTAAATGTTTATAAACATAAGATAATATTCTAGAAGTGAATCTTTTGGATGAAATTATGTAAACACTCTGAAATTCTTGGTTCAATTTGCCAAAACTGCCCTTCTAAATGTTTATCTTTTTACTAGCAATTAAGAGCCCCTAACCTCACCAACACCGGGATGATTTAGAACATTTTATTGAAGGAATATATTCTATAGTTGGAGAAAACCCTCACTCTGCCACTATTAGAAATGGTTGTTACAGTAGGAAATGAAAAAATATAGCAATAGAGACCTTAAACTTTTTGACTACGACATATATTGCCAGTCCTGGGTAGGCTGATGAGTCAGGATGTGTAAGTCTGGGTAAGCACAACAACATAATTCAAACTGTTAAGATGTAACTTTGCAATTATATGTGAACAGAACTCTGTCTGATTTATCTTTGTTGCAGTAATTTAAAAATCTCTTATTGTAAAATACATGCATTGTGCATTGTCCTTTCTAAGTGTCTGCTCCTAGAAGGTAGTCAGTGTTGAGTAATTTGTTGTGACAATTAGCCCAACTCATCAACAGTAACACATTCAATTTCTTTGTAGCTGGTTGGGTGATAAGGCAGGAGACTCAGGAAAATATTTGAACAAGCATGATGAAAACACTTGGTGTGGTAGGGTAGTTTTTGAACCTATTCTGTTTTTCTTTCCTTTTCCTGATACATACCTGTACCTGATACACATACTACCTTTCCCAATCCAACTAAAATATAAGAGAAGTGAAGAGAGAAGACTGACTGTTGTTTGTCCCCTCTCCCTGCAAATCTGTCCCAGCTCCTCCATCCTATCACTCCCATCTGTCACAGGCCAAGAACATGAATTTGTCACTAGCTTGGGGGAGTTTATGTGAGGATGATCTCTTCTCTTCATCCTCTGCCTTTCTTTCTTTTCTTCTTCTTCAGGTGAGTCATGTGCTTGGTACTTTTTCTTTGGTTTTCCACTTCTCCCAGAATAGTTATGTCCACTTTAATCAGTGTCTCACAAGCACCTAGGTATCTTCTTTAATCTCCTTGCTCTCTCCCCACTTTCTTCCAATTCTTGCCCATTTATTTCAAGAAGGGTTCTCTTCCTTTACACGCTGTTTTCCTACTTCCTGGAGACTTTTATGAACTAGAAAAAGTCCCACATCTTGGCTGACGTGTCACACACCTTTGTCAAACAAATAAAGAAATTCTCCATCCACCCTATGTGGAGTGCTTGTAAGGGGTACTCCAGCTGGTGGGTCCCTTGGCTGCAGAGTGTACACCTGGAGAAAGAGACAAGCTCAGAGACTGGGATGGGAAAGTGAGAGACTTGATGTCAGTCTTAGCAAATGGGGCAGAGAAAGGCAAAGCCAAACATGGAAGTGTGAGGAACAAGAAAGCTAAAATGAAGTGTGCAAATGGAAGATGGTTTGAATAAATTCCAGAGATGGTGAGCAGAGCATTTTTTACCTACTCTCCACCTTGGCTTGGGTAATTAGTCAAGAATTATTAATTGCCAGGAATGAGTTGACAGTAGCCTGTGTGATTGGGACTGAAAACAGTGTTACAGAACAGTAAACTATACAAGTCCTGCACAGAGAAAAGGGAAGGGTTTGTAAGAGAAGAGAGTAGCTGAGTTGTAATCACTGTTGCCAAAGAGAAAGGATAGACGAAAAAGAAAAACATGGCTCTAATCCTCAAAAAATATCCAGAAACTCTCTTTAGAAAGTCTTCAAAAATTTCCATTTACATTCTCTTTTGTCTTAAACATAAACTTTAAAAATAAAACCATAATTATTCTTCATTCAATTGACTGTTGTATTTACTGCCTAATATTATATTTTTCTGCTCTTTATATTAGCAATATATGGTATAAATTTCCTTATCTGTAGAAGGCAACTAGATTAGATGATTTCTAAAATCTCACCCAGTCTCCTAAAAGTCTGTAATATAATATTTTCACTTGCATCTTACAAGCATTGGTAGCCCATCCAATCTGGGAATCTAATCATCTCATTCATTTGTTTCTACCAACAAGGATTGCATTATAAGTTCATAATAACCAACTTATAAGGAAATAAATAATTGGAAACTAAACCAGTTGTATGCTGAATTTCTAACAAGTATTTGAATATATTTTGAATATATAAAGGAGGTTGAACTAGGTGAGCTCTATGATCCTTTTCACTTTAAAATTCTATAGTATTGAAATAAAATGTAGTGCTTAAAGGTTTATTTTTTAGAAGAGCAACTATCTTGAAATGATCAGTTATTGTATATTCCTATTAACTTGTCTTTAAGAAACTTGTTTATAATCTCCATATATTTAAAAATATTCAAATCTTCATACATTTAAAAATCTATTTTAATCTACAATATACTTCCAAAGTTTTAAATTTCATATTGCAAAATAAGGGAAATTTTAATTATATTTCTGGCAATATGAACACTGTATATGACTCAGTTAATTGCAAGGCCACCACCACACAGAGCGGAAAATTTGATAAGTATAGAATTGTTCTGAAGCAATAACAGGATAACACTAGGAGAGAATTATATTGTATCTCAGATCTTGTAGGTCGTAGGCCATAAAATTATTCTTTCTCTCCTCTAAGAACATTTTAAATCTATTATGCTTTCTTTTATTTTGAATCATTGAAGCATTTTAAAGAAATCTTCCTGAAAGTAATAAATTAATGCTCTTTCAGTGAAATTTTCACTCATATGTCAGAACCACTACCATCTTTCTACATTTTTTTTCACTAAAAACTTTTAGTTTTATGATGTAGAAATGGTTTTTTTATGGTCAAAATAATTCCTTATTTTTGCAAATGCACTAATCATTAAGCAGTTTTGATAACAATTTTTTAAAAATCCTGTTAAACATATATTTCCTGAATTAAAGAGAAATATAAGAGACAGTTTCTGTCCCCAAGGGGTATTACACTATATTTAGGATGAACACAAATGAAGCAACTAAGGATGTATAAATAACTATGAGCCTTCCATGTGGCAAAAAAGGTAAGTGTAATGGAAGTTAGGGAAAATAGAGGATACTGAGGGAGGATGTGGTGGTCCGGGTGCTCTTCAGGGAAGGTGTGGCAGGACCTTTAAAAATGGGAGAAATGTATTAGGCAGTGTTTCTGAAACCTCCGCCACTGACTTGGCATCTTGGGGCCATTAGCATAACGGTCTGGACATGGGCTCTGGGACAGAGTTTTTGGCCTCTTGGCCTGGCTCTCCCAAGTGATCTTAGACACAGTACCACACATCTCGATTTCCTCATCTTTACAACAGAATGATAGTATGAATAATAGTACATACTTCATAGTGTTGTTTCAAGAATCTAATGAATAAAATGGTACAGCACATATTAGGTTCTCAATACATGTTTGCTATTATTTCTTGCACCATTACAATAGTATTTACTTAATAGTTTTCTTTTAGACATTCAGGATTTTTTTTTTACTCAAGTAGGTATATTATTTAAAAGATATTTTGATTATCCTAAGTGGATAATGAATCTCATTTGCCTCTATAGAAGATAATCATAAGAACAAATACAAGGAAAACAATGCTATTAAATTCTAGTTACATACTGAGGCCTGTCAAAGGCTCTGAGCCAAAGCCTGTTTTCTCTTTGTAAAAAAAACAGATTCAGCAAGTATTAGAGGGATTAGAGAGATACTGGCACCAACTTAGATTTCTTCCTTTGGAAGGACTGAAAGAGAATTGAAAGGGAATAACTTGCTCTGTACGTGATTTACTGCTATTTAATGCCACTGTGCACTTCCCATCACGAATCATCTCTGCACGCATCCCATGCTTTGACAGGGCCATTAGAAGATAAACGGAAGGAGAAATGTTCATTTATTATCAACCAGTCTTGTTTTCAAAGGTGGGTTATGTGCACTGATTGTATATTTTCAATGGTACACATTATATTCTATTTTCTATCAATTTCAACTCCCATTCAAAACCAGAAAAAAATTATTCTTATCTCTAATTTTTAAACTCAAGAGGGAAAAATCTGGTTTTCCAAGAAGGGAAATACATACCATATTTGGCTGTCTACTGTGACACATTCCACATTATGTGTTAAAACTATGAATAGACCTGTAAAATAAGTTTCTCTGAAATCTACTCCTATCAGGTAAAAATAAAAACTAAGTGAACAACCTGGAAGAAAGCTTTCCAATTTTTTAAAACGTGTTTTCAAAATTTAAAACTGTACAAGTAGTATTTACTGAAGCCATCAGAAGTAGTTCTGCATTACCTTTGCTCTCATAGATAAGAAATTAGGCCTCGGATGATACTTGCAAATGATGTTCCTAAGAATAAGCACAACTGAATAATGGGTAAAAACCAGAATTTGATATATTCCTCAAGACACTATTCAAATGCTGTTAAAATTCAGAATTTGGTATATTCATTCACTCTTTGCTAAAAGAAATTTGTTTCTGCAAATCTAATATGAATTACTTTAGTAAGATTCTAAAATTACTTTGCAATTTGCACACTTTTACATATATTCTTACTCTTCATACTAAAAACATCTACAAAATACAAAAACTCAATTTCCTACTCAGTTCATATTTTCTATTTCATTCAATCAACAAATATTTATGAAGTATGTCAGCTACTGATTGTTCTAGGCACTGAATATACAGAAGTGAATAAAATACCACAACAGACTAAAACTTCTACCCTCTTGGAAATTAAACTCCAGTGTCCTTTAGGGTCTTACTGAAATAAAGCATGAAACATGATGTTTCCATTTTTAAGAAAATTATTATTTTATTGTGATTTGGGTTCAAAGGGGTATTATGAAAAGAATATCATTATCTTACTCCTTAGTAGTTTTTATATTCATCTTTTAGAATGTATGAAAAAACAATAAAAACTGTAAAAAGAAACATAAAACATATTCCTTTGCCTTTTAGATTTCCTTTTGTTCTCCTTCTTTTCACTGTTTTATAGAAAAGTTCTGGGGGCAGGGCACCATGAATTGTCTGTGTCCCAAGCACAGAGCCCCAAACCTGGCACATAATTAGCACTCAACACGCTGTACTGAATAAATGAGTAATTTCAATATATAGGTATTTACAGTAAAATCAAACGAGGAGAAACCAAAACTATTGCATGGATGGTTAACAAAAGATATTAAAAGTCGTCTGAATGGGAACTATTTGTGTCACTACATTCTCTTATGCCTACCTGGGATTGCCTCCAAGAAAACTTTAAAATCCTGAAACTGTTTGATCTCTACCAGAGAGCCTTCAGAAAATAATCAGACACCATAATTGTTACCTTCCAGGATGGAATGTGCATCTCCTCTCTCTCCCTTAACAAATCTCCACGGTCTGGGAGTGGAAGAAGACTTTGTGTGTCTGAGGGGAAGAGGTAGTGTTTATGGATGGCATGAATGACAAAAAGTGGAAGGTGAAAAATGATATTCAATTCTTCTTCATTATCTCAGATACAGGTGAATGATTCAATTCTTTTTTAGCAACCATACTGACTACAGTGTTGTAATACAGACATACAGAATTGGATGCCTAAAAGCTTAAAATTTTATCTTTCCTTCATTTTCCTTCCTCCCACCACTTCCCCCACCACCATAGGGCGTTTAAGGCAAAGCAAAGTGGGCCAAAAATGCCATTCTTCATGTGGGAAGAATACACTATCTAAATGTGACTGGAAAACAAACAAGGAGAGATTTTAGTGTTTAACTGTAGAAACAACCAGTTACAAGTCAGAATAAAAAGTATCTGCCTTGACACATTTCTTTTTCAGCATCATGTTCAGCCAGACATAGACAAGCTTGGGAAGAGGATTAAAAGTTGTTTCCTCCAACTCTGGAAACAATTCCACTTGAAGGCTCAATAGTTCAGGTAAGACTATTCATTTTGTGACTCATGAATTAGTGATTGTACATCTTTTGGAAGAAAATTCTTTTTCTCTAGCTGTTCAGAACCAACAGTTTGCAAAACATCAGAATTCCAGAGAGGAATTAGAAGAGAATTTTGCAGATTTTGTTGCCTTAACATTCATTAACTTCTACCTTTCCCAACCAGCCAAGAAATTGCCTAAATAATCTTTGTTTTACTGTAACAACCTAATTTAACTTTCTCTTTAGCAGAACAGCATTCACAGCTGCAAAAACCGTGACAATTACACAGGCTAAGAGAAATTTCCAGCACTGATTTCAGTTGAAGAAGAATTTGAGGAATTAAACATGCTTATTCATTTGAAATATCCACTCAACTACTCCAAACAGAACCTGTCACTAACAATGAAGAAATAGATTTTTAAATTATATATATATATTCCATTGTGGTATCACTCATTTCTATAATGTGCTTTTGAAGAAAGAAAAAAAGGTTCTGTATTTTACTGGTCTTTTTCTTTCAATACTATGATCATCCTATCCATTGCTGCAACATAAAGATGTAGTTTGAAGAATTTCCCATCTCAAAGAATGCCTTGTATCCCCATCAGCAAAGTAGGCACACTCTGGGAGGCCAGCCAGGATGTGGGAATGGCCTCCTATAAAACTGGATTTTTATACGTATGTTAAAACAGGATTCTACCTGTATTTGCAGTACTTTTAAATTAACGAATGCTCTCTACCCTTCAAGAATACAATGCTAAAATTCGGAGAATTATTTTTTCTATTTTTTCAAACAAAGGAATTATAAATTTTAAAGTAAAGTAAGTACAGTTTTGAAGGTGTTTGAATACTTTCTTTGGTTAGAAAAGTTTATGCAAACCAAACTCAAAAACTGTATATCGTACCTTTGGAACTCTATGTTAACATACACACTCCAGCTCTGTACTAGCGCCGTTTTTCTGTATCATGTAAATATAAAACATTGACCTAACAGGCAGGTTTTCAGGAGGTTGAAAAGGTTGGAATTAAGTTACCCAGCCAGCGCGACAGTGGTCAAAGCTGCACTTCGGGTTTGTCGGTTCCCATTCCTCCCCTCCTCCTCCCGTCCCAACGCCAGGGAGGGGGCGGGGAGGGGGCGAGATGGGCGAGGCAGACCTTCTCCGAACCGCGGGTCCTCGCAGCGCCGCGCACCTGCCGCCCCTCCTCCTCCGTGCGGTCGCAGCCAACTTCCCACTGGACGCGTCGCCTTCGGGGCAGGGGCGCACCTGGCCCACCTGCTCGCCCACCTCCGCCCGGAGCCTGCGGGAGCGGGGGCGAGCCCGGCGCCTAGATTAGTGGGCCCGGCGCGCTATTTTTTTTAAGTCAGCCTCCCGGGGGATGTTGGATTTGGCGGGGTGTGCTCTTTGAAATACTATATTGGGAACCTCACACATAATTTTTCTTTTTAATTGCAAACCTTCCCAGTTCGCTCCGCAGCTGGAGAACAGGCCCGAGGCGGCGTCCCCCGCCCGCTTTCCCTCCTCCTCGCCCCCTCCCCGCCCGGAGTGGGACTCGCGGGAGCCGCCCCCTCCCGGGCGCCCACTTGGTTCCTCCCAGCTGCCGTGTGAATGGGCCGCCCTCTGGATTCGGCGGAGGGGGCGGCAGGAAGAGGCCGAGCCCCGGCCCCGGCGGCCGCCCCCGCCCCCGCCCCGCGGCGGCCCACGCCGGGATCTGCGTCACTCGGCCGCGCGTGGGCGGGAGCCGGAGCGGCGAATGTAGCAAGAGCGGAATCTCCCAATGTGACAGCGGCGGGGGGTGGAGGCGGCGGCGGCGGCGGCGGAGGCGGGGGAGGGTGCAGCGCGCGGGGGGGGCAGGGGAGGGAGGGCGCGGCGGGGGAGGCGCTGCCACCGCCGCCGCAGCCCGCGCGCCCGAGCGCTGAGGAGCCGCCGCCGCTGCCACCGCGGCTAAGCGAGCGCCGTCGGGGCGGGCGGGCCTGAGCTGGGGGGGAGCAGGGAGAGTGCGCCCACCACCTTCCCTTCCCCCCTCGATGGGAGCGGGGGCGTCCCGGCTCCCGCAGCCGCCAGAGGAGGGAGAGCCGGGGGCCCTCACTTCAGAGTTGGGGCTGAGCAGTCCTTGGGGAGAGCGCGCCAAGACCGCTGCAGCCGCGGGCCGAGTACGTACCACAGCGGACGTTCGCGCTCCCGGCCGGCCCAGTGCGGGACGCGTTCGCGCGGCCGCGGGCAAACTTGGGGCGGCCGAGTGGCCGGGCCGCGCGGGCACTTCGGGGGCGGGCGTCCAAGGAAGCGGGCTTCGCACGGCCGCCGCCGGAATGAGGGCTTCCTCGGGCTCGTGTGGGCGATTCCCGGAGAAATTCGGTGTGCGGGGGCCGCTGGAGGTGGGGAGCGCGGTAGCGGCCCTGACTTGTGCGCTTCCCTCCGAGTAAAGCCGGGGTGCTGAGTCCGTTCTCCTAACCGGGCAGGGGTCGTCAGACGGCACCGGAGGAATCGCGGGGCGGTGTGGGGGTGTGCGCTGTGGGTCGTGCGCGCCGGCCCGAGTTTTGCAGCCTCCTTCGTCAGGGGCAGTCTTTTTGTTTGTTTACTTCATAAAAGTGCCGCACTTACAGTCTCAGTTTTCTTCCTGGGTATTCTCCCCTTCTGAATGTAGTTTTCTTTTTAAAAGCAGAAGGAGAATTTTGCTTGGAAGTGGCTTACAGAAACTTGGCACCGAGGTGCAGGGAAGCCAGAGACTCTTTGTGCCTCTAAGGCCGAGTGAGGAATTTGCAAACACATGTGGGACATACAAGCCTTGGATGCAGAGGTGTGTGACCTTATCATGGAAAAACATTGAAAGTGCTGTTAGATATTTGTGGTCTGAAAGCTCAGAGTTCACAAAGCTTGAGATATGAAACGACAATTCTAGTAAGCCTAAATGTTGCAGGATCTTGGGGAAAAGATGAGTTGAGTTGGAATATGCATTTATAGATTCTGCAGACCAAGTTTTGCAGCAGGTGATCTGGAGGAATTGGAGATGTAGTTACCCTTCACTCCTTGAGATTCGAGAGGCATGGAAAATTTTTAGATGGCTGTTAATTTAAAATTTCATCCGAAAGAGACGATTTGGAGTAACTTGTCACTACCAATTGGTTTGCCAGTGACGTGTCTGCCAACTTAAGGAGTGCAAAGATCAGAAGCTGAGAGGGAAATTCCCAGATCTTGTTTAAAAATATTTTGGCAGTTTTAATAGGTAATATTAGATTGCATAGGAACAGAGGAACCGAATTTAAAATAGATTAGTCACGTAGGAAATGCTTCGGTGTTTTGTTAGAAGAGTGTGCACGCATTGGCTTACTCTCTTAGATTTTCACTTCTTTGAAATTTTGTCCCTGAACAACTTACCCAGTTATGACATTTCATAATTTATTTGTGGGTTTTAAGAAGTATTGGAAGAGAGGATGCATGGGAATTGATTTCTCTGTTTTTGGGTGGAGATTGATCTCTTCCTGAAGACTTGAAAGAGCTGCTTCTAATATAAGTGCAAGTAAAAGTGGCCTTTAGATGCAAGAGTATTCTTTTTTCCTCCATATTTGCATTACTTGAGACATTTAATATTGTCCTTTCGTTAAGATTAAGAGATTTTGTCCTTATAGGTATTAACATGCAAACAAAGGTTTTGTTGAGATTTTGCAGATGGCTGGCAAGGTCAACCTTTATCCCTGTTTTGGGTATTATATATTGGAACATTAGGTCTTGAAAGAAAATAATTTCAAGGAACCGTTGGAAGGTTTCTTATTTTAATTTTATTATCTTTACCATTTTTACCTAAAGTTAGTATGCCACCCCGATATTAGAAATATTTTGTTTTTCCTGGCTTTGGTGGTCTCTTGTTACATGTGAATGTTAACAGTCGTAACAATAATAAAATCATTGAGGCACTATAGATTTTTATCTTATTCTGCCTGCTAATTGTGGATGTAATTCAAATGATGAAAATCCCTAGGTTAACTATAGCTGATGCAAGGACATTTAATGAGCCTGTATGTCTAATAAATAATTTGATATATCTAATAAATTTTCTCATTTTGTTTAAAAATTAATTCTACTTAATCAGCTAAATTAATTAAAAATGTTCCTTTTTTGTGACTAGTAAATAACATCCATTGCTGTATAGGGAAGTTAATAGATTTTCATTTTCCTTGTTATAGAATGAGTTAAAGCATTACATACTTTATTTTAATTATATTGTAAGAACATATTGGTTTATTATTAAAAGATTTTGGGGGTTTGCACTATGGGCACTGTGGATGCTTCTTTGAAAGACGAAATTATAAAGTGGGGGAGACCTTTGAAGAATTTGTTCCATGAACTTTAAATATTTGAAATAAAAGGTGGTTGGATGGAAACCAGGTATGTCAGGGTATTTTTTTTTTTTTTTTTTATGTAGAGACAAGGTCTTGCTATGTTGCGCAGGCTAGCCTCAAACTCCTGGGCTCAAGGGATCCTCCTGCCTCAGCCTCCCAAGTTATGTCAGCTTTTTGTATCTGTTGACCTAAGACTTAGGCTTCAGCTATTCCATTATAACAAGCCTATAGTCACTTATTGTTGGTGCTATTGTGAGTATTTTTGGGGATGAATTATCTGTAAAATTTACCTTTAAATGTGAAGCTGTGTTCAGGATGGAAGACTGGATGACTATTTTATAATATGTTTTGAACAGTTTAAGATTATACTAATGTATAATCAACTTTATGCATATTTCACTGTGGAATTTATTTAATACATTACAGAATAAATAATACCCACTCAAGCATAATAGAAGGTTGCTAGTCCCTTTGGATTTATTTTTATCTTACCTGCTTTCATTCTTTTGAGTAGTAGAATGGAGAATAGTACAGTTATTATATTAAATGCAAATTCCCTTTGTGATCTGACATGTTCAAGAACTCATACAATAGTAGAATATACTCCTTAAACTTAATAATGGAACAAGTAGGAAATTTGAGAAGCCGATGCTTGGAAAAAATGGTAATCCTCATCTTGTGAGAATTCACACAGCTAAAACATACCATTAAGCTTTCAAATAGTTTGTCATTTCTCAATACATTGTATTCAGGCAGTGGCACATTAATTTGCATGGTATGTTAATTTAATTTTTATAGAGAAACTTCTGAAAAGATGATAAAATTTGTATATATTACCTGCATACTCTTTGCTCAGAGGACACTTAATATTTGTTGAGTGAGTTTACTATTGGTTGAATTTCCAGCCATTATATGAATGCTAGTATTTGCCTATTATCATAGTTAAATTACACATAGTTATTGTCTAATAGTAAAATAAATCTGATTTCCTTTTTTAAAATTTGATAAATTAAACTTACACATTGAATACTTTCAGTCAAATTTTAAGGAGTCTCACAAGTTATTTTTCCAGTTTGATTCAGAATTCAGAAAAGAATCAATAGGGGAGAACATTTTAAGTTTTCCAAATTACCATTAATTCATTAGATGCCGTATGTTTAATTCATAGCTTTGACAGTAATAAGATCCAAAAGTGTCTTGACTTAAGATATAACGCTGAATGCTTACTAATAATGTGCCTAGGTAAATAGTTTGGAACTTAAAACACATATTACAAAAATTAGTAGGATACCTAGGGCAACCCTGCAATCTTAAGTAACTCATGAAATGTGACTGAACTATATTTAATCATTTTAGCTTGAGTTCTGGATTCTAGGATGAGGATAAAAATGAGAAGAATTAACTTCCTAGAGGATCATTCTTCCCTAAGCCAAATTCTGGCTTTTTATAAACCTTTTCAGTTTTAACCATTGCAACCTTCTCCCAGGCCCCTGTACCTTCAAGCTACACTCTCCTAAATTTGGCAACACTTCAGAGGCTTTAAGTGTAGTCTGTGTCCTCAGATTGCCTATTTTCTTCATCCCCATTTCCCATCTTAATCTTTCATTTCCTTAGTGCGCAGCAGATCTTGTCTAGATGTTAAGAAGAAAACAATCTGGTGGAACTAATTCACCTTAATCTGTAAATGACTCATGAGCTCTTAACTTCCCAGGGCTTTTCACGTTTTTTTGTAAGTCTGTAAGAGTTTCTATTAATATTAACTCATAATTTTAAAGTAAAAATTTCAGGTTATGTTGAGGGGAAGGAATTGCTAGTCCTCTGCATAAATATAAGTCAGGCCTTATTGGGATTTAGCCCTTAGTTTCTTCCTACTTCTAGAAGAGTCTCTTTTCCTTGGACTGCCATAGACTTCATTGTGTGTGTATACGAGTATTGCTGTGTATATATATATATATATATATATATTTATGTTTGCATATGTGTGTACAACAATGATTCATATGGCATGGAGGGGAGAATATTCAAGAATGGTGATTATAACTCCATTTCAGTGTAATGATAGGATAGATATTTGGGGATAACTTACACTGTGTTTGATTTATAGGAACAGGAAAGAAAAAGACCTAGGATCTCTCATGACTGAACTTGAATTTTTAAAATGCAATTGCTGGGGCTGGACTCATGATGTATAGTATGACACTAACCATGTATAGTTCCTATATTTGGGAGAGTATCTTTTGATCTCTTGGAGAAAAACAGTTGTGTTATGGGACTCTACCATATATCCTTCTAAGAAAGAGGAAGTATTAAGGATAAGAGAATGAAGAGGATTGAAGGTAAAGTAACAGATGTCCCGTTATTAGATTGGCAGTTCATTGGGGCACCAATTTACACAGAATACATCCATTTTGGAATGTGAAAGAAGGTTGCTGGTCAGATGCTGACTCAAACATTGGGTTTCATTCAACAGCAACCTTTGAGAGATGTTATTCTTAAAAGAGCACTTCGAATCAAGGGGAATAAAAGATTAATTAAAAGAGAAAATAGTGATATAAAAAATTTATAAAATTTTATCCAAAAAACAAAATTTTCTAATAAAATTTAAAGTTTGCTTTTTTGATTCACATTTGTATTAAATGATTTTCAGTCAGAATTTATATAATTGAGTATAAAGTGTAAATTGCTATTGATTTATATTTTTAATATGATTAAACTAGTAATTTTGATAAAAACGGAAAGAATATTTCACTAGATAAACAATTATTTTGCTGTGATTTTGGAAATTGATAATATTTGTGTATAATTTCAAGAGATCTTCATTGGAAAAACGTTGATCAAAGAAATGGTGTCAGTATAAAGATTTTATTTACAGTACTGAGAAAAGTTACATATTGGGCATAAACCTAGTACACCTTCTCAGATATGTTGCATTGCCTCCTGCCTTCTCCATGTAGGTCAGCACCCACCACAAGGTGCCCTTCTGCTTTCATTTTTAGATGCAACACCGTGATGTTGAGCCCAGTAGAGTTGGTGAGCTGTTAGAGGCTTCACCTTAACCAACAAAAATATATAGAAGGTGGGAGGATGCTGGTCAGTTAAATTCCTTCTCCGTTTTTTCTTTGCCAAACTTGCATCTGTCAGCCTTCGCAGAGATGTTATATAATGTCAAACTAACAGACCCCTGAGAGCACTCTCTGCAGTCTTCTTTAAAGCAGTAGCCAACACAATAACACATCTCACCACATTGACTCATGTCATTCTGTGCCTCAGGTACTTTTTTCTCACAGCCTCACCACTATGGACATGTACCTCCCAAATAAAGTCTCGACCTATAATTCTTATTGCATTATTAAAGATAGAGTAGAAGTAGTTTAGAAAATTATTGAGAATAATTATATATATGTATGCATGTATATGTGTGTATATATACACACAAATATGTATGTATTTGTATGTATATTTGTACTTGAAGGAAATAATAAAAGTTTATCACACACACGTACAAAAAGATTAACAGGACCTAATTCCTGTCCTCAAGGTGCTTACAGCTTAGCAATAACTGGTTCTGCAGAGACAGGTAAGTCGTTTCCCTGGTTCTCTGGCTCCTTAACACATTGCATAGCATTTACCATAGTTTAAATGTCTGCTTCTTGTCTGTTTCCTCTTCTCCATGAAGGACCATCTTTCCTTTGTATCCCCAGAACTGGTTCAGTGCTTGGTATATTTGAATAAGTGCAAAAAATGAGAGTGAGAGAAAGCATTGATTGTGCGGTTCAGAGAAGGGTGAGGACACCGACAGCCAGAGGGAAGGCTTTTTGGAAAAGATTACAGAGGTTGAAGGAAGGGAGGATGCCTGGCACAGGGCAAGGAAGTGGGAGACACATTTGAGGAATGCTCAGTGTATCTGTTTGGCACGAGCATAGGGACGTGTTAAGGAACAGAGAGAAGGCTGGAAAGGTGGATTTGGGTCTGAGATGCCTATATGAGTAGTTTGGATTTCTTTATGCAGTGGAAAAATTTGCACAGATGAGTTAAGAGCCACACCTGTCCTTTAGAAAGGTAAAGTTGGCATTGCAGTGTGGGATCTATTCAAGGTGAAGGAGCTGTTTTCAAAGTTAGGTCAAGAGGCCATGAACACTAGAATTAGGTGCTTTGGAGGCAGAGAAAGAAAAGGATGTGTTGTGGCCTAAGGACATGTAGATTTGAGGAAGGAAGAGGAAAAAACAAAGATGGAATCCAAAGATTTATTAATCCAGGCAACCTAAAGAGTAGTGGTGCAACTAATGAGAGTTGGGGAGAGTAGATTTGGGCATCTGGAAGAAGGGAGGAAAATAAGATAATGTACTTGCTTTTGGATGTATCAGATTGGAGATTTTGACAATCCCAGGTGAATGCCAAATTATAGTTTGGAGGAACCATTTGAGCTGATGGTTCTAAACTTTTCAGGTATGAAGATCACTTTTTAAATTAAAAAAATGTCAATATTCATGATAACTTTTAGCATTGAGAATACATATAATGACAAAAATAACAAATTTAGTTACACTTTTAAATGAGTTTGTATTTTATTAAATCACGTAAGTGTCTATTTAACTTTATTTGCAAAGCAGATGTGTGGTGAGAGCATCTTTTTCACTCAGTAGTCAGTGCTTGGTGTGCATTTGGACTTGAGAACACTTTGCAGTAACTCCATGACCCTGGCCCAGGAACCAATGGTCCAAACTACAGATACAGATTTGGAGGTCATGTGCCAGTAGTGATAATTGAAGCCTGGGAGTGGATGAGATCATCAAGGGAGAATATGGACAGAATATAGGAAGAGATCTAATATAAAACTTTGAGGAATTCCTGGTCTTAGAATGTAGTAAGGGAAGGGAAGGAAAACAATACAGCATTATCAAAGTCAGGTGAAGAGCAATCAAGGAATGATGTCGTGCAGCAGAGAGGTTGATGAGAGAGAAGCCCAGGGGATAACTCAGTAGTTACTCAAGAATTTTGAGAGGCCAGAAAGCAGGCTGTACTGAGGCAGAGTTGAAGGAATGGTTCTGCTTTTCCCTAGTGACCATTAAGGGCCTCTCTCCTATCCTAAATCTGCATATCTCGTGTGGAGAATGTCAGGGAAATTTTGTTTCCTGTAGGGAAACAGGAGTTGGCCAGTAAAGTTTTCTAGACCAGACTAGCTCTTTATTTCACTTAGCATAGTTTGAATCTGGCAAATGACTGATGCTACCCTATAAGGAGTCAAAGTGAGATTTTTTAAAAAAGGTTTTGGAACAAATCTTTACTATTTAAAATGGATGAGTGAATAACAACAAATGGTCTTAAGCTAATCCTTTGTTGTTTATTCCTCTTCCCTAATACTGGGGTTCTTTTTATTGGACTGGGCAGGGTGAGGAACATTTAAGCTGGTCTAAGGGGAAGTTTGCTGTACACCCGCAGCAAGGCCTCAGGTTTAGCTTTTGAATGCAATAAGAATGAGTAACTGGTTTCTCTTAACTGTGGAAATCATAAAAAGGTCAGACTCAGCATGGTTGTTCCAGGATATCTTGAAAAGGCCAGGTAACAGTGTTCAGCTGAGTATATACTGTACTATTATATAAACTACCTGTGTATAGTGTTGTGTTGGGGACCCCTTTTATATTTACTTCAGATTGGAGAGTTGCAGGTAGAAGCCTGCTTTTGACATATTTGACCTTCATGTTGAACCATGAATGATTATAGATTTCGTGAAAACAGAAAATCTTATAAAAGTTTTTTTTTTTAATCAAAGCAAGTTAATAATGTATGAAGGGGTGGGTGTTTAAATTATCACAGCAGGCTTTGGAAGGAAACTGAAACATTCTCCTAAAGCAAAAGCTTAAGGAGAAAACTCCTTTCCCTGCAGTAAGTGTGGGCTTTTAGAAAGCATCCTGGGACTCCGAATGATTACTTAGTTATGTTTCATCTGTTACCTTGACTTTGGAAAGGCACACTTGGTCCAGTCAATCCTTGTGGCCAAGAGTATATTCATAACTACTTTCTTATACATAAAGGCTTTTCTTTTAGGAATTAGGGACTTTTTTATGGGTAAAGATGAGAGAAGATAAAACTTGAAAATTATTGTTTTCTAAAATCATTGCCTTATCTCAGAAGAATAAAACCTAAGTTTGGGTCTTTTAGTTCTCTTTTTCTTAAGGTTCTCTTTTATATTTGTCTAACATTTTTTTTCTTATTCATAAAAAGATTAAAAACTCTCTTTTTCTAGATTTTCTCATGTAATTGTTCCTCTGTTCCATAATCTGGGGAGTACTACTGGTGAGTTAATTGATCATTCCATAAACTTCTTTTGACAAAGATTGTATACACACATTGTGTGTATATGTATTTTTTTTAAATACTCATGAGTTGAAAGCCTGTGGAGCAATTGCATTAGTTGTATGAAGGGAAAGTGAATTTCTATTTTTCCACCTCAGACACTTTCTGGAAGCCCTTCTATTTGTTATAGTGTGCTTTAATATAGACTTAAACCTGAGTCTATAATTCCTGAGAGCTGTGTTTTTGTGGATTAGTGTCCAACTGGATGATAGACTTCCCCTGGAGTGGGAGTACAAGCAGATCTTCCTTTAGGTGATTTAGAAGATGCAAGAATGTTTTTATCCAGAGGACTGAGGTGGCATGAATGTGAAGGTGGACCTAAAGAACCTGGATTATCACAGAACCAGTAGGAGTTTGTGATGCCCAGAGGATTTATTAAGTAGGGATCTTCTTGTGCAGCTTGCCAAATTTGCCAAATCATGGAAGTCTCCTGAGATGCAGCTTAGCGACCTGAGAAACTATATTTTCAAAAGCACCTGATGTGATTTCCTGGGTGTTAGCTACTGGGCCCTAATTCAGTCTTTTTTGATCACTTGGGAAGTCATCAGGTCACCTGGTTATGCTCATACTGACCCTTGCAAATAAAGAGCCATAAAATTTGTGGAATTCACTAGTTGATCAAAACAGATTGTAAATGACACAGAGGAAGTGGGACTTCCCAGTAATCAGTCCTTATAGTGTTAGGGAGGCCCATGCTCCTTGGAGTGACTGAGACTAGAATTTGTGTGCCATCCTGGCTGATGGCATAAAACAAAAGTCCCAGGTTTGGTGACTTCCTGGCTTTCAAGAATGTTCCTAATCTCTCTCTGCTTACATTACCTCCCAGTTAACTATTGCTCCATACTATTTGAGTTGAGAGTGGGTCTTCCCTTTTTCTCTGATGCATGCCTTCTGTAATTTTCTCCATAGAGGGCCACAGAGTCCTTTTAATCTTAAGGGTGCATTGATTACAAGTTTATTTGTCTTAAATGGAAGTACTCAGTCAGATTCTCTTTGTATGTTGGAGGTCTCCCTGTAACTGTGAACAACTTTTAAAGGCTGCTGAAAGGGCAAGAAGTACTTTGTTGGATCTTGTTCTGTCTCTTTAAAAACAGGCTTCTCTGACTTTCTTGGTCTCTAAAAGTATGTTTCTTCCTTGACTCTGACTTAGGGTTTCTGCTGCTGCTTTGGAGGGTTCACCTACCCTCCTCCTTTCATCATACTTCTCTATCCCTGATACATGCTTAGACTTTAGTCTGTTATTTTCCACGTGGGGCAGTTCTGCACAAGCCTTCTACCCCATGCCATGTTCAAGTGCCATGTGTTTGAAAGGAAATCCCATCCTGATTTTTCTGTATCCTCAATGTCTGTCAAAATTCTGGACTGTCAGATATATAATCACAGTCACCTATAACTCTTCTCTTCCTCAAACCATAGAAAGTGTCAATAAATGGTAACTGTTTCCTTGTCTTCATCACTGACTCCAAGTGATCACCAAGTCTTATCACTTATTTGTTTGAATTTTTTTGTTGCCTCTTTTTTCTTTGTTCCTAAATATACCATTTTTTATTTTCTCACCTCCATTTCATACTGAAATTTATCTTCCTTTGCCTGCCAGACTAATCTTGCTCAATTTTCTTTATAAAATGGGAATAACTATACCTATCTCACAGGGCTATTGTGAGGATTAGACTTATGTAATGTGAAGTGTTTATCATATTGCCTGGCACAAAGTCAGTATTCAGCAAATGGTAGCATACTCTACTTCTGCCCCCTGCTAAATTTGATTATCCTTCACTCCACCTCTGTCCACTCCATGGGAGCAACAAAGTGGATAGGCAAAAGATTGGGATATAGAGTCCTGTGAGTAGACGCCTGCTTCTGAGTAATTCTCTTTTAAGGGAATAGGTCAGTTCAGTTCTTGACCTTTAGGGTTGTTCGGAGTGCAAAATGAGAAAGCATAGAGAGAGAATGCTTCATTAGCAGTCAGTTGCTATGCACATGCTCCTTGTTTCTGTTTTTCTCTATGCGGCATTATTAAATCCTGTAATGTCTAACCTATTTGGTTTAAGAAGTTTGAAGCAAGTATGATGAGTTTTTCCTCTTTTTTTGCAGGTTAAACCCATCCATAGTGATGGCTGCGGCCTTGCCCAGGACCCTGGGGGAGTTGCAGCTGTATAGAATATTACAAAAAGCCAATCTACTTTCTTATTTTGATGCCTTTATCCAACAAGGTGGTGATGATGTCCAGCAACTCTGTGAAGCTGGAGAAGAGGAATTTTTGGAAATCATGGCACTCGTGGGCATGGCTAGCAAGCCCCTTCATGTTAGAAGGCTACAAAAGGCTTTGAGAGACTGGGTTACAAACCCTGGCCTTTTCAATCAGCCACTGACTTCCCTTCCTGTCAGTAGCATACCCATCTATAAATTACCAGAGGGATCACCAACATGGCTGGGAATATCCTGCAGTAGTTATGAAAGGAATAGTAATGCCCGGGAACCTCATTTAAAAATCCCCAAATGTGCTGCCACCACCTGTGTGCAGAGCTTGGGACAGGGGAAGTCAGATGTGATGGGGAGCTTGGCGCTGCCGAGCGTTGGTGAGTCCAGACTTTGGCAAGGCCCCCATGCCACTGAGAGCGAGCACAGCCTCTCCCCAGCAGACCTGGGCTCCCCAGCCTCCCCAAAGGAAAGCAGCGAGGCGCTGGATGCTGCTGCTGCGCTCTCTGTGGCGGAGTGTGTGGAACGAATGGCCCCCACACTACCCAAAAGTGACTTGAATGAAGTGAAAGAGCTGCTAAAAACCAACAAGAAGTTGGCCAAAATGATTGGTCACATCTTTGAGATGAGCGATGATGATCCACACAAAGAAGAGGAAATTCGGAAATATAGTGCAATATATGGCAGATTTGACTCAAAGAGAAAGGATGGGAAACATCTCACGCTTCACGAGGTAAAAAGCCCATGTTTCTCTGTATGTATGTGGCTTGTTGCTGTTCTTTAGAGATAAGTTTGGTAATAGTTTGCGGCAAAGGAGATAACACTGTCTACTAGCAGTATTAAAAACATCTAGATGTTAGCAAAATATAGCTCTTTTAAGAAAATAGACTATATTTATTGTGTTAGGGGTATATTTGTTTTGAACCCAAAACGTATTCGAACTTTGGAACTAGTGTAAGGTGACTTTTAGAAAAATGTCAGAATTTAAAGCAGTGAAAGCATAAAGTCTTTGTAAAACAGTTTGCTTTTTAATTAAGAAATAAAGTAGGATTTTAAATATAACCATTCATTTAAAAACATTTTTTGTAGACTTTTTTTAGGAAAAAACTTTTTATAAAAATAGCCAAAATTAAAAGCAATGTTCAGCTAGCATAGAAAACAAAATTATATTAGACAAATGTTGGAAGAATTATTATAGCTTTGAACATTGTTTTGATATGATGTTTGCCGTTAAAAATTCTCATTTTATCTTTATGGCACTCTAACCAGAAATATTTTGCTTAAGTACCTGTGTGTGTGCATGTGTGTGTGTGTGTATATAAACTTTTATATTGACTCCCTTTCTCCTCTTGTCTGTCTGGCCAACACATCACCTTTAAAATTTAGCTCAGCATAAGCTTAAGTCTTTTCTATTATCTTTTCCTTCAAGTAGAGTGATGTATCCTTTCCTTTTCATTTTTATTCCTACATACACTTCTGTCACAGTAATTCCAACACTTTATTGTACTTATTTGTATACTGGTCTGTCCCTCACAGTGTACTTCGAGTTGCAGAGATGATATCGCATTCATCTTTATATCCCCAGAGTCTAATACACCCAATAAATGCTTGGAAAATAAAATTCATTTTTGAAGGTTAAAAAAGAGTATTTCGTGTGTCTTTTTAAACTTTTATAAGCCGTGTGTCCTTTAGAAGAAAGAAATAAATCCTCTGAAAAAAGTTCAGGTTTACCACAGTATTTCATGTTCAGCATCAGATCTTTTTCCCCAGATTTGTACTTTAACATGAAAAAGAATATAAACTCATTGTAAAAGTATTCAATCATTATAAAAGGATGCAAAGTAATTGAATCTGTAAACTAAATACTTTTCTTTACCTATACAAATATGGGATATTTTGCACACTGTTTTCCAAATTCCCTTTTTTTTTTTTGAAAATGGAATAGTACACTCACAGTGCAGTATGCTATTAAGTATCTTTTCAAGTCAGTACAGTACACGTAGGGCTACCTTATTCGTTTCTGGGTTGCATTGTATTCCATAATGTGAATGTGCCATTATTTATCTTAACCGTGTACTTTTTGATATCATATAGATTTTTTGCAGATTTTTAGTATTATATACAGTAGTATATGACCATTATTATACATATACACCTTTATAGACTTTGTATGTTTTTCTGTTGAATGGATTCCAATGTGTAAAATTATGGGTTCAAAGAATATGTGGATTTAATATATCAATAGATACTGCTAAATTGCTTTCTGAAAAAGCAATTTACACTTCTGTCATTATTATATATATTGGCATTTCTTTACACTCTTGTTAATAGTGCATTTTACGTCCATTTTAATCCAGTCTAATAGATGAAAATATTTCATTGCTTAAATTTGTTTTCTAAGTGAGGCTGAATATCTTTTCATATGTTTAACAAACATCCCATTTCATGTTCATATCCTTTATTTTAATGGTGGTGGTGTTTGTCTTTTAAAAAATTGATTGGTGAGAACTTACTATATTTTAACACATTGACCGCCACACTAGGAAAAAAAATTATTTCCTTGGGGCCATGGTGTTTTATTACAAAAATAGAATAAAAACTTTGAAAACAAAATGATCCTTTCTAATTTAATGAAAAATTTGTTATCTTTTATTGTTTTCTGTACATGAGTTATATGCAACTTGAAAAATAGTTCTTGTGGCTCCCAAGGTGAAGAGACGTGTGAGTTGCATATGTTTCATGAGGCCCCAGGCTGAAAACTAGCGTGAGTAAAATAAACTCACATGGCAGTTAACGTGTTAAGTATATTAACTCTTTGTCTTTATAACATTTTCCCAGATTATCATTTGTCCTGTGACCTTTCAGAGTGTTTTACCATGTGGAAATTTAATTTTATATAATTATATCTATTGATCTTATCCTGTATAAGTCTGATTCTTTACTCCATCAACAGTATAGAGTTATTTTGGTTACTTTGATATTTTAGTAGTTTTGCAGTATGTTTTGATATCTGGAAAGGCAAGTACTCCTTCATTAGTCTTGTTTTGCAACTTTTCCATTGTTTTAGCTAATCTTATGGTATATATTTTTCATTCTAAATGAAATTTTAAATACGTTTGTCAAGTTGCCCCAAAATTTCTATTGTTATTTTGATTAGAAATGCCTTAAATGTATAGGTTAATTTGGAAAAAATTGACATAGTTACAATAATGAGACCTTTTATACAGGAATATAGTATCTGTATTTACTTATTTAGATCTTTTATATTCCTCAGTAATTTTACAGTTCTTTTGTTCACATAGCTTTTATTCCTGTTATGTCAAATACTGTGTATGTTAAATGTCTATATTACCTATATATTTAAATTTATTTGATTTAAATAAGATATACAAATGTATAAGATATAAAAGGTATATAATTGTAAATGAGGTTTTTTTTTCCTCACTATTTATTTAATGGCCACCACTGGCTAATTTTTGTATATTAATCTTGTTTTTTAGCAATTTCATCATTTTATCTTTTCAAATAAATGATTTTAGATATGAATACTGGAGCTTTAGATCAGACAGTTGGTTTGCAGAATGGCTTAAGTCACAGTAAATCTGTGACTTGACCTATTTAGGGAGTATCCTTTTGTACTTGTTATATGTTATTATTACCTTACAATAACTGCCTCACAAGAACCTGTGGGTAAATCTAGAAAGCACACTTAGCATTAATTCAGTTACACTTTGATACTTTTTTATTACCTATGAACCAATAGAGGAATCCACTTAAAAGTCTATATGACTGTCATTAACAGAAAAATAGAAGGCAAAATGTGTTAGCAAATTTAGTTTCATGCTTTAATTTAGTTTTCATATAATTTTCAAAACATAGCAGATGAAACGCAAAGTTGAGTTAAAGGACCTGTATTTTTATCAAAGTAAAAGTTTTTTAAAAGATGACTTTAATAAACCCAGTCAACCTGACTTTAAAAAAAAAAAATTCTACGCTATTTAAAAAAAATCCAAAGAGAATTATTTTATACTTCACTTTTGCTAAGGGACTCTTTGCTTCTCTAGATAGGTAGGTACAGATGGTATTTAAATAATGAGATTGTGGGTTTCTCAAAATAAGGAAATACTCAAAATGAAAAATACTTATGCCAGTAGGCTGAGATGTGGGGGTGGGGGCTTTGGAAGATGTGGCTTGTGTTTTTGAAACTTAGGCCACTTGTTACTTATAACTCAAGTATGTGAATCGAGTCCAATAATATAGTTTAGGATAAAAGTTTATGAATCAGGAAGCTTTCTTCAAACTAGTAACCATTCAAGACCTTGGAGGAAATTATGAAATCTTAAGGGAATTAAAAGAAAGAAAGTACTATTAAGTGTACCTTAAATTAGGTAATTATGAGAATTTTACATTGTTTTACTTGATTTTTTTAAAATGAGAGAAAAAATTTATTTTTAGTTTTTCTGATTTCCTGAGATTGAAGAACATTACTAGTTTGTTCTCAGTTTCCAAATAAGGAAATATATGATTTATTCATAATTCATTTTTGGCTTAATCTCACTGTTCTAAGAGTTTTCTTCATAGAAACCCTGTGGATACTGTTATTTTAATCTTTTAAGACCTAGAACTGCATATAGGTCGTTAGTGGATGAAAATCAGTAAGTTTTTCTATGCCTGAAAATTTTCTACTGTCACAAGCACGTAATATTCTTTTTCTTTTAAGCCTTTTGATATGTTTACAAGAATTAGGAATGAATCATTGTTAACCCACTTTTTTTTAAACTAAAGAATCAGTCATAGTTTTAGGACCTGGCTAGGTATGGTCTAGTTTATAGGAGTCAGACCATAAAGATAGTATGAAGGGCTGAGGCTTAGAACCATTCAAGTTGTTGGGGTGGGGCAGGTGCTAAAAGACAAACCCAGAAGCAATACTAGAAAAAAGCACTGACAGGCAGAATGTTCCATCTATTGAAAGGGGTGTTAGCAGACAGTAGGTGGTAAACTAGGCAAGCAATGTATCTCAGATCTTAAATCAATAAATGGGTGAGGAGAGATAAACTAAGATAAGAGTTGGGAATAGCTAGGAAGTGGAGAATGTAGGAACTTACATTCAGAAATATGTGCAGGTAGACAATTTGGCATTACAGAATATCTGTCAGCAGATAGTGACTTCCCGCCAAAGAGCTCTAAAAAGATAGGAAGGGGAAGATGGGAACATAATCAATGGGTAAGTGTAGACTGAGTGGAAATTTTACAGGAACTGGGGTGCTAAGCAGGTTACCAAGATAAGGACCTAGGCCCCTATAATAAACAGTGAAGCTAGGCTTAAGTCAGTTTCCATTGTAGTGTGGCAAAGTCAAGGCTGAGTGTTTCACAGGAGTCCCACAGTTTCAGCTTTGAGAGAGGAGAAATGCTGAATATTGGAATGCCATGAACTTGGGCACATTGTTAATAGATTATGTTACTTTATTCTTAACTCTAAGCTTAGAATGGATAGATTTCAGCATTTTACACTTGAGAAGAAATATGGGACATTTTCTTCTGATTATTTTTAAAAATGGATTATATGTCTATTAAAGTAGTCTATTTCTTCTTGAGTCACTTTAGACAAGTTACATTTATCTAAGAATATGCCCATTTCATCTAAGTTTTCAAACTTATTAGCATACAGTTGTTTGTAGTTTTTAAGACCTAGTATTGTTTGTACATTTTTCTCTTTTTTATTCACTGATCAACCTTGCCAGAGGTTTGTCAGTTTTACTCTTTTTCAGAGATATGCAAGCTAGGGTCCATGGGCCCAATGTGGCCTACCTCCTGTTTTTGTAAATAAACGTTTATTGGAACATAGCCATGCCTAGATGTTTATCTACTGACTTTGGCTGCTTTTGAGCTACAGTGGCAGAGTTGAGTAGTTGTGACATAGACTGTTTGGCCTGTGAAGCGTAAAATATTTATTCTGTGGCCTTATTTTATAATAAAAGCTCGCCAACCCCTGATCTTTTTAAAGAAGTAACTTTTGCCTTAGTTGATATTCTTGCTTGTGCTGTGTGTGTGTGTTTATCTTTCGTTTCTTACAGTTTATTTGATTGTTCTTTTCTAACTTAATTTAGGTTCTTAGTTCATTAATGTTCATTCTTTTTCTAATACAAGCAATTAAAGCTATAAATTCTCACTATGTATTAGTGTTATTCCCAAAATTTTGGTAGGCTTTTTTTCAATTCTGATTTTTTTGGTTTATAATTTCTGACCCATGAATTTATTTAGAAGTATTTCTTCATTTCCAAATATGAGTGATTTTTTTTCTTAGTTATTTTTCCTAATGATTTCTAACTGAATTACATTATGGTCAAGAGGATATGGTTTGCATGATGCCAATCCTTTAAAAATTTGTTGAGATTTTTAGTTAGGGTGCAGTTTGTGGTCAGTGTTGTTTTTATGTGGTTAGAAACAGTATCAGTTGGTGGTGGAGTGTTCTGTGTCTGTTTTAACAAGTCTATTAACTCTGTTATTCAAATCTCTATATTCTTACTGTTTTGTTTCTTTGGGTTTTTTTTTATTTGGTCTGCTTGCTCTATCAGTAAAAAAGAGTTGTATGCTAAAATCTCATACTATAACTGTAGAGTTGTCTATTTCT
This sequence comes from Cheirogaleus medius, assembly GCA_008086735.1. Classification (NCBI taxonomy): domain Eukaryota; kingdom Metazoa; phylum Chordata; class Mammalia; order Primates; family Cheirogaleidae; genus Cheirogaleus; species Cheirogaleus medius. The sequence continues at coordinate 33,475,044 of VBSM01001562.1, forward strand.
TTTTGAAATAATCTCATTAATCTTTAATAATAATACATTCTGCTTTAAAAACTTATTTTTTTGGTATTAATACATGAACTCTATTTTTATTAGTAATTGCCTATTACATCTTTTTATCATCTTTTTATTTTCAGCCTTTCCAAATCCACATTTTATATACATCTCTTGTAAATAACAATAGTTGGATTTTAAATAATCCAGTATGATATTCTTTGTCTTTAACTGGAACATTTGGTCCATTTATATTTATTATAATGATTAATATTTTGGATTTTTCCATTATTTTATGGAAATACTTTACATCTCAGATTTATTATCTGAGGTTAGTTTCCTTCTGTCTGAAATGCATCATTTAGAATTTTCTTAATGGAGGCCTACTGGTGGCAAACTTTCTGTCCTTCCCCACACTACTTGAAAATGTCTTTATTTTGTCCTCATTCTTAATTATTTTTGGGGTATTAAATTCTATGGTTTTCCCTGAGTAGTTGAAGATACCATTTTGGGGGGGCTTTCTTTGTTACATTTAGAAATTAGTGGTTATTCTGTTCTTTATTATGTGCTTTTAAAACTTCTGTTTGTTTCTGCCCCAGTTTCCTTCTCCTCTCCTGTTCTCAATTTTTCTTGGTCATTTTTACTGAATTGCTTTCTAGTCATATGTTCAACTCCTTTTATTTCTTTAAATAAAGTCTTTGAGGCTCTGATTATGTTGTCTGTTGTTCCTACTAATTTTCACTTTTGATATCTTGTTTCTTTGGATGTTTTATGACTTCTCTCTATGAATTCATATTTCTTGGAACTTTAACTGTGGGAATTTTTAGAGGCTTAGGAAGAAAGTGGATTCCCCTAGAGGTTATTTGCCTTTACTTCTACCAGGCGTCTGGGGATACTACAATCTGGGATTCTGTGAAAATAAATTCTCAGCCCACTTAGCATGAATTAGGGCTGAAGATCTATGTGAGGCCAATTTGGGGTTATGAAATCTCAAGAAAGTATCTTCCATTCTTTCCTAGTCAGTACCAAGATTCAAGACAGGTAGTTTTCCTTGCATTCTCCTGGGGGTGCAGGTATACTTCTAATATAGCCTCACTTTGGACGTGTAGTGCTTTGATATCTATATCACACCATATACTATAATACATTCTTTCTGTATTTTGCTAATTGACTTTGTAGTAAATGGTAGCACATTCTAGATGGATTAAATACTTAAGTGGAAAAAGTAAAACTATTAGAATAAATTATAGGAGAACAGTTATGTATTATTAGGGTGGGAATGTTTTTACTATGCAAGGACTCTAAGGAAAAAACTGTGAGACTAATTCTTAACTTAAAAAAAAACCCCACTACATTGATGAAGAGTCAATGCTCTTAATATATAAAGAATTCCTGAAATCCATAAGAAAATCAAACATTGTAATAAACAAATGCCACAAGTAAGCAGATTTTAAAATAACTCAAAACATAAGAAAAAGGTTCAATTTCATTGTCAAAAAATGCAAATTATAACCAAATGCTATTTAAAATATATATTATTGGTAACGTTTTTAAAAGATAATAACCACTGTTGGTCATGATTCTAGAAGATGACTCTTCATATAATTGTTGGTAGCATCATGATTTGGATCAACTTTTCTCAGTGGTAATTTGGTAGAATGTATAAATTTCTTAAAATGTAGTATATTCTGTGACCTAACAAATGTATTTGCGGAATTTATTCCAAAGAAATAATTGGATATTTGTGCAAAGATGCACATTTAAGAATGTTTTTTGCGGCTTTATTTGTATTAATAGTTCATGGAAAACTAGATGTAGTTTAATACCCAGTGTCAGGTTGCTTTAAATAATGTATTGCTCTTTTCTACAGTGGAGTATTATATGCGTAGGTAGTAAAAATAATATTATAAAGGATATTTAAATTATTTCATCAGTTACCAGATATTTATTGAGCATACATCCCATGCCAGATGCTGATGTAAACAAGCCAAGTCTCTGCCTTGATACATGGCAAAAATAAAAAATACAGCATACATAAGTTTAAAAAAGTAGATTACAAATCTGTTTATACATATATACTTATGTTTATATGTACACAGAGAAATACTGGAATAATGTATATTAAAACATTGTCATTTTGGATGGAAGGATTGTACACTGCATTTATTTTCATTTGTCTCTGTGTTTTCAAAAATTTTACATAAGAAAAATTATTATAAATAAAGGTGAGATGCCTGGGGAGAGAAAGGGTGAATACAGTGCCCCCCCTTCTCTGCAGGGGATGGGCTGCATTGCCAGAGTCCCGGTTGAATGCCTGGAACCGCGGATGGTACCTAACCCTGTATTTGCTGTTTGTTCCTATACGTACTTACCTGTGATAAAGTTTAACTTATAAATTAGTCACAGTAAGAGATTAACAACAATAACTAATAATAAAATAGGACAATTATAAAAATATGCCAGCGTCACTACTCTTGCAGCTTGGGGCCATTATTGAGTCAAATATGGGTTACTGGAACACGGGCACTGCGATCCTGCCAAGGTCGATCTGATAACCAAGATGGCAACTAAGTGACTGATGGAAGGGAGCGTAGACGGTGTGGATACACTAGACAGTGTGATAATCCACGTCCCGGGCAGGATGGAGCAGGATGGCACACACTTTAATACTTATGAATTGTTTTTATTTCTGGAGTTTTCCATTGAATATTTTCAGACTGTGGTTCACCACAGGTAATTGAAATCATGGAAAATGAAACTGCAGATAAGGAGGGCTACTGTACCTGATTTCTTACGGAAAGAAAACAAGAAACTAATACCAGCAAGAGCTGTGTGCCAGTGTGTTCTCCTCATTTATTTCTTGTTAGAGCCCTTTGGGATAGTGAAATTATCCCATTTTGCCTTCAGAAAACCAAGTTTTGGAGAAGTTTTTGCATATCCAAAGTCACAGCTGGTAAGTGGTAGAGCAGGACTTATCTCTGGTCTGTTGGCCATCACATCCCTTTTTCTTTTTGCTATTGATTGAGTACGTTTTTTACTTTTTAAAAAAGTCTGATTTACCTCCTAACAATTCCTTCTATCTATTTACATTGATAAAATTACATGAAAAAATATATTTGCCAGTTAATATATTAAACAGTTATAGGTTTTGAGTTTAGGATACCATTTACTATTTTAAATTTTAGTTCAAGGTGTTTAGACAACTAGCAACTCTATATTGGAAATACTTAGCAAATATTGACTCATAAAAGGGTAGAATTAGATCTTAGAGATTGGTCTCTAAGACCTTAATTTTCTAGTATAGCCCTTATATCCCATAACTATTTTTCACTAAGTGATTTGATAAATGTTGAACTAAAATCAGTTAATTTTGATTCCTTAAGAATTTTCATGTCAGTTCACATTTAAAAAATCCATCAGACCATGTATACTGACTTTCAGTTAGGGAAATATTTTTACCATTTCAGATAATCAAATCTTTTGGTTTTTTTATAAGAAAAATGAGATGCAGAATATTTTTTACTTTTTATTTTTGTTTTTCTTGAGGTCTGTAAAGGCTCTTACTTAACCCAAAATAAAGCATATAAATAAACAAAACCAAGATGACTATTTTGATGAGTTTGAGCTCTATGAGATTGTAAATGAGTTGATTTTCTTCTGAAATTTGGCATTAGGAATAAATACCATCCTGATATTTATGAATTATGATTTCATTATATAATGGTACAACATTTTTATCTTCTTAAGTGAAATCTTTTACATTTTGATAGAATAGAAATGTTTTTAATTTTTAAAACTTTATTTTGGATATCTAGCTCACTGTTAATGAAGCAGCTGCTCAACTCTGTGTGAAGGATAATGCTCTGCTGACGAGAAGAGATGAACTTTTTGCTCTGGCTAGGCAAATTTCTCGAGAAGTCACCTATAAATATACTTATAGAACTACCAAGTAAGTATTTAACTAATTGGCAATGTTTTTTGTTTTGCTTGATAAAAATAGAGTTTGGAACACCATCCATTAAATAGAATATAAACATTTCTGGAAAAGTAGAGTTGTAATTATAGTTCTGTAAAATTAAATGGTACAGTGCCTTTTCAAAACATTATTACTAAAGTGATGTTCGTTGTTTTGTTTAATTCTCTTCTGTCTTTCTTACTTTTGAAAGACATAGTTCCCTAGTACTATAGCATTGTTCTGGTAGTGGTTTTAGACATTCGTGTCTCACACACTTTGGTTTTGAGTGTGATGATGGGATTTCGTCAGACAGCATTTATAGTACTTATATGTACTTATAGTACAAATAAGTATACTTATTTGTACACCTCCTAGCTCCATGAATTGTTGAACTCTCTGAGGAAAAAGAGTGGTTCCTTTTGCAAGGTGTTTGCAAGATTGCTGAATATGTAAAAAGACTATATCGACCAGTATTTAAGGGAAAACTGGAAGATACTTCCAGCAAATAGATTATGGAACATGAGTTTGAAATAAAAAAAAATGTAATGTTGAAAAGCAACAGTAGTTTCAGAATTTAATGTAAACACACCTTATCCTTCTTCATCTTATTCTCATTTGAACCTTAAGCATTGTCTGCAGGTATAGGACCATTTTGATTTTGTTCACTCGGTTCCACATGGAACCTGATTTCCAGCCCCCACCGTCTGTTGTGCATGCCACTGTTTTTCTGAGTGGATACAGATGACCACTTGCATTAGAGTAACTCTTGAGTTTCTGTTGAAAATTCACATTCTGGCCGGGTGTGGTGGCTCACGCCTGTAATCCTAGCACTCTGGGAGGC
>VBSM01001562.1:33479930-33535993 GCA_008086735.1 Cheirogaleus medius
AAAGAAAATTCACATTCTGAGCACCCTCCCCAGCCCTAATAAATCACAATCTTTGAGGATGGGACCTTGGAATCTAAACTTTCACAAGCATCCCAGAAGATTCTTGTGCATACTCCAGTTCGAAAATCATCACTACAGGTATTTGCTGTCATCACCATTATTTTTCCTAACTCATAGCAGTTTCATTTTCTGTCCTACCTCATACCTGCATACTCACAAACTGACAATAAGTAAAATTATGTAGACTAAATGAACAGCATAACGATATACAGCAACATTATAGGATTATTTACAAGTTTGGTTTTTTTTGGAGCTGGGTAATCAAGCTGATTCAGTGGTTTTTTATTTTCTTCATTGTATTATACAACATTTTTTGAGCATTTTGTTGAAATAATTTTCTTTAATCAAAATAATACATGTCCATGATTTAAGAAGTCATATAGTACATAAGGCTTATAATAAAACTCAGCAGTTCCTATGCTGTGCCTCCTTCCTACTTCTCCGTTCCCCCTTCTCAGTTCCATGCCCCAGAGGCACCTGCCTTCAACAAAGTTAGCTGTTGATTCTAGTATTTACATTTATATATTTTTAAGTTAAATATATTTGAAAATATATTGACACTTTTACATAATTTAGAAGCCAAAACTATGTAAAAAGATAATACAAAAATGTTACACTTCCATTCCTGCCTCTTTTATCCTGTTCCACTCCCAATTATAGGTAACTTTAATAGTTTCTTTTTTATCCTTCCTGTGTGTGTTTATCCTTATGCAAACAAATACAAATATATATTTTCATTTTCATCTTTGTTTCAAAAAACAAAAGGTAGCATACATTGACATTTTTCTACATTTTGCTTTTATTTTACTTAACATATTTTGGAGAGCTTGTATATTAGTACATACACATCTTCCTTGTCCTTTTTTACAGCTGCATGGTATTGATTTGTGTGGATATACCTGATACATTTGGTTCAGTCCCCTGTAAATGGATACTTGAATTGTTTCTAGTCTTTGTCATTGTAAATAATAACACAATAAATAACATCATACATATCATATTTTGTTGATTTTGAGAGGTACTTTTTTCACATTTTAACATCTTTTATATTGACGTGTATAACTTATAGTTGATGGCTTGTCATAGTTGGCAGTAGTATTTCATAGTGGTACGTGAAATAATTATGTGCCTTAGAATTGATGGAGTGCCATTTTATATATGTACCTCTGGGATAGATTCCCAGCAGAGAGATTTCTGGGTTAAGGGTAAATTCATCTGTAGTTTTGATAGGTAGACAAAATGCATTTTAATCTCATGTAGCCTTAAGCATTCATCTTAAATGATCATTTTAGTAATTTTATCAGTTGTTCCTACTGAACTGTAAAGGGATATCCTCCCTGATTTTTTTTCATTTTCATTATGTGATTAATTGTTAAATATTTATTGAGTACTATCTGTGTGGGGAGTTCTTGGGTAGTAGTCTTTTAAAATGTGTAATTGTATCTACATATTGCCCTAATATTAATTCGGAAATGATGAAAAATCTCTTTTTCACTATTTTAATGTTCATTATGAATATGTCATTTCTGGTGTTAGTTTCAGGGCTATCTATTTTTGGTGGAAGGTTATTGATTGAGATGCCTTTGGAATAAAATTTGCTCCTTTCTCAAGTTTTTCTCTTTCTCCCTTTCCCTTTAGGTCAAAGTGTGGAGAAAGAGATGAATTATCCCCAAAGAGAATTAAAGTGGAGGTATGGTTATGTATTACATTTTCTTATGCTAAGAATGTCTGCTTCTGTTTGAAGATCATTTAAAATAAAGTAAAATATTACTAGTTCAGACAAAAAGGGATAGTCCCATAAACTAGTAAAATATGAATTATAGAATCTTAAAAACAATATAGAATTTCGTTATTTTGAAGTACAGTATCCGTGGTAATTTGAGTTAGCTGACTAAGGAAATTCTTAAAAGGAAACTGTGGTGAGTAGATTGATGTCCAATTTATCAAAGGTTGATTTGCAGATGGGTGTTTCTTACAGATTTAAAACTCTTTACTGGATAAACTGTTCCTTTTGTAATCTTATTTACATCATTAGTCATCTTATCAAATACATGCAGAGGACTTTGAGTTTCTTTATATTCACTATATGAGGGAAATGACAATTTAGTAGCTGTAAATTAGAGATGTTACTATAACTAGAACCCCCTTTAGAGGATCATGATTGAGGCTGTTCTTCTGATTTTAGACTTGGAAATGGTAAGATGGGAGTTGAGCAAGAAAAATGTACTTTTCTTAGGGCTTTCAGAACCATAGAATGGTTTCAGAACTACTTCTGAATGGTTCCTTAATTTGGATTCAATATTTTTTTTAAAAGTCCAGTCTGCAGGAGAGTGGAAATCTGAAGTCAGTCAGCTCCTTCCTTTCTTCCTTTTTCTCTTAGGCAAGGGATGGGGGTCAGTGTTCTCCTAGCTATCTCATTTATTTAATTTCAAGTTAAAGCAAATAAGTTATGCTTGACTACCCTACATTTTCATCATCAAATTATACTTACTAAGTATCTATTTGTATGGCAATAATCCTTTACTCATACTGAAGCAAGAGTTATCCTGTAAAAACCTAAATCCCTTTCTTGCTTAAATATTTCCAGTGGCTTTCTACTCTACCTAGAATAAACTCTAAGCCTTTTCCTGACCCTGTGTGACCTGAATCCAGCTTGCATCTCCTGCTTCGTCCGCTACCACACTCCCCATTTTTACTGTGTTCCACCTACACTGGCCAACTTTCTGTCCCTCGAATATGCCAAACTCACCGGTGCCTCAGCACTCACTGTTCCCTCTACCTAGACTTATACTTTTCTAGATGGCTTAAGGTCGCAGCTGAGTTTCCCAACTTCCCTGCCTCCCTTTCTAAAGGAGCACCCTCACCCTAAGATCACACTCAGGCTCATTGTCCTGGTTTGTTCTGATTTCATAGCACTTACCGCTACCTGAAACTATTATGTGTTTGTTTTAAATTTATTATCAGTCTACCCCATTAGTTAAGAATAGGGCTCTTATCTGTGTATCTACTACTATATACTCAGAGTTTGTAACAGTGCCTTTCACTTAATGGACACTTAATAAAATGTGTTGGATGGAATAATGAATGGCTATGAATAAGCATCTTTAACTTCTGAATACTTTATCCTAAAGCAGTGGTTCTCAAAAGTGTTTTGTCTAAAAAAGGGCATGCTTTTAAAAAATTGTGCTTATATTTGTCATCTACCTCACTGTTCGCTCTGAATAATGTTTAAGATAGTTAGCCTCAGGTACCAGTCAGAAAATTTGTTAAAATTTTATAAAAGGCTACAGTGAAAGATGGTCTAACTTAGCAGTCCCCAACCTTTTTGGCATCAAGGAGCAGTTTCATGGAAGACAATTTTTCCATGAGGGTGGGAGGGTAGTTGGAGCTCAGGCAGTGATGTGAGCAATGGGAAGTGGCTGTAAATACAGATGAAGCTTCCTTTGCTCAGTTCCTAAGTTTCATGGAATCAGTTCCTAAGTTTCATGGAAGACAGTTTTTCCATGGAAGTCTAGTGAGATGGTTTTATCCTATTGCACCCCTAGATAACAGAGGATCCTTATCGATTTAGTTAGTGACTAACTAAATCCACAGTCAGTGACTCACTGCCACTGAAAGGGAAGGCAGGTAAACATAGAAACTGTTAAGAAGGTATGTGCCATTGGAGGATTTAAAGGAAAAAAGGCACAAAACCTACCCAGTGACCAGGAAAAGAAGCCAGCTGCTAGGCTAGTAATAATTCCACATCTCTTTTTCACCATTGGCTCTCAGTGTGATCATGATTCAGGCTGCTGTCACATTTAATCCCCACTTGTCTGTTTTGTATAGCTTCAGAGATATTGAACATTGAAATTTGTGATCATGAATCTCATAGACTGAGCTGTAGTTGTTTCTCATTAGGCTGTATTGGTAAGTTTTTCTGACCCTCTCAATGGCCCCGATCTGAAATTTAAGCAAACTGTTTCTTATATTCAGTTACAGTGTTTGAGTTTCTTGTTTGAAGGGCAGAGTGTAGGATTATAGCATTAGATGTGACCCTTCTGTTCCTTTAAATATATTCCACTAGAGATAATTAATTATAATTCTACCTGGTTATTTTGTTGGTTTATTAGAGTTCACAAAGCTACTTTGAACAGTTTTGGATTCAGGATTAAGATAATCAGTGTTTCTTTTTCCTGTGAATAACTATTCTGACCCTTCCCAAATAAGACAAGTGACCTAATCAGCCCCAAATTTATTTGAATGCTTTCAGGGACACTAAACTCTTGATTTTGTTTTCTAGAAATAAGTAAGGACTATAGCTTTGAATTTAGGATACTGGTTCATTTTTTGTTTGTTTGTTTGTTCTTGGTTTGTATGTTTTTAATTTTGTTTTGTTTTTGCTTAGTTATTTTATTTTTTTTTTAAGCACTTGTATATTGCAGGTCTCTTCAAATTGTGTGTGTGTTTGTGTACCTATGCATGTAGATAGTGTAATCCTTTGTATATATAGTATTGATATAAATCTTTGTCTGAATTCTGTTGTGTTGTACTCCCAGTCAGATTTGAGATACTGGAGCTGTTTTTTTAAAGCTGATACTGAGGTGGTTAGTACTGGCTGCATAGGGTTACTACTCCCTTAAAACTCTTCACCAGGTACTAGTACTTTGTTCATTTCTATCTTCTATGTGGCTACTGGGGAGAGAGAGAATTTCTGACATGAGAAGAAATTAGGGGAGGCTCTATTACGGAGATATCATTTAAGATGGGTTTTTAAAAGATGGGTAGAATTTCAGAAGATAGGGATGCGGGTGAGGACTGTGTGTGGCATTATAAAAACAGACTAGCATGGGCAAAGACACAGAGGTAAGAAAATACTAGGCATGTTTAGAGAACGATAAGTAGACCAGTTTGTCTAGAGAATATGACTGACACAAAGGACCTCATAAATAAAACTAGTAAGATTTTTAGAATTCTTTGAACATAATTTTTCTCTTATTTCATTTGAATGTTTCTCTTGTGATTCTCAGCTTATTCTCTACTTTAAGAAAATAATATATGGATAAGCTTAATTAAGCCCATTGTAAAATATGACAGATTCCTGATTACAAGGCCTAAATTAATGAGACAGTATTTTCTTTTGCTTTTCATCTTTAGTTTTCCAAAATCCTTTATGACAACCAATAAGCATACATGCCAAGTTGCTGACTTTTTACCCTTGAAAAAAGATAATTTTCTCTTGAAAAAATAATTTTTATAATGAACAGAAAGAAATGTAATGTCCAACAGATAAAATAAAAATGACATCAAAATAATTTGACATTGAAGAGAAAGAGAAACATTTTATTGCCTGCCATTATCAGTGCATTAGGGTGCACTAATAAAAGCAGTGCTTTCTTCAAGCTCAGTAAGATCTTTTCTTGCTGCTAAATGCCATATTTTCCTGAGCTGTACATGAAGGTTTGGGCCGAATGAAGTTTTAAAATATTTGTCCAATTTTTTCTACCTGCAAAGCTCTTATTATATAGTATTTCCCTCTTAAAGAATAGTTAATTATGTACTTGATTTAAAAAAAAAAATACCAGTATACCCATTGCATAAAAGTACTTAAGATGGTCTGTTGTCCTTAAATAATGTTCCTTCTTATAGGGTATGCTAAACATTAAAAAACATAGAAATTTTGAACTTTATTTCCTTAATTCCTAGAATATATGAGATAGACACAGAGAAAAAGACTACCAGCTTAGGTTGGCCTTAGGGAACCCACCATTTGGAATGAAACCTCTAGGGAAGGTACCTCTTCAACTCCATGTGTTAGTAAGTGAGGTTTGGGGGTATCTCTTTTGCCCAGACTGGATGAATAGCTTGTCCACCCGGAATACAACCATCTGTGTGAATCCACTCAGCTGAAGTGAAAATGGATTATATTTATTCTTACTGTTCATTTTCATCAGAAATCTCAAATCTGCTCGACCCAGGGCAGTTGTGAAAATAACTACTTTTTATTGACTCTATTATGCATCAGTCCCTGCTAGACATTTGGAATTCATTATCACAGATAGTCTTGCTTGGCCTATATGGAGGCTTTATGATTTCCATTTTACAGCCAAGGAGAGACCCCACAAGGGTTCCAGTGGCAGAGGCACAGCTTCCGATCTGTATCTGACTCCTAAACATCAAAGCGATACTACCTTCCCAGGTGTTAATGAGCATTCGCAAAGCACCTTAAGTGTGAAAGACAAAATTGGTGTTATACCTGTCCTCCTGCTAGGATGGTTTGAAGGGCAAAATGTGCACAAGACTGGTAGTCTTTGAATAGGGAGGATAGCAGCAGTTACTATGTTCTAACCCAAGGAAGTTTATTCTAGTAAACAATAATTTTTGAGTGGAAAATTTAACAATGTAAGTTACAAAATATTTATAAGAGATTACCATTTGATATGGTGATTGTTTAGAATGAGTAAAAACAGTGTGTTGGGAAAATAAACAGTAAATCAAGAAAAATTAATTGATTTCCTATGCCTTACCTAGGACAGATGTATTTAAGATGGCTTGACAGTTCATTCAGGGAGATGAAAAATCAAGGCCAGAGTCCCTGCTCTCTTGTCCTCTAAATTTTTGAAAATGTCCGTTAAAAGTGGATTCAGTTGATATCTTTTCTTTTTCCTTAAGAACACATCGATTTCAAGGAAGAAACTCTGTCATTAACTCCAGTGTCATAAGTAACATCTTAGAAGGGAGGAAGGGTATATAAAGCTGCCAGTCTCAGGGCTGGTGGTGGCAGCTGACTAAAGGCTCTATGAGTGCTCATATCTCATCTGTGTTTTCTTCGTTCACTGAAATTACTGGAGACTAGGCAGAGATGGGAGGTGACAGCATTCTTGACCCTGTGGGTGTCAGGGTGCAAAGCAGTCAGAGATAACTGGATAAAAGAATTGAGGTTTGTTAAATAGAGCCCAGGAAGTTGGAGAATTGGGCTTGAAGAGAAAGACCTGGAGGAAACATCTGCTAGCAGTTGGGGGGAGGGGATCAGAATATCCACCTACGCTGTTACTAAGCTTGTTGAAAAGAAGGCTGGTCTAATTTGGTGTAGACTCTTCCCCTCTGGATCAGAAAAACAGAAGCATTACAATATGCTATTCATACAGAAAGTGTGAGTAGAAAAAAGGAAAATGCACATGTGGGGCTGAGAACATCTGCTGTAGCAAGTCATTTAGAGACGGCTAAGCAGTGGCTTTAAAGCAGCTTGCTAGTGTTTGGCAGGAAGGGTGAGGAGGAATGGGGGTGGAGACCAATGGGATGAGATTAATTTAGGTCATGAACAGCATCTCGCCTTCTATCTTTTATTTTCTCAATGCTCAGACCCAGAGTCTCGTCAGCACGGGAACACCGTGATTAATGGCAGCCACCAAAAGTATGACGTGGAGATAGATTGCTCACAGCACGGTGCAGCTGGAGCTTGGGAAACAAAAGTTCTGTACCAAACATGATGTGAAAGAAACAACTTTCTTGGGAATATTTTCTCTTTTATTTCCAAGTTGTATATTTTGGGTACCTTAAACCTACTTTGTATGACATGCAGTAATAGCTACTCAGTCCTGTAGTTTTCCCATCCACAATGAACTGTCAAGACTGTGGGAGAAAATGACTAATGTACTCAGTTGCAGAGGGAACACTGATTTTTTTGGATATTGTTATTTCTTTATTATAGGGGCTTTTGTTTCTCTTTATTAATGATGGAACAGTGTCCATTTTTCATAAACTCGTACATGTAGAATTAGAAGTTCACCCTTCCAGCTTTTCAATTTCCGCCTGGTTGAATAATCCTGACAGTGGTGCCACCATGTGTTTGTATGGTAATGTGTACTTTCCCAAGATTTACCAATTTGTGTTACTTCATTTAATCCCCAGAAATTTCCACTGGGCAGACAAAGCAGGTGATGTAATCCCCATTTAAACATTTGGAACGCTGGAAACAGTGAGATTAACTTTCTTGCCTGAGGTTACTCATCTGGTTCTTAACATGAAAAGACTAGATCATTCCTTTCTCCTTCTGCAAGCTCCTTCAGAAGCAGTACTGAGATATTGGGGCTCCTGGGAATCCTGATTGGGTGCTGATGACTCTAATCTGAGTCTCCAGCCCTGATTTCACCCCAAGTCCAAACTCAGGGCCCCCATTTACCTGGCTTACCTATAGGGAGGTTCACTGGCAGATGAGCTGAACATGTCCCCAACTGAATTCATTGACTTTCTGGCCCCTCCCAAACCTCCTGGTCACAGTTCCTTATTCTAGTGAATGTCACCGCCAGACTCCCAGGTGCCTTATTTCTGTGTCACATCTACCACTGCCTGGGGCTGGGCCACTGTTCCCTGTCTTTCACCACAGCCCTCTAACCAGTCTCCCTGCCACCATCCTGGACCCCTTTACACATACCCTCATGGCATTCAGATTGGGCTTTCTAAAATACAGATCTGATCAATCTCTTCTCTGAGACCTTCAGTGGGTTTCTCTTTTGTGTTTTAAGATAAAATCTAAAATTCTTAACATAGTTTACAAGGCCTCACAGCTTCTGGTCTTGCCTTTCCAACTTCTCTCACCACTCATTCTCAATATATTCCCTATGTTAGCTATATTAGATACTTCCAGCTTCTACAGTGTATCCTCCTCTTTTGCCTTCAGGCCTTTATACAAGCAGCTCTCTCTCTTCTTAGAGAACTCTTTCCTTCAAGCCTCAGCCTAGACAGCCCTCTGGGAAGCCTTCTCTGCCACAGGGCCCTCTGCTGTGCTCTGCATCTCCATCCATTTCCCTCTCTAGACTGTATTTATAAGGAGGGCAGGAGGCATGCCTGTCTTGTTTGCCACTGTATCCCCATATTGAATATGGTATAGGAATGGAACCAGCTAGGTGAACAAGACATTTTTGTTGGACATTGTTGTTCTTTTCACTAGACAGTTCCCTATCAATATAGTCAATATCGTATGGCTGGTTATGTCTAGTTCCTCATTTTCTAAGATGTCCACACTATGTAAATATCCATAAAATTTATTTTTTTCTCCCTGTATCATAGAGGTATAGTAAGTCACTTTCTTACAGCATGTGATCTGCTCTACTCTGATTAAATCTGGTGGCTTTTTAGATGAACTTAATAAATATCAGTTACAAACGTTTATTAATTCCTTTGTGCGATGCACTGTGTTAAGTATTTTTCATGAAATTTTTGCTTCCTTAAAATGATTCTATAAGGCAGCCAGGTACACTTGTTATCCTCATTTAATAGTTGAGGAAACAGACACAGAGATGAAATAATCTGCCCAATATCACAGCAAATAAGTAGAATTGGGTTTTGAACTCAGTGCAAGTCGCAGAGCTAAAGCCATTTCAGCTTATGAAAAACAGCTATAGGAGAAATGCCTATATTTATTGTGAGTTTCATAAAAGTGTTAACTCTAGGAATTTATGGATTGAGCATAAGCTTTGAAACCAGTGTCTGTAGCTATAAAGTCAGGGAAATCTAGTGTTGTTTGTGGTGAAGATTAAATGAGATAATGTGCATAAAATGTAGAACCTAGAGACTCGCACATTGTAGGCTGCTCTTATTGTCATTGTCGCTCTAAGTCTTCTACTGGCATACCTCATTGCACTTTAGAACTTAAGGATATGCTAAAGAGATAGTTGGATTTTTAGGTCTAAATAAATTCTTAAGAGGAGAAAGGGAATGGCTAAGAAAGAGTACTGTTTTCATTTATCTTATTCTAACTCACTTAATGATGATTCCTGTAAGCTGATGTAGAGACCTAGAAAGGTAGCTATATTCAGTACTTTAAAAGTGCTGCTTGTATATTGACTTACCATAAAGCTATATAAGACTATCTCGAGATGTGAAGCTTATTTGCTCTTGACTCCTATTATTTCATGACTTTGAATTTTAAAAATAGCAAATTAATTATTATTTAGGAAATGAATTTTGGTAGATAAAATACTTGAAAACTTAGCTGCAGTGGAGAAATAAATTTTTCAGGGAAAATTTTTTGAACCACTATTTTTTATCTCAAACAAGGTAAAATATTTTGTCATTATTACGTTATTACATCTTTTTTTATGGTGTATTTTAAGAATTTTGGTTTTTAATGATTCACCCTCTGCTACAAATGTAGAGTTTATCAAACAAGGAAGGAAATACATGTTTTGGAATTTAATCGTTGATGATAATTTCTGTGAGGAGTCTTTTAGTAGCTTTCACTGAAATTACTAAAACCATGCTATATGATGTTTTGTAGTGATAAAGTTCATGTGGAGCAGTAAGCAGACAAAAAAATTTTGAAAAAAGTAGTAGGTGTAATACATATATTTAAAGTATAAAATGGAAATAATTGAAGTTGAGGTATTGTCCAGGAACACAGTGCCCCCAAATAGACCCTATTTAATAAAGAATTTAGTATATATTGATATATTTATTTAGTAGTTATTACATAGTAAAGGCATTATTTCATTTGCTTTCTCTCATATGATCATCACAACCAGCCTTAATATTAATAGATAGGTTCTCCTATTCTCATTTTCTGGATTAAAATCTTAATCATGATTACTCAGGTAATGGGATTAAGTGGGGGTTTTTTTGCCTTATTTTCTGAAATTTTGATAATATGGTTATTTTATTATTTTTATAAACTCTAAATATACAGGACTTTTATTCTTTGACCCACAGGATGGGTTTCCAGATTTCCAGGACTCCGTACAAACACTCTTCCAGCAGGCTAGAGCTAAGAGTGAAGAACTCGCAGCTCTTACTTCACAGGTAACTACCAGTTATTATTTCATAATAGTGTCTGTAGGTTAAAAAATAAATGCTTCAGCTAGCTTCGGTTTTAAGTGTCTGAGAACTGAATTTATTTCTGGTTGTTTTTATGACATCATCTGATCCACAGCTGTATCAACAAGATAGCAATAACAACTTGATTTGATTTGGTTTATGAACAGAATCTGATATAGTACTGCTTATTTATTCTTTGTAGTTTTGTAGGAACTGAGACAGATTGTCAAGAAAACTTAAAAGAAGCAATTTGATATCAGGAAAACCAGCCATGTTGGGTATGGCTGTGTGCAATACAACTCAAAAAAATAGTACTAGTTTTCAATAAAATATTAATAGTCAACATTGTAATCGTTAAATCATTAAAATTCATAGATACTGAAACATTTGTTAAATTAGTATGTAGTGTTAGGTGCTTTTTTCATTAAGTTATTTAATTGTATATGTACACTGAGATTAATATTTTAAAAAGTTCTTTCTGCATACATCACATTTTAGAAAGCACTGTAAGTTTTTATTCCTGTTGAGCTTCTTCCTAGTAACTTGCTTTTGGTCACATTTAGTACTGCCAAGTTTTGTTTTTTTCATGTTAGGATGAAAAATACATTTTTCCCCTCAATAAGCATTTCAAATGCTTATTGAAATTTTTTTAATTAGTAGCAAGTTTAGATGAAATGAAGTTTTGGTTAATTTTTATCTGGTTTACATGCATTCAGAAAAGGAGTATAAGTGTTTATCCTATTTATTCTATGAATTGGATATTCCACCTATTTATTTTTATTTATGTATTTTCAAAAAACATTGAAAAAAGTAGTAGGTGGGATACTTAATGGTAAGAGTCCACCTATTA
Organism: Cheirogaleus medius; assembly: GCA_008086735.1. NCBI lineage: Eukaryota > Metazoa > Chordata > Mammalia > Primates > Cheirogaleidae > Cheirogaleus > Cheirogaleus medius. The sequence goes on from VBSM01001562.1 coordinate 33,491,632, forward strand.
ATTTTTTTAATAATATTGTGAATTAGGACTTTTTGTAACCAGTTTTATATAGAAGATTTCTTGTACTACTCTTTTATATGGCATGGTAGTGATTCACATCTGTGCATTTTGACTGTGACCTCCTTGGCAAAATATCACAAGCACACTGCTTTGAAAATCACATGTAAATAATTTAGAGCAGTACATAGAGAAGTAACTTATGAAATACATGTAGAGCTAAATCTATATGTCAGCTCACTAATTGTACATCTTAAAACACCTCTTTTTATGATTGGTTGAGAAATATTGCAATTTCATTCCATGATGAAATTTGGCACTGTTTTTCTGCATAATTTGCATTGTTTAATTTTAGTGGGAGGTGTGTTTGTCTTGTTCTTCTAGACAGCCGTTTTACACTTTTTCTCCCCCAAACATACTGTCATCATATCAGAGTCTGTATAGTGCCAAATCCTAAAATAAAAATGCCAAGATTTCACCCTATGTGTTAGAAGCAGTTTATAGCAGATGTTGCTGTTGCTCTTAGGTTTCTTTTTTTAACAATCCTTTAAAGGACTCAGTACCTTGGAAAACAAAGCTAAGGTTATGTTGCTCTTGAGCTGAAATGAAATTCTCTTTATGGGATTGAGAAGAAACCTTTTTTCTTTTGTACAAAATCCAGCATTTTATGTTTTAACATGATGATACAGACATCTATGCATATTTATGGAACGTGTATACCACATGAAGTGTGAACTAATTTTAATGAATACTAAATATATTTGCTGGAATCTGAAATTGGCATCTTTAAACCATTAAAAAATCTAGAATGTTTTAGTTACTGATTTTATTTTTGCTTTACTTACTAGCAGCCTGAAAAGGTGATGGCAAAGCAGATGGAGTTCCTCTGCACCCAAGCTGGCTATGAGAGACTGCAGCATGCTGAGAGAAGACTGTCTGCAGGACTTTATAGGCAGAGCTCAGAAGAGCACAGTCCTAATGGCTTGACTTCCGATAACTCAGATGGACAAGGTACATCTTTAGAGTGTCCTGTGCTTTTAGAGCCACTGCTATGTACACTTCAAAGTGAAACTGAAAATAATGGCTGAGTTTTAAATCATGATATTTTGTTAAGATTATTTTATAAATTCTTTATCAAAATTAATTTTTAAATTGTCCCTTTTTCTAAAAAGGAAAGAATTTATCCTGCAAATTTTAATTTGTTTATTTTTTAAACTTTATTATTTCTAAACAATAGTTGCCCATGTGATTGATACATTATTTTGTAAAGGATGAGTGAGATCGGGAGATGTAAACAGTACAGATCATTTTTCCCAAATAAGCAGATTCCATGGGAGATGTTTATCCTTTTTAAAATGATCAAAACTTCATTTTTTTTAGACTTCAAAAACAGATTTGTCTGTGAAATTTATAACATTTGGTTGTTAGGAGAATATGGTAACTCCTTTGAAAGTATTATGACAGAGTATAACTCTTAGCTTTAGAAAACTATGTGATTCATGAGTATTTTCACCATTCAAAAAATTATTTCATTTCATGTCCTCACATGAAGAAAATACCAAGTCATTGTTATTTACTCATTCAACAGATTATTTTGTTTAGTGTTTCCTATGTGCCAGGCACGCCCATAGGCACTGAAGATGCAACAGTGAGCAAGGCAAGACCCTGTTCCCTCGGAGCTTATACTCCAGTGGAGGGAGATGTACAGTATCTAAATATATCCTCTAGTTTCAACTAATAATAAGTGTTAGAAGAAAAATAATTTTTTAGTGCCTTCCTTTTATATGTTATGGTTATATATATATATATATTTATATGTGTATATATATAAAAAACACTTCTAAAGGGTGGTTCCTATTGTCAAAAAAGATTTCTAAGTAAGAATATCATGTTAAGAGGCATTCTCCAACCATGGAATAAAATATTACATGTGCCAGGAGATCAGAGTACTAGAGGAGAAGAAAGTTCTTCCTTTTTAAAATATGACAGAAACTTTTTAGTTGAGGTCTCATTTAACTTCTCCAATTATTCTGAACAGTTAAGAAACAAAGGCAATTATGAAAGATTTTATGACTCTAATTTGTGACACCAGGATAATTCAGTGTGGGGTGACAATTTGCTAATGTGATAGATTTCAGTTTATGGTAGAATATGACTTGGTATATAAAGAATTTTTAACCATATCTGTGCTAATTCTGGTTTTTTGCTGTAGTTTTTTTTTTTAATAATCTGTAATTGGCTTAAAGTCATCTCTGTTTCTCTAGTATTTGTTATTATGTGATTAATGATATGCCTTGGTAAAATTGGTTGCACTAGTAAGAAAATGTCTTGAATTATGTATTATATGCCAAGTGTGTTAGGCATATAATAGGAGATGTATTATATGCCAAAATTGGAATGCTCACTGGAATTCTCAGTCTTTTGTTTAATTCATGTTTAGCTCTTAAAGATGTCCTGGAAGAATTGTAAACCTTGGGACTAGTATGAAATAATTGGCCATTTCCCCCCTAAATAATTATTTAAAATGTTTTTTCCAACTATTATTTAAATTCTTCAGTACCTGCTGACTTTCCTCACTCTTTTCTTAAGGAGTGTTCAGGCAGTTTGTGGAAACTTATTTTTAAGAAAAAGCATGGTGTGTTTTTAATATTATTCCTATTTCTTTTTTTTTTCTTTTCATTAGGAGAAAGACCTTTGAATCTCCGAATACCTAATTTACAGAACAGACAACCCCATCATTTTGTGGTAGATGGGGAGCTGAGCAGACTTTACTCCAGTGAGACAAAGTCCCACTCATCAGGTGAGAATGTGGTATGGGATTAGAGAGTAATGCTTGAATTAAAACATCTTTAAATTCTACTCCAACTGTCCCTTCCCCTAGCAGAAAATGTCATTACTAACCATGTTACTACAGGTTGAATATCCCTAATTAGAAAATCTGAAATCCAAAATGCTTCAAAATCCAAAACTTTTTGAGCACTAAAATGACACTTAAAGGAAATGCTCATTGGAACGTTTGGATTTCAGATTTCAGATTTTCAGATTTGAGATGCTGAACCAGTAAGTATAGTGCAAATATTCCAAAATTTTAAAAAATCCAAAGTCAAAGCACTTCTGGTCCCAAGCATTTTGAAAAAGGGGTGCTCAGCCATCAGTTTTTCTCCCCTTGGAAATGATAAGATTGCCAAGACACTAGCTAGTCTTTTTTTGAGAACTTAGTATAGTCTTTTTTTGAGAACTTAGTATTCCAAAGAATGACAGGGAAAACTCATAAAGGTTGAGATTATTTTGATAGCTGTTACATGAATGGTGACTTGTATATGAAAGTTCAAACTGAATAGTAGATGACTGGTTTGAGTTATGTTATTGCCTTTTTCTGGCAATAACAAAATATGAAATTGATGGACTCCCTGTTTGCTCTCATACTAAGAAAACCTTGTGCACCAAAATCTAAACTTTTCATGCATTTGGGGGATGATAATTATATTTCAGAAGTAAACTGAATTCTATCTATAACAGGATAAACAGTTCCTCATTATAGTTAGATGTGTAAATATTTTTGCCTCAGCCTCTGGAGTAGCTGGGTTTATAGGCACATGCCACTGTATCCAGTTAATTTAAAAAAAAAAAAAAAAGTGTTTTTTTTTTTTTAAAAGATGTTTTCTCACTATGTTGCTCAGGCTGGTCTTGAATTTCTGGCCTCAAGGGATCCTCCCATCTCAGCCTCCCAAGTAGCTATCACACCCAGCTAATTTTTTTTAGAGATGGGGTCTAACTGTGTTTCCTAGGCTGGCCTCAAACTCCTGGCCTCAAGCTATCTTCCCATTTCAGCCTCCGAGTTGCTGGGATTACAGGCATGAGCCACCACAACAAACTCTATTTTATATATTTATCATGTTGGACCAACCATTAAATAAAAATCGATATGCTCTATATGCTAAGTGTTTTAGTACATTTCATCATTTAACTTTCTTGCCACTTTATTGTAGGTACCATCCCCATTTTGTAGATGAAGACATTGAGGCTTAGAGGGTATGCAATTTGCCCAGATATGTATACAGCTAGTAATTGGCAGAGTTGGGATTTAAATCCAGAATTTGAGCTGTTACTTGCAATTCTGTAAAACAAAAATTGTATATGGAATTGAAGAATCATGAATAATTGATACTATTTGCTATGGAGTTTGGGGGGTGTTTTATAACTTTGTTTGATTTTTGTAGCCTCTTGATTTAAAAAAAAATCAACAGACTTTGTGTTTCCATTTTTATACAGAGAGCCTTGGGATTTTAAAAGACTACCCTCACTCAGCTTTTACCTTGGAAAAGAAAGTCATCAAAACAGAACCTGAAGATTCAAGATAGCTGTGATTCTCTCACTGTTCTCTGGAAATGGCATCAGATTTAAGGATAATACTCCATCATAGAAATAAGCCTTAATAACCAGTGTTGCCTCATTCAGCTCAAACAGATTTCATAGCCAAAGCATAAGGACTGATGTAGTAGTCTGTGGAAACCAGGAAGACAAAACAACAGCCACAAAAGAAAATCGAGAGTGTGGCAATCTGTAACAGAAATATTGATCCGTTCACATTCCTGTGTAAGTTGTTTATGTGAAAGGCTTACAAATTAATATTGTAAGCATTCATTATTTAAGAATGTACAATGTATTTGTGTAATTTATAGAAGTAAAATCTAGATGTTGAGACCTGTTTGGTCCAATAGACATGGATACAGTTTATTTTACTTGAAATTTTGTCTACTTTGTGTATTTAGCATAAATATTATATGTCAGAGTTTAGAATCTTTGCAACTATGAAAAAAGAAAGCTTAAGTGATGTAGTTATTGGCAAGGTTGCAATGACTATGGAAAAATGGAAAGCAAATACTCAATTTAAACCGAGGAAGATATTGTGAATTTACTATTTGATAAAACTGATTTTTGTTTAACAGGAAATGTGTAGCATTTATTCATGTAATATCTGGTTATTAGTGCACATTTACACAATTTATAAATACTGGAGGAAAGTTAAAAAGATGAGCAATAGAGTAGGAAATTTAACTGGTTGACATAGATTGTATTAATAGCTACTTAAGATGGTATCAAAGATAGGAAGCTATTGCTTGGACAGACAGCTTGAAACAAGTGGACCAATGTGTAAGAGCCTTGACTTAGATATTGATATGTCAGAATGTGTTTAATAGATTAAGACATGGTAAATTAACCTTACATGTGATAAAGATGGTGCCTGTTAACTAAGGCTATAATAGATTAAGTACCATTTTATATCCAGAAATTCTTCCCTATATACAGGAGTCAGAGAGACTAGATGCTTTCAATGGGGAATGTCTTCCCACTCAGCCACCACAAATGTGGGTAATCACTGCATCCACATTTGCAAGCATATTTCTATGGAATTTTAGTCGACACCTATATTGATTATTTACAATTTCATTTTTGTACACCTTTCAGATTTGTGAATGTAGTTTTTTGTTAAAATTCATCTTGACAGTATGTTTTTAATTCCCCCTATTTAATTAATGGACTGTGTGCATATATGTGTGTGGGAATGTGCTTAAATGTTAACAGTACACTTGCATACTTATAAGAAATTCACACTGGACTCCACGGTGGTTAAAAAAAAAAAACCCAAATACAACTTCTGCCGATATACATTTTTTTCTGTTGGTTTAAGAGAAGATATTTGACAGCTTTACCTACATCCTACAGATTCGTCTAAACCCAGACATTGCCAAGAAGAGTGTATTGACATGGAGTATGTGTTTTTTGTTTTCAGTTCAGCTCTAGATCATAACTGTGTAAAAAATACTAAGTCATAATCTGTTATACTAAAATTTGTCAGCCAAATGTTAGATGAAATGTCTGCACCGTAGTCTCAGATCACTGTCACATATATAATTGCTTTTTCATTTTGGTTTGTAGAAGAGCTTTACAGTAGAAACACCAGTAAACAACTTTTATACTATTAAAAGGCTTTTTTCCCTTCCTAAATGTTTTAATTGTAACATAGTGTTTTGCTCACTGAAGAAGCTTCTTATGGACTTTGCAACTTTGTTGCTAGCTTGAGGTTGATTATCGTGGTTGTATTGTTCACTGTGTGTAGAAGTAGTATGAGTACAATTTTAGACTGTTCAGTTTTTAATATTAGCCAAAGCACTGGTTAGTATCTCAGTAGTTTCATGAAACGTTTCCTGTATTCTAATCTATTTTAAGAAATTTCGTGGTTTTCTTTTTTAATTGTGTCTTACAGTTCAAGTTTGTAGATTTTAATAAGCGACAATTTTTAACGACGCAGTAATCTTCCAGCTAATATTTATCCATCTTTCATGGACCCACAAATTATATCCTTAAATCCATAAATAAGTTTCCTTAAGTATCTTATCATACTGTTCAAGTCTTTCAAGCTTAGTGATAAGGGGGAAGCACAAGAAAAACTTCAGTAGAATACAGTTTTTATTTTGTAAACACTAATGTATTAAACTTGCTATACATTAAAGCAAATAATATATATTTTTATTTGAATTGTATATATGAATCGGATGTTATAACTAGTTGATTTTTTCATTTTGTTAGAGGTATTTTCACTGAACAAGGTCAATTGGTTACCTCAGTATTACAGCCAATCTAGTCCAAGGGACCATTTCTGCCCAAATCTGTGTTACACTTTACTGTGCGAAGTCTACGTTTTTGTGACTCTTGAAGCTGTTGGTGAGGTGGGACGAGTGCACTTGCTTCCTGTGGCAATAAAGATTTTCTGTGCCTCACGTGTTTATGTTTATAGCACTTTCTATGTAACACTTTCCACAATGGGTCATGTTAACCCACTCTGCCCCCCCATCTGATTGTTTGGGCTGGGCTTGGGTATCAGGAGACAGGAGCTTTTGCTAAATGTTATTGTCACCTACCTTGGTTTCAAAAAAGTTATTTGGTAAACAGGTTCCCAGTTGACTCTGTTTGGTCTACTAGAGAGAGAGAGGTTAGTTTATGTTGTCCTCATTTATGAGAAGTTTATAAAAACATTTAAAAAAAAAAAACCCTACTTCTAACCAACTAAATAAAAGGAGGAACATTAGGATTTAACATTTATAATATATTACGTATTTGTAAAATGTTAATGTGACTTAGCCTCAGTATTACAGGCTAATTATATGAAATTGAGTTAACCTGTAGTGAAGAACTGGGACAAAGCCTTGCAACAAAGTTTTAATTGATGAGTTCTATAGATTAATCAAGAGCTTCAATGTGTCAAGCACTATGCTAAGGTGCCAGCGTGGGGGTGAAGGCCACAGATGAAATATAAGATTCTTGTTCTTTGGGAACCTAGTTGGATGGGAACTAATCCTCATATACAAATTTTAGTGAGTTATATATGTGGGATGAATAAGCAGTTGACGTTTAAGTGCATTCTACATTATGTGAATGTTATGGTAGTGGAGTAGTAGACATTTTTCAGATGAAAGAAAGCACATTTAATGAGTGAAAATCAGAAGAGATCAGCCAGGACTAAAATAGTTAACATTAAGGGGTGAGATTTGATAAAAAGAAAGATGGTACAATTCACTTTGAGGCCACCTTTTTGTTGTTGTTAAAATTATTGCAATTTTATTTTGAAGCTGAATGCCAGTTAAATCTGCTTGCCAGGATAATAATTCTTTTGACAATCCCATTGAACCTGTCAAAAGGCAGGGGGAAAGGGTGCTTTTTCATCTGTCCTTAATTAGTAAAACCACTTGGGTAAACATTTAGGATTTGGTAATTATGAGGTTACTAGCACCTAGTGTAGGTTACTACACCTAGTGTAGTAATTATAGTTAACAGTGTGTAAAGCTGAAAACCTAAATAAATGTGCAGGGAATTTCCTAGCATATGGTCCACTCACTTGGCTACTCAAATGGTTAAGTATTATTAACACAATACCCATTTTGCTTGTAACTTCACTTAATATACTACATTAAGTCTTCAAAAGAAAACCAAGAGATTAACCTAATGAAACCAAGAAGTCTGTCTCTTTTAGGAAATAAATTCAATTAGTAAATAGCTGAAGTTAGAAATGAGTAAACATCTTACGTTTGTAACAGCTTGAAGGATATGACCAAATATGATTGTTGCTATTTAACTAAAACACTACCTTATGGTCCAGCTGTTCATGGGTGGCGTTTCAGCGAATCCAAGCTTATTTATTTGTTATTATCTGTGGGTGTCTTCATAAATGCGATTCTTAAGTGGGCCTCCAACATTAATAAAAGAATGATCCAATGACCTGACATTTATTTTTATTGTAAATACAATTTAATCTCAAAAACCTTGCTGTTAACTCTTTCCTTGGTGACCTTGTAAAATGATTTTTATTTCACACAGAAGTGATCAAAAGCTAACTGCTGGAGCTAGGATTGTTCTTACTTTCTGAATATGCAACAGTTAGTTAAGCCTTTAAAACTTCTTTGACATCTGTTTCTACTGATCTATGAAAATTATTTTTTTAAAGATCACCTCAATGGTGTTTTTAGTTTTTGTGCAGAAAAACTAACCAGAAATTTATTTTTTAAGTTCACAATCATTCAAGTTAGAATCCAAAATCTTATTGTGCTTAAGGTTTTAGGTTCATCTTACAAATCTTTTCTATCTATAAGTTTAGCAAATCTTAATCACCTGTAAGGGAACTGTGAATAATGATTGGTTCCACTTATAAAATTGGGTAAGTTCCTTTGTCCTTTTCATATTCTTCCCATCTGCTAGGGCCACACAATTCTTAAGTATTAAAACAATATCCTGTTGAATTCTAGGTCTCCTGGCTGTGTCTGACTATTTTGCCACAATTTCCAAAGTTATTCCTCTGACAGCTAAGTGATTTATTTCTAAAGTATTGCTCCAGTAATATTAAAGGTCTAATTTCTACCAGTTCATCTTAAAGGAAATTTTTATGACCTTTTTGTAGCAATTGGATGAAAGTCTCAAACAAGGAATATCAGAAATGAATCACATAAAATACTAATCTTAGTTTTTATTTCAACATCCATATGAAATGCTTAGTTACCATGATTTTTCCATTTTATTCTTTTAAAAATATTTAATTGACAAAAATTATATATTAAAGTGTACAACATGATGATTTAATAAATATATACGTCACATACTGATTACCACGGTCAAATTATGACACTTCAGTGAGAAATTGCTTCTCCTGATTTTTGATGACTTTACATTTAATGCACTTTAGTCAGTTTACTTACCATCATTAAATGTCTTAATAAAGAATGTCTTTTCAGTAATATGTTTTAAAATATTTCTACATAGATTATTATTCTACATTGATACAAAATGAGAAAACCTACCTAAAGACCTACAGTTGTAAGTTCCAGAATTTTCTTTTTCATCTTTCTACTTTATTATACAATTGCCTTCTATTTACATTTTCCATTGTAACTTCTCAAAAGAACCGACTTGCTGCTTCACAATCTCAGAGAAGTAGTCGTAATTGAATGTTGCCATCAAAACAATGTTGTGAAATGCAGATTGAGTACAAAATGTTGGTTCAAGATGGTAGTGCCACGCAAATGTTAAAATCATGAGCCCAAGATTTTTTTCTCATTAACTTATTAAGACTGGCACATTTTGTGAATTTCCTGGTAGTCCAAACAATTTGGTAATCAACCCAGCCTAGTTTTTCTGTGGGTGAGCACCAGGGGTGATACAAATTAGAATGTGCTTCATATTTACACATTCTGAAACCTTATGAGTCATCTGTGCATTAAAAATTTGCACCTCATAAATTTAAAGTGCCATGTTCAACACCCACACATGATCCTAAGCAAGCAGGCCATTCTCTTGTAACTGTCACAGACACCCTATACTGGTAGGTCACTTAGGCTCAAGTATGTAGGAAGATATTTAAGTAGTGCACACGTAGGTGGAATCTTACTGGTAACTGGCTCAGCAGGGGCATTTTGTAATTTTTCTGAGGCTACCTACTATCTTCAACTGTGAACTGTTAAACCAAACATCTGTGGTCTAGCACCATACCCTGCTATTATCCTTCCCAGAAGACAAAAGTGATTTCTTTGGTAGCATGTTCTCACACTGTAGGCTCTGCAGAGTCTCATCATTTTAGTTATGTTTCCCCAAGAAATACATACTTTCCACCCTCAGGACCTTGATGATAAAATGTAAGGATCTTTTCATCAACAGTTACAATGAACTAGATCATTCTTTTCCTTTCCAAATTCGACCAATGTCTCTATCAACAGAACATGCCCATATATGGATTGTGTGAATTTCTTTTGCATATGTTGACTAACTCTCAAATTGGAGCACATCTTTCTGATTTTTATTGATGAGAAGGCAATAAGCTTGTTTAATGAGATAGACAATGATATAACAGATATAGCAAGTTAATTAACTCCAATTCTTAGGGTAATAAAAGGCTATTTCCACTTTAAAAAAAATTAACATTGAAGGTGAAATATAGTTTACCTAATTTGAAGAGAAGAACAATTTTAATATATTGTAATATTTAAAGTGAGAAGATTTCATTTCCCAAGACGTTAAGCATGTATATAATAGTTGCCTTACATGAGAAATAGTCACTTTTTTCTATGGTCCCTTTTTACAAAGACAGGAACTAGTTCTGCCTTTAAAGCAAATGATCTAAAACAGGCATATATTCTTAATCTAGTAGTAGTTGTAGTAATGCAATACAACAAATCCACCATTTATTAGCACTGGGCCCACTGCTTCACATTTAATCTCTGCAACTCCTGGAGGTAGTTATTATCACCCCCATTTTGCAGATGAGGAAATAGATGTCTCAAGAGATTAGGTAATTAGTTATTACACAGCTAGTAAGGAGGAACTTGGGCCAGTCCACTTGTCTGATACCAAAGTCCATGTGCACCCTATCCTGTCAAATATCCTTTGAACCACATGGCCTGCACTGTGTGTGAACATTTTACACAATAAGCACTTTAAAATACAGATGAAGTTTAAATATGTATACATAGAAACAACTAGGCCGTATATGAGTATTGATTGATCAGCTGGTTAATTGTTAGTGGTGTGTAGATTTTAGCAGAGGCTTCCTAAAGGAAGTAAACATCAAGCCATTCTGAAGGCAGGTATTGAAGCAGAGAAGTGAAAGGGCATTGCACCGCTTTGAAACAAACAGGCCTGTCTGAAAGGCCCAGGTAGGGAAGCAGAAAAGTCACATTCAGATACTACTGGAAAAAATGTAATGGGCTAGAACAGAGAATTCAAATAAAAATTTAGAGATGAAATATCTAGAAGAGTGCCCACCAAATGAAATCCTCTGTACCTACGCAAAGTTCTCATTTTGGGGATAAGCAATTAGAAGTTTTTGAAAAGGGGAGTAAAACAGTCTAAAAATGTTTGGAACCTAATGACAAAGTAATACAAATTGGATCCTTAATATTCAGTGTTCCAGGAAGCCTCCAAAGGGCTTGATTCTTGCTCCGATGTGTGGAGGCAGTAACTAGGATGCTGTTGCAGTTGTCCAGCCTTCAGGTGGCAAAAGGGAATTCGAACTGAGCAGTGAGAATAAGGACCAAAGGGAACAAGCGTGAAGGATATGCAGTTATTCAATTATTCATTCATACAGTAAGCATTTATTGTGCCACCTGCTTAAAAATATCCAGGCGCACAGTGGTAGGGACTGGGATACAGAGATCATGAGACATCATCCTTGCTCTTAGCTAGGTTTCAAACTGTGGTTTGTTTAACTTCATTTGCATCTCCAAATTTCACCCACAAATTATTAATTACAAATGGGAAAAGTCAATTTTACAATTGCGAACTCTATTCTCCTTTCCTGCACTGAGTGGGAAAAATTCTAGAAACAACACTTTTACTTAAAGCTTACAAGGCTATCTTTATCATTACAGTTGTGACCTAATTGATCCTTTTTCACAAACAGCAAATTTGGCACTATTATCTTCATTTTATCAGAGGAAAAAGTGCACAGAGAGATTTAGGATCTCATTGTTACCTAGTGAAATAATTAGTTTCCAGGTGATAAACATTATTTCCACTCTGGAGTCTGTCTGTGATGAGGAGGGGAAATCAGACTGTACATTTAAAAAATATAAGTTGCATCAGCTCCTGTATGTAGGCCAATGTGAGAGCTCCAATGAGATAATTATGCAAGGGTTGAGGAAGAAGCAGCATAAATACTGATGACTTCAGATAAATTCAAAATCAAGTATAAATATTGTGTTTTACCTGTTTCTTAAATTGAAGACCTTTTTTTTTAAAGGTGGAGAAATACTGTACTGTTTTATTAAGACATTTGTGAAAACTCAAGCATTTCTTAAATATAACAAAAAATTATCACCATTACCATTTTTTAGGCACACCTAAGGACAAGGTGACCCTAAGAACAAATAAAGATGTGATTCCTGAACTTGAAACATTTATAATCTAAAAAGATAGCATTATTCTGAACAAATGCAAAGATTAAGAGAAAGAATTAGAAACTGTGTCCACTACTCAGACCCACTCTTTGCCTTCATGGATACGCCCCAGTAGATGGCTACCATTGGGGGTCATCTTGGAGACTGTCTGGAACATGTCGAGTTTGAGGGGCTTTCAGTTTTTCTCATGGAGCAACTTAGGATTTACTTGAAAACAAAAGTCTAGAGATCAAGAAAGCCTGGAGCTCAAGTTAAAACTGGAATCTTAGATTTGGGGGTTATTGGAGTCTCACAAATGGCATTTGAAACCATGGGAGTGAATGAGAGAGCATAGAAATAAAAGAGAAGGTGGTTAAGGATAGAACCCCGGGAAATGTTAACTTAAATAGGATAGGAGGAATGATAAGAGCCCCCCAAGGATACTAAGAAAGAGCAGTCTGAGAAATGGGAGGACAGTGGGAGGGAGTAACATCCTGGAAGAGGTCATCAGGAAGGTCAAATTAGGTAAGAGTCAAGTAGGATGGCAACAGGCTGTTGAAGTGGATTTAAAAGGAGGTCATTTTCAACTTCAAGAGCATGCTACCAAACAGGGTGATTGGGAAAAATCTTTGAAGCAATTGTTTTGTGTAATCTGCTTAAGTAAAATTTAACATAGTGATAGAAGTAAACAGAAAGAGTATGAAAATTAGCAATGGACTTGATACAAGGCATCTTTTATTCATATCTGAGGGTTTATTCAAATCTTCCTTGATAAACACCGCATCTCTCCTTCATTCACAGATGGTTAGAAAGATTTTCTTAGAGCGATTTGACACATCCAAGCTCACCACACAAGCCAGAATTCAGTGAACCTAGAACCCTTAAACTGCTCATCTCAGTCCCTGTCACAATCTGTATCTAAAAACGTTAAAGAAGAACTGATCAGGCAACACCTAAACTTTACAGCAGAGCAAGTTGGTGTAAAAGAAAACATTTGTTGGGTTTTTTTTCTGTGTTTTCCCATACATTTCAGTAAAATGACCTTTTAACTGCAAAATCCTGATGATTCTTGACCCATGATATCAGGCCACCCTCATAGACATCTGGCTGTTTATAATAATCCCCTCTTTCTTTTGTTTAAAGCATATTATTTTTTTTTTTTACCACTGATTATCTGCAGTTGTTATGGCTTCAAAAATAGGTAGAAAAATCAAAGCATGAAGAAAATTGTTAGAAGAAAACACTAACAATTTGCCAATAAATTTTTATTTAAAGACTTGAACTATGTTTACACCTCTAAAATGTACTTGTTTTTCTCATGGTACAGGCAGGTTTGACTTATGACCAGAACACTCTAATAGCTATAGTTCAACCTAAATATATTCTTTCTGATCTCACAGAAATAAATGATGAATTTTGATGACTTTAATCCCATGAAAGTAAATTTACTACATCTGCTCCTAGCTTCTGCCACCTAAAAGAGTGACTGTATACATGACCAAGCTTAAAAAGGAGTATGTGCCCAACCACATATTCAGGGAAGTTAAGACCTGCACAAACTCAAAGAACCTTGGAATTGCAAGTAAAGAGCTATTGAATTTTAAAATTTTAGTAGTCTACAATCCACTATTCTTGAGCTAAAGTACAAGGTAATTAACTCTTCTAAAGACTTCTGAGTTAAGGAAATTAGATTCATTGTTCTCATCCTTTGTAGTTTGCTGTTTTTTACTTAATAAAATGGCTTTTAAAATTTACTTCATTCTCTCAAAATCTCTTACAACATGTCCATTTTGTTTGACTGCAGACAGGGCACCAGAATTCTAAATGAGGTAGATGTTATGGGCTAGATACACACACACACACACACACACACACACACACACACACACACGGAAGAACCTAAAGAGCATTTCCTACTGAAAGAGCCATCACCTGCCCAGTTCCCAAAAGGAATCTGGTTGTGCAGTGACTCGTTAAAGGTCTTATAGCCAACAAGTGACAGAGCCAGAGCCCCCAGGTCCCTGTCTCCCTAGTCTAGTGCTTGTTCTCCTGCAACAACACCCTTTCTTTCCACTAGCTGAGATTTTCATTACTCAACAAAAAAACAAGTAACAACCACAACAAAACCCCAAACTTTTTCCTATTAGTGGTTAGGAAACATGAAGTTGAGTCCCGGCTCATTTATTTGGTTGCCATCAAGTCATTTTATGTCTCTGTATCTGTAGCTGTTTTTTCTCCCCCCACTGGTTGTTAACTCTTTGTTGTCCTGTGCCCTATTGTTAATCTGATGAAGCAGATTATAACAATCATCTCCTTATAACAACGCACATGAGGCCTCAACTTTTGCACAAGTTTCAGTGGGTTCACAGCCTCAGCCAAAATATGATGGATGACAGGTTAAGAAGCCCTTACCTATTTGATCTTTTCCAGCTTTCATCCTCTAGGAAAGCTACAACCAAGCCATCTATGTCTGCTTTGGACAAAGATGGCATTCCACTTTCAGTTAGCTTTTTTATTCATTAAAATTCAACCCAAATTCTACAGATGTCAAGAGTTTTCTGGCACTAAGCACAAAGTCACTCCACAAATAGTTGAAATTTGTGAGGAAAATGATCCGATGTCCTCAATATTATTTACAATGGGAACTGCTGAATTTGTCATCTCATATCTTAAGCATTGGTAATTTTTTAGTTCTCTCATCTAGGCCTTACAACTGAAATATAATACTACTTTGCAAAACATATTCTAAAATCTCTGTTCATATTAAAAAGCAAATTTAAGCCTGTAGTCCCAGCTACTTGGGAGGCTGAGGCAGGAGGATCACTTGGGCCCAGGAGTTCACAACCATCCTGGGCAACAGAGAGAAACCCCATCTCAAAAAAAAGCCCCAAAATACCAAAAAAACCAAATTCAAGAAATTCAGATGCCCCTTTGTGCTCTGAAAAGATACAAGATACATAAGATACATGGAAAAGGAAGAAATAAACTTAAGATTTTCGTTGATGTTTCCTGTCTTGAGCATCAGGTGAATGGGTGACAGGCTATATTCTCTATCAATTATGTAATGACTGACCCCTATAGTGAGCTATAGGCCAGACTGCGTGGTTGACTAGAGTAGACTCCATTCAGTTAGTTTAAGCACAAAGGGAAGTTTTCCACAAGAATACAAGGACATCTTAAGGAACCCCAGGGGCAGGAAGCACAGCCCAGCCTCAGGAGGAACTGGAGCTCACGACCTGGGGAATTCAGAAGCAAAGGTTGTTCTTTCCATGTCTCTGGGAGAGGCTGTGCGGTTCCGCAGCCCCTCCCTCTGTGCCTCTGCTTTGTCTCTCTCAGACCGGCAACGCCTGCTGCTAGATGCTTGTGGCTGCCCTGCTCAGCCTGACAATGACTTTCTGTCCAGACTCCAATCAAGACTGAACAGGGTCTCTAAAACCAATTCCAAATTCCCTGTGGGGAGAATCTGCTCGCTCCAGGTTAAGGCAAGAACATATTCCAATGAGCTAGGACACGTTAGGTCACATCAATGCTTGCTTAGTAGGAGCCATGGGAGCAAAATTCCCAAGCAGGGGGCTTGCACTGGTTCCCCAAGAAAAAGAGTGTCGTTCAGAGTGAAAGTAATAGGGAAGGAAATTACTTTCCTCCTTGGCATGTGGCAGACCTTGATTCAGGGCAAGAGAACCAACAGCACCAGGAGTGTGGTGGTGGCCGGCCAAGCATGGAGCTCTGAGACTCCCACCATCCAGTCTCTTCTTGCTGTTCCTCAGCACACAGAGAAAGGAAGCTGTTATCTGGAGAAGCCGTCCATAGCATAACAGCTACCATTTAACATGGGGGGTGGAGATAGTCCATGATCTTGGTCATATCTCTTCCCAGATGGATACCAGCACTTAAGACTAAGATGCAGCCACCTTCTGAAGTCTTCATCAAGTAATGTTAACTACAGTGCTGCAATAAATAATATGAACTTTCATAACAAAAGTTGTAGGACCAATTAACTGCCTATGAATATTAATCTGTGTAGCGTTTTTAAAAAGACTTTTGGGAAAATGCAGCCTAGCTTTGCAGCTGTCAAACTGTATTATTAATTAGCACTGTTCTGATTGCTAGAAGCATAAGCTCACTTGAGTTAGTTTAAGAAAAATTATAAATTCATTTTAAGAATACAGTGGTGTTTAAGGATATGCGGATAAAGGGCAGCTCTAGTTGGGCTAGAACTGGGAACCTGAAAAGTATCAGGAAACCAGACTGTCCTTTTCCACTGTCTCCTCTGCGCGTCTTTGTGAGTCAGCTTCTTTATCATCCCGCAAACTGCCTTTTATCTGCTCCTGATTGACAAGGGGAACGTGGCTGCTGACAATAGTGTGAGTTTCCCCCCTCACCGAGGTGATTCCATGAAATATTAATTTGTGTGTGTGTTTCTGTTGTGTATTTCCTTTTGCTCACCCAGAGCTATCCACATTGACTTAAAGAGAATTGGGATGGTTCCAGCTGGTATACAAAGATAAAGAATCCATCAGTCAATGCTTTTTATTTTTTGGATTTACAAAATAGGCTCTTTTGTGAGAGCCTATCAGAAACAATAGTTCTGAAAGCCAAAGCTTTTGATTTGAAGAATGAGGTAGGTTTTGTCAAAAAGAAAAAAAGGATCGTGAGAGTTGAAAGGAAAGGCCTAGAAGGAAACAGGGCATACAATTTGTGTCTTAACAATAGTATGTTGGGAAGAGGCTGGAAGAGGACTCTGACTGTAACACCCGCTCTCCGGGAGGTAGGGGAGGTGAGGTCAGTGGAGCCCCGGGGTGAAGGAACAGGACGCTGGGGGAGACGTATGGACAGAGGCAGAATTGGCGCCGAGAGACTGCGAGTACCGTGCCCGCCAAGGCTGGAGGCCACACGGAGAACCCCGGCCAGGCCTGCAGATCAAGGATCACCATTGGATCCTCTGGTCTTTTGTGCTGAGGAGCCACACAGTTAGCTGTGTTTTGTTGCTATGTGACCTGTAGAAGCCCTTTCACTGACAACAGCCAGCACGTCCCCTTGGCCCATCCATCAAACAGGGGGCTTCCTGGGCTCAGGAACTTGAGGATCTCTCTCTGATCGGCCCCTTGAGGACAATCAGCCTTTTCAACAGAGCAGCACGTCCTAAGCTTCCACCACAGAGGGTGGGCCCTGCTCCCAGAACAGGGGAGTGGGAGCGACAGTGGGGAAAGGCTGCCGCTGCCCCATATTCTTGGCACCACTGGACAGTGGGGAGCCTGACCCTGTCCCAGGGTCTAGCTGCACAGATTGCTGCTGTGTATCTCCATGTCCAATTCCAAATTCCAGGGAACAGCTCTGATTGGCTTAGCCTGGGTCAGGTGTCCACTCCAGTCCAACCAACTGTGGAAATTGAGGTGGAGATTCATCCATTTGAGGTGTGGGGAGGGGGAGATTTCAAGGAGGGTGCTATGAACTGGGCAGACACTCCAAGTGGTTTCATATGGAGCTCTTCTGATTCGTAGTATCACATCATTACACGCCTTAGTTTTTAGACTTATAAAATTTAATCTTTTATGAGCTATTATGTAAACCTGGACACACTGTTTGTGTGCCCCAGTTTCTTTACTTATACTGTAAAGATACTGGTAGAAGTATCTCTAAGATTTCTTATAACTCTGAGATTCTATGATTCTCTTTATCTTAGCATATCTGTAGATGGTGAAGGAATTAAAAATATACCACTCTGGCACATTGGCTATTTTAAATTAAAGGCACTTAAAAATCAGCAGGTGTAAGAAGATCATTCCGACTTCTGTTTTTTAAAAGCAAGGGATGAAATTCCCATGTGAAAGACAGCCTCCCTATACTAGAAGGAAAAGCATCATTCTTAGCATCAAGGATGAGAAGTCGAGACTAAGAGAACTATGCACAGAATTTGTTGAAATAATTCTTATTTTTCAAGCCTCCCCACCAAATTCATTGTTTCTTCACAACTTGTTGAACTTTGTTCAATTCAGTATGTAACTAACTGACTCTGTTTCCTTGGATCTTCGTTATAAAGGCGCCCCTGCCACATAAATCTTGTATTAAATACATTTGCATGCTTTTCTCCAGTTGATCTGTCTTATGCCAATGTAATTCTCAGGCCCAGCCACAAAGAAACCCTGAAGAAGAGCCTCCCTCCCCTACCACGGCTACATGCTGTTTGTCCAGAGAGTTGGTATTGGAAAGTCAAATTCTGTTCTAACATAACCAGTACCTTCTATACACACAAACACAGCACATGCCTCCTCCCTATGGAGCAGCATGCCCCCCAACCCTCTGCCCACCTCCCAACTCCGGAAACATTCACACACCAGGGGCTGCTTCTTTCCACTGCTCAAGATTAAAGTCCCGGTCTTGAACTCGAGAGGGGAGAGAACGTTCTGCAGGATGGACAGGCTATAACGGAGGAAGGAGGCTGGACAGGGCAGAATGAAGTCTCTGCTCCAAATCTCTCAGGCAGATGTGGGCTTCTCTGTGCAGCGAGGCGTTGGAGACCACAGCTGGATGAGTTATCCAGAGAACCTTGTGAGGTTTGAGGATAGGCAGAGCTGCTTCAGGAGCCCAGGTGCCAAGTGTGGTTGGAAGCACGGTGGTGACATCCCCAGGACCGGCAGCCATGGGAGCAGAGCCCATACCCTGGACAAGGACTCTGGAGGACTTGGAGGCTGGTGGCTGAGGTGAGCCTTCTCCTAGCAGGCTTGTGAGCACCAGATGGGGCAGAGCTAGAGTTGCAGTGACACGGGTAGAAGAAAGAGAGGCCAGGGTTCTGCTTGGGCAGTGCCGGTGCGGTTTGGGGACACATTTGGGATTCACTTTGCCCTACAGGCCAAGGTCTACAGTAACTCAAATAAGGGGCTAAAAGTTAGTTGATCTTTACGTTTCACCAACCTTTGTCTTTAGATGTTATAGACTGAATTGTGTCCTCCTTCCAAATGCATATACCGAAGTCCTACCCCTAGCGCCTCAGACTGCAACTGTATTTGGGGATAGGGCCTTTAAAGGGGTGATCAATTTAAAATGAGGTCATTAGGATGGGCCCTAATCCAGTGACAGGCATCCTTATAAGAAGAGGCAATTTGGACACAGAAACATGCAGAGAGACGACGTGAAGACGCAGGGAGAAGATGCCTATCTACAAGCCAAGGAAAGAGGCCCAGACAAGAGCCTTCCCTCACAGCTCTCAGGAGGAACCAGCCTTGCTGACACCTCGATCTCAGACTTCTAGCCTCTAAGACTGTGAGAAAATAAATTTCTGTTGTTTAAGTCACCCGGCCTGCGGTACTTTGTTATAGCAGTGGTAGCAAACTAACACACCTGAACACTGTTTTCCGAAGGCACTTTCTTGACCTCTCTGCATTTTATGGCTTTCCTAATATCAGGGACCAAAAGAGTCACTGAGTTACAATCTCGGTTTTGTAGGAACAGAGAGAAGACCTTGGTATTATCCGTGCAAAGCTACAGAACAGAAGAGAAAGCTACACCTTCAGCCCAGCTGGTGACCAATGGCCTCACAGTACAGTGACCACATTTTCAAGTGATTTCCTAACAAAGTTCTCTGAAACGAACTAACAAACTGTTTAATTTTTTAATCCTATAGAATTTCCCAGAAAAGAAATTATTTTAAACTCAGAGCTGATTTAAAAGGCTAATAGCTCCTTGACTCTCTTGGGCCTCGAGTCTGTAAGAATTCATGGACACACCGGAACAGATTGGGAATATTGTGCTGGTTAACTAATTCCTTGCATAACAGGAAAAATGTTAGTTGTCCTGTTCTTCAGTGTTCTGGAAGAGAAATACCAAACAAAAATCTCTGGTGAGTATCTTGCAACACACACAGCATGTTGCACACTGCAGTCACAAGTTGGGTGTCAACCATGAGATCAGTCCACAGACTTCTGAAGTCCCAATCAGCTAAAATTATCACACTGTGCTACTTACCAGAAATGAGTGATTTGTTTCATTGTCTAAATTTTAAACTCATAGTAGAACTCCTAAGAAGTTTCCCACTTCAGAAAACTGCAGAAGAAAATTGAAGAGAAAGAGAGAAAACAATCTATAGAAAAATGGGATTTTTTTTTGCCCAATTGTTTTCAGTCTTGACTTTGGGCTACAGGAGTAAAGCCCTAAATGAATCTGTCTTTTTCTTGGTTTTCTAAAAGTTTCCTATACAGAACATGTTTCATTTTCTGATTATGATATGGAAAATTCAAATAAAACAATGCCAGATGTCTGTTGGGTCTGATAATTACTTTTAAGATTCTGTAACTGAGAGCTGATTGAAATTGGAACAGTGTTCCTTTCTACATGAAGCAAATACCAATGGGTTCAGCAAAACAAAATGTAACTGATCTTATTGACATGAGTGATGGAAAAACTGAAATGTGAACGTGTTATGCTACATTTCAAGTAATGAGTCTATTCTTTTGACCATAAACTTTTGTTAATAAAAATTATTTTTTCCCCACTAAACACTTGTGAAACAACATTTAATGAACAACATTAAAGAACTTGGCTTGAAAGGATGATATATCTTGGTTGGGCTGGGCTTATATTGTCTTCCCTATCTAGGTTGAAAGAATTTTATAATTAGGAAAAAAGTTTCATTCTTTCTCTTTTCCTGCTTAAATAATCTGATTCCAACATTGTAAGCTTATCAACTTCCATAAAATGAGCTGTTCCCACCAAAATATTCTTAGGGAAAACTTGAAGGAGGAGATGATAAGAGGCCAATTACTTTTACTCCTAACTGGTGCCAAGGTTTTTGTCTTCACTTAGACTTTACCCTGAGTCATCTTTGAAACGTATCTTTCTCTACTCTTTACTCTTCATGTTCAGTTAGATACAAAGTCCTGCAGATTCTTCATTTGCATTTTCACATACCCACCCACGCGCACACGCACACACACACCCACCTACTCACATCCATTTCTTTCTTATCCCATTGTCATCCCTTAGTTCAGTCCCTTTCATCTCATGCAATTTCAACCTCTATATTTTCTATTTTCCAATCCATTCTGTATATGGTTTTCCAGAAAAGTCCCTTCAACATTACTTTTTTCTGCCTAAAGAAAAGCAAAACACACCACAACCAACAATTTCAACGACTCTCTACTGCGAAGAGAAAATTCAAATTCTCCAGACAAGCATTTTTTTCAGGCCAAGTCAGTACCATTAAGAGTTTTCTCACTGTCCACATCCCAGGGCCCTGGCATGCTAGCGGAAACAAAGCACATGCTTTGGCTCAGAGCACCCTCCTGCCCAGCACTTCAGACGTTCTGTCCTGGGCCTCAACACCACATTTCTCACTCCCTAGCCCCTGCAGACTGATAGTGAGTTTGGGCACCTGCTTGGCTTTGAATACAGCTTCTAAAAATGTGCCTTTGGGATCCAGCTTCATACAGCATAGTCAACGATGTCCTCTGACAAGCTTGGCCCAGCTGTGGAGCAACATCCCAGTGCTCACCAGCCTGGAGAGGGAGACCGGGTAGTCCGTATGCTCCTTCACTATGGCCTCCACAAATATCTTCTTGCCTTCTCTCCATATGCCAATGATTCATTTTGGCAAAGAGTCTGTCTATGGTTCCCTAAATCCCTACCTACTCATCTTAAGCTGCCAACTATGAGAGTCCACAGGAAAATGTCCCTTATCAGAATCCGTATTTCTCACCACCAAAAGATGATGAGTCCACTCCAGTTCAATTTTTAAGGCTGTTTTCTGCTAACAAACAGTTCCCATCAGAAAACGCAGCGTGACCATCTCTCTGCCTCATGACATTCTCTGCTTCTGGGGACTGCAAGTCTCCTCATCACTGCCATTAGCAGGTGTGACCACTCTTAGCAACTCACGTGGAGGCAAAGTCTTCTCCATCCTATCTCTGCCTGACCCATGGCCTGTCGGTCTCCACTTGACCAAACATGTAGAGCCTCAGTGAATTTGTGAGGTGTTTGTTTTTTGTTTCTTTTCATGGGAGAGTCAGGTCTCAGGATGGAAGGGCAGCATGAGAGAAACACTTGTCGTGGCACTATCCAAGGTATTCCTTTGTTCCACCCCAGGAGAGGCCCTTTCTGACATGGGCTTTAAAAGGAAGATGTCTTCTGTAGATGCCTCCTTCCATCCTTTCTTCCCTCCCTCCCTCTGTACTGCCATTAAAGGCCCTGGGGGAAATTCCTTCCACAGGAGGAAGAGAAGGTTCTGTTCTTGGGTCTTGAAAACTTGAGGTTCTTAGGCTTTGATAAATTTTGGGGGCAGGGGGAGAGGGATGGACTCCAGGTCCTGAGTGACTGTGAAAGTGGGTGTCCAGTCTCCCCACATGAGAGCTACAACTCATTTCCTCACTGATTACCTAGCAAGTCATCACCTTTTTGTCTAAGAAACACAGTCTAAACACATCTAAGAAAGTCTACTTTTCTGTTAGCATGGCTCTTCTCTGGCCCTTTTCAGAAAAATGGAACCCACTATTTCTTGTGCCAAAAAGCATTTGTTTTTATAATGGGCTACCCCACTAGCTGTTCAATAGGGGTGGTTCAGGCTTTGATCATCTTCTTTCCTTTTTTTTTTTTTTTTAGAGACGGGGTCTCGCTCTTGGTCAGGCTGGTTTCGAACTCCTGACCTTGAGCTATCCACCCGCCTCGGCCTCCCAGAGTGCTAGGATTACAGGCGTGAGCCACCGCGCCCGGCCCTGATCATCTTCTTTCAATTCCAAGTTTCCATTTTATAGGGTTAAGGCAATGAGAGGGATATTCGAGTTCATCCCAACTCTTGGTATTATGCTCATATAGCAATTATATAACTTCTCCTTCACGACTTATGCACAGGAGCTACAGGTGGACTTTATGTCACATACACAGATGAATGAGACCATCTGAATTTTAGAAGTATACAAGCTAAAGGGAAATATAAGTATGTCAGTAACTAGTAATGATATACGAATGAAATAACTACGTTAAAAGACTGAAATGAGGATGGAAGAGTGGCGACTTTGATTTGGGAAGGTTGACTTTGATCAGAAAAGGTTTCTCAGAAGTGGTGCCATGTAATATCCTTCAGTGTGAGTAGTGTTTTGATAGGGCGACAATGGCATTATGATCAGATGAAATTACCTAAGAAAGGCCTAGAATGTTGGATAATATGGCATTGTTGAGGAAACGGCATGGGCAAAGAATCAAGCTAGGGATTTTTAACTTTATTCTATAAGCAGCAGAATGCATCTCCAGTTTTTGAGAACAAGAATATCCTCCTCCAAATTTTGACTGAGAAATACAACTCTAGTGTCAGTGAGAAGGCTGACTTGGAAAGTTATACCTATCCACTGCTTCTTGATAGGGCTGGTGAGCTTTGCTTGGATATATCATGCTTCCATAGGGCCATCTGCAGCCAGTAGAAATTCAGTTCGGCCATTTCTTATGCCTTGGAGGGTCTTTTGCTGCTTGAGGCCTGGTGTCTCCCCATCAGTATCATTAACCAGGCTCCACTACTCCTTGTAATCCACAGAAAGGGCCAAAGTCCCTCCTTGCATTGTATTATGCTTGAAATACCCTTGAAGGTACACAATAGAAACATAGATAACTATTTATAAACCAAAAGGAAAAACCAGTAAAGCAAATGTATAATGTGCTAATGCCACTTTAATATTTAACTTTATTATTTGTGATGGTTTTTATGTATGTTTGAAGACCCATAAAATTGATTTTCTACCCGCTAGGGAATAAATGGACTATTTAAAACCATAGGCTCACAAACAAATCCCCTGAGGTGCCTGAGAGCACATTTCCCTCCCGATAATCACCCACAATTAAAGCAGATTCTTTCAGATACATAAATTAGAGCAGTAAAATGAGATGACTATAAATAGCACTGCTGTTCACACTGAAGGAATTGAGCTGTAAACTACTAATCCTTACCCAAAATATCTTGGTTCTGTGGTTGCAAGCACTGATAAGAATAGGTTATGGAATCACCAGATGGGAAGAAATCCTAGTCTAGTGCAAACTTCCAAACTAGCTTGGATCCAGTCTTCCAGAGGGACAAGAATCTGTCTTGTTCTGATCATCCAAATCAATAAGTGTCCACAGATTAGGCTAAAAAGAACTGGAAATGCTTGTGGGTGTTCCTCGTAGGTCACACCCGCACAGCACTCCTCCCCCAAGAGGTGAGAACTGGGCAAAGGCTGGCAGACCGCATGTGCTGTGGCGAAAGCTTAGGGACAGAGCATTTCTTCTTACCTGTGGTTGGGTTGCTTGAGGCCAGGTGGCGTACCTGAGAACTTCGTCTTGAAGAGGCTTCTGAGATGCTAAGTCTGAAATCAGGATGCCAACCCGGGCACCTGGGAGGAGACTGAGGCCCAAGGTATGGAATCAAAATAGGACAAATAGTCAAAATCAGGGTTTCTGAAGGGTTTGGGTGGACGGGATGAGCCCCTTTAAAAGATCTGGAGTGAGGTGCACCACACCTCCATTCGTGGATTAAGTACAGACAGTTCTTCCTAAGAACAAGTTTTCTTAACATGAATTGCTTGAAAGACAATTGGCTAATTAGGGAACATGTTTTGCCTAACACTGATATCTTTTGATTATAACATAACATAACAATAACAATCAAGAACTATCACCAAAATAAGAAAAATGAAAAAGCTGTGGCTCACACAGGCTAGGAATGCAGCACTGTTTTGTTGTGTGGCTGGCTGCTCATTTAACTCTGATTTCTTTTATCTCTTATGCCAATTTTGAGTCTTATTTGTAATAACAATGAAGGGGATAAGAATTGGGTAAGAGACTCTCCAGATCCTAACCCAATCACTCATGGAAACAACTATGTTGATAATATATTTTTGTTGTTGTTGTTGTTGCTGTTTTTTATTTCAGCATATTATGGGGGTACAAATATTACGGTTACGTATATTGCCCATGTTGATTTTTTGATAATGTGAGCTTTCCATAAAGTACAACTATTGCACTATAGCAGAAAAGACATTTTCATTTACATTTCTTGGCTTTGAATTTAATGCTATTAATTTCAAAAATATAGAAAATGACAAAAAGTGTGCTTGGGAAGACGCACCCTCAAGGAATTTATAACCCAGTTTAAATGAGGCCTGCCCATTTCTCCAACCAGTCAACCACACTTTTCTCAAGAAGCTAATTGTTTTTAATCATGTGTTAGAATTATCAAGTTTTAGAGATGGAAACAAACTCAGAAGTCGTCTGGTTCCAACAATCTTCTAATATGTCATTAGAATAATAGTAACAACCAGAGAGAAACTAATGTATGGAATATGAGAAGTCACGAGCAAAGGAAATGCTGAGGCCACAAAGAGTTTGAGCAGGAATTGCCAATATTGGGCAAGAGCTAGACAAGGAAATCCTCCAATGCATTCTGGAGATGAGATCAGAATAGGGAAGAGCCTCCTTCATTGTTTCATCTGCTGCTGTAAAGAAGCAAATCTTTACTCCAAAGATTTTGTACTCAGGATTCTCAGAAGAAATATTTTCACCAATTTTCTATATAAATGCCATTTCTTTCAATGACGTGTTTTTGCAACATAAATTATTGTATATTCCTTTGGGAAATGTGTCAATACCATTCTCATGGCTTACGTATTTGATGAGGAAGTATAGCATTCAACTCTACACGGTACATGTTAAAAGGATTTTATATCAGTGAACTGAGTTAGTAAATTAGAAGAATACTACATTTTGATCTCAGAATCTCAACTGTAATAAGCTATATCCAGGCATGTTTTGATATGAGACAGTTGGTGCTTTTATATATATTTCTTTTCACCAAGAGCAACAGGCTGGCAAAGTAGAGATTATCTCAGATATGAAGACATGAAAGTTCAGCCTAGGTAAGTAACCTTCCTGTGGTGAAATATAGCTAGATATTGACTGAGCAAGGATTTAAGCCAGATCTGATCTATTGCAAAGTCAAGAAAAAAATATGGAAGAAATAATTGTTTCTTTAACCTTGTTATTCATTTCATTTTAAGAGAAAATATTTCTCTTTACTTTGTTTTTAAGCTCCTCAACAGAGTCCTCAGTATCTTCAAAATTAAACCTTTGTACTCTAATCTAATCATTTCTTGTAAAATGAAATTCAATATTCATGTTGTCTCAATACCATCTAGAGAGTATTTTATATAAAACTCTGCAGAGATAGAACATCTACAAAAAAGCAATTTAATCTTTCTTATTTTAAAAGGTAATGCTAATTTTATTAATTTAATCATTTGACATTTAAAACATGAATCATCAATTTTTTTCATTATGAAACAATATAACCACATTATATTTTAAAAATGTAGAAACTAGAGATGAAAAAAATCAACTATAATCACACCAGCCTAAAAAGGCAACTGCTTGCATGTTGGTGTGACTTTTAAATTTCTCCTCATGAATAGTTCTTTTATGCATACTTTTCAAAGAGATGAATACATTTTGAATACAGAATGTCCCCTTTTCGTCTCTTAATCTTAACATATAAGAATTGGGAATTTAATCTTGACTCTTGTGTTAAAGAAAATAAGACTAGAAAGAGATGGTAGAAAGAAAAAAGAACAAAAAAGATGGTTAAAAGCTTCCTTCAGCCCTTAATTTGCTAAATTCTAATTTTTTCTGAAGTCCTCATTCTATTCTCAAGTATCACGTTAGTGAGCATGACAAGTAAGCTGTAGTTTAACAGAGTAAACCCTGCCATTGTGCTATAAGCAGAGTCCAAAAGTTCAACCAAGTGGAGTGAGGGGCAGTTATTGTGAGGTTAGCAAATGAACTGGGTGAGCCCAAAGCAGAGGGTGGGAAACAGTCACCAGTCATGTCACATCCGAACATATGGAGTCATGTTGTCCCCATATCTGTCTGTTTTGAAGGCCCCTTTTTAAGTATGATGTCAAAATAGGATCTGAACTACTAAGGAGGACGCCCCACATGTTCCCTTGTAGGGTATTATTATGGTCATTTTCCATGTCTGTTTAAGGTTTCATTTTCGATGCCTCCTCTAATTGGTTAGTAGTGGCTGCCTGGAGCACTGAGTTGAGAAGAATGCCAAGGTCATGTCTTGGCTCCTGGAAATCCAGTGCCTGCTGATTAATACCTTCTAGAAAGATTGTGGGAAGGAAGTATGTGGGTGTGAATACTGGGAATTGGCCTTATTGAGATTTAGGCATGTTAGTCTTATAGCTAATGAGGACATTCAGGGAGACCCCTCCAGAAAAGCAGAGACGGGGGCGGGGGGGAAAGTTGCCTAAAAGAATGGCCAAAGAGAATCTGGGAAAGTGAACAGAGCTGGTGACCAGAGTCAGGAAGAAATAGATTTATTCCATGGACTCAGAGTAAGCCAAAGACTAATGCCCTCAAAATTAATGGAGAACTGGGATCTCTCTTCAACTGGAGAGCTGAAACAGATCATGAGATCCACTGTGGTAATGGGTGAGAATAGACAAGCTTGCAGAATAGACTCCTACCATCGTGCCACGCAGCTGTGATGGGATGAGAATAAGAAGCTGAACGTCATCTAAAGCAGTAGTTCTTAATGCTGGCTGTATCTTAGATTCACTTGGGCAGCTTTATAACCCTAACTCTGCTTGGGGACCATCCCGGACAAATTAAATTATCTTTTGAGGGTGAGTCCAGATATTTTAGTTTAAAAGCTTCCCAGGAGATTGTGAGCCACTGGCAGAAAGAAAGAAGAGCCAGTATAGTGGTATTTCCAATTAATGAGGAGGGTCAGCAAAACCATCTAAAAGAGAAGAATAAAAATGGATTGTAGGGAAAGAATTTGAGAAGCCCTCTACCCTTACTTTCAACTAGTAGCCCATTGGCCTCCATCTTGGGCTATATCTAAAAGCTTTGAGGCCTAAAGGGAAAATTTCATTCAATACCTTCTCTAGCAAGTCTGGATTGAATGGAGAAGGTGGGCAGAAAGTAGGAGCTAGAGGTAGGAGAGGGAGAAGGGAGAAGGAAACATGGAGAAATAGCAAGAGCTATGGGAATGCAAGAGCTCTTCTAGTCTTTAAACATGTTTGTAACATACTCCTTAGGGTCTGGATGCATGAGAGAATCAGGTGAAGGAGATGGGGATGATTAACTTGGAGAAAAGAAGCCATAGGGACCATAATAACTGTTTTCAAATATATGAATGGGAAGCCACAATCACCTAATCTCCTGATGAAGTCAACCACATGCCAAATTCTAAGGCAAACAATATCCAAAACTTTTAGCATGTATGAAGCACGTATGACTTCTTTAATGTGGTTCCAGAGGCAGAATTAGGACTAGGTTGTTTAAAGTTCCAAGGGTACAGAATTCAACTCAACCCACAATAGAACTTTCTATGAGAGACAGTTTACAAGGGTGGAAGGACTTTAGAGTCCAACACACTGGGTCTATGTCCTGGGCCACCACTATTAACCATGTGAAAAATGTTTTTAAATTCTCTGAGATTGTGTATATAAAGGCCCTAGTACAATGGCTGGTAGTCACAACACAACATGGGCATTTTCCTGTTGCTCTAAAATTGATAACTGGAATCCAAAGCTGAAGGCAAAGAGGTATCAAGGACCAATCAGTAAATAATAAAGGAACAGGGACCAGACATTCCCTTCAGGGCTTATTACGAAGTAGCTGAATTTTCTCTGCTTCTCCAACCTGCATCTCTACCACCTGCTTCCAGGCCATATAAGCAGACAGGGGGTAGGGGAGCAAATTCTGGGAGGTCATTTGCATCCTTGGGGTGCTGCGTAGTGAAGAGATGGGTTTCCTGCTCCTCCTCATTCAGCAGTTGGAGGTGTGCTTACTCACAGAGGCCTGGTCACCTCTGTCCAATCCAACAGTGGAGGAGCAAACTGGAAGGAGAAAGCAGAGCAGAGGGAAGGGTTGGAGCGCTGCAGCTTCCATGCCTACCATTAACATTTGGGGAGGGAGGTGCGATTTTACTGTGGATCAAATGAACACTGTGGAAGGCAGCCAGGCTTGTGCCTGTCCCACCAGAATCTGAGAACTGGCCGCCAGGAAAGTGGACCCTGGTAACACAAAAACGAGCAGGGTGGATCACCAAGGGTAGGAGCAGGTGGTGGAGATAGTGAAGTGGGAGGTCCCCGTGGAGCCTCTGGAAAATCCACATGAGCGCTGAGGAGGAAGCCAGTACTGGATGTTTGCCGCAGAGAAGTCGCCAACAGCCAGCCTGCACTGGCCAGAGAGGCCTCCGACACCCCAGCCAGGTAGGAAACCCTGGCCTGTCTCTCCTGCCCTCTTCCCTGTCTCCACGGAGAGGAGAAATGCACAACAGAGGAGAGTGCTGCAGGGACAGGCACACCCTCCACCGCTGGGAAGACCCGCCTGGGCTAGGGGCTGGGGGGACATGGTCATTGTGTTGCACCGAGATGGAAGTTTTAAACTGGACTAGAGTGGATTGGGCTGTTTACCCCTGAAAGGGACTGGAACCCTGGAGATCGACCCAAGATGTTGTCAGCAGATACAACAGAGAGATTGTGAACGTGGCAGAGTTGAAGGCATGTGATCGCAGAGAAATAAAATCATTTCATGTCTGTACTTCCCATGAACTGGGATTGTTCAATGAACCAGATGTGGCAGCCACTATTTTTATTATCAGCGAAGTGGCAGCAGGCAAGACTGAAGGATGCAGCTTTGGGGAAATGCACTGCAGATGAATCACGGTGCGATTACGCGGGTGGGGCTTCCCCTGCAGGGACTGGAACTGCTCACTGCCAGCTGTCCTCAGAAGAGGTCAGTCCTGGGGCAGGAAATCAGAGCCTGGAGTCAGGCTGACTAGCTGTCCCAGGAAGACAGGCTCCTGAGGCCCTGAGGCCCTCCCTCCTAGAGGGGACAGGGCCTCTGTTCTGCACCCGCATTGACTTACTCTCCGTGTTCTGTTTCCCGATCATCGTCCCTGAAGCTTGTCAATGTCTCAGATATGTTGACTTCTGATGTCCTGAAGGGAATGAAGGGGAAAGGTCCAAAGCAGGCAGAGGAGGGTTGTCATTCCTGTCCTGAGGAAGGTGGCAGGATAGTGGCAGCAGCTGAGAATAGCCTTGCCCAGGAGTGACCATCTTGCAACCTCTGATCACATCAGCCTAGTGGCCAAAATAGTAGGACTTGAGGGATTGGTTATTGAATACACACGACAGGGTACCCTGATAGAGTCTCAAGATTCTTAAGCATAGCAGGTGACACTGTGGGCTAGGGGGTGTGGGCGGCACTAATTTATGTCCATAAAACTAAGGAGTCAAGTCATTATCACTTCAGTGACACCATAATTAGAGTTATCCAACAATGGAGCAAGCTCCTTGTCACTAGAAGTTCTTAGAGGATAAATATTTTCCTGTTAGGAAGTATTCTAAGGGTGTTCCCATGACATTTATTTATTCAACATTTATTTATTTTGCATTTACTGTACATCAAGCATCATGCTAAGTGCTTTACACACAATCCCTATTAATAGAGTAGTTTTATGAATGAGGAAACTGAGGCTTAGAAAGATAAATAAGTTGCCTAAGATCTTACAACGAATTAGTAGTAGAGACTCCAGAGATGAGTCCAGTGAGGGAGGATGACATAGTTGCAGAAAACGATTCCTTGATTACAGGTGGGCACAGATTGTTATGGGGGTGTACAACTTTGTGTGATGGCAGGGGACAGAGGGAACAATCAAGGAGGGCTTCTCAGAGGAGGTGCTTCCAAGGCTGAGTCCTAAAGTATGTGCAGGAGTTCAAAGGAGAAGGAGGAAGCACCCAGGCAAAGGGGCCAACAAAGTGATTCTCACAGAGAGAGTTCAGTAAACATTCCCTGAGTAGTTGAATGACAGCACAGGCAAAGACACCTAGCCAAGACACCACAGAGCTTTGGGGATGATGGGAGTGGGGGTGACACCACACCCATCAGCACAGAGTGCAAGGGGCAAGGCAGGGAGGGCCGTGAGCCAGATGGACACAAGCAGCTGTGTGGACGGGGGAGACGTTTGGAGGTTGTTTTCTGAGACTGGATACTGGAATGTCAGACTTCCGAAGGGGAGCGCTTCCAGATGGTGAGAAGACCAGTGAGTGACGGCTGGCTGGGAGTGGTGGCTGAAACGAACAGGTGTTGAGGGTCATTGGAGTTAGAAGAGTGCCCCAACATTTGGAGGCTAAATAGTTTTCCTACAACTCTAAGAATCTATAATTCTTTTAATTACCTGGCTTTTCTCGAAATGAATGGGTTTGTAAAATGCTTTGGTATCATTATGCAAAAGCTGGTTGCCTAATTAAAAGTTGCTATTTTACTCAGCCTTTTGCAAATACACTGCCAGGGTGTTACAATCAAAGCCTGTGATTTTTGTAATAGTACCAATTAAGCTTTTCAGTTTTGTGATGTGTGGACAGGGTGTTTATTTGCGACTCTAACACCTTTTAACCTGGTGCGGTGAAAGCACACAGGACCAGGTCATTGGTTCACATGCAACTGATCAAGCTCAGATACGTATCACTGTAAGAAACAAATGGCCCACCTAGCTTTAAAGACACAGGTAAGCAGCTTAGCTAGAAGCCTCTGAAAGCCTTATCAGCCACCAAAGGCATCTTTGTTGTTTGGAGAAATCTTGAGACACTTCCACCAGTCCCCTCTCTTTAGACACCTTCCTGGTAAGGGAGTGTGATATTTAATATTATGACGTATAAATATATATCGGCTTCAATCTACGGTTCCTGGCTCATAACTCCCATGGTCCTTGTTTTAATGTTGGGGTGCTTTAAGCCTCAGAAGCAGACCTCAGAAAACAGAATCTCTCTCTCTCTGACCTTCTCCTTTCCTCCTTTCAGCTGCTCTTTTCTCTCCCTAAGGCAAGAATCTTCTATCTTTCTTAGAGCTGGCCATAGAGAAATTCTCTGACTGAACTCGTCTGATTGTAGGTCAC
This sequence comes from Cheirogaleus medius, assembly GCA_008086735.1. NCBI lineage: Eukaryota > Metazoa > Chordata > Mammalia > Primates > Cheirogaleidae > Cheirogaleus > Cheirogaleus medius. The sequence continues at coordinate 33,523,969 of VBSM01001562.1, forward strand.
AAGACTCCCATTTTGGAAGGAGTCCTGCCCCATACCCTGGAGGAAGGAATGCTGTACAAAGAGGCCAAGAAGAATCTGAACAGACAGGCGTTGCTGGGGTTCCCCACTCGGCCTATTAGCATGTGATCATACCCTTTTGGTCCGGTCACATTTCTACACAGTTATCCATCACTGTCCAATGAAGTCTGCATAAAAGGCCCAAGAGCACAGGGTTTGGAGAGCTTCTGGACAGCTGAACACATGGAGGTCCCTGGAGGGTGCCATGAAGCTCCATGTCCCTTCCCCTACACCTCGCCCTGTGCATCTCTTCGCCGGTACCCTTTGTAATATCTTTTATGATAAACCGGTAAACATAAATAAGTTTTCCCTGAGTTCCATGAGTGGCGCTAGCAAGTTAATTGAACTCAGAGAGAGGGTCATGGGAACCCCAGCTTGAAGTTGGCTGGCCAGAAGTTGCAGAGGCCTGGCCTAGTGACTGGTGCCTGGGGTTGGGGGTGCAGTCTTGGGGACTGAGCCTTCCACTTGTGGAATCTGACGCTATCTCCGGGTAGATAGTGTGGGAATTGAATTGGAGGACACCCAGCTGGCGTTGGCTGAAGAATTGATTGCTTGTTTGATGTGTGGGGGAAAAAAACCACGCATATTTGGTTACAGCAGTCTTCTGTGTTAATTGTTGTTGTTGAGTGAGAGAATAGAGGAAACAGTTTGAGTTTTCTTTTCCACTCAGGGTGAGGCACAGGTGACAATGATCGATATAAAAAGACACGTCTGAACACGGTCCCATTAACAGAGCATGTCTAGCACTTAAGTCCATTTTTACCTTTGAACAACTGCCACTGTGGAGATCATGACCTCTTGCCACATGAACCTCCATATACCCCACTATTCTTTTGTTCCAAAAACTGAAAATCCCAACAATGTTTGAGAAACTTCTGTTTAAAAAGGGTTATTGCCAAATGTGCTCAATACAGCTTGACCTTTTGCCTTCTCCCCAATAAGAATGCATACAATTATAAATAGATAATTCAAGTGAAACTGAAAAGGTTCATTTTGATCATCAGCAAAGGCAAGGTGACAGAAATAGGTGATTGTCCTTGACAACTAAATTCAAGACTGTCTTTGTCAACTGTTACCTGTTTCTATGCAGCTCTATGGCTTCTGGGAGGAAAAAAATTGTTCAGGGCAGCACAGAATCCCCATCATTTTTTATATCTTCTGGATGAGACTGGAAAAGATGATCTTAAGGGACACAATCCTGTCTCAGTTTCAGTCCTGAGCTAGAATCCTGTTGGTGCTCTGGTTCACAGCTGCACGCCTTCCCTCCTGCTCGCTGGCGGAGGTCGATTGATCCTAACTCTATCATTTGAGAAAAACATTTCCAGCCTTAAAAAAAAATTGGCCTTCAGTTTCAACTTGTGGTGAATTTTTATGGTTGAGGTACAAAGGCTAAAAGACCGAGGGGAGCATGAGGGGTTCAGAATGGAAATACTGACTGCTTTCTGACATGACTAGTGCTGACAAGCATCTACTCCGGTCTCACAGATGCAAACGCGAATCTTGCACTTCTGAGTTTCTTGTGGGCTCCTCGGTGAGAGAGATTGCAGAAGTGCTGACTTCACTGGAAATTCCCTGATAAAAAGACCCTTACTAGCATTCTGAAAATTGGGTCTCCGGGCTCTGATACCTCTCATTGACCATCGAAATAGTGCATTCTTGACTAATGTAACCTGCTAGAAAGAAGAGAAATGAACCTTTTCCCTTAACCCTATGACCACTTGGGAGGAAGACAGCACCTGCCAGGGCATAGGTGCTTCTCAGAGAGTCATCCAGTGTGTAAGAAGAAGGATCTAGTCCCAACGAGGCACAGCAAAGGCCTCTACATACACATAGGCTGGTATTCCCAAGTGTCTTCTGCCTTTAGACAACATTTCTTGGAAACTTGGAATAATAAAGCTTCCATTATTTTGCTCTTTCAGGAAATGATTCACAGTATTTCCAAAATCAACAGAATCTGTCTCATACAGCAGAGTATTTGAATTCCCAAAGCAGGAATTGCTCTCTGCAGACCTCTGCAATCTCCCCGTTCATTAAGTTTATGTCTGTTAGTCTCTCACTTGCCAGTGATTCTGGCACTTTGGCCCCAAATAAAACAAAAGAGAATTTTTTCAAATTTAATTTTTTAAATGAAAAAAATAAAATAGAATTTCTAGGCTCCCTGCAGCACAGCCAGGGCCTGGTTCTGTCTTCTGGGAGAGGAGATGATGCAGAGGAGACGTGTGCGGGGCAGTGGAAAGAGCGCCGGCAATTAGACTCATCAGATCTCGGCCCCGGATCTGCTGCTTCCTGGCAGCAGGACCTTGAGTTCATCCTGTAACCCCTGAGCCTCAATTTCCTCAATTATAAGAATTGTAGCACTGCCTGCTGGAGTTCACAAGAGATCAGAAGACCTAACATTTTCAAAAGAAATGTGAAAACCAAGATGTCAAACAAAATATCATTGTGTGCACTGATATTTGGAAACTGGGCACTTTCTCATTTAATGGATAGGATGCTACCTCTGGGTGACCACGGGGCAGGTTTCCTTGAGCTGGGCAAAGCATTCCATTGCAGAATCCCTCTACGTGGCTGTGGGGTTGCAGACGTTTGTGATCAGCGAAGTTCCCCGTATGGTCTTCTGGAGAAAAATCAGGGCTGTTCTGAGGGTTCTTAGATGCCAAAATGCTTCAGAAATATTCTGTCCTGTACACCCTATATACACTTATTGCTTGTATTTAGACCCCGTGGAACTTGAATTTCTTTTATTAAAATTCTAACATCTTCAAAGTGGTTGGATCCTGTTAGCAAAGAGGCAACGGAGCTATTTATACACCCAACAGCCCTCAATTCATTATGCCTTCGGAGGTAGATGCTGGGTTGTGCCGACCACAGGACTGAAACCCTGACCCAGTTTTCTAGAAAGTTGCTCAATTCCTTCTTCCTTCCCTAGGAACTGCTTACAGCATTGCTTGCCCTCAGTTTAAGGAGCTGTCAGTGCCTAGTGGGAGTGGGAAGGCCAGACCTCCTGGCCTCATTTAGGATCTTTGAAGAGCTATCTAGCTCTGGAGCTCTCTGTGGGGTTGGTGGAGGCCTTTGCTGAAACTCCTTCATCGTTCATGTGAACCATTTTCCCTCTGCCCAGTGCTGTTTCCCTTCCTTCCATGTGAGTGGCATTCCTAGGAGCTCGCCCATGCTACGAGTATGCGTGGCAGCCTGAGACTGCCATCCTTTCAAACACCTGCTTACAAGTTTGGCCCTTGGTTTGCATCTGGGAACTTGGATTTCAGTAGGGTTCATACCATTCCCAGAATGGATAAAAGCAGATCACTGTGCCTAAACTGTTTGTTGAAACGATGTGGTTTATGCTGAACACCTGCTTTCCTTCTGGCAGTCTGGAATTTTGGTACATGCAAGGCCAAGGAGCCCCCCATGAAAACCCTAAATAAAAAACTCTAATGAGCTTCCCTGCTAGACGTACTTCATACGTGTTGCTACACATGTCTTGTGTGACTCTACTGGGAGAGGACTCTTGTGCCTGATTTTCTCCAGACTTTGTCCCATGCACCTTTGCTGATTTTTCTTGATATCCTTTTTCTTGAACGCCTGACCTCAAGTGATCCTTCCTCCTCGGCCTCCCATAGTGCTAGTATTACAGGCGTGATAAATTATAGCTGTGAGTACAACTGTATACTGGGTCCTGCGAATCCTCCTAGCAAATCATCAAACTCCTCAACAAACTTTCTGTATGCAAATCCCCATCATCTCAGAAAACCTGACCTATGTCACCCTGCTCCTTACCTCTTACCCGATATCTAGTCTTCCTTCCAGCTCAGTTTTAGTTAATTGTACCACCACTCTTCCAATGCCCTAATCTTAGAATCTCAGAATCAAAACCTTCCCATCCGGTTGACTAAGTCCTTCCAAATGTATCATTGTCATGTCTCCCAAATGTGTCGTCTGCACTCACGACCGTCATTGCTGTGATTTAGACCATCATACTTTCCATCTGGACAATTGCATCAGTTCCCCATTGTTCTCTTCCCAGTCACCCACTGATAGAGTGCTGCCAAATTAATCCTCCCAATGCAAACCTTGGAAAAAGTGAGTTTCTAGCTTTAAAACCAAAACAACTTCTGTTTTGTTTTGTTTTCCCATTGATTTCAGAATAAAGTTATACTTCTTAGCAAGGCATTCAAGGCCTCCATGAACTGGCCTCAGCCACTTAACCAGTCTTTTCTCTTCTGCTCATGGTACTATACCTTTTAGCCAAATGAAACCTCACACTGCTCACCAAGCAAGCCTTGTGTCTTTGTCTCCTTTTTCCTTTATTATGCTATTCCTTCCTTCTCAAAAGGTCCCTTACCCATCTTCTGTTATCAGGAGTCTATCACTGTTTTCAATGCCAAACTCCTTCAAGAAGCCTTTTCTATAAAACCTTCCCAATCTACCTCCTCAAGGAAGAATTAAAGTCTTGTCCTATGCTCTTCTACAGGACAAACAGATTATTGTGTCTTTTCTATCCCCTTTTGATGTGGAACACCAAGGCTTCCCTTCCTTTCCTTTCAGCTGGATCAGTAGATTTGGCTAAACAAGAGCTAGAGGAAATTCTTGGGCAAGAGTTTTTATTCTTATGGTAGAGAGAACCACCCATAGTTTATAAGCTGTGCGCTCTGGACCAGTGGTCTCTAAATGTTCTGGATAATGTTCTCCTAAAAAAACTGAACATGCATCTTCAACTTTATGTGAACTTATTTATATATTATAAATATATAATATATATACTTATTTGTACTTATTATTTAACTACTTATGTGTACTTATTTATATATTATACACATGCACATATACCGATATTTTATGTACATCAGAGAACACACAGGTAAATAGTAATTCTCAAAGGATGAGATAAAAAAATAGATGTAGAAAGTTTAAATGTTTTGTTGTCCCATGCCCCAGGGGATCCTCTTACACAGAAGTGTGTGCCCTGTTTCTGGAGTACCCTGCTTACCAGTTCCGAGACTCTGTGCATTCAGCTACCCCCTTCATGACCTCCCTGTCTCAAATCAAAAGACATTTCTCAGTTGTGCTATGAGGACAGCTAGGAAATATTAACTTCTTTGTGGCCAGAGTGAAAAAAGGTCATCTTTCTCAAGGGAAAGGTGACTTTCACAAGCAGAGCAAGGTCCTTGTGGTTTAGATGCCCTTTTATTAGCCAGAAATTGTCCAAAAGGAAGATGAGTTTTATTTTTGTTAAAGAAGGCAGGATATCCAGACTGTCCCTAAAGACTTTTGCTGTTGTTATTTTTGTTGTTGTTGCTGGGTGGTTGTGTGTTTAAATCACACCCTCTTGATATGCTCCATGATTAGGAAGACTTTTCAAAAATTTAGGCTGGACTGCAGGCAGGTTGAGGCAAAATATTTCTCCCCTAGTAATGACAGATCCAGCTTGATAATACAGAACTTTAAAAGGTAATGACCTTAAAAAAAATGTGAGGCTCTCAGCTCACTTCTGCTGTCACAAGAGACTCTTGAGCAAACCAAGTGGAAAAACAGGAGTACAAGAAATATGTAAAGGAGGGTGGTATAAAAATAACTATAGAAAGGTTTTGGGGAAATATGGTCAAACGCATATAAGGCATAGAACACATATGTGTCACTGAAAGAAAACATATTGCAAAAGAACATTTACACAACTATGGATTTAATAAGATCTTTGACTTGAATTATTAAGGAAAGAGAGCCCAGAAAGGCAAAAAATTGCTGCTGTACAATAAATCTTTGGGCTAGCATTTTGGAACACTTTCTCCACATGATTTTAATGGGATTACATTAAGATTACCATCAATTAAGACCTTTGTATTTCCAAAGGGACTCTCTTTCCACTTCTGCAGCATAGCTTATCAAACAAGTGTTACTGGAAACCACTACATTAAAGTCATTACAAACATATAGCTGCCACAATGACTCCAAAAGGCAAGCTCAGCATCATTAATTGCCATTTCACACACCCCACACAAACAGGGATAAAGGCTGGCTTCGCTTCACATTTTGGCTTTGAGTATAAAGTTCCAAACCCAATCAATCACCAGCCCATTACTAGGAATGAATGATTTGAGGTTTAAAGTAAAATGTACCATTTTCTGGGGAAATTTCATTTCAATGAATTTCAAAATAAATGGGATACAAACGATATATAATTGCTTTCTTCTCTGCAGTAGTGCTGGTATATTCTATGCCCATCTGAGTTCTCCAGGCATAAGCCTTTACCTTGGACACTGATCTATTTTCACATGGCTCCGGGGAGGTAGTGGGAGAGAGGAAGTGGAGAAAAGCCTGTCACACTCTTTAACAATCACTCCAGTGCATTACAAAGCAGATGCAAATGATGATGGTGCATGTGAGGCTGCTGGGTTGTGCTGTTCTTGCACAGCAAAACTTGGGTGCACATAAGCAAATGTACATCAAGTTGTACAGGTAATTAATATAGGTGCTTTTGCCTTTTCTGCAACTATTTAAATGTAATAATGTAGGAATGTAGGAATTTAAATGTAAAATAAAATCACAGGATATTTTATCCAATAGTTGACTTTCCTGGAAATGCTACAGATATCTTGGAATGCAACTAGTCAGTTAATACAGAAAGAGTATCTGAAAAAGCAGCCTTTTTTATGTCTCTCTAAAGTAGATGTATAGTGTGTATTTTAATCTTTCATTTGGTTGATCTTAGATCATATACAGAATGCAGAAAGTACCTCACTTATTCAACAGCTGGTGAGCCCAGAAAAGAGACACATCAAGATTTGTAAGTTTTTCTCCAGTTCTAGGAAAAGAGTAATGTTTGATATTTGTAACTGAGGCCAAGTTTGGATAAATGGGTTAAATATGCAGCTTAGATATTTTGATTTTCTGATGGCATGCAAAGCTGCCGATAATACCAAGAAAGGAAACACCAAAGTATAGATTGTAACTAAGAAGTGAAATTACAACTAAGAGAGATCAGCAATAAAGAAATAGGGACATTTTGAAGCAGGAGTCCTCAGTCAGCTAATTAGAACTTGCCAGTGGCTCTTGGGGCCCCGGTCCGTAGATTTGTAAGCCACTTGCTGTTACTGTGCTTTTTTCTTCATCCACTGCCCATGCTTAGTGCCCTCTCTCCATAATTTGCTGAGCTTCCTACTAGGAAAGGGAAAACAACCTGTATGTCTCTGTTTGTGCTGCTATAACAAAATACCTGAGACTCTGAGTAAGTGAATAGAAATGTATTTCTCAAAGTTTTGGGGATCAGGGCGCCAGCAGGTTGAGTGTCTGATAAAGGTCTGATCTCTGCTTCCAGCATGGTGCCTTGTTGCTGCATCCTCTGGAAGGGAGGAACTCTGTCCTCACATGGTGGGAGAGGTGAAAGGGCAAGAGCTACTCCCTTCGACCTTGAGCCCTTTTATAACGGTGCTAATCCCACTCATCAGGTGGTGCCCTCATGACTTAATCATGTCCCAAAGGCCACACCTCTTAATGCTGTTGCATTGAGGATTAAGTGAATTACATGAATTTTAGAGGGGACACTGTCATTCAAACCATAGCACCATCTATTACATTTTATTTACATTATAATTATGATGAATAAATTCACTACAAAGTATAAGGGAAGATATTAGATATCAAATTTGTCTGAAACTTCTAAATAAACTATTTTGAAGTTTTAATGATAAACTTCAGCTAGCTTCCATTAAACGTAACTTATTTTATGTTGTGATTTAGGCTTGAAATGGCTACATTATAATTCTTATCACTGTTCTTCAATGAAGAGCTCTTCAAATTCTTGATAGTCACTATTAATAAGAAACAGTTCACAAGTGGGTGGTAGAAAAACTTTTAAAATAACAATTTAACACTACCATTGAACACATATTTAAAAGCTAACAACTCTTCCTTTTCTTCACTGACAAACATAATGTTGACATTTCTTGTGATTCATATGAATGGTTTTTTTAATTCCATCAAAAATTTTAAAATCAAGTTAATGCGTTTCTATCATACCTACACGGTCAGCATAGTTACCCTGCAGCTAGCTTAGATGTTCCCAAAAGGACACAATGGCTGCAAATAGATGGAAGAAATTAATAAATGTGATACTAGAGATTTAGGGAACAGTGGGTCAGGAATGAGAGCAGCCAGAAGCCCCCACCTGGGTTCTTCAGTCCCACTCTCTCTGCTCCTTGGGCGCCCAGAGCACAAACTCCCCCAGCAGGACACAGCCTCCTTACTCATGTGGAGTCCCTGTGGGAACACTCTAAGTGTCAGGCTGGAGATGGTGTCGGTGGTAAAGCATCTCTTTGGTTGCAATCTTTGCATCATGGCAGAGCGGGGGATAAATGATGTGGTTCTGCATGCCATCTGCAGGAATCTTGGGGCACACTATCATGCCTCACTCCACTAAAGCATCAGTATCTCACATTACAATAATATCCACTTGTGGCACACAAATTGGGCAGCTCTACCCTCAAAACCAGCAGGAACCACATACTTTTGCTAATTTGTTACTCAGCAATAGATAATGAATGCAATCAATTTTCTTCAGTGGGCAGAACTGAAGAAAGCATCTGATAGCCTTTCACGGGATACCAGGAGCTCATCAACTATATGATCATGAGATCATTTGAAGAACACCAAGTTTTGAAAAGTTGAGAAGGAAATCAACAGTAACTCTCATAGCATCACTCTTTCTTCTATTTCATTCCTATATTTAGGTTTGCGTTTGATAATTCATAAATATAAATGCCTTGCAATAGATTTGGTGACAAATAACCAAACAAATACAGCCTTAGGAAAAAACACCGAGACACTGCATATTGGTTTGCTGCAAAAAAGATAGCTGGGTTTTATCTTGGAATGCTTCTTTATTGAAACGGAGCTAAAAATTTTTAAATAAAATTTAAGGTAATTGCTTACTCAAAACAAAGCAGTATTTATTATTAAAACACTAGAAAATACAGAAGAGCCCCCAAAAGAAAATTAAAATTTTCTATTATCCCTCCTCCTGAAGATAATCACTACCAACATTTTGGTGTATAGGCGGTAGATGCAGTTTTGTGCTTTGCCCTTCTCTTTGTTCCTGGCTAAAATATTTGCAGACCTGGTGGCTAGATTTCTGGCAACCTCTCAATGGCATAAATGAGGTTCTCATTTTAAGCATGGCATGAGAGCTGGAAGAAAGATAGGATGGCTATGAGTCTCAGAAAACATCTTAAATCACCCAGCCTGAACTACCTACCTCCAGACTCTTTCATGTGTCAGAAAAATAAAGTCTTAATTTGTTTAAGCCTTTATTTCAGGTTTCTATTATTTGCAGTCCAACATAATTCCTGATACCGTGGCTAAGATAAAAATATGGTGATTTTTTTATTCATGAGATAGCTGCTTTGATGAGATTGTGTCAGGTTTACGTTGATGGCCACTGCTACTATTCTTACAACAAACAATGAACAAGCACATGCTGTGTAACTGATATCTTGCCGGGTTCTGCTTAGGGCACACAAGATGCATCAGGGACAGATCACACTTTCAGACGGATTATACACTATCTACCAAAGTGAAGTTATGGACTAACTTGGGAGAATGACAATCTCAAGAAACAGTAATAGAAAAGAAATAAATCATTCTGTAACGAACAGATCAAACGTGACTCAAGGAGCAGTAAAAAACAGTGATGTGAAAAAAGTCTAACCTTAGAAATGATCAAACAGATTTAGACATGGAAAATGGTATTTTCCTGCCTAAATTAGACACCAAACTGTATTTCAATGGGATTCTTATTTGTGTTGCAAATGTTACTTGTGCCACTTGCTCATATATTTGGGGGTAGTTTCTAATATTAATAGATGAGGGGAAAACTTGCATATAGTCTGAATTATCTTTAAAATCCCCCCAAATCACCATAATGTACAGTCCACAGTATCTTTATCATCAGGTTTGGAATAGGTCACTGTCACGTGGGGACCAGATGAAGTTGTTGTGTATTGGAGCCATATTAAACAAGAAAAATGTATCTTTAAGTACTAGAATCACACTCAGCTTAGCTTATGCTTAAGGCTTGCTCATGCTGCAGCACCCTGTGGAAACTGAGATACTCTGGGGCATATCTCATATCATTTCTTATGTCATGGTCACTCCAGTGCCTAAGCATATGCAGTAGAATGGAGAGAAGAATAGTTCTCACTGTGTAAATTATTCTTTTTCTTTTTGTCTCTCATGTGTAGCTAAATTTACATAAGTTAAGTGTGTGTATGATACACCTCCTCTGTATTTATATAAGTCCTAATTGTCCAGCTGGCAAAACTTCAGAAAGCCAACAGTTTTTATTGTACACCTATATGACCGAAGCCACCTTTAAAGGTGTTACAGATTGCCAAAGACCAATGGTAACTTGGTAATTTGCATGATGGACTGATAAGGATTTTTTTTCTTGCATCTTGTGTAGTATGTGTGCTGGGTAGTGAAAGATAAGAGGAGAAATGAGAGGTCTCCTTACTACCAATGGCCTTATCCATCCTTGAAATCCTTGGCTCTTGGCTTTGATCCCTTGAGTTTGCCTGGTTAGGTCGCTGTGATTATCTGACCCAGCCACTAGGTGAGCCAGATTGCCCAGGTACATTCTGACACCTTCTGTCAATTCTTAGTAAATTGAAGAGGTGCAGAAACTTATTTAAGCATTAGGGGACTGTTTAGGTGGGGCAAGAAATAGTTCCTGAAGCATAAGACTGTGAGGAAAGATGACCCAGTCTCAAAAATCTCTCAGCAAAATATTAGAAAATTTAATTAAACAATGTAAAAAAGATTAATATATCACAACCAAGTGTGGTATACCCTGAATACAAGGCTGGTTCAATATTTGAAAATCTATCAATATCATCCTCCATAATAACAGTCCAAAGAAATCCACATGATCATATCAATTGAAGCAGATAAAGCATTTGAATAAATTCAACATCTACTCCTGACTTTTAAAAAAACTCTCAGAAAACTAGGAATAAAAAGCAACTTTCTCAACCTAATAAAAGGCATCTATGAAGCAAACCAACCAAATGAACGAACATCATACTTAATGATGAAAGACTGAATGCTTATCTGCCCAAATCAGAAACAAGGCAAGAATATTCCCCTCTCAACACTCCTCTATCTTACATCTTAGGAAATAAACAAATAAATGGCATATACATTAGAAATAAATAAATAAAATTGTTTCTATTCATAGATGACACAAATGTCTATGTAAAAAATCCTGAAGAATCTATAAAAAAATTCCTAAAGCTATTAAATTAATCAAGGTTGCAGGATTCAAGGTCAACATACAAAAACCAACCACAATTCTATATGCTAGCAGTGGGCAATTGACAACCATAATTTAAGAAAATAAACCCAAAAGAACTCCAAAAATGATATAGTTAGATATAAATCTAGCAAAATCTGTATAGGATCTGTATGTCAAAAAATAAAAAATGCTAATGAAATAAATTAAAGCAGATCTAAATAAATGGAAAAACATACCATGGTTATGGGTTGGAAGAGTCAACATGGTAATTAATGGTGTCAATTCTCCCTTAATTGATCTATAGGTTTAATAAAGTTTCAATCAAAGATCACCAAAATTTTTTGTAAATATGGATAAGCTGATTTTAAAATGTATATGGATAGGCAATGGAACTAGAATGCCTAAAATAATTTTGCAAAAGAAGAATAAAGTTGAAGAAATCACATGACACAATTTTAAGACTTATCATAAAGCTATAGTAATCAAGATAATGTGGTATTGACAAAGAGACATACAGATCAATAGAATACAATAGAATCCAGAAAAAGGCCCACACAAATATGGTCAATTAACCTTTGACAAAAACACAAAGCAATTTAATGGAGAAAGGATAGTCTTTTCAACAAATGGTATTTTTTTTATTTCAGCATATCATGGGGGTACAAATATTACGGTTATGTATAT
>VBSM01001562.1:33536093-33571242 GCA_008086735.1 Cheirogaleus medius
CATGAACAGAAATTTTTCAAAAGAAGACAGAATAATGGCCAACAAACATATCAACAAATGGTATTGCAACCATTAGAATGCCTACATTTCACACACTGTTAAAAAAATTAACTCAAAACTGATTATGGATCTAAATGTTAAGGTTAAAACTGTAAAACTTTTAGAAGATAATACAGGAAAAATCTTGTTGACCTAGAGTTAGGTAAAGAGTTCTTTGACACTAAAAGCACAATCTATGAAAGAATACATTGGCTGGGCATGGTTGCTCATGCTTGTAATCCTAGCACTTTGGGAGGCTGAGGCAGGAGGATTGCTTGAGCTCAGGAGTTCGAGGTTGCAATAAGCTATGATGACACCACTGTACTCTACCCCAGGTGACAGACCAAGACTGTTTCAAAAAAAAAAAAAGGAAAAAAGAATACATTAATAAATTTGATTTAATCAAATTAAAACCTTTTCACTTTGAAAGACACTGTTAAGAAAATGAAAATGCAAGCTATAGACAGGGAGAAAATATTTGCAAATCACATATCTGACAATAACTTATATCAAGAATATAAAAAGAACATTCAAATTCAAGTGTAAGAAAACATCAACCCAATTCAAAATTTTCACCAAAGAGCATATATAGATGGAGACTAATTAGGCAAAAACATTTTCAACATCATTAGCCATTAGGGAAATGCAAATTAAAGCCATGATGAAATACTACTACATACCTCTGAGAATGGCTAAAATAAAAGACTGGCAATACCAAGTGCTGATGAGAGCATAGAGAACCTGGACCGCTTGTACATTGCTGGTGGGAATGCAAAACGACACAATCATGTTGGAAGTTTGGCAGTTTCTTACAAAGCTGAACATAGGTTTACCAATTAATCCAGCAATTGTGCTCCTAGTTAATTACCCAAATGAGTTGGAAATGTATGACCTCACAAAAACCCACACACAAAATATTTATAGCAGCTTTATTCATTATTGCCAAAAACTAGAAGTAATCGAGATGTCTTTCAATAGGTGAATGGATAAACAAACTGGATCATTCATTCAAAAGAATATTTTAGCACTGAACGTAATTAGAGCTGCTCCACTTTTTCCCATTTTACTTCTAGTAGGCAGTCGGTTTATAAATGAAATAAACTATAAACTGGTGGCTTAGTTAATTCAGGCTATTCATGAAAAATCTCTTTCTCATCTGTGTTTCTATTACTTTGTGTGTATCTCTATCAGTGTGAACTTCAAGTGAAAGGAAACACAAAATAACACTGGCTTAAACAGGGTAGAAATGTATTTCTTTTTCATGTAAATGAGGTTCTAAGTTAAGTAGTCTAGGCCTGGTGTGGCAACTCCGTGGTCCCCAAATTCTTTAAATCTTACCACTTTGCTATCCTCACATTGTTGCTTGTTGATCCAAGAAGAATGCTCAAGCCATGCATTGGTTACCTACCAAAGTGGAACAAAAACTTAGCTACTTAAAACAGCATCCATTTATTATTTCACAGTTTCTGTAGGTCAGGAACTTATCTGGGTGGCTTATCTGGGTGCCTTTACCTAAAAGTCTCACATAGAGCTGCAATCAAAGCATCTTCCTGTTAGGGACAGAAAAACAAGTGACAGGTAATGGAAATCAGAAAAACAGAAAGGAGAAAGCATTTACAGAAAAACAATAAGGAGGAAATGGTTGTAGAAAAATAAAAAGAGGGAACAGTTATTTCAGTCTTAAAGAATGAGATAATTAGGCCATGAAACAAAGACCACCAGGGAATGAAAAAAACATCATAAACAGTTATGGAACTTTCCCTGCAGTACGTATAACAACCTTGAAATCATATCCATCCCTGGAAAGAATTCAGTCCCCAAAACAGTCATGTATAGTTATGAATAATTATAACTAACCTTTACCTAAACTACTAACATATAAAAAGAAAAACATAGAAGAAGACAGTGTTCTCTCCACACACAGGATAGACCCACTTCCCCTTAGGAAATGTACTTTCGCTTTGCACCCTTTAACTTTCCTTACAGTAAATTCTTCACACATACTTGCTGAGTGCCTGTCGTCTCTCCCTCCATTGCACGGGCCAAGGCTTGTGATTCCTCCAAGCCCAGAGCCCAAGAACTGGGGCAACACTTCAAAATTCAGCCATGAACTGAACTGTGACATTCTGGTGCTGCATTCTCATCTGAAGGTTTGATTAGGAAAGGATTTACTTACAAGCACAACTATTCTCTAAGACATTCTTCATTTTTCATGAAAAGTAGAAAGTGTTTGCAACTGAATGGTCCTCTCAGTATGTTTCCTGCCTGTAGAATACGAGGGTTGGATGGCCTCATTATTTTGTACTGTTTTTGTCTCTTTCAGCCAAATTGGTAGTGTCTTAGCAGATATAAATCTCTCAGAAACTTTGTAGACTTCTTGTGAATCTCTTTGGCATTCACTCCATTAGACAAAAGCCACACCTACTAAATCTTTTCTCTACCTTGTGCTCCTGTAGAGATTTAGAGGGGCAAATTCTTAAGCTCCATTGAGGCCCTAGTGTTTGATTAAGATCTGTGAGGTACACCCTTAATCCTTTTAAAGGGCCCACTGTGTAATTGAGTAGTATTCCAAGGAACCATCTTTAATCTTTGAAGATTTTAACAAAAAAAGTTTGCAGTCATACTCTTGGCTTCATCTTTAGACCTTTTCTCCTGGCAATGCCCTGGATTTGAATTTTACTCAAAACCATTTTGTAATTTTTATTAACTTTTGCTGTCTGAAGAAACTGAGAATTTTCAAAATTCTCAGCTTAACAGTACTTCTCTCACTTTATCTCTTTCCTTTCACATCTTACTATAAGCAGCAAGAAGCAATCAGGTTGTACCTTCAACACTTTGCTTGGAAATCTCCTTAGCTAGGCCATCAAGTTCATTAGGCATGTTCTCTGCTTGCCATGTAACTACAGACGACAGCATTGCTAAGATGTCTGCCACTACATGACAAGGATTTCCATTTCTCTGGTGTTCCTCACTTCCTTTTGAGTCTTCACCACCAGCATCCTCAAAGTCCAAATTTCTATTAACAGTTGCTTCAAGGAAATTTAGGTTTTCTCTAACATTTCTTCTCAAAATCCTTCTGGCCTCTACCCATTTCTTGGTTCCAAAGCCACATTCACATTTTTAGGTATTTGTTATGGTCGCACTCCATCACAGCACAGGAGTCAATCAGAGAAGAGGAACTACTACACCAACACATATGCACACATGCAAAGAGATTTGATTTTATTTAATTGTGGGAGCTCATTAAGCAGTCTCTATAAGGCTGTTGTCTTCACATCTAATGCTGGAGCTTGAAGTCCACAAGGCACGCAGAGTCAGGAAGCAATGATAGGGATCAAGAACAAGTCAGAACCCATAAGTATGAGATTGGAGCATGCTATGATTTGAATGTTTGTCCCCTCAACAACTCATGTGGAAATTTAATTGCCTATGTGACAGTACTGGAAGGTGGGACATTTAAGAAATGTTTATCTCATGAGGGCTTCACTCTCATGAGTGGACTAATGTTGTTATTATGGGAGTCGGTTCGGTATCATGGGAGTGGGTTTGCCTCCCTGATTTGCCCTTTTGCCACAGGATGATGCAGCAAGAAGGCCCTCACAAGATGTCAGCCCCTTCATCTTAGACTTCACAGCCTCTAGAATCATGGGCCAATAAACTTTTGTTCATTATAATTACTCAATCTAGGGTAGGTAGCCTGTTACAGCAGCACAAAATGAACTAAGACAGAGTCTCATGAGAGCAGACTAAAACCTTTGCCAGTTCTTATTGCCTCTTGGTGGCATGAGTATCCTGCAAAAGCCAAGGCTCACTGTCGCAGCTAAACACAACACACATGACTCAGTAGTCAGAAGCTGAGGGAGAATCCAGGGGAAGATGGAGCAGTTGCTGCCTCATACCAATAAGATGAGTCAGCAGATCAGTGACAAGGTGTGAGAGCTACGAAATGGCGGCGGCCCTCTAACTCTCCTGTAAGAATCTCCCTATGGCCTCTCTCAGTGGAAACACACAGGAAGGGGAACTCTAGAAAAGGAGTTCAGCCAGCTAAGTGGACACTTGAACAAGTCACCATACACTGTCATATCTGCAGGCCAGCCCGTGGGAAGGAAGAAGGAAATGAAGAAGTGTTCACCCTCCTCTAATTGAGAACACTTCATCAAAGGGATACTCCACTTTAGTGTTAAGGACAGTTTTTAGTTCCAATGTGTTTAAAAAAAAAGAGATATAAAAAATTTGAATCAAATATATTAGAGAGTGGCAACATAGAGTTGAAAAATGTCAAGTTACATTCTAAGAGTGACAGGTGAAACTTCACATCAAGGTCTACGGGGCCCTTTCTTAAAATTTTATGGATTTGACTAGAGTTCTGCTTTATGTTCATTTAATATCTGTAAGAGTACACACACTCTTTTTCTCTCTCAAACTGAAAAGCAGAGCTTTAATTAAAAACTGATATTACAAAAAGAAAGTCATTTGAGCAGCAGTTTTGAGCAGCCTCTGAATTCTAACACGCATTCTTGCTCTTTGAACCTTTGCTCCCACACACCAGCAGACGCCGTCTTAAACACACGCCCCCACTTCGCACCCACAGGGCAGCCTCTCGCCCGCCCCGCACGCAGAGTTCTGACACATTTGCTCTACCTCCGTCATCTGAGGGAGATGGAGTGAAGGAGAAATGAAAGTCAGGAGCACAGATGCGTGATATATAAACGTGTGTACTATACAAAACCTATGGGGAAAAGCCTTCCATGAAATAAACAGCATTAATTTATTTCAGAAAAAATATAGCCAGTTCTTCTAGGCCAAATTCATGATATTACAAGTGAAGATTGTGATTCAGAGTTTAATTCAAGTCATTTTTGATAACAATATAGCTGAACAAAAACAATAAACTGATGATTTCTTAAGAAAAGGATATAAGACAGTGCTGCTGAATTAGCTTCCATAGTCCTAAAAAGAAGAAAATAACAGTTTAAAATTTTTTGATGTTCAGGAAGACTCTAAATTTAACGCACTAGAGGTTTTGCCTTGGAGCCTGAAGCCTTTCTGGTTCTACACTATATTTAGATTTAGGTGGACACGATTAGATCAAAAACCAGATTTTTAATGTCCACAAATATGGAAAATCATCAGTGCTACTTCTATTAATAAAAACAGCCAGGAACTGTGGCACATCCAAAATTGCCAAGCAAGGTAGATGTTATAAAGTCTCTGAAAGCAGCAGCCATGGACTGTGCATTACTGTTGCTGACAAAGCGACTTATATTTTACCTCCTCAAGAATCTTGGTGGTTCTGACAAGCCATAACATTATGAAAACAGGGTAGAAAGATGTATTCTTTCTCCATTAATGAGTTGAAAGGGCTTACCTTTGGCACGGGCTAAGACTCTAGGGAATGAGTGGGATTCTTTTAGTCACAAGTGGCAAAAAACCTGACCAAAACGGTCTCAAAAGGAAGTCTATTGGCTCATGCAACTGAAAAGCCCAAATGTAGGTCTCAGGCCTCAAGCACAGCTGGACTCTGGGTAAACAATTCGACAGTAGTTGGGTTGCTCTGTCTTCTAAGTCTGCCTTCTGTGTGGCTTCAGTCTCAGGCTCCACGTGGCAGTGCTCCAGTCCTTCTGTCCTCTCCTGTTCAAGGCCAACAAGCAAGAGCCAGTGCTTCCCCAGGAAGCCAGAGGTATTAATACCTCATCTTGTGCTCACCCCTGGGCCAATCACGTGGCTAAGGGAGTGTGAACGTGTTGACTGGCTTAGGCTGAAGGAATATGTTTTGCTCTGAGTGAGGACAGAGGTGTATTCGTGCTCAATCTCATGGACTGAGCGTGGGGGAGAATGAGAAAAGAGTAAAACTCAATGTGAAAATTGGGAGATGTTGCTGGAAGGTGAAGAATGGATAGGATTCTGGAACACAAACCACGTGTGCTTATTCTAGAGGGAATCTCACTTGTGGCCATGGAGATATAGTTTTACTGGCTTTGTCAGAACCAGGAGTCCTAGATTAAAGGTGTTGACAAAAACGCTTAGTAAATCCATAGACAAGGCAGACGTGCCGCTGCATCTTCAGTTTCCTTGGCCGTACAATGACAATGATACCACTTACCACTCGATGTTTTTGGTGAGGATTAATAAACCAATGCATGTGCTATGGCCTGAATGTTTGTGTCCTCTCCAAATTCATATGTTGAAATTCTAACCCCCAAGGTGATGGCATCAGGAAGTGGGGACTTTGAGAGGTGATTAGGTAATGAGGGTGGAGCCCTCATGTTTGGGATTAATGCCCTTATAAAAGAGACCCCAGAGACTCCCTCATTCCTTCTACCATGTGAGGACACAGGAAAATAACAGCCATCTATGAACCAGAAAGTGAGCTCTCATCAGAAACACCGAAACTGCCAGCACCTTGATCTTAGACTTCCGAGCCTCTCGAACTGTGAGAAATACATTTCTGTTGGTTATAAGCCATTCAGCCTATGATATTTTGTTATAGCTGTCCAAACAGACTAAGACAGAATGTGAAAGCATAGGTGGTTAAAAAAATGTCAGTTATCCTCTCATTTCCCTTTCAGGCAAATTCACCTTTCTTAGGTTGAGTACTTCAGAACAGCGAGTATGCCTACGCCAAATTCATTTTCTTTAATCTCCAGAATTTAGAACAGTGTCTTATACATAGTAGGGATTTAATGCGTGGTGAACAAATGTTAGATATATTATTTAGGTTATAGGATAAATTACTGTAACAAAGAGACCCCAAAATATAGTGGCTCAGACAAGGTAAGTGTTTATTTCTCTCCCAGGGAGCAGTTGGAGCTGCTGGGCGGTTTTTCTCAGGAAGGCTTTCTCCTCCTGCAGATCTCGAAGCTTCCTCTGACTGTTCTGCCTTCCCTTTGTTTTCCTCACCGGCATGTTCGAAGCTCCCTGACCACCCTCACAACTGCATTCCAGCCCGAGGGAAGCAGGAAGATTTGAAGGGCAAGCAGCTTCCTTTTAGAAATGTGCCACAGATGTTGCACTGTCTCTTCTATTCGCTTTCCCTTGGGCAAACCTTAGTCAATTGGCTACAATAGGCTGCAAAGAGGATGCTGAAGACAGTCAATACAGTCACATGCCAGCTAAAACTCAGGATGGTCCATCGACAAAGAAAGACCAGGAGAATGGAGAGAGGGACTCAATCAGCAGTCTCTGCCACATGCAGCCACGTGGAGGTCAGAGACTTTGGAGTCATGGAGAAAACTTTGCCCAATATTCTCAGCATCATTGCTAGGAAAAAAACAAAGGTAAGGCTATGTGGAAGGGACCCTGGATTACAGTTTCCCAGTGTTGTATATAAATGAGCCTCTTTATTGTTAAGGCTAAAGATGAAAGCAAGACTAATGGGACCTGATGATGAGCAGATTGACTAAGTATGATGTTTAATGCATTCTAGAAAGCACCTATTTCCTTAATCTCAGCCCACTTAATTTTATTAGGTCAGAATCATGAACTTGGATTTTATTCTCAATGTTATTTTTCTAGGGCTGATTTACCCTCCTTTAGTCATTTCTCCAGATGAAAGTTCTAAAGAATATAAGAAGCTTTATTTAAGGTAAGAATTATATTTTCAACCAAAGGCATATAAAAGGATCTTTATCGATAAATATACTTACAATCTGTTCTGTGTTGAAGGGAGTTGTCCTACATCAAATAGGACATATTTAAGACAGTTAGATGTCCCAGAAAATGTGGGACAGTTCTATTTTAAACATCTGATGTTGTCACTAATTCTTAAACATTTTCGAGCATGCACCACCAATATATGTATATTTACCTATTTGTATATGTATGTACTAACACATATATAAACTGACACATTGTGTGCATTATAAAACATACACAAAAATCAAAATTTTAAAAGGTTAAGCCAATTTATAAATAGAAGTTCTAATATTTACTACCCACACTGTCCTGGGGCTCATGTAGACAAATGTGAAAAACACTACACTAGTCAATTATAGAATCTGAACCAGAATCCAGGTCTCCTGACTTCTAGTTTACTGGTCTTTTCTCTTAACCTCACTGCCTGATATCTTTCTAATATCTAATTTTAAAGTATAGAGCAGGCTCCAAACAAGATGGAGTAAACGCAACCCATTTTAGTTCTCCTGTTAACAACCGCCACCACCCTTGACAAAATACGTAGCCACTTACTACAAGAGTCTGAAAGGTGGAAAAAAGAAGGTGTATTGGGTACAAATTGCTTTTCTCTACACTCTCAACACTTCTGTTCACCAAAATACATGGTGTTTTTTTCTCATACCACCCAATTCTCTGACACCAGCTGAGTGTCCTATAATTCAGTTCAATTCTGACCCTACCTGGAGTTGGTACACACCCCACAGGTTAAGGCTCAGTCCCACATGACTGCCCCCTACTTTGGACACCGGTGGTAAGTCCAAGTTTTCACCTGTGATTCTAACCAACCAGCTGTAAATCAGGGGTTCTCACAACCCCCTCCTCAGGTTCAACTACTTGCTCAAATGGCTCACGGAACTCAGGTAAACACTTATTTATGTTTACCAGTTTATTATAAAGAATATTACAAAGGACACAAAAAAACAGCCAGATGAAGAGGGACACAATGAAGACAGAAGAGCAGGACAGGAGCTTCTGTCCCTATGGAATCAGGCTGTGCCACTCTCCAAGTGAATGGATGTTCTCACCAACCCAGAAGCTCCCAAGACTCCATACTTTAGGGACTTTTATGGAGACTTCATCAATCTCCAGCTCCTCCCCTCTCTGGAGGATGGGGAGTGGGGCTGAAAGTTCCCAGCTTCTAATTAGAGCTTGGCCTTTCAGGTAAACCATCCCTGCCCAGGGGCCCACCAAGAGTCACCTCATGAGAACAAAAGACGCTCTTATCACCCAGGAACTTTTAAAGGATTTAGAAGCTCTGTGTTAGGTAACAGGGTCAAAGACCAAATAATAGAACAAAAGATGCTCCTAGCACCCCTATTACTTAGGAAATTATAAGAGTTTTAGGAGTATTGTGTCAGGAACCAAGGGCAGACACCAAAATATATATTTCTTATTATTTCACATTAGGAAACCAAGGCTTTGAAAAATGACCTGGAAGTGAGTTTCCTGGTTTTTTCTTGCCTTGTATATATCCAACCCTGTGTGCTAGAGAAGCCTGCAACCTGGAAACACTAATGGGCACAGATAAAAAAAGCACCAAGAAAATTCTGTTCTCACTAGCCAAAGGACTGGGAAGGGAGCAGCCCAGCAAGACAGAAACCTTTTAACTCTCTGGTAGGCAGAATTCTAAGAAGTCCCCCAAGATTTCCCACCACTGATGTACATGCCCCAACCTAGAACTATGAATCTGATGGACTTCGTTCCTATGATTAGGTTATGTTATATGGCATGGTTGCCCTTAAAATAGGGAGAGTATCCAGATGGCCCCAACCTAATTGCATGAGGCCTTTAAAAGCTAAGAGTTTTCTCTGGCAGAAGGGAAAGTCAGAGATCCAAAACATGAGAGAAATTAGACACGAAGGAGGTTTCTGTAGTAAAGATGAAAGGGTCTATTTGGCAAGGACCTGCAAGTGGCCTCTAGAAGCTGACATTGTCCACAGCTGACACCCAGCCAGAAAAATGGGGATCTGAGTCTTACGACTGAAAGGAAATGAATTCTGCCAACAACATGAAGGAGTTTGGAAGTGAATCTTTTCCTACTGAACTTCCATGTGAGATTGTAGCTGGCCAACATATTGCTTTTAGCCTTATGGGACCCTGAGCTAAAATATGTGGGACTCCTGACTCAGGGAAACTATGAAGTAATAAATTTGTGTTCTTTGAAGCCACTAAATTTGTGGTAATTTGCCTGTTCTTGGGACAAACGCTATGAAAAAGCCATGTCCCCCCTCCCCCACTCCAAAGATACTGTAGTAGGAGAGCTGATTGGCAGAGCTCTGATATCTACCTGCATTAATTTCCTGTTGCTGTTGCAACAAATTACCACAAATTTAGAGGCCTAAGAGAATAAAATCTTATTATCTTATAGTTCTGGAGATCCAAAGTTAAAAATGGGCCTTATGGGGCTAAAATCAAGGTGTTCACAGAGCTGCATTCTTTCTGGAGGCCCTAGGGGAGAATCCATTTCCCTGTCTTTTCCAGCTTCTTGAAGCCACCTGCATTCTTTGCCCATGGCCCCTTCCTTCATCTTCAAAGAGCATCACTACAACCTCTGCTTCTGTCATCACATCTCCCCTCTTTGTGTTGACCCTCTTGCCTTTCTCTTATAATAACACTGACTACATGGAGCCCACCTGGGTAATCTCGGATAATCTTTCGTCATGAAGATCCTTATCTTAATCACATCTGCAAAGTTGCCTTTACCATGTAAGGTAACATATCCCTGGGTTCTGGGGATTAGGATGTGGATGACTCTGGGGAGGAGAACATTGCTCTATGTACCATAACCCCTTACAGAATAGCACTGTGCAGGCTTTATAAATTAAATTAACATTTGACTCACAACCCACATCAGTGGGTTAGGATGTGCATTCTGAACAGAAAGAGGTTAACTACTTGCTAAAATAGGAGATCCAAATAGGAACCAGAGTCTTAGAATAGCCAAATGTCCAGGATATAGTCCGAAATTACTCACCATATTGGGAAACCTCAAATCAGAAAACCTCAAATGAGAAAAGATTAACAGATGCTCACACCAAGATGACACAGATGTTGGAATTATCAGATAGGCATTTTACTTTATTTCATTTTTTAAACTTACAAGTATTTTTATTTATACATGGTAATAATTATAATCTTTTTGTGTCAGATCTAATCTTTTTTTGTATATATTTAAGGCGACATGACATTTTTTTGATATACTTATACATAGTGAAATGGTTACTATATTCACCATAAATTATATCATCTTACATAATTACTCTCAGAGAGGGATCATAAAGTAGCTATCATTAAAATGGTCCAATAAGCACTTAAACTCTTCAATCAAATGAAAAAATAGAAAATCTTAGCAAAGCAATAGAAGATATAAAGAAGGATTAAATGAAAACTTTTAGTATGAAAAAGTACAATAACTGAAATAAGAAAATCATTAGATGGGCTCGATAACTAAACAAAGATAACCAAAGAAAGAGTCAGTGATCTTGAATATAGAACAATAGAAATTATCAATATGAACAACAGAGAGAAAAGAGATTTTTTTTCCTTTTATTTCATCATATAATGGGGGTACAAATATTGTTAGGGTTATATACATTGAGAAAAGAGATTTTTTTAAAAATGAAAAGATCCCCAGGGATCTGTGGGACAATAACAAAAGATCTAACATTCTGTTATCAAAGTTTCAGAAGGAGAGGAAAAAAAATGCTGGGCTGAAAAAGAAATTGAAGAAATAATGACCCAAACTTTCCAAATTTAGTGAAAACTTACAGATTCGTGAACCTGAGTGTTTCCCAAACAAAGTAACCTTAAAGAATCCACACATGATAATTAAACTTCTGAAAACTAAAGACAAAGAAAAACTTTTGAAATCAGCCAGAGAAAAACAATGCATTATCAAATGATGATCAATAATTCAAATGACAGCAGATTTCTTATCAGAAACTTGAAGGACAGAAGGAAGAGGCAAAGCATTTTGCAAGTCCTGAAAGGAAAGAACTGCCAATCCAAAATTCTATATCCAGTAAAAATATCATTCAGGAATGAAGATGAAGAAAAGCTAAGAGAATTTGTTACCAGCAGATCTGTTCTGAAAGAGTGGCTAAAGGAAGTTCTTCAGACAGAAAGGAATTGGTAACGGAAAGAAACTTGGAACATCACAAAATGAAAAAAAAAAAAAAAGAGCACTGGAAAGAGAAGATATATGGGGGGTTATATACTATGATTTAATTTATATGAAATTCTCAAAGTGATAAGTTTATAGTGATAGAGAAGTGATCAGTGGTTGCAGGTGGTTAGGGTTGGGGGTTATACTATGGTTAGAGAAGATAGTATTATTGGGGCAATATTAGGTTCACAGAAACTCTGTTCTATTCTTGCAACTTCTTTAAGTCTTAAACTATTTCAGAATAAAATATTATTATAAAAATATAGAGTACATTTTAAATTATTTTAATTTGATAATTTACAAAGGTAGAATAAGGTCAGGGAAAACAGAGCTTGAAGAAAATCAGCTGAGTTGGCTTCTGGTGTATGAAGGGTTCTGGTCGGTTCAGTGAGATCATTCTGCATACCCCTAACCTCTAATCTATAACCACATATGTGTGTATGCACACTTACACACGGACAGAGTTGTATTTACCTGTGCTTCAATGTTTTCCTATCTTTCCAGTATTCTCTCTCCAGCCATCTCTCTTCCAGATTTTTCTGTGCTTAGCATTAGGAAAGATCTCTCAGGAATTCATCTCTCTGAGGGGTGAGATGGGTCAGACCACCCATCTCACCCCCCAAAGCACCTTCACCTGCCTAACCGTTTTTGAAACATTTATAGTTCTTCCTGTCATAAAATTATAGTCTTCATTTCTGATAATTGTATTACCAGAGATCTATTTAATATTCCAGTATTCTCTATGGCCTTATTAGATATGATGGGTTGAGAGGGTACAAGCTGAAACCTGATTCAGCACTAAGTGATATCAGACAGAGCAGTCACCCTAGGGTGCCCACAAACTCCCTTTCACATTCCTGAGGCCCATATGTCCTCTGGAGGGTGGTGGTAGGAGAATAGCTCCAGAAAAGTCCGAGGACACCAAGGCAGATAGGTAGGAAGTTAGAGGAGGAGAGGTAAGGAGTGGTGAGAAGTTATCCCGTTTGTGAGAACATTATCCAGATTAAATCCTTGGATGATCATTCAGGCTAGAACTGAGAAAGGATAAGAAAAGTTAAGAGACCAAAATGATCTGAAAAATTCTTATAGACAAAGACTCTATCCTCATCCTGTTCTGAGGCTAGAAGGAAAGGAAGGGCCAAGGTTGGTAAATCCCGTTCGCAAGCTGCCGGGAGCAGAAATACAAGGAGTTCACTTGGTGTGGATGACTTTGAAGAGCTACTCTGTTTTTTTAAAACAGAAAACCTTAGTATAGTAGCTGATGCCACCCCTCAGAGTATACTCTTCTGATGGGATGGGATCCCTTGGACCTGATTTTGGCACAGGGTTGGGGCAACAGATATTTCCTGTTAGAGAAAGGAGAGATGGGTCAGTCAGGGTAGCTAAAACAAAGATGATGGAGTACCAAGTCTCTATCTGGGGGGCCCAGAAGAGAAAGACTTAGGTGATAAAGGCTGGGAGAAATGCCTCCTCACTCACCCTAGGCCACATCAGGGGAAGCCTTGTAGAAATGATAACACTTACATTTCTCTACCATGATATCTAAGTTCATTCATTACTGGAAAGAGGATACTTATTCCTTCTTGATCCCCATTTACCCTGATCTCATCTTGGATGTAGAGACAGAAGATTGTGTTGGGACCCCAAAGATATGTGAAGGACATATGTGGACTCCAAAACAGTGTCCCAGACCAAATTTAGGAAGAGGGAAAAGAGTTACTCAACATGAGTATATGGGTCTTCAGACATGATTCCACACAGAACGTGTTCTCTGGGCCTTTAAAAGATATTTGTCTTCTAGAGGACTCTTGTCAATCTTCATTTGAGAGCCAAGCAACATCTTGCTTTATTTGGATATCAGGTTTTGTTTATTAGCACAGACAGAAATAGAGAAGTAACATTTCTCCTTGATCTTTCACATATCCAACTCCCTTTATCCTCTCTTTCCCTCCCTCATTTGTGTTCTTATTCTCACCATCATTCGATGAAGGAAAAAGCCAAAATGAAAAGAAACCAGAGAAGAGGAAAACATAATGAAATGAGAAAACCAAGGTGTGGTTCCAGTGTTGTAAACTGCATACCTTGGGCTTGTGCATGCATGCTTTTATTTATGAATACTTGTTTGTAAGTTTCTAACTAATGAGCCACCATCAGCATCACCAGCAGGGTTGTCCTCCACCCCCTTCCTCACCCAGACACCCTTTCACCTTCATTTGGGTGATGAATGAGGCAAGGACAATGGATTCCAGAGATCTCCAGTCATAAATAGCCATGTTACTCGTCAGTATCTTGTATTACCTCTTTGGGCCTCAATTTCCACATGGATAAAATTAGAGGTTAAGACATATAAGTTTTCAGGCCCCTCCAACTCTTTTGCTCTGTAATTATAGTTTTATGATAACCCTCATTGAGGGTCTATCTTGAAGGTCACTCACTGTATTTCCTCCATGTCCAGCCCCAGCCAGAAACAGTGCATGTGGCCCCCATTCTTTCATCTGCAGTGTTGGGCACAACTGCCAGCTTCACTGGATCACTGAGCTTTAGGGGATTCTTCAGCTTGATGAGCATGCGGTCATGTTCAGCAGAATCCCAGGTGAAATGTGGGCATTGGACGATAAGTATGGGTTTTAATTTCCCCTCCTTGTTTTGAAAATGCGTCACTTCTGAAATCAGCAATCTGCATGTTAAGAAATCTGGAACAGACTGTGAAGGGTAGTAGAGGAGGGAGGTGTTATTCCATTGTTCTTCTTGCACTGTTTCTTCCCCTAACTTGCTTTGTGACTTTGGTTTCATTCCTTCCAAAACTTGCCAAGACTCAGCCTCCTTATGTTGCAAATGAGCAATTTCCATTGCAGTTCTGTAATTCTCTGATCCACACATTTTGTGTAGTCTCTTTCCTCCTTATTTGTCCATCCCCAATTCCCCAGGGCCCCCCAATTCCCTTTGTCTACCTCATCCCACCCCAGAATCTAACTCATAACCAACCACCTCGCTATCTCTATTTCCTGCCTCCTTCCTGCCCTTTCTCAGGTTTGAGTGTGCCCTGTGCATGGTGCAGCTCAGCCTCAACCCTCCTCATAAGGAATCCTAGTAACTAAGGCTAAAATTCTCCCCTCCCAGGATCCCCATCACTCATGGTAAGAAGCAGTGAGCTGCAGCGTGAACCCACTGTTTGGGGCTCAGGGTCCCCAAACAAGGCTCATACTCCTAGTTTAGGAAAATCAAAAAGGTTAGTCCATCAGTTTTTATGTTCATCTGGTTGACTTGCCTGGCTGTGTTTTCTTTTGCTGATGCTGGTGTTACAGTTATTCCTGTTACTGTTGCCAGATAGAGGAAAGGAAGACAGTGTCGGAGATGGGAAGTCCGAGACGTTTCATGGGAAGTGTCATAGATATAGAAGGTGTTGTGGAGCCATTTCAGGATCTTCTCCTGGTAATGTTCCCTTAGACTTCCCTCTGTATTTGTGTTCTCCCTCCTCCTCCTCTTCCTTTCTTCCACTTGGTCCTTCTCTCTTTTCTTCAAGCTTCATTCCTACCTACACAGCTAAACTCATTCTTTATCCCATACCTCAAACATTGTGTCAAGTCTCATTTTCTCAGTCTAAAGCCTCTATTGCATCCACAGAGTGGAGGAAACTTGGTGGGCTCTGGATGTCTCTGGGTGTTCTAGGAAACTGCCCGTCACTATGGTCTTGAATTCTTATCTGTTCAACTGACAATCTCTCCACCCGTCTTGTCTAGATGCATTTCCTCCACTTTCTTCCAATACAACCCTGACATTTTCAAAATTTTAAGCCCAAATAGGAACCTGCACTATCTGGTCATTGTCAGAATAGTGAAGATTTGGAAGAAGTGGGTCATATCTGCCTGCCTTAACATACCCTCTTCCAGTGAGAAGATGTAGACAGCGGGGGAATCAATGCAAAAGATCTGTCAGTCAGCCTGGTTCCTGGAGGCTTTTCAAGGGAGAGATGACAGCAAGGAATAGGAAGGCTCACAGGGGTGAGGTGCTCTGCACAAACTGAGGATGGCATCAGAGGGAGGAAAGACAGCCAGACCCATCCCTCTACAGTGTCTGCCCTTCTGATGTAGTCTGGGAAATTATTCCTAGGTGAGATGCCTGACCCTCAGAGAGATGGACTACAGGCTGAGAGCCATGCTATCCTTTATTAGTAGAGAGAACTCTCAACCACCCAATCATGTCAGCCTTCATCCACTGTCTCCACTGATATTTCAGCCCCATGGTTCACTTAGGTTTACTGACTTGTCTCCATTTGGAGTGGCTGATCTCTACCTCTCTGTGTGACATTTACCTGCCTTCAACTTAAAAATAACCTACCCATGAGCTACAGACCTCCTTCCCCTGCTACGGTGAGCCCTATCTCATGTTACATTGACCCTTTCCTTCATGTCACACTGGCTGCACCCCCATGTCATCCTTTCCTTATGTTACACTGTCCCCATCCCATGCCATCCTCCCTACCCCCACTGACCTCTCTCTGAATATCTGCAGAGCATGTCAGAGACAGACAGGGTATGCTGAGCACAAAGCCCCCATGGAATGGAGTCAAGGGGATACTGAGTAGGAGGTATCTGTCAGTTTTTCCTACATAGCAAACTTCCTTAAAATTAAGTGGCTTAAAATGGTAGCCAATTATTGGCTCATAATTCTGTGAGTTGCCAGTTGGGATGGGCTCAGCTGGGCAGTTCTTCTGTTCTCAGTAGGGCTCAGGTATGCATCTGATAAGCTGGCAGTCATTGGTCTCATGCACATGTCTAGTGGTTGGCAGGTTGTTGGCTTGGGTGATAGAAATAACTGGGCCATGTGTCTACCATCTTCCCGAAGGGCTTACCTGAAGTCATTTTCTTACATGATGGTAGTTGTGGCACTCCCAAGATCAGCAAAATGATAAGTCCCAATGTACAAGCACTTTTCAAGCCTCTGCATATGTCATATTTGCTAATGTCCCACTGGCCAAAGCAAGTTGCATGGCTAGCTCAGATTCACAGAGTGGAAAAGAGTCTACCTCTTAATGGGAGAATGTGTAAAATTATATTGAAAGGGCACAGATAGAAGAAGGGGAATAATTTTTGACTACTTTTCCCTCAACACATTATTGTGTAAACTTTCAAACACATTTTAAAAAGTTGAAAGCAGTGTACAGTGAACACTCACATACCCACCACCTTATTTCCTCAACTAACTATATTTCACTATATTTGCTTTATCACATATCTATCCAGTGGTGGGCATTGTTACAATCCATCAAATACAGGCAATCAGCTCATCCCCTTCTTAGTCCCCTGCAATCTGGCTTCCTCTCCCACCTCTCTGACAGCTCCTTCTCTTTCTCTATTTGTGGTTGCTCTTCACAGCCACCATCCTTGCCATGTAACTCCGGAGTTGCTGCAACAGCTTCCAAGCTAGCCTTCCTTGACTGGTTGTCTCTTCTGTCCAATTTGCCAGATTTATCCTTTTTTTTGATTTGTTGTGTTCATGCTTTAAAGCTTACAGTGCTTCCTAGAGCTTATCACGTCATGTCTAAATTTCTATGCCTGACTGCCAAGGCCCTCCATAATCTGGTGTTAATGATGCCTGGCTCTGTAGGAATATGACATAATGGCAGAGTCAGAGTTCTTGGACAATCTGAAAAGTAGCAGCCTGTGTTCTTGGGACATATGTTGGCATACTTCTTGTCTCTCCCTGACTAAATCTAGTCCCTTTGTGTCCTAGCCCCTTTTAAAAAATTGGCTGTCATCTTTGGCTTCTAGCCCTTTTTGCCCAGCAAGCATGCTAGACACCTGGGGATCTCCCATCAGCATCCTATAGGTACCAACTTCTTCCGTGACCAGGATAACTTCTTCTCTTAGGCTCCTTGTCAAGAGGCCCCTCATTTTCATTCCTGTAACTCATCTGTGTCCCTGCTGCTGAGCAACACTGGCTCTTCTCTGGAATCTGGGCAAATATTGGTCCTGACTCTTTTGAATATATTCCTCTGATTGACTCTGAGTCCTTGACTATACTTCCTGGGTTCACGGCCACAAGACAGGATTCCCATTCATCCTATGATCTGGCTGCACCCCTCACTACAATAAGGAGGACATTTCTCTTCCTCCCACTAAGCCAGTTCCTGCCTGCACCCATTGAGCTCTGCCTGCTCAGAATGGGTTTTAAGAGCCCTTCAGATTCCAACTGGAGTCCGCCTCTTCCCCCCAACCAATTCCTGGTGTATTATTTTTCTCTCTTCCTTACTATGGACTTTCCATTCTAGGTCAGCCAGTTTCTTCAGTATTCTGCACATTTACCATTTCCATACATGCTTTCTTTCATTCTTTGGTTCACTGTACAAATATATTCGAAGGCACCTATCCTATCCACCCCTTGTCAAGGAGTCTGCCCCTACCCACAACCTCTGCTGAGTGGCCCAAACTTGGATGTCATAGGTCCAGAACCTGGATCCTCAGAAATACTCCCAGACCAACATAGCTCTACCTCAGTGTCCCTCCTGGTTCTGCCCTGAGTCTGACCCTATCACACCCATAGCTCATCCTGTCAGATCTTCACCTGCTTCTGGATGTCTCAGACTTCAGCAGCTCTGTTCATGAACCAGCAGTCCCTGGTTCATGACTTTGACCTTCTCAAGGGTAGGATTTATATCTGATTCAACTCTGTATCTCCAGAATAGTATCTGGTATCACACAGTAGATTTTGCACACACACATAAACACACACTTTTATATATTTTTTGATCAATGAGTGATCAAATGAGTGACCTGTTTATCTCCTGACTTAAAACTCTCTGCAACTTGCCACATTGACCTGACCACCAGGTAATCTAAGATTTCTGGCTTGATTCAGGTCCCTTCTTTGTGAGTTGTAATGAGAATAACATTCCCAGATTATGGTCTTTGATCCCAAGAGTCAGGTATTGGACATCACTGGCAGGAGATTTAATTTTTTTCTTTTAACAAGTTTCACTGATATACAATAAATCAAACATGTATCCTCTGGGGATTGATTCCAGGACCTTTGGGGATACATAAACCCCTGATATAAAATGGCATAATATTTGCATATAACCTATGCACATCCTCCTATATATTTTAAATCATCTCTAAATTACTTACAATACCTAATATAATGTAAATGCTATGTAACTAGTTGTTATACTGTATTGTTTTTATTTGTATTTTATTTATTTATTTTTGGGACATGGCCTCGTCCTGTCTCTTAGACTAGAATGCAGTGTCATCATCATAGCTCATTGCAACCGCAAACGCCTGGGCTCAAGTGATCTTCCTACCTCAGCCTCCCAAGTAGCTGGGACTACAGGTGTGCACCACTACACGAGACTAATTTTTCTATTTTTGGTAGAGACAGGTCTTGCTCTTGCTCAGGTTGGTCTTTAACTCCTGAGCTCAAGTGATCCTTCCACTTTGGCCTCCCAGAGTGCTAGGATTACAGGTGTGAGCCACCACACCCAGTCTGTATTATTACTGTTATTTTAATATTTTTGATCCATAGTTGGTTGAATCACAGATACAGAACCCAAGGATACTGAGAGGCCAACTGTATTTAAAAGGTACATTTTGGTAAGTTAATGAATGTATTCCCAAAAGTTTCCTTATGCTGCTTTGTAATTCCTCCTTCTTTCCCTCCCACCCCCCACTCTGTCACCAGGCAACCACTAATCTGATTTCTGTTGCTAGAAGTTAATTTACATTTTCTAGAATTTTGGATAAATAAAACCATACAGTATGTACTCCTTTTTGGTCTGGCTACTTTCACTCAGCATAGTTAACTTGAGATTCATACATGTTGTCATGTGAATCTAGAGTTCATTTATTTTCACTGCTGAAGAGTACTCTACTGTATTGATATACCAAGATTAATTTATTTACCTGTTGGTAGACATTTGAGTTGTTTCCAGTTTGGAGTTATTACAAATAAAGCTGCTATGAACTTCATGTATAAGGCTTTATGTGGACATATGCTTTCTTTTCTCTTGGGTAAATAGTTAGAGGCAGAATGGCTGGATCATATAGCAGCTGTATGTTTAATTTTTAAAGAAACCACAAATTCTTTTCCAAATTAATTATACCATTTTATTTTATTTCCTAACTTTATTGAAGTATAACTGCCAAATAAAACTATATCTACTTAAGGTATACAATGTGATGACTTTATATACATTGTGAAATAATTACCACAAACAAGTTAGTTAACACATTCATCACCTTACATAGGGACCATTTTTTGCGTATAAGTGGTAAAAACACTTAAGATCTACTCTTTTAGCAATTTTTAAGTATACAATATGGTATTATTAACTATAGTCACCATGTTGTACATTAGATCCCCAGAACTCATTCATTTTACAACTGAAAGTTTGTACCCTTTGACCAACAACTTTGATGTTGGTAAAAGTTATATCATTTTACATTCCCACCAGAAGCTCCAGCTCCTGTACATCCTCACCAATACTTGACATGATCAGTCTTTTTTATTTCAACTACCCCAGTAACTGTGCAGAGCATTTCAGTGTGGTTTTATTTTGCATTTCCCTAATGACTAACGATGTTGAATATCTTTTTAGGTGCCTATTTTCCATCCATGTATGAGGCATCTTCAAAAAGTTCATGGAAATATATATTATGAAAAAACTGTGCATGGATTTCAAAAATTTTTTGCACCAAAATGAACTCATACTATCTTGTTATAACATGTCTGAACAGGATCTAGGTAGAAGCACTAAGAAGGATAAGACATCAGTTAGAAAAGAGCTCTTATCAGAGCAACATGAATTCTACTAAAATTGAAGAAATAACAAACATCAGGTTTATGGAGAAGCTTTGGTGGAAGGATGGTGAAATCATTCATGCATTACAAAAAGTTTATGGGGACAATGCCCCAATGAAATCAGCAGTTTACAAATGGATGACTTGTTTTAAGAAGGGATGAGACAATGTTGAAAATGAAGCCCACAACAGCAGACCATCCACATCGATTCATCTTGTTCCCGCTCTAATTGAAGAGAACTGATGATTAACAACAAAAATGATAGCCAACACCAGAGGCATCTCAATTGGTTCAGTTTACACAATTCTGACTGGAAAATTAAAGTTGAACAAACTTTCCACTCAACTGGTGCCAAAATCATGAGCCCAGATCAGCTGTGGACAAGAGCAGAGCTTTCAATGGAAATTTTAAACAAATGGGATCAAGATCCTAAAGTATTTATTCAAGAATTGTAACAGGATATGAAACATGGCTTTAACAGTATGATCCTGAAGACAGAGTACAATCAAAGCAATGGCTACCAAGAGGTGGAAGTGGTCTAGTAAAACCTAAGTGTACCAGTCAAGAGCAAAGGTCATGGCAACAGTTTTGGGGAATGCTTAAGGCATTTTGCTTGCAGACTTTCTGGAAGGCTAAAGAACAGTCACATTTGCTTATCATGAGAGTGTTTTGAGAAAGTTAGCCAAAGCATTAGGAGAAAAACACCCGCAAAATCTTCACCAGACAGTCCTTCTCCACCACAATGTTCCTGCTCATTCTTCTCATCAACAAGGGTTATTTTGTGATAGTTTTGATGGGAAGACATTAGGCATTCACCTTACAGTCCTGATTTGGCTCCTTATGACTTCTTTTTGTTTACAAATCTTAAAGAGTGTTTAAAGGACACCCATTTTCCTTCAGTTAATAATATGAAAAAGACTGCATTGACATGGTTAAATTCCCAGGACCCTCAGTTCTTTAGTGTTGGACTAAATGGCTGTTTTGTACCTTATTAAATAGGATTCAAAGTGTCTTGAACTTGATGGAGCTTATGTTGATAAATAAAGTTTATATTTTTTATTTTTGTCTTTTAATTCCATTTTTTCATGAACTTTTTGAAGTCCCCTCCTATCTTCTTCCATAAAGTGTCCTGTTCAAATATTTTGCCCACTTTTAAATTGGGTTGTTAATTTCCTTATAATTCAAATGTGGAGGTTTTTTAATATTCTGGATACAAGCTTTGCAATACTTCCAGCAGCTGGAGGAATGGTGTGTTGGTGCTGAAGGGGGTAGCTGGGTGATAAACCATAATTTTCACAATAATCCACTCCTTGCACCTCTCATTTGTTTCATGTAGTTAGTTCACTCTCTCTGAGAATAGGTTTTACAGGATTCTGGCTGGTCTTTTTTCTTTTGGGAAAATTTAGACAAAGGAGAACAGTGGAATTACCTACAGCTTCCAGAATTACAGTTAGTCCTGGACCACAACTCCCATTCATCATCTCCTTTCTCTACTTCCCCTACATTCCTCTAGATTCTTCTTACCTTCAGCTATCACTTCTTCT
The DNA here is from genome assembly GCA_008086735.1 of Cheirogaleus medius. Classification (NCBI taxonomy): domain Eukaryota; kingdom Metazoa; phylum Chordata; class Mammalia; order Primates; family Cheirogaleidae; genus Cheirogaleus; species Cheirogaleus medius. The sequence goes on from VBSM01001562.1 coordinate 33,558,315, forward strand.
GGACTAAGTCACTTCCTGAGTGGAGTAATCTAGACCTTCATGAATGAAAGTCTGAAACTCTGGTCCCCAATATCTTCTCATGGCTCCTACATTTTCCCACTTATTGTCATAAAATAATTGACAAGGCAGAAGAGTATGAAGAGATGTCTTAGCAAGTCATCTGGATGCTAAACATATTCTTCCCTGCCCCCATGGACTACTGAAGGGCCCTGCATCCTCCTGATGATGACTGGCAGGTCAATTACTCCTGCCAATGACTTCTTCCTTCAGTGCTGATCTCTTGACACAAATAACCCAAGTGACCAGGTGGCAGACCTAGTGAGAATGGAAACATTCTCATTCTGGGAACCAGGAATTCTATACTCATAGAGCTTGCAGTTTTGCAGAGTAGGAAGCACAAATTCCCAAAGACAGACACTCAGTTATGGAAAGCAGGGTCATTCCTACTTTCATTCCTTGGCCCTATGTATACTCACTGAGGACATAGTTCCTTACAATGATTGTTCATTTAGACTGTATGGTGCACCCTGGAGGAGTGAGCCTCGCCCTTTCATGGTATCATCTCCATTCCAGTGTTTCACTGTAGCATTGTTCCATCAAGCCATCAGCTTTTAGGTAGTTTGGTATATAATAGGACCATTAATTCAATAGTTACATGTCTACTACTATACTTCCTTTGCTAAAAAGTGTATTCCTTAGTTAGATGCAAAGTTATACAAGTTAGCATGTCAATAGATCAAACACTGTGTATACCCCAGATAGTGGTACTGGCTGAAGCCTTGCAGGCAAGAATATAAATTCATATGTGAAATAGTGTTGAGGCATGATGAATTGCTGACCCTTTTAGGATGGCAGGGGTCCAGTGTAATTAACTTTCCACCAAGCATGATGTTGTATCAACAACTCAGCTTTGGTCTCTGTTGCTGGCAGGTTGGACATTTGACAATGGTAGTAGGAAGATCTTGGTGGGAGAGAAGCCATGTTGTTGAATCTAGAATTAACTTCTATCCCCGCCACCATGCACCCATTATGCTACTATCAGCATTAAGTAATTTTGTCTATCTGATTCTTCAGTGCCTCTACCACAATGGTCATTAACATGCAATATGTAATCTTTGTAATCCATGTCCACTCCCTAGGTCCATCCACATGTCTCTTCCCTTGACCTATTTGTTCCCAATTTTTCTTCTTTCAAACTTCTGACCAAGCAGCAAAACTATTTATTACTGACCATGAGTCTTATATGCTTTTATCTCAGGCTACTTCTCTTTCCACACTAAGTAGATGACCAGGTGTATCACCAAAGCTCTTCCCATAGGGAGAATGTCACCTTTGTCTTTTGATCCATTCTTGAATGGGGATATAATATAGCAGTGGTCCATTTTTGGCTTCACCACATACCAAGCTGTCTGTGTGCCGAGAATAGGCTTTTCCTTTTCCACGAGTTGATCATAAGGGAACTTCTCTGCTCCCCCTCTGACCTTTGTCCTTGCAAACAACCATTAAGTATAGCTGAGGGAGAGAGGACAGTGCCCTAGAGGTAGATGGCACAGGTTCTGAGCCACCTACTCATGCATCTTGCTTGTGCCCTCTGGCCCTGCTCAGGACCAGTCCTAGATATATCACTTCCATCTCACTATGGACTTCTGTTGGGCTCACATGACCTTATGACTTAGTGGATATGACAGAACGCACCTGATGAATGGACATTTCTGGTGGCATAGTCATTGGATGCTTCAAGATCAGGGGCTCTGTCTCTACCAAAGCCCAGTAGCACATCAGGAACTAGTTTTTGAATAGTCTCTGCTACAGATTAATGGCATTTGTCCAAAACCCTACAGTTCACATGGTAATTCTCTTACTAGGCCTTGTTATAAACCCCACAAAAATTTCTTTTCCTGCCACAGATACCTCCGATAGCATAAGTCTACCAGGTGGTATGGCCCAAGTCTCAGGACTACTTGTGCCTAAGACTTCCTTGTTGCCTTTTCATCCTCTGGACTCTGCTCAAAGATGGAGCCTTCCATGTCACTCGGCAAGTTGTTCAGGGTGGTATTTCCAAGTGTGGACTATATTGACTCCAGAACCCAAAAAGCCCACTAGGTATTGTGCTTCCTTTTAGTAGTAGAATACCTGGCATGTCCTTGACCACTAAACTCCTAAAATCTTCACTGATGTGGAGAACACCTGCATCTTCTTAGGTTTTGTCTTTTATCTTCTGGAGCACATATTTCCCCAACATTCTTGACATTTCTTAATCATCTGATTTGATTACCATGATGTAGTAGTTACCTGCTGCTTTGTTACAAATTGCCCCCCAAATTTAGCAGCTTAAAACAGTAAACATTTACTATCTCACACTGTAGATCAGGAATTTAGGAGTGTCTTAGCTGGGTGCTTCTGGCTCAGAGTCTCTCATGAGGTTATAGTCAAGATGCTACCCTGGGCTACAGTCATCTGAAGGTGTGACAGGCTAGAGGGTCTACTTCCAAGATGGGTTACTCAAATAGATTTTGGCAGGAAGCCTCAGTTCCTTCCCACATGAATCTCTCCATAGGCAGACCTATCTGTTGGAGGTATCTGTGGTGGGAAAAGACATTTTTATGAAGTTTATAACAAGTCCTCATAAGAGAATCACCATGTGGACTGTAATGTCCTCATCACAAGGTACCTGATTTCTCTAAAGCATGTGATTCAAGATAGATCAAGGGAAGGAATGAAGTTGCAATGTCTTAGAAGTCACATATCCTCACTTCCGCAATATTTTATTTGTTAGGAGCAAGTCACTAAGCCCAGCGCACCATCAATGGGAGGGGAATTAAGCTCCACCTCTTGAAGGAAAAAGTATCAGAAATTTGTGGGCATACTTGAAAACCACTACAAGGGATATCGTCAATATAGTGAATCATTGTGCTGATATGTGGAGTATCCAGACAGTTCAGGTCCCTTAGGGTTATGACAGAGGGCAAAAGAATTAGCCCTGGCCCAGGCTGTCAGTGCCTGTGTAATTCACATGCTTTTGTTCCTCTTTCTTGATAGGAATAGAAATGAATGCATTTGCCAATCAATGCAAGGTACCTGAAGTCATGTTAAGCAATCTGTTCTAGCGAAAATATATCTGGCATAGCGAATGCAGTTGGGGCAACTATTTGATTGAGTTTACTATCCCCCAGGATCAGAATGGTTTTTGTAGGGGCCAGACAGGTGAATTAAAGGAGGGTGAATGAGGGCCATCCCCTGCATCCTTTAGGTCATAGAAAGTAGCACTAATCTCTGTTGGTCTTCCCAGGATGTGATATCACTTTTTTATTTGCTGTCTTAGTGAAAAAGCAAATTTGTTTTGGATATTTCTGTTGATCTCCCCTACTAATATAGCTTTTACCCCACAATGCAAGGAATCAATGCAGAGGTTCTGCCAATTACCAAGTATATCCATTCCAATTACACATTGGGGAACCAAAGATATGACCCTTTCCTACTTTACTTTTCTCCAGAGCACTTATCACCATCATCTACCCTAGCGTATATTATACTGCTCATTTTTTTATTATGTGTCTCCTTAATGAATATAATCTCTATAAGGGTAGACAGGTCTTTTTTTCAAAACTGATTTATTCCCAATGACTACAAAGTGCCTAATATCATAGCTACGTTTTCAGTTTTAGCACATAGGAAGTACTCAGTAAATATTTGTTGAGTGAAAGAAGGAATAGTGCCTGGCTCTCAATATAAGTTAGTTATTATTATTGTTATAATTGCCCCTAAGATTTTTCCACCTCTTCCAGCAAATGGGAATCCAAGTGTGAATCATTTATTCTGGAGAAAATTGGGGAGAGATTTCCATAAGTGGTTCTACAGATGAACACTCGCACTTCAAGTCTCCATGGTACAGTATGTATGTTGGTGGTGATCTGAGAGGTAGAAGGCAGACCATGAGGGACACCACTTTAAGGTTCTTAGTACCATTCATATCTTTTTCCTCCCCAATGTGGATCGAAGTACATACATTTAATCTCTTACAGTTCTCTGTGATAATTACTGGTATTTGGGGATCAAACATACTCACATATGCACATACCTACACCTCCCAAAGACACACATTAATTCTCATAGACACTACAGTTTAAATCATAAGTTGCAACTAGTTTGGCCTCCTAGAATGGAATTGCTTATTTGTAAAACATTTGAATTAGTCAAAAACTATTTAAATACTTTCAGGCTTCTCTTGAAAAATGGAAAGATCTGGCTATTGCCATTTTCACTGGTTTCTGGAAGTGGATGCTCATTTTAGATGGAGCATGTGCTTTCTATTTTACCACAGTCCTCACCACTCCTTATTGTCTCCTGCACACTAAGGCTAGGTGACAGCTGCCTTAGTGTGCAGGATAAGTGCATGAGCGAGACTACTTTTCTTAGAGTCAAGAAGAAAGTGATATCATTTGTATTAATACAGGGTGTCCCGAAAGTCTCCATACAAAGGAAACATTTTGTAAAGTTTTGTAATGAATATTTTATAAATAAAGGGACATTTAGCTACAATTTCCCATCTTCCCTATGTATGGTGACTTTTGGGACACCCTGTATATCCAAGTCCTTTACAAAATTGAAACAAATGCAATATAGACAAAAAGAAGCATATATTTCAAGAAAAAATGGAAAGAGAGTGTTTTGAGGAGGTAAAGGTGAACAAAGATCATTTCTAAGCATTTAATATATAACATGCAAATGAAGTATGACTGGGTCCATAGAGTGCAATTCAGGATGTCAAGACCCTGAGTTTGCAATCTTTGCCCTAATCCAATAAAGAGAAATAAATAGTATATTCTACCTACCTCACAATTTGCATGGTACTTATTCCCTAAAATAAATCTGTAATTCCCATTAATATGCAAAGTATTTTAGTTTCTTTTCTTCATATTGACTTCTCCCCAACACACACACAAGCCCACTCCACCTCCCAAAATTTGCCCTTTGGGAATGGAAATACAGAAGGACTCATTGCTAATTTATATGCTTTATATCTGTTGCTGCCTCATTTATACAAAGAAAAGTTCTGCGATTCTAGCTCAGGAAAGACTTAATTAAAATCTTAGCTAAAGACCCTCATTCTCTTCAATTTCAATATGAAGGAAGGAAAGAGGGCTATTTATTCTTCCAGTTGCTTTCAGTTGATGGTTTTAGGATGTGATAACTTAATTATAACAGTAAAAGTAAAATTTTATATTGGCAATTTGGATTCTAGAATGCCCTTAGCTAGTAAATATACATGATGATCAGAAAAATGTAACATCAAGTACAATTATACAAGATTTTTTTTAAAGGCCAAACAAGTCCATCACAATCCAGGCATTTAGCTTAAATGATAGTTAGGGTTTTGGTACATATTTGTCAGACTCTTGTAAGGAAACAAAAGTGTTCTTATGTTCATCCGAATATGGCTTTCTCCCTCCACCACCTTTTCCATCTTCATTAAAGACAGTTATAAAAATAAGGCAGTTATTGAGCCCAGTATTCACTGATAACCAAGCAGGAAGCTTTTGGGTGTGAACCAGACTGGGGATGAATCACTGGAAGCCAAATGTTTGTATGGAAAACTCCCCCAAAATGGCACAAAATCAAATATTTATAAATATGTGAAAAAAGCATTGTGGAACTCTTGGGAGGAGGGGTTAAAATATTGCCACCCATTCCTATTACACCGTTCTGATGAAACATTGCTTTGCTATGGATTCTGATCCAGGCTTTAAGCCTTCAGAAATGGGGTTGTTATAATTGGTAGAACTGATTCTGACTCACAGTACTTCTTATTTCGAAATATTACTCTATTTTGATTATCTCAGACTATCTCTATTTTGAATGCATCGGAAATTCATGTACTACTTGTGAAAATTTTAAGTTTTCTGTAGATATTTATCTCAATTGCAATCTGTACAGAGGACACAAGAAAAGAGTGATTGAAAATGGAAATTTGTTTCTTTATGGGCAAAGGTTTACCTCAAGTAGCATAAGCATGTATTTATATCCTGCACCAGGATGTTGCCTATTGTGTTAAATGGCTTTCTTTATCCCTCAAGTAAACAAACAAAAAAAGGGGGCTCTTGTTTTAATTCTAACAGATACTTTTGGCACATACAAGGTTCTTGCTTAGACTTAGGACTTCATTTGAAACCCCAGAGTCCATGACACAGACTGATCTGAGCCCCGTGGTAAGTCAGCTCCTGTTAGAAACTGCCTCCAATTAGGAGGTGATGGTGGTGGTGGTGGAAGTGTAATGTTTTTCCATCTGGTCCCCATTTTAAAAGGTACCAGAGGCTCAGGAGGTAATCAAGCCAAGAGGTGAGCCCTCCTGCTAAACTGAATTCCTCACCTTTTTTCTGTGACTTCTACTGGGGATCTTGAGTTTACTGGCATATTTTTAAAGGGACATTAAGCCATCTAGGTGTCTATGCTTGAACATATCATTGAACTAAGAAACAGCACTCTCAGAATTTTATCTCATATCCAAGAAACCAATGGAAAGTACTTAGAACAGTGGCTATAAGAGACATGAAGAAGGAGGTTAGTATCAAGGAGAAAGAACATCATCTTGGAACTCCATATTTGGGGCTGGTGTTACCTATTTCTATAGCAAAAACATGCTGACCAGATGAGCCTACGTGGACCACGGTTACAAACACAGCCCTGCTTCCTTCAGTCAAAATTATGAGAAAATAGCTTCTCTAGATCAGCAGTCCCCAACCTTTTTGGCACCAGAGACTGTTTTCATGGAAGACAATTTTTCCACGGACTGGGGGGTGGGAGGGATGTGGAGGGGGAGATGGTTTCGGGATGATTCAAGCGCATTACATTACTTTATTTCTATTATTATTACATTGTAATATATAATGCAATAATTATACAACTCACCATAGGCTGGGGACCCCTGCTCTAGATAACTGAATTTCCCAGATTTCTGGAGCTTCCCCTATTAAGTTCCAAAATGTTAAAAAATAAACAAATAACCATAGCAAATGGAAGAACCTCTGTGGGGGGAGGGTAGGTAAGTGGAAGCTTTAACTTCTCTCTTTGTGCTCTTCTGTAAAGAATGAATTTTTAAATAACTAATTTATGTTACTTTTATTATTTTAAAAGCTTACTTGAAACCATTTCTATATAAATAAGTAGGTTACATACATTTGCCTTCTCAAAAGAGCCAAATTGAGCTTTCCTTTGATGATTCATTATCATCATAAACCTCAATTCCTCCCTGTGGCACAAAGCAATAACACCCTCAAGCAGTCCTGGGAGGCAGTGGATGGTTTATTTCTACACTAACTCTCCTCAGACTTTTGCGTCTCATAAATTTTCTGCTGTCTGCTTTGCTGTGAGGTTGTTAGCTGTCATGTCACGCTGACAGAATTTGGCCTATCTTTAGCAGCCTCCCCTAAGAATTTGTGGTTTTATTTATTTTATTTTTTTAGTCATGCCAACCCCAGTTAGCATGAGATTTTTTTTTTAATCATGAAGAATTTGTGGTTTTAACTTAATGCTCCTAATGAGCTGACTGCTTGGTAAGTCATATAAACTTGTTAGAAGTTTACATAAAATTAAATGGGCATAGAGTGAAGACCCAAGGGTGAATATCCAAGGGTCACTCTTCTGAACATAGAGCTTTTGTGCATATATCTGGAGGTTTCAGTCTTATCCTTTCTGTCTGGATCCCAGCTATGTTTTAGATACTAGATGTCACTGGATAAAAGTTATAGATACATGAAATGATGTTCTGCTGTCATTTAATAAAATGAGTTGCATTGTTTCTTTCCTCCCTTGTGAAATTGCTCAATGGCAGTCCAGGTAGGCATATACGATACTGAATTAGAGTTATTCACATTCTCTAGGCTAATTGAGATGACAGTCCTGGACATGTTGCCAGTTCTAGAATAATATTTTAAATAAGAAGTCATTGCCAGGATTTGAATAACCAAGGATTCATTTAGAGTAAATGTTCTCTGGCTTTTATGATCTCAATATGCTTGAATATGTATCAAATTTACTGAATCCACATTAAAAAAACACACATGTAGGCTCTAGTCTGCTGGGTAGATCAGACAAGACTCAGCTGACTCACAGATACATGGAAATAGATCAAACAAGTAGCATGTGTTTGAAAAGAACACTTCAGTTAGACAGGGAGTGGAGCTTTTTTGACAATCCTTCTGAATGTGAGTGAGAGCGTGGGTTTGTGTGGGCGAGGGTGTGGGTGGATACATCTGTGGGTGTCAGAAAGAGACAGCCAGAAATAGATGGCTGCAGTTCCGTCGCTAGTAAAATGACTATAATAGTAAAATAAATTTAAAGGCATAGAGCTTTGTAGAGCCCTTTAAAATAGTTTTAGACAAACAATGTCTACAGACGGGCATATTTAAAATACCAATTGCTTCACACAAAGAATTTAAATTACCCCTCCTTACACAATACCAGGCAATTTTCATTTACCACTTACTTGAAATTTGGTAATTATCACAAATGAAACCCTATCCTACATTCTTGGTACTCAAAACTTCTTAAAAATGGGAAAATTGAGATAAATTGGCTATATTTCTTATCTAGAAAATGACCTTCAGCTATTCATAAACCAAGAAATGACAGCAAATAACTTGGCCAAGAAAAATGAGCTAAAATGGGTAATAGAAGAAGGAGAAGGGTAATCTACAGCAATAACAAGATGATTCCTGATATTCTTTCCCGTATGCAGTAATTGGGCAATATAAAAATGTAAAAAGAGGGACTTGGCTATACAATTGCTTGCCTGGTTTCACCTGGGAGAATAATGTTGTGGGTGAGCTGGAGTCTATGCATAGAAACTCCATTTACAAGAAATTCCCAGATGCTCGTTGTTTTTGGCAATTCCACGATTGTTATTCCTAGACCCTGGCAAGTCTGAATTTATGGGCAAGTTGAGAACCCCCAAAGCTACACAGAATATCACTTGAAACTAAAGCAAATCATCCCAGAATGAAAGAGGTAATGGATCAGTATGCACAGACAGGATCACTCAATATGCAACACACATTTTTGAGCACCTCTGACGTATCTCCCTGTCGAGCTTGCTTCTAGAAATACAGCCCTGCACCTGCCCTCAACCCTTGAACTCAACCCTTGAATTAAACAGTTAAGGCAGCTCACTAACACTGTGCCAGGTGCAATGACACAGGTGTCAATAGAGGAAGCAATTATTAATTTTTCATTCATCATCCATGATTTTTTCCCAAAGCAGAAATACCTTTTTCTAATTAGAAAAATAACACATGCTCTTTATAAAAATTCAGATATGATAGAAGAGTATCATTGGCTCATATAAGGAAAATTCATTTAAAGCCATTAGACACTACGGGAGAAAAGGATCTGTGCTTTTTTACATATGCCCTCTTTGTCAACTAACATCCCCACTCCTTGCCATGCATCAGTTTTTCTTATTAACTGGTGGAGAATAAGTGATACAATGTACTCACCCAGTGGGCCAAGAGACCAGACCCATTACCCTTTATGGCTATGCACTTATTATTAGTTCTCACATGCTGTAAGCCTAATATAAACCTATTGCATAAGCTACTTCGGGCTTGGAAAACTCCAAAACGACTTCACCTGCTTCTCATGCATTAGTGGGATCACTCCTGCACTCTTAAAATAGGAGTCCTATATTCTGAAGTCCTGATTCTTTACCCCTTTTTCGTCAGAGCTAAGAAGTCAAATCCCACTTAACCATTCCGAGGATGATTCATGGTAGCCACGAGCCTTCTCTAGGTTTGGAGCTCTAGATGTGGAGGATGAACAAGACACAGAGAATGTGTGAGCCTGTGTTAGTCATGGCAGGGTAGGCTTATGTCGCAGTTACCCAGTTAATCTGAAACCCCAGTGGCTCAGCACAAGAAAGGTTTATTTCTTGCTCATGCTACATGTGATGGATGGGGAGAGGGCCTTGCTCAAGCACTCAGGTTGGTGGAGGCTCTGCTATCGTGTGGCTGCACCAGCTCCCTGCCACCAGGCCCTCATTTGTTACCATTAATTCCAATTTGGGTTGACTAAAAATAGCAACATGCCTGTATTTGTCAGCGTAGGACAATTTCTGTAATAATTAGCTATTTCTGGTTTTTAAATTCTGGATAATTTTTTTCTTTTGCTTATTTGAATTTTACAGTTTTTTAAATAATCACAGTGGTTTAAGATAATAGAATTTATTAGTTGCACATGTAACAGTTCAGTGTGGTATTTTTCTTATTTATTTGTTTGTTTATTTGTTTATTTATTTATTTTTGAGACAAAGTCTCACTCTGCTGCCCAGGCTAGAGTGCCATGGTGTCAGCCTAGCTCACAGCAACCTCAAACTCCTGGGCTCAAGCGATCCTCCTGCTTCAGCCTCCCGAGTAGCTGGGACTACAGGCATGCGCCATCATGCCTGGCTAATTTATATATATTAGTTGTCCAGTTAATTTCTTTCTATTTCTTTTTTTTTAAGTAGAGACGGGGTCTTGCTCTTGCTCAGGCTGGTCTCGAACTCCTGAGCTCAAACAATCCACCTGCCTCGGCCTCCCAGAGTGCTAGGATTACAGGCGTGAGCCACCACGCCTGGCTTTATTTTTTATTTGTATATATTCCCGGGTTCAGGTACAATTTAGCTACATTGATATACTGCATTGAGGTGACATCAGGACCTTCACAGCATACATACATCGCTGGAGCAACACATTGTACCCACCAAGCAATCTCCCATCACACACCCCCTTCCACCACCCACCGCCTCCAAGTCTCCACTGTGCATGGTTCAGTGTGGGCATTTGATGAGCAGCCTTGTATGAGGTGATTCAGGGACCTGGGCTCCTCATTCCTGAGACTCTGCCATCCTCCAGGCCTTCAGAGTCTTCTGCTGGTCCCTCTGTATCGGGCAGATAGACACAGGAAGAGAAGGATCTGGGTTAGGCTTGGAAACAGCCTGTGTCATTTCCACCCACATTCTGTTGTCCAGAAGTCATGATCACACTTAACCTCAAGGGAGCCTGGGAAATGTAGTCTGTGTGTGTGTTTACTGGAGGAAAAGCGATAGGTTTGGTGACAGTCTCTGCCACAATGCCCCTCACGTGACCAAAATAAAAAGCAAAAACAAGAAAGAGAAGAGAGAGGGAAGAAGAACTAAGAAATCTGACTAGAGATGGATGTGTCTGGGGAAAAGGACACTATTTCTACTCTGTTTGCTTCATTTATACTTATATGTTGTTTCTCCACAAGTTCATTTTATTTTCTTTTAAAACCAATTTTTAAAAATGTTAATACCCAGCTTTGTTGAGAGTAACACTTAGCTCATTGGAATGTAAGCTGATATAACCCAACTGAAGGGAAATTTGTCTGTATAAAACAAAAACCTTATAAGAAATATAGTCAACAATTCAACTTCCAGAATTTTATCCTGGGGAAATAGGCAGGTCATATAAACAGATGATATACATATTTATCACAGCATTGCTTCTAATGGTGAAACACTTCCATGATATAAGTGTCCAGCAATTAGAAGTAAAATAATAATGCTACTTCTGATAAAATAACAGTGGCCATGAATGATGCCCTACATGTCTATTTAGTGACATTGAATGATATTCCTTGTATGAAAATATCCGTTTATAAATCTCTCTATATAGAATATTTCTATTTTTGTTTTTCAAAAAATGATTTTGTATGTATATATAAATATCCATGTGCATGATTTTTATCCAATTATTTTTCTCTAGGCATTCTAATGCTCGGTGAATATTTTTTTTTTCCTTTTTGGCTTATTTGTGTCTTCTATGTAAACAAGTAATATTTATCTAAAAAGAAATCTTTCTTATTTTAAAGCAAAAAACCCAAACCCATAATATTTAAAACAAAAACACAGAGTTTTAACTCATAGGCATTGCAAAGGAAAAAACAAAACAAAATACCACCTGGTTACCCACACTGGCTTGGATAATGGGCAACAAATTATATCTTCCAGATGGCTCTTGCCTGAGCACCTGGAAGAGTCTAGGTCGGGTGGGGGCTGGGGGCAGGGGTTGGTATGTGTCCTGATCTTGTCTAGGCCCTTGTCTCTGCACTGGGCTTAAGCAAATTGTAGAGTTCACACATAGCTGCTGTTTTTCATTCCTCCACTCCCTCACCCTGACAATGGTCTGCTTTCTTTCCTCTGAGTAGGAAACCTGCAGAGGCAGCTGGCTTGTGATCTCTTGTGTAGGCCTGTGAGTTATATGCAAATCACATGCAAAGCCACTCAGAATCCTTTCTCAGATGGTCCAACTCAAGAATATTTGTCATGAGTCTGTAGTACACCTAAAAAAAAGGGCATGTACATATGATATTTCTTTTACTTTATTTATTCCAGAATAAGTCAAGCTGCTGTCAGAAGAGCTTTCAGCTTTTAAGTTCACTATTCTTTTTGGAGTTACCCATGCATGCATGCTTATAAAAGTGAAATTATTGTCAAAGACAGAATAATTTTTCCACCACAATTGAACTCCAAGTAAGTGAAGAGCCAGATCATGATAATTTCCTCTAAGAATCAACATCCTCTATCGTTCAAATAATTTGCAGTATGGATTTACAACAGCTGAAAGATGGGGAAACATTTTAAACACTTTTAGTATTAAGAATAGTGGTTTTATGAACTACAAACTTCACTCAGTAAACTCATACATCTCTGTCACTTACACATATACAAACACACTACCCAAAGTCCACTGATACTTGTTAAAATTTATATACTTGTTACACTCACTTACAAATTAACTCAAAGAAGTGTGTACTTTTTAAAAAATGTTACCTATAATAAAAAATTAAAGCCAACTTTGATTGTCTATTAAAAGACCAGCTTGGCCGGGCACGGTGGCTCACGCCTGTAATCCTAGCACTCTGGGAGGCCGAG
>VBSM01001562.1:33571342-33686166 GCA_008086735.1 Cheirogaleus medius
AAAAAAAAAAAAAAAAAAGACCAGCTTGTATTAAATCAGTATACTTGTCAGAAAATTATTATGAAACTCAGAGAAAAACAGAACATACTGACAGTCACTTTATTTGCTAAATTATAACACCCTACACTTGCCTAGACTGCTTTTTGGTTTTTCAATGCAGGTCAAAAGAAGGAAATGCTGATAATCATATGTAACTCACCCTGATCTTATTGATTAGCAGTAAGCTGAGAATTTTCTAACAGAAGAGGATAAGATGTTAACTCTCATAATCACTAAGGATTTTTTTTTAAAAATGTGTTATTGACTTTTTAAATTTTATTTTTCTAGAGTTGGGGTCTTGCTATATTGTCCAGTCTGGACTTGAACACCTGTGCTCAAGCGATCCTTCTACCTTAGCTTCCTGAGTAGCTAGAACTATAGGCGTGCACCACTGCACTGGCTCACTTATGAGAGGTAGGATGGAATTAGTTCCTGAGGGGTGAGGAAATAAAGTGCCAGCATTGGGGTGAAAGGGCCAGGAAAGAGACTAGTGGCAGCACCTGTTGCTTCTTTTCCCCAGTGGGCTCCAGCCATATATTTCCACACAGAACTGTTTTGATAAGGTACAGCCTTTGCCACCACAAAGAACACCAGGATCAACATAAAGGCGTCTTCTGAGTGTTGCCCTGAGCTCACGCCTCAACATTGTTTCTCCTCTCTGGGGCAATATGTCTCCTCATTATGGGCCCCTCCCTTTGAGCACCAGCTCTAAATGCTGATCATTTGCTTTTGTTTTTTGAGACAGGGTCTTGTTCTGTCACCTGGGCTAGAATGCAGTAGCGACATCATAGCTCACTGCAACCTCAAACTCCTGGGCTCAAGTGATCCTCATGCCTCAGCATCCCGAGTAGCTGGGACTGCAGGCGTGGGCCACGATGCCCAGCTAATTTTTCTATTTTCTTTTTTGTAGAGACGGGATCTCGCTCTTGCTCAGGCTGGTCTTGAACTCCTGAGCTCAAGCAGTCCTCCCGTCTCAGCTTCTCAGAGTGCTAGGATTACAGGCCTGAGCCACCGCACCCGGCCTTTTTGCTGTGGACTCACCATTCCCAGCATGTCACTTCCTCAGCTCCATCACTGGTAACAGACCTTTCCTATTCTGGGGCTTTCATCCCCAACCACGGCCCCAGATGAACTCAGACAGTAGACGTGTGGGGCAGGTTCACTGCAACAGGCAGAAGAGGAGAGAGAAAGCAGCTCATTGACCTCACCTGAGAACGACCCTAGAACAGCGTAGGGACCTGTGGGAGGGGCTCGCACTGTTACAAAGGTACCTGCGTGTGCAGTTTGTTCTCTGATAACCAGATATTAGACAGCAATAGCAAGAGAAAAGAGTAAAACTTGGCAACTCAAGCTTATTCTATTTTAAATCTATTTGACAAAGAAGCTGCCCAATGGTTTCTTATACACACACTCATCTTCTCACTCACCCATCTTCCAATCAGCTGCTTTTCATACAACTCTTGGCCTCCAACACGTACCATTTTGCTCACTACCCTGATTCTCCCACCTGCTAATCAGTGAGCCCATTTATGTACCTTTGAACTCTTTCACTGTTCCAGCATACATCATGGTTATCTGTGGGAGGTCTCTCAGGGTGTGCAAGCATTTGTTTCCTTTCACCTCTAGAACACACTTTTCTATAGATGATCAGGTTCTCTGGTTAACCTATGTGGCTATATTGTTACATTATGTAACATGTAGGTGTGTGCACTTCTACTGTGTGGACGGTTGTATCCTGATGTGGTTTAACTCAACTATCTTTATATATGCATCGCAGATTTTATGCATGTACATCTATACATACCAAGAGGTATGTAACTTTTAGTGTTTGCTTGGGTGTCTCTGTTTAGGTACCCGGGTTGTGTTTATGTGTGAGTCTGCATATGTATACATCTGTATGTGTGTCTCAAGGCCCTGCTGATAGCTTCCTATAAAGTATGATGGCATGCCTCCAAATCTCCCCATTTATTAGTGTTACTTTTTTTTTTTGGAAAATTTTGATCGTGGTAAAATACGTGTAACATAAAGTTTGCTATTTTAGCCAATTTTAAGTATACAATTCAATAGCATTAATTACATTCACAATGGTGGGTAAATAATCCCCACTGTTCCCCAAATTTTTCATCATCGTAACAGAAATTCTAAAAGCATTAAGCAATAACTCCCTAGTCTTCCCTCCCCCCAGTCCTTGATAATCTCTAATCTATTTTCTGTCTCTATGAATTTGCCCATTCTAGATATGTCATGTAAGTTAAATCATGCAATATTTATTCTTTTGTGTATTTCACTTAGCATAAACTTTTCAAGGTTCATCCATGTAGTAGCATGTATCAGAATTTCATTCTTTTGAATGATATTCAATCATGTATATATACCACATTTTATTTCTTCATTCATGTGTTCATGGACACGTGGGCTGTTTCCACCTTTTGGCTATTGTGAATGATACTTCTATGAACACTGGCATTCAAGTACCTGTTTTTAATTCTTTGGGGTATATGCCTAGGAATGGAATTGCTGGGTCACGTAGTAATTCTATGTTTAGCTTTTTAAGGAACCACCAACTTGTTTCCACAGTGGCTACAGCATTTTACATTTTACCATTAACAATGTATGAGGATTCCAATTTCTCCACATACTCATCAACACTTCTTTTTTTTTATTTCAGCAAATTATGGGGGTACAAATTTTAAGGATTCAAATAATGCCCTTGCCCCCCCCCAAGTCTGAATTTCAAGCGTGACCATCCCTCAGACGGTGCACTTCTTTTCTTTTTATTTTATTTTAGCCACTCAAGTAGGTGTGAAGATGTGTTTCATTGTGATTTGGATTTGCATTTCCCTAAGGATTAATGTTGTTGAACATGTTTTCATGTGCTTATTGGCCATTTTTATATTTTATTTGGAGAAATGTCTATTCAAATCTTTTGCCCATTTTTAAATTGGATTGTTTGTCTTTTTGTTATTGAGTTGTAGGAGTTCTGGATAGACATTCTGGATATTAATCCATCATCAGATTTGATTTACAAATATTTTTTCTCATTCTGAAGGGTGGTTTTCACTTTCTTGCTAATATCCTTTGATGCAAGAAACATTTTAGTTTTGATGAAGTAAAATGTATCTATTTTTTCTTCTGTTTCTCATGTTTTTGGTATTATATTCAAAAGTCATGAAAATTTACTCCTATGTTTTCTAATAAGAGTTTCATTGTTTCAGCTCTTATATTTAGGTCATTAGTCTATTTTGAGTTAATGTTTGTATACTATGTGAGGTAGGGGTCAAATTCCATTCTTTTGCATGTGGAAATCCAATTGTCCCAGCACCATTTTGTTGAAGAGACTGCTCTTTCCCCATTGAATGAACTTGGCACCTTTGTCAAAAATCAATTGGCCATAGATGTATGGTTTATATCTGGATTCTAAATTCTATTCCATTGGTCTATATGTCTGTCTTTATGCCAAGTACCACACTGCTTTGACTACTGTAGCTTTATAGTTATTAAGCTTTGAAATCAGGAAGTGTGAGCCCTCTGACTTAGATATTTGAGGCCCCTTGCAATTCTACATGAATTTGAGAATCAGCTTTTCTATAGTGGCCAAAAAAACCAAAAAACAAAAAAACAAAAAAACCTGTTGGAATTTTGATAAAGATTGGGTTGAATCTTTAGATTGCTCTGGATAGTATTGACATCTTAATAATGGTAAGTATTCCATACCATGAACATGAGGGGTCTCTCCATTCATTTAGTTCTTTAATTTCTTTCTGCAATGTTTTGTAGTTTTCAGCATAGAAGTTTTTCACCTCCTTGGTTCAACTTTTGTTTTGTATTGCTTTTTTTGTTGTTTTGTTTTAAGGATTTTTTTGACAAAAAATTGTATATATGTATGATATACAACATGATATTTTGAAATACGTATACACCATGGAGTGGCTAAATCAAGCCATATGTATTATCTCACATACTTAAAATTTTTGTGGTAAGAACACTGAAATCTACTCTTTTGGTGATTTTCAAATATATAATACATTGTGATTAACAATAGTCACCATATTGCACATCTCATTGGTTAAATTTATTCCTAGGTATTTTATTCACCTTCTCCCGTGAATTGGCTTGAAATCCTACCCACTGTAATTATTATACTATAATGTGTCCATAGTACATAGAATAGTGCCTAGCACATAGCAGACATTGAACAAGTACTAATTGAATACAAGATACTCCAAAATCATAGAACCTTCGAACTTTAAGAAAAACAGTCATACAAATTCCATTCTTCTTTAGACAAAGAAATGATGTTCAGTGAAGTTAAGTGACTTCTCCAAACAGCACTGCTAGCTAGTGGTAGAGCCAGAAGTTCATATCTCCAGAAAGTTTTCTGTGAGTCAAAATGTAATCATTATATGCCAAGATTCTGTCTGCTGGAATAAATAAATGGGCATGTTTATAAACTTGGGTGCTTGTCTTTGGACATTAAGATATTTATGTGTCTGGTTCCCTCTTCTCTGAAATGAATCTTTGGTGTACTTACAAAACTAGTTTGCATTTAAGAACAAAGTGTAGTGTATATACAGTAAATGAGGTTATTAGGTAGACACACAGCTGAGTTAACAATTACCTAGAGATATGTATCTGTGAGGGCAACATACATAGAAGTCTCTGCAAGTGTGAGCGTGTGTGTGTATGAGTGTGTATAGTAGTAGTAGGTGAAATGACTGAGTTTAATTTTGGAAATGAATTTAACTCACTAGAGCTTTCTATAATGAAAGTAGAAGATCCTCCACTAGGCGTTACCCCCTAAAGAACTTGTTTCATTATAGCATTTCTTGCATTTAGAGAAAGAGAGGAGGAAAAAGAAAAGAAGAGAAGAACTGTGTCCTTATTTGCAAACTGAATATTCCTTAAGGTGCCACTTTAAAAAACAGAATTATTTATTGGCTTTTGGGCTCTCTTCCAAGGTAAGAGCAAATCAACCTGGGGAAGTCTTGCTTTATTTGGGCCCTTTTCCATGTAACTGATCAATTTTCAATCATATTCTTACCTGTCCTGATACAGGCTTCTCCCAAGACCTTTTAAAGGTGGTTGGTAATCTTTGGTCTAGATACTGTCTATGAGTCAATGGTGTGAGACCAGCAACTCTGTTCCTGGAATTTGAGAGGTGTAGAGGAGAATTGCTAGTTGCCTACTCAATATCCTTTTTCCTTCTTTTCCTTACTAATAGCTCCTTAATATTTTTGTGGGCAATAATTTGCTTAGGAAAAACAAACAAACAAAAACTACATTTCTTATTCTCCTTTGCAGCCAGAGGTTGTCATGGACCCAGGTCTGGGCAATCAGGTGTGAGCACAAGTTTTTGAATGGGGCTTTCAGGACTGATCTTTAAAATGCAACTGACAGTTGACAAATGCCCTTTGCCATTTGCACTCTGCCCTTCTTCCTGGCTGGATTACTGATGTAGTGCTGGAGATAGAGCAGCCCTCAAATAACCACAGGCAACCATGAGAGAAGGGCTAAGATGACGCAGAGAGATTGCTGAGCCAATGCTGACCACCACCTACCTCTAAAATTTTTATTATATGAGAAAAACTGCAAATTTGTTCAGGGGATCTCCTTCATGTGCAGCTCAATTCAATTCTTAACTAATACAGGAGCTTAAAGAGCTCCTGAGATAACTCGAGTCAATGAACTCCCATGTATCTTGCTGGCAAATTAGGCAGATTTAGAGTGAACACTATGGAGGAATTCCGGGTAGCCAAGACAATGATGGTGGTGTAAATCTGAACCCCTAACATACAACTCAAAACAATAAAGAGCAAGAAGATGAAATGAAACTACACAAAACTCATGTCTTCTGTTAACTAGAAGACACAGAATGTCCAAATTTCAAATTAAGTGTAAATAGAAAAAGAAACACCAAACCACAGCATGTTGCCTCCCACACTCCTGACGCCAGCCCGTCGGGGAAACAGAGCAGAGCAGAGGGAAGCTAGTGATGGGCTTAAGATTGACCTAAAGCTACCATCAGAAAGAGAAAGTCCACCCTACGTTTGGAAATACTGAGAAAGCAGCACACAGATAGACCAGCGTTCTTACTGCAGGGAAGGGCTTAGCCATGTGTGTGGGTGGGTAAAGCGTCCTGGTGAAAAAGGTCAAAGAAGCAGAGGAGACCTCTGGAAATAGTGCAATGAGGGGGAAATTGAGGAACGTGTCAGACTCTCTTCCCTTCCAAAATTGAAGGGAACTCCACCCCTTCTCCCACCATTTCCCTTCCCAGAAAAAGTAAATTTTTTTTAAAAGAAAAATTGACAAAGAAATCGTACCTTGCTACACTGACAGAAGAGGGCGCTCTTGACCTAGAAATCTTGCAACTACCCCAAACCTCCAGTTCTGCCCACAGAAACACAGGTCAGTCTTCACTGAGCAAAATCACTAAAATAAAAATAATGCCAACAATTCAACTGAGAAATATTCTTTCATCCCCAAATAATGGAGAAATGGAAGAAAACTGCAACGCAACACTCCAAACGGAATTATCATCAGGAATCCTGGAAAACATCTCGAATCACAAATTCAGAAACTAGGTACAGAAACAGAAAAACACAGGAAGAAATGAAATAAGAGTTGTTTGAACTGAGGAAATAAATAGAAGAAAGAACAGAAAAAAACATTATACTACATTACCTATAAAATTTTAGATAAAATGTGCTAAGACAATTTTTATAAACACACACACACACACACACGCTCACATGTGTGCCATCCTTCAAGGTACATTCGGTGATTTCTTCATCATGTAGCTTTTTGGAATTCATCCCAATTGGAAATGACTTTTGAGACATACAATAAATGCTTTTATCACCATTACGGGCAATTGAGTGGATGAGGGCAGTAAGCAAGGGGATGGAGTGCCGGGTATAAAATGTCTGAAGCAAAACACAACAGTGTGTCAAATTCTAGTGTTCACCAAGGCCAATGACTTTACAGATGAAAGGATGGAGCTTTAGGGAGGTTACATGGTGGCCCAAGGCTCCCAAGCCAGTTAGTGACAGGGAGGACAATGTAGAAAGCCTTCCTCTCCTTCTCGCTGCTCTTTCTCTTGCTTCCGAGGACAATGGTGCCTCCTCCTCTTCAAATCCACCCTCCAGCACCCAAAGGTCCGATACCTCCCCCTCAGCAGGGTCCTTTCTTTTATATTCACTCTCCCCCTTTCCTCTAACTCATTCTTTTAGACAGAAACTGGGCCTAAGTCACCCTCATCCTGAAGAGTAAATAAACCAGACCACCTTCCCTTGATTCTGTTGCCTCTGATTTTCCTCTCATCATTAACCTTCTGAAAGTGCTTTACGCCAGCTATCGCCTGTTCCTCCGCACTCATTCCTAAAGCTCTTGCAATCTGTTTTTCCCGTATTCTCTCCTGAGGCTGCCTGCTCAGCAACTGAGGGCCACTGTCTTTAGACACTCCTATCCCTTGTCATCTTGGATCCACAGTCTTTTATCTCGAGCCGATTCCACAGCTACTCATTTTCTCTTTCCGGCTTCTCTTCCTCCCTCTTAAATGCAGGCGTTCCCCAAGCTCCCCACTGCCTTGTGTTCCTGCCCACACAGCTGCGAATGGCAAACGTGCATTTCCAGACCCATCTGCTTCTTGGGTGCCTTTCCCGCATGACCTTCTAGACATCGTCCCTGTAGCTCCACGTGTCTGAAACTGAACTCTGCACTCGCTTTTCAATTCTGTGCCTCCTCCGGATCTCCAGCTCAGCCTCAGAGGGTCCTGGATCCCACGCTTTCCTTTGTCTTTGTACCAAGTCACGCATAATTCAACTCAAACATTTATTACAATGTACTTACTATGCTTGTACTGATGGACTCAGTGAAAAGTCCTGTCCAATCAATGTACACAACTTTCCTTCATCCCGCTATCATAACTTTCATTCCCCCGTCAACCTCCTAGCGCAAACGGGCATCACCTCTTTCCTAGACTAGTAAACAGCCCCTTAAGAGACTACTCTGGAACAAATCTGGGTGAAAGGAGTTGATCTCTATTCTCCCGACACATTTTGTAGTTTATTCTTGTTTCTATTTTACCCTCTACATCTTTTAAGCCCTGTCTCAAATCCCAGGCCTGCTTTGATGTTTTCCCTGACTTCCTGCGCTGGGAGTTGTGTCTTCTTTCCCTGAACTCGTGCAGACTTGCCCTCTGCACCTGTGCTTTGCTACTGTCCCTCCTGTCCAAGCTGGTGGCTCCAGCAATTACGTTTAGAATGTAGAAACCAGGTACACATGATAAAAAACTGGATCCTTGATCAACTCCAAGAGAGATTATTCTATCATTAGCTTATTTATATTATGCCTTTTTTTCCTGCAGGTTTGATAAACTAAACTGCTAGTGAAGCTGAATATGCTAATGTTACTAAATTTTGTTTGATGCTTTAAAGCAAATAATATGTGACTTCAAGAACCTCACATGCCTTCTTTGGACCTCAGCTTCATTATCTAGAAGATAGAAAGATTCTATTAAATAACTTTCATGTCCTCTTCCAGATCTAACCTTCCATAATTAAGTTTCTAGGAGATTCGAATGTGTGGCATACTGTGTTGACAGATTAATCCCAAACCATTCCTAGCCCCTCTCCTTTCCTTACCTTCTCTACGGAAGTTGAGAAAGCTAGATATCCGCCTGACCAGCCTTCCTTGCAGCTAGGGGTGGCCCTGTGACATGGTTCTGGCCCATGAGATATAAGCAGAACTCAATAAAGGGCACTGCTGGGAAGCCTTCTGCTTTCCAGATGAAAGAAACAGGCACAGCTGTCACCCCTTCCATGACTGGCAGAATTCCACGATGGCCCCTGGCGAATGTGCCTTGTATGATCCCCTTCCCTTGAGTATGGGCAGAACCACGGATATCACCTCCATCATTAGGTTACTCATCAATCAACTTTGACTCAGTCAAATGGGAGATTATTCTGGGGGGCTGACATAATCAGGTGAGCCTTTCAAAAGAGAGATGATTTCCTGCTGCCTTCAGGAAGAAAGCAAGCAGCCCTCTTTCCAGTGGCCTTGGAGCAGCCTTTAGGAGCTGAGGGCCTCAGCCCTAGGAACTGAACGCTACCAACAGCCAGTGGAAAAAGACCATTTGAAAGAGGGCCCCACCCCTCAGATGACATGCAGCTCCCTCTGACACTTTGATTGCAACCTGGTGATTTTTTAAGTGGAGAACTCAGTTAATCAGTGACCACAGAACTGGTTAGACTTCTGACCCATAGAACCCATGAGATAATAAATTTGTATTGTTTTAAACTGCTATGTTTGTGGCAATCTGTTATGCAACAATAAAAACTAATATAACTCCTTTCCAGATAATCTCAAAAGTCCGGTGCTTCAGAAACTATCTCGTGATCATGAAGAAAAGGCCCAGTGAATCATAAAAGCCCTGGCCCTGACCTTTTGCACTTCTAAACCAAGGTCAGCGGCTGCTTTTCTCAAAACTTTTTTGAAGCCAGAAAAAGAAATGTCTGTCCGTATAAGCCCATACAAGTTAACAAGCTTTTCTTTTACTTGCAAGTTAAAATTATTTCCAACTGATAAATCAGACTTCCAAAAACAGCATGAGCAAATTCTTATTTATTCATTGGCAAAAGTTTATAAGGAATACATAATGTTCCAGATAGGGGGAAAAAATCTACTAGAAGTAAAAAAAAAAAAAAAAAAAAAATTGTTGCCCTCCATAGGCTCATAGCTAGTGTTGAGGGGAGGGTGGCAGGGGAAAAGGCAGAGATATCAAGATACAGTTGACATATAGAGTGGTTGGGCTATGACAGTTACAAGCAGAAGGTCTTAGGGAAGCTCATCTAGCACAGACATTGAGGGTGGTGGGGAGGGGAGGGCTGAATTGGGAGGCTTAGGATGCGGAGCAGAATTATGAGGGAGGAATATAAGTTACTTGGAAGAAGCAGAGAAGGGAGGCGGGAGGTTCTATACAGAGAGGAGCAGAGGTCAATCAATCAAATAATCGACAACCACTGGGCACCCATTATGAGGCAGGGGAACATGCCAGATGCTACAGGAGACAGAGATGTAAAGTCCTTGGTGCCTACCCCAGGTTTTTATAACCATCCTGCAGCGGGTGTTCCCCCAACCCCCACCCCTGCCGCAGTCCCCCACTCCTACCCTTCCTCCTAACCCCTCACCCACCCCTGCAGCCCCCCACCCCCAGCAGCAGTGCGAGGCTCTCTCTTGTCGACTAGGGCACCGCAGAAGGCACATGCCACTTGATCGTGCTGCTTCGCTCCCCACATTATTCCTTTGGCAGCTGCCCCAGACGTAACCGCATCCAGAGAGTGGCTTACCCACGACGACAGGAGAATCTAGGTCAAGGTCCTTCGGAAATGTGCTCTGTGCAGGGAACTCAAGAAGAGAGAAATGGATTTGACAGGGAAGACAAGCCCTTCAGCTTCTGAAGTAGACTCTTGGGCCTCCAGGCGCGTTCTGGCGATGTCATCTCTCCTATTGGATTATGCTTCTTATAGCCTAGGAATCTGCTTGAAATTATAGAAAGCCACTGTAAGTCTCCTTTAAGTAAGTAAAGGAACAAATATGTTGAAACAATAAAATGCAAATTCTGAAATAGGGCCTAGGGAAAAGTATGGGAGGAGGGAAAGAGACTAAAGCAGATGTTATTGCAGGAAGTTGAGAGCAACAACAAAATAAATCTTATTTCATCCATTGATTTGTTTAATCATATTTGAGGAGCAAGGAGGGTTTGGAATGGCTAAAAAGCAAAGGTAACTTAGGGGCAGAAAGAATGAAATGCTCTTCTTATTTCACAGGGCATCCTACCCAAATTTGCCTGATTTCCCCAAGATGCTGGGGAAACTTCCATAGTGGCAGCCCAAGGCCTAGGGTTTTTTGTTTATTTGTTTTTTTTCCAATTTTTTAAAAAGTTAGATTTACTGAGGTTTAATATATATACAGCAAATTCACCCCTTTTCAGTGTATGGCTTGGTAAGATTTGACATATGTATACAGTCATGTAACCATCACCACAAGGAAGACAGAATATTTCCATTACCCCAGAAAGTTCCCTTGTGTCCCTGTGTAGTCAACGCCTCTCCCTAGCCCCCGACAACCAGTGATTTGATTTCTGTCCCTATACTTTTGCCTTTTCCAGAATGTCAGATAAATGGAATCTTGTGGTAGATTGCCTTTTGTGTTTGGCTTCTGGCACTTAGCATAATGCAAGGCCAATTTTTAAAAGCTTTAGTTTGAACGTTCTCTGCCAAGGCCATCTCTCCTTCTGATCTCAGGTTAAGTGGTGAGCATCAATGTTCATGCTTCTCTTAACAAATTCACTGAAATATGACTATAGACACCAAATCAAACCTGGGGAATACCAAGTAGTTTTTCTGTGTCATCTGCTCTGATGTGTTGGCTCAAGCTACGCTTGTACCGCGCAGATAATAATAGTAGAAGTAATAAATGTATACATGAATATTGTTCGACTTATCAACATTTAGAAATGCATAATTCCATTTTAATCAATCAAGGGTATTTATAGGCTTATACTATCACCCTTAAGGAACTTGCAAACATAATTAAAAAGACAGCATATAATTAAACTATAGAATTTTATTGCTAAAAGGGGTTTGAATAATCATTTAGTCAGCACATCAGAAAATTTCACAGTTGGCAGTGGCCTTCGAGATTATCTAGACCTGCCCATCATCTTAGGTTTGAATTTCCCCCAGGCTGGCAAACTCCAGAGCAGACAGGCCGCGTAAATGCCTGAAGCTGGCGAGGGGACAGCCATTGCCTGAGTGGTGCCTGTGGTCATTCAAACTCAATTTAAAAAGCAAACACTGTGAAAAATCAATAAACACTATCTCTGGGTCTTGATGCAGTCCTTGGGTCATTGTACCGAAATCTCTTTTCTGTATTAGCATTCCCAAGTTGTGAGGCAGTGTAACAGCCACTCCTGAGACCCGGGCCGTGTCCTTCCACTCTTCCCAGTCCAGTGTGCGCCAACCTGGCTTCCAACTGCCAGCGTGGCAGCTCCTTGCTACAGGATTTCTTGAACCCTCAGCTCCTGCTCTGGGGCACTCTCACCTGGCAGGCAGGAAGTGGCAAGGGATTAAAATGGCCCCTCTACAGCAGCTTCTCGCCTCAACGTATGGAAATCTGGGCATAAATATCCCAGCTCCCTCAGCCTGTGGGTGGGGCCCCTAGAATTCTCAAATGGGTTTAGAGTTCCTGTTACCACAGTGTACTCTTGTGTGACAATATATCTTTTACTTCTGGCATCCTTTCCTTATCTCTTTTCCCCATTTCCTGCCTGTGTTTCCTGCAGCCTCCTGCCAGATAATCTAATGGTGTGGGAAGCTTCATCTCAGGGTCTGCTTCTGGGAGATCTCAAATTCATGTAGCCATAAACACCCCCAGGGACTAGGAATTTACTACATCCCAAGACCTTTGAAACTGTCTTTAGATATATATCTCTGACCCACAGAAATATCTTCCCCTTACTGAGATGAAAAGTCTTTCTCCAACTGGCATCTGGAGGTCCACTTTATGGGACTACACACTTTGTGTGAATTTGTCTAGAAATCTCTTTCTTTAGAAAAAAATAATTCAACCCCATTCTTAATTTGCTTAATTATTCTTGAATATAGCCTACATTTCACTCACTTATCTATGAAAAAAATTGCTAATTGAAACACAAAGCCAGGAGTGAGAATCTGGAATAAAACCTGCCCAGGAGAAGGAAAACTTCCAGAAATATGGTGGTTGGAGGAAAATACTAGACTTTCCTCATTAAGTGAGATGGCATGCTCTACTAAGTATATCTATTAAGTAGATTTACTACTACTACTAGGCCTATTTTTCGTTCAATGTCAAGGGAAGGGCCAATTCAGAGGGCTGTAAAACATGGGATCACTTTGTTTACATATATAAAACATGTGTCATGTGTATAACTTATGGTTTTAGTCTTTCTCATGGGGAAAGATCATGAAAAATGTGCTGTCTTCATTTTCAGTCTGACAGTTTTCAGGCTTGTATGTTTCTGAGTCAAGTGTTTATATTTGTTCCTATATGTACTACCTAAGAGGGCATCAGATACTCTGCAGAGATGCCAATATGGTGTTACATTCTCAGCTTTTCTCCAAGAGGCACCCCCTGGGCCTCTTTAAGAGGCAAGAATAGTTACGTGTTGTTTGAGCAGTATTCTGATAGCATCCCACTTACTCCTTCCAATCTTAAGAGAGAAAGGGGAGTTTCAGGAGAGCAGAGAGCTGGGTGAAATGGCGTGCAAAATATTGGAACAAGTAGACTTCAGAACCTTTATGAACATCACTTTGGACATAACATTTGAAGTAAAATACTTGATGGATAGTTAAATGTACTAGTGCCTACATTTTGAGAGTCTTTTTAGCATATCCATGGCCATTTTTTCACAACCCATTTCTGGGACACACAATGAAAGGACTCATTACTTGCTAATACATCTTTTCCTGTACAAAACCACCCTGTGAATATGCATTCTTGGAGTATAGTTTTTTTGATTTGAAAGAGAGATAAACAAGTGATTATTGAATCCAAACCTACACCTATTCCTCCCACTTCTTCCACATCTGATATAATTACAATAAGTCTGGGTTATTCGTATGTGAACATCTTCTGTTTTTGATTGTCAAGCAATCAAATAGCATTTCTTGCCCCCACTCAGACCCATAATTTAGAAGCTTCTTTGCAGTGACACTTGATGCAGTTTAATTATAATGCTCTTCAATCCAGAGAGCTATTTAAAGGACAGTGGAAGCTGTGCGTTTTCAGTCCTTTCTCCCACAAACGATTTGTATGTGTAGCTGATCCTAAATTGAAACTTGATAACTTGTGCATGACTTTTAACAGCCATACTTTCTCCTTTATAGAATGACTGATATTTTAAAATATATATTTCTTTCCAAGAAAACATGTCCAGCACAGTTTTACCATATTGAAACTGTTTTTCCCCCTACACCGTTAGCAGAAAGCATGTAAAATTTCACAATCATCTGCATTCTGTTTACAGCAAATATTTTTTTCATTTCAAAATGAAATTCTCAAGCCCCAAATGGGTAGGTGTTTTAATTCAGCACTGAAATAAAGAACTGCTTTTTCTGGACATATTCTCTTCCCTTCCCTGGCAGCTACTGGTACCGACTTGCTCTTAATTATCTCCCATTCAATGCTAGTCATAACCACCCGCCCACTTAACACTTAGGCAGTCCTGCCCACAGCACTCACCCCAGCCCCCTCAGGCTGAATCATCCGCTTCCGCCCCCGGCCTTTCCTTTCCCACTGCCGGTTCCTTTTTTCGCTTCAATGCCCTTTTTAGAGGGACATTCTTGCTTTTCCAAAGCTTTTTTTTCCTCATTCAGAATTATATTCCCTTTAAATTCTAAAAACTCCACAATTCTTACAGAATTTTCTTCCCATCACTGAAGACGAAGTGTGCTTAACACACCATAGAATATTTATTAGCTATCCATTAATCCTTGTGTATTTTAGGGAAAAGTGGAATTTGACAAACTGGAAATTTATCACTTTCACTCAAACATACCAAAGATAAAACTGAGTCACTTTTGGAAGATTCCACTAGGGCAGAGACAAAGGAAGTCCTAGGCCTGGGCTATGCAAACAGCCAGTTCGACATTCCTGCTTTCAACATTCCACTCTCACTGATTGTTTTTTTAGCTGCTATAGCTAAATCCATTCAAATTGTTAACCCTCAAGTCTCTATGTTTTCTTCGGCATAGCTGCTGACCCAAGGCTCCTATAGAGTGTGGGAGGCTAGGGGCTCTGGAATTTGATAACCTGCAGGTATCCCAGCTCTGCTCAACTGACAGAAATGTGATACTGATCCCAGCCAAGGCCATGAAGATACCATTAAATACTTCATCTCTATGTGTTATTTACTTAAAGTAAGCTAACATCTTCAGGAAGCATCCATGCATGAAGACAAATTTCTCCCCACGTTCAGGACAAGTCACTCATTATCTCACAAAAATTCCACATACAGCTTTCCTAGAGCCCAGCCAACATGTAAATAAAGAAAAAAGGATGTCAAGTTCAAATTATCATCGATGGGGATCTCCTTTTATTGCGAAGTTTATAGTTAAAAGAGATATACTTGGGTCAACTTCTCATTTTATTTAAAAAAAAAAAAAAAGAGCTCCAAAGGCCTATATGACTTGACCAACGTCATTAGAAAATTAGTTAAAAAAAAAAAGTTAGGAGTAAAACCCAGGCATTTCCACTAGATGAAAAGAAACCTATCTTTGTGAAGTGCCCAATACTGTGCCTTTCCCTTTTACCATTTCACCAAATCCTTAAAACGACCCCACAGAAAGGCATCATCATCCCTATTTGGCAGACAGGAAAACAGGTTCAAAAACTAAAGTATTCCTCCCAAGCTCCCACTCCTGGAAATTGATGCTACCAAGCGGAACTACTTGCCAATGTTCACAGCTGACATTTTACAGTTTTGTGAGCACTCACAAAGCGCCGGACATGGAACTAAGCTCTTCACTACATCATCTGACTAAATTCTCACCGCAACCTCATATGTTGCTATTTTTGTGTTGATAATATTACCATCATTTTCTCCATCATGAAAGCATGGGATTTTAGGCTTCTTTGGTGCCTTTTTTTCCTGTTTGGTTGCTGTTGTTTTGTTTTGTTTACTATAGATGTAAAGGCCACCCAGAAAATCCACCCAATGGGTCCTTTCAGATATTATTTTCTGGAGTCCAAATTGTCCATATGTATTAGGAGACAAGAGCGTAATTGTACTCTCACAACCCTAAGCATTTTTCTTTTATGGAGTGAATGAAATGTATATCTGAGCAGAGATGGATAAGGGAAGAAAGATAGTAGTCCCACACATCTTTGGAAGTTTGTGTCAGGGAAAACTAACTGCAAGGTAGTGCTTAACATCTTTGCTCTGACAGGGATCGCTGGGTGGGAGAACTGAGATAAGAGGAGAAATGTGCTTGTGCTGTTTTAACTTATGTGCAGTGACCAAAGACCAGGATATACACGCAGCACAATTCTAACTGCTTTCCTCAGAAAATAAAGGAATCTACCAAATAAAGCTCTGACTTAGTTTCTAACCTACATATCAAAAATTTGGCAAGGAAAATTGGGAGATAGAGATAATAAAAATAATAAAATATAATGTACAGTTATTTTAAAGAATTGTGAACAGAACTTCTAATCACAGGAACACATTTTGAACATGCACACACATCAGCTCAGTACTCTACTCAGCCATCCACCCTGTCTCCAGACCTCAGATGCCCCACCCCATACCTGCGGCACATTCTTTCACTAAGCTCCATGAGCTCATGCCTTTTCAATTGTTCAATCATCCCTTAAAATTACTACGTTTCAAGATGCCTTTTTATACTAAGCGGTAGTGATTTCCTTCAGAATATCTGTCTGAAACAACCCCTTCAGATTGCATTTTCTTCATGTTGTAAAATGAAAAGTCTTAGATCATGATGAAGGTGCCTTCCAGATCTTAAATTTTATGGATTTCTGGGTGTAATGTATTAAATCAGTAAATATGTATTGAGCACCTACGAAGTGCCAGGTGTTGGGCCAGAACCTGGGGGGATCAGAGTGCAGTCCCTCCCTCAAACACCTCATTCCATAGTAATGAGGGTGCCTCAGAGATGGCTAATTAGCATTCAATATTAAAAATGATCAAATAAATCCAGGTTGTGTGCACTGATGGAGTGATTAATTCTGCCTGGATGGTTGGTTAAGGAAAACACGGAGAAGAGGATATTTCAACTGAGCCTTGAGGGATGAGTTAATAGGCCCAGACAAGGAGGAGAGAACTCTCTGGATAAAAGGAACAGAATAAGCAATGACATAGAAATGTGTCTGGGGAGAGCAAAGAGAGCATGGATGAGAGTAGGAGTGAAGAGGTAGGACTGAGACCATATCCTCTGAGAATACATTTGTCCAGTATATTAGTCAGCTAGGGCTGCATAACAAAGCATCTCAAACTGGGTGGCTTAAACAATAGAAATTATTTTCTCACAGTTCCAGAGGCTAGAAGCCCAGGACCAAGGTGTCAGCAGGTTTGATTTCTCCTGCAGCCTCTCTCCTTGGCTTGTAGATGGCTGCCTTCTCGCTGTGTCCTCGTGGGGCCTTTCCTCTGTGTGTATGTGCTCCTGGTGTCTCTTCCTCTTCTTGTAAGGATACCAGTCCTATTGGAGCAGGACCTCAATCTTGTGACCTCATTGAACCTTAATCATCTCCCTAAAGACCTTATCTCCAAACACAACCATATTAGGGGTTAGAGCTTGAACATATAAATTTTGGAGAACACAATTCAGCCCATGAAATCTGGCCGCCGTTGCTATTTGGGAAAGAGTGAGAAAAAGCCTGAGGACAGTCAGAATGACTATCACGAGGGCCATGCCTTAAAACTCAATTCCCTCATTCACAAGGCAATCCTTAACTTCTCCTAAGGATTCTTCATGCTTCTTGTTTGCATATTCTGTTTTTGCACTCAGTTTTTGAAAGCTAGTTTATCTGTGTTGTATTTTGAACAGAAACTTAAGTGTGTAGGAAGCCTAGAGGAGGAAAGCAGGTCAATAGCGATAAGAAATGGCTGCTGGTGTTTTGTGTTTTCCAAAGATGGTCACAGCACTATCTCCTGTCCACGTGCTCTCTCCAATGTAACCTCGCCACTGCCCCCTGGAGAAGTGGAGTCTAAATCTTGTCCCCTTCAGTCTGGAGCTGACCTCATGATTTGCCTGTTACTGAGAGAATGGCACTGCATGATTTCCATGAGAAAAGGCCATGAAGCTCCCACCTATTTCTCTAGGGACACTCACCCTCTGGAATTCCCTCTTTGGAGTTTTCCGTCTTGGACTCTGGTTGTCATGCTGTGAAAGTCTGAAGCCACGTGGAGAGGCCATATGTAGGTGTTCTGGTCGATAGTCCCTGCTGGGCCCAGTCTTGAGCTATTCCGGCTCAGGCACCAGACAGGTGAGTGAAATGTCATCATGGCACTGGATCCTCTACTCCCAGGTGTTCCAGACCCCAGCCACTAACATCACTCCTAGCCATTTAAGTCTTCCTAGCTAAGGCACGAGACATTGTGGGGCAGAGACGAGCTGCCCCCACATTCTCTTTCCTGATCCATAGACTCTAAAAGCATAGTATTATGGGGATACAAATGTTTTTGGTTACATGGATTGCTTTTGTAATGAATAATAAAATTATTTAATGCTAGTAAGTTTAGGGTGGTTTGTTATACAGCAATAGTAAATGACTCAGTTAAACCATTAAGGGAACAACATTTAAGAAACACTTATAATAAATAAACAGATGAACCAAAATTATAGACTGGATCCCTTTAGTGTATGGAAAAATAGCCATGCACATGTCAATATTGCTTCTGAAAAGTCTCCTATTTATAATATAGCATACTATTTATGCTCACAATGATATTCTAGTATCATTAAGAAAATGTTAAATTCGGTTCAGAGTACATGGTTTAAAAAAGCAGGGGAAATGGAGCATACATTTTAGATAGACACACTTCATGGTAATGGACACTCCAGTTACCCTGATTTGATTAATTCACATCATATACCTATATCAAAACATCATATGTACCCTATAAAGATATATAACTATTATGCACCCATAACAATTAAAAATAAAAAAATAAAGATATACCTCACACTTGTTAATATTTAAAATGCTTTGATGCTTTAAAGGGAATATAAGTTTCCATTATCAGGAAAATTAAAACATGAACATTTTTGTTCTCTAATCATATTGGATAACTTAGGCTTCACTATAATTTGTTAACTGAATAGATTTCATATTTATTAATTTTCATGTAGTTTATCAAGAGGAAGTCTTGGGAACTAGCATATTATTATTTATGTATATATTTTCTCTTTTTGAAAACATGATTTGAGGAGGACTTAATGTTTGCTTAACCAGCTTTATACCCCATCAAGCATACTGTGTATTACACAATCATGAAGAAATATACTTTGATAATAGCAATGATGCTAAATTGTGGCCTCCCTAAAGACCAGGAGCCATGACCTCTAATTCATTTGTGTACCACAATATTGCCTAGTTCAATTCTTTGCATGTAATTGAAGGTAGTAAGAAATTTGGTGAATTGAGTTGAATTGACTGAATTGTGATCAGATTTTTAAACTACTTATTCTTATGTCTGAAATTTCCCTCCAGAACATTATAAGGGAATCAGCAAAAGGATCTGAAGCAATTATCATCATGTTATACAAAAAAGTCATGTAGAAAACCTCCCACTTTTAAAATGGATACACCTATGCATTACAATAAACACACCACATGACAGCTTTTCTAATTTTATTTCCATGCCGTTTCACACTATTAAAATGGCATTATAAAGAACCCAATTACAGTTCAGATCAGGACTAGCAGTGAAGGAGGAGGACTGTATGTGTGGTTATGTGTTTGTGTGTGTGTGTGTATGTGCATATGAGCATGTTTAGAAGGGAAGATTTGCCAGCAGAAGTAGGACTCATAACCAAAACTTCAGGTCCTCCAATCTCATCATAAGTATCAGAAGAAAGGGAACGAGCAGACAAGGACTGGGGAAAGTAGGGTATGATGGCCCAGCTCTAAGAAGACATAGGACCTTAGCAACCACATTAACATCAGAAGTCCCAGCTACCCCCTTCCTCCTGGAGACCAACAAAGCTGAAGTCTTCTTCCTACCCCTTGAAGGCTCTCACCCTGAAACCCCCACAATTCCATATAGGACCCACACTAGCGCTCACCCTAGGATGGCTGGGCCCCCAGCTAGAGACAGGTCAGGGAGAGGTTCCCTTCCTGTTGTTCTATTGTACAACACACTGGCATGTCTGGATTGCAGGGACAAACTGCTGACTAAAATTTTATCTTTGCTGATAATGTAACTATCTGCAGACAATGTAATGACAGCTGGGGATTCGACTATATAAAACATATGGACCCTACCCTCTGGAATTTCTAGTCCAGTGGGAAAGACAGGCTCAGACATTTCTAGCTCTATATTCATTTCTGACTACAGAAGTCAGATGCTAGCTTATAAATGTATGAATAAAGTGCTGGGTGGGAAATCTGAGGAGGGCAAATTACTTGTGAAATTGTGGAGGAAGATGCAGATCTCATTTGAATCTCACTTTTGACAAATGGTTCTGATTAAAACAACTGGCACTTTCAATTTGTAAAATAAATAACTTTATTTATTGAATATATACATACATACATATAAGGTTATTAAGTATGAAATGTCCGATACCCTGAAGTACTAAGTTTGACAGTTGATATCTCTGACATTTCACTTTGACACTTCTTGTTTTATGCTTATTATGAAGGAACATCTTAATCTTTCAAATGCATATTTTGGCTTGTGATTACCTTTCAGATTTTTTTTAGAGCAATTTTTGTGAAACCATGGATAAGTCAAAAATTCGTGTTATTTTCAAATATGAGTTCCATAGTGGAATCAATGCAGCACAGACAGCTCAAAATATTAATGCAGTGTTTGGGAAGGATGTGGCTAATGAACACACAGTAGGTTGATGGTTTGAGAAGTTCCGTTCTGGCGATTTTAATCTTGAAATGAGCCATGTGGGCAACCTGAGACCAAGGTGGATAATGATGAGCTCACAGCTGTAGTGGAAGTGAATCCATCTTAACCTATGCATGAATTAGCAGCAAGGGTTGACGTTACCATTCCAACAATATGAGACCATTTGAAACAAATCGGTGAGGTAAAGAAGCTGGATAGATGGGTATCGCATGAAGTAAATGAGAGTCAGAAGAGAAATCGTCTGGAAGCTTGCCTTTCTTTGCTGTCATGGCATAATGATGAACCATTTCTACACCATATTGTTGCGTGTGATGAAAAATGGATTCTTTTTGACAATCGCAGGCATTCAGCACAAGGGTTGGATAAAGATGAAGTGCTAAAACACAGTCCAAAACCTAATATTTATTTTAAAAAGTAAATGGTGTCTGTTTGGTGGCCCAGAGCTGGTATTATGCGCTACAACTCCATGAAACCTGGTCTATTGATTACAGTGGACATCAGCTGCAACCAACTGGACTAAATGATAAGGATGTTTGTGATTAAGCAACTGAGATTGATCCATAGAGACAGGCCAATCCTCTTGAAAGACAACGATCGGCCACATGTTGGTCAAACAACGCTGCTCATACTACAGCAGCTGGACTTGGAAACTGTCTGTCATCCACTGTCGTCACAAGATCCTGAACCAACTGACTACCACTACTTCCAGGCTTTGGAACACTTCTTGCAAGGAAAAATATTCAGTTCTCAACAAGCTGTGGAAAACGCCTTTAGTGATTTCATCACCTCTTGCTCTCCAGGCTTCTTCGCTGCTGGCATAAACAAGGTACTGTTAAGATGGCAAAACTGTGTTGAGAGTTTAGGCACACACTTTGATTAATTGTACTGCTTCTTGTTTGAGATATAATAAACTACACTTTTGATTTGAAATCGAACATTTCATATTTAATGACCTAATACAATGTCCAAGGTACTAGTTCTATGCTATGTATTCAACTGCCTTATCTCATTTTATTCTTACAGACCCCTAAAGGGGTACTATTATTGTTTTATAGATAAAGAAACTACAGTTTAGAGAAGTGGCTTACCTAAGGTTATACGGCTAGAAAATGGCAGACCCAGGACAACAACCCACACTTGTCTGTCACCAGAGCTCAAGATTTTAACCACTCTGAAATATGTCTTTCTCTCTCTCTCTCTCTCTCTCTCTCTCTCACTCTCAGTCTGTGTGTGTGTGTATGTGTGCATGCAAATTCTATTTTACAGATGAAGCAACTGAAGTAGGCAAAAATCAAATGACTTCCTTGCTTCCCTACAAAAATTTATTGTAATTTTTGACCAAGAAAGTAAAAAAATGTCAAAAAATATATAAACATAGAACACTATCTTAAAAAATGGTATCACGGAGTTTGGAATATTTCAAACAAATTTTGCACACTCAATGTCATGAAAATATTTGTGTTCCTTGCCTCCACAACATATGATTTTGATGTTTAAAAATATTTCTCTGTTCTGATTTCCTCATGCCCTTAAGAAAGAAAAGAAATTTAACACAAGACTTAATTTGTAACTTAGGATGTATCTGCCTTTATCTATACAACAGAGTATTAGTTGTCTAGCAGCCTTTCTAGTTAATTGCTAATTAATTATGTATTTCAAATTGCTTGTAATATGTTTCTTTAAAAAGGATAGAGAGCTTTATTGATAGATTATAATTATAAGATTATACAGTTCCCACCACAGATTTAAAAATAAATAATGAAAACTCAAGTTTCAGAATGGCAAGAACACTATTTCAAAAATGTTAATTTCTAGTTCATTGCGGGCAGCAAGAACCCCTTAAAACATTTTATCTTTAAAAGCATCAAAATTTCCTATACCAAAATGCACAGTCCACATTTTTAAACAAAATTTCTATGGCACACTAGTGACACATGAGTTACATCCCATCCCATCCCAACAGTTGCATCCACCAGGGACAGGAGCAGGGAAACTTCTGTAGCTTGTCATTCTTCCCTTTGAAGACCAGAAGAACAAATCTCTCTCCACTTTAGAATAGGATCATAGCATTCATCTAGAAGGTTAGCTTATCAACTGAGCGCTGGTTTCCAAATTAATTGATAAGAATACAAACAGGGCACAATGCCAAAGAAAATGTGTAGATGGACATCTGGTATCCCAGATTGGATTAAGCAAAGAACAAGCTAAGTATGTGCTTAGGGCACCATAAAAAGCCAAAAAGAGCACATGAGTAGTTATTAGGGGGAAAAGCAGACTTTAGTGAACTACATTGCATTTGTATTATAATTCAGATTTAAAAACATTTTTGGAAATACATATGAGAGGTTCGAGGAGAAGGCACCATAACCTTTTCAGTTGTTGAGACCTCTAAAGGCAATCAACCCTTCTTTATATCTCAGAACAGAACATGTTGACATAGTACTCAATTAATCAACCAGAATCCCTAAACAAGTTCTTATTTCTGACAAATACTAGAAACTTTTAATTTAGTTCACAAAATGGTTTTAGTCAATGATAGGGCCTGTTTCCTAAGTCTATACAATAGGTTGTGTAGACTGAAGTTTCAACAAAAGAAATTGTGGACTAATACTTCAATGGATGTTCACTGAATGAAGGAATAAACTAGAAGCAATATACCTGGATTCAAATCCACTTTTTTTTTTTTTTGTGGTCATTTCTGATCTGTGATCTTGAATTACTTAGCTTCAGCTTAGGTTTATACACATACATATACAATTCATATACAATTGAAATTACATGATATACTTTAGGAGTTATGATTATTAAATGAGATAATGTGAGATTATATCATTAAGGTAGTTGAATCTCTTATTTGGGTGTTGGGAGTACAGGCACTTATTTGCAGAGGTTTATTAAAATCCTTCACAACTTCCCTAGATTAATTCATTCATTCATCAAATGCATATAGAATACCTACTATAGAACAGGCACTATATTGGGTACACAGAAGCCTTAGGAAATAACGTATTTTTATGTCCATTTTGACATAGTCCAAAAATTGGATAGTATTTGCTGTAGTGTACAATAATTCATTAAACTTTCAACCTAACCATCCCTCCCTAATGTTCTCTCCATCTTTGATTGAGAATAGGAGAGGGGTGAGAATGTCTGTTTTATAAATTATCTAGTAATTTTCAAAAATAAAAGTTTAATATCTCATTTTTTAGGGTAATGAAATAGCTGCAAATGTCAAAACTATCCAACCAAAATGTTGCCTCTCTTTTTTTAAAGATATATTTATTCATCTTTATTATATGTATATGTTCATGAAGTACAAGTGCAATTTTGTTACATTGATACATTACATCCTGGTGAAGTCAGGGCCTTCAGTGTATACATTACTGAAGCAATGCATGTTGTACCCACCAAGCAACCTCTCACCCCCACACCTTGGAGTCTCTATTGGCCATCATTCCACACTCTGCTTCCACATGTATATCTTATTTAGCTCCCACTTAAAATGAGAGCATATGGCCAGGCATGATGGCTCACACCTGTAATCCTAGCACTCTGGGAGGCTGAGGCGGGAGGATCCTTTGAGCTCAGGAGTTTGAGACCAGCCTGAGCAAGAGTGAGACCCCACCTCTACTAAAAAAAATAGAAAGAAATTAGCTGGACAACTAAAAAATATATATATTAAAAAAAATTAGCCAGGCATGGTGGCTCATGCCTGTAGTCCCAGCTACTCAGGAGGCTGAGGCAGGAGGATTGCTTGAGCCCAGGAGTTTGAGGCTGCTGTGAGGTAGGCTGATGCCGTGGCACTCTAGCCTAGGCAAGTGAGTGAGACTGTCTCAAAAAAATAAAATAAAATAAAATAAGAGTATGTGGTATTTGTCTTTCTGTGTCTGAGTTGTTTCACTTAAGATAATGGGTTCCAGTTCCATCCATGTTGCTGAAAAAGACATGATTTCATTGTTTTTTATGGCTGAATAGTATTCTATTGTGTATATATACTACATTTTCTTTATTTAATCTTCTGTTGATGGACATATAAGTTGATTTCGTATCTTTGCTATCATGAATAGTGTTGTGATAAACATATGTGTGCAGATTTTTTTTATGTATTGATTTCTTTATCTTTGGTAGATAACCAGTAGTAATATGGCTGGATTATATGGTAGTTCTATTTTCAGTTCTTTGAGAAATCTCCATACTGTTTTCCATAGAGGTTGCATTAATTTACATTCCCACCAATGTTGTATAAGAGTTCCCTCATTTCCACATCCTTGCCAACATCTGTTATTTTTTTGTCTTTTTGATAATAGCCATTCTGATTAGTGTAAAATGACATCTCATTGTATCTCATTGTGGTTTTAATTTGCATTTCTCTGATGATTAGTGATGTTGAATATTTTTTCATATGCTTGTTGGCCATTTGTTTGTCTTCTTTTGCAAACTGTCTATTCATGTCCTTAGCCCACTTTTTAAGGGGGTTCTTTGTGGGTTTTTTTTGTAGTTTTGAGTTCCTTGTAAATTCTGAATACTTGTCCCCTGTTGGATATATAATTTGCAAATATTTTCTCCCATTCTGCAAGTTGTGTGTTCACTCTGTTGATTATTTCTTTTGCTCTGCAGAAGCTCATGGTTTAATTAAGTTCCCTATTTTTGTCTTTGTTTTTGTGGCCTGTGCTTTTCAGGTCTTAGTCATGAATTCTTTGCCTAGATCAATGTCCAGAAAAATTTTGTCAAGGTTTTTGTTTAGAATTTTTGCATTTTTTTGTAGAAACAGGTTCTTGCTCTGTTGCCCATGCAGTGGCATGATCACTGCTCATGGTAACCCTGAACTCCTGGGCTCAGCCTCTTGAATAGTTAGGACTATAGGCATATGCCACCATGCCCAACTAATTTTTTAATTTTTTGTAGAGAGACAGGGTCTCACCATGTTGCCCTGGCCTCAAGCAATCTTCCCGCCTCGGCCTCCCAAAGTGCTAGAATTACAGGCATGAGCCACTGCACCCAGCCCTCTTCTACTATTTTTATAGTTTCAAGTTTTATATTCAAGTCTTTAATCCATCTTGAGTTGATTTTTTATGGTGAGAGATAAGCGTCCAGTTTCAGTTTCATTCTTCTGCATACAGCAATCCAATTTTCCCAGCACAATTTACTGAATAGGGTGTCCTTTCCCTAGTGTATGTTTTTGTTAACTTTGTCAAAGATCAGTTGGCTGTAAGTATGTGGCTTTATTTCTAGGTTCTCTATTCTGTTGCATTGATCTATGTGTCTATTTTTATACCAGTACAATGCTGTTTTGCTTACTATACGCTTGTAGTATAATTTGAAGGCAGGCAATGTGATGCTCCAGCTTTGTTCTTTTTGCTCAAGATTGCTTTGGCTATTCAGGCTCTTTTTTGGTTCCATGTAGGATTAAAAATGACATCAGGTTTCTTATTTTACTTAACTGGAAAGACAATATTTAAAATGTGTGAGTAGTGGAAACATTAATTCACCTTTGGAGCAGATTCTTTTGCTTTAGGAAAATCACCCAGAATACTTTTATGAGTATAATAACCACCTATTGTTCTTGGAAAAAATTTTAAATCACCAGTAACTAGAAAGTTACTGCTTCAGATAGAGATGTTAAATTAGCCATTGGCCAATGTAAATATAAATATGCCCTTGCAAAGCTAAATATTTTTTTTGTCCAAAATATGAACTAGTTTTACCCCTGAAAATTGTTTCTCCCCACCCCCTGGAAATATGTATGTTTTTATGCAAGAATTTTCTCACAGCCTGGTTTAGAACAGTTCATACCAGGAGCCAGGTCTGGCCTTCTCTTAACATTGTGCTGAAATAAAGAATTGGAATGGTCTGTTGATAATCTATCCCTGTTTTTTTTTTAATTGAATAACCCAGACTTCAAAGTGTATTTTTTAAACTGTAACCATTGCTTTGTCTGTGCCTCTGAGGCTAAATAGTACCTAGGGGTGAGAGGGAAAGACTTGGATGTTTCCACTGTCAATCATCCTGTGGTGGGTGATGAGGCAGCCCTGGGAATGGACAGGGAGAGGAAGGACTTCCATTTGCCCAGCTACAGCCAAAAGAATGGTAAGTGTAAGAACTCCACAACGTGAAGATGCCTGGGGAGACCTACCACCTGGAATAGTCTTCAATATACAGTAAGTGCTCAATTAATAGTTATTGAAAAAATAATTATCAATTTAATTATATTTAAATTTGATGAGAGATCCTAAGAATAGCCAAGCCACTTGTAATAGCATCCAGATCAGATGGCTAGTGGATTGATTAGTGTCTTTCTGGACAGATCGTGGAACATGGTCCTTCTTGGGGATCTATAGAAATTACTTGTGAAGCAAATCTAGTAAAAGAACAGATTTCTCACAGTTCTTCTGGTCAGGGGAAAATATGTGCCTTTTAAAGGTTAAGAGAACTTGGATTCCATCCCTCAAATTCAATTTTTCTTCTCTACAAAACCATGAGCTTCATGCATCATCACTGTTTCTAGCACAGTGCCTGAAACACAATAGGTACTCAGAAATTGTTTGCTGAGTTACACATGCCAGATTCGGCTCCATATGATTTCCTATTGCTTTAAAAGTAATACCGATACAACATAGATGATCTGCAAAAACATTACAGGTTATCGATGTTACAGCTCCAGACCTCACAATTTATTTCTTGATGTCCTATAAATGCCTTTCCCATGCTGCTGTTGCTCTTTTCTGCTTCACTCTAGATGTGTGCACAGAGTATTTCCTTAATTCCCTACAGCACAGCCAGGACCAAGCTATGACACTAAACATTTAACTGGAAGTTTAAAGGTAACTCAAACACAGTTACAGAAGTAGCTAACCTGAAAAAGTCTTTCCCAATATTATCTTCAATTTGATGGATTGACTTAAATAAGTAGTCTTATTTAAAACTGGTTATAAGAAAGATACTGAAATAGAATTAGTAAGATACCTTGATCATCTTTATTGTAAGGCAGTTGCTGTAACTTTAAAATTGGAAATTATGTTTCAAGCACAGATTACCTGCAAAAAGCTGCACAATCATCACATAGTACCAGAGAATCAGGAAACCAGAAGGGACACTGAAGGCCACGTAGCTCCCTCACGTTATGCATGGAGGAAATGGAAGCCCAGAGTGATAATGTCACTTGACCAGTGGCACACAACTCACCAACAGCAGACAATGGAGCCAGGTCAAGATGGCACTGCTTCTGATTTAGTGCTCTTCTTAGTACTATTAATACTTGATAGTATTTATTTGTATCTTATGTTCAAGAAATACTCTGAAGCAATAGTTGGTGTAGAGATGTTTTTTAAACCATTATACTTTGCTTAATTTTAGGAACATTGCAGACTCTTGAAAGTACTAGAATAGTGGTTCTCAAATCTGAGCTCCAGGCCAGTGGAGCTTAGGCATTGGTATTAAAAAAAAACAAACAAACTCCCCAAATGATTATAATTGCAGCCAGGATTGAGAACTACTGCCCTTAATTTTTTTTAATTAATTTTAATTTTATTCAATGTTCTTATCCATTTTCCAACCATTTTGTCCACATCCCCTAATTTCT
Source organism: Cheirogaleus medius (assembly GCA_008086735.1). NCBI lineage: Eukaryota > Metazoa > Chordata > Mammalia > Primates > Cheirogaleidae > Cheirogaleus > Cheirogaleus medius. The sequence goes on from VBSM01001562.1 coordinate 33,599,602, forward strand.
CCACTATACCCCATTCTATGCTTAACTAGAATTCACAAAGAACTCACAGTTCCTCATTTGGATTTCATTAATGGCCAGTGGGAACTTTCTAAATTAGTGAAGTTCAACGCTAAAAGCATTTAATTTACATTAAACACGAAACATATCATTTGCTGGGGGCAAAACAGAATTGCATTAATTAGACAATTGGTTTCTATAGAATCACATGATCAGCAAGAAGCATATAATTCATACCTCAGCCACCTGAGAAATTTTTACCTATAGATTCATGTTCCTATGGTCGAAATCTCCAAGGAGAAATGTTTCATACTTTCTTTTGTTATTCTTAGCCACATTGTTAAGAATGTTCTTTTATTTAACCAACTGAAGCTGCTGTCTTCAGTGGAAATGGAGAACAATAAATAGATTGCCTATTTATTTACCTTTAGTTGTGAAGACTCATGAATTCACAACTTAGCCTTCTTTTCATCAGGCTAATAATAAATAATTTAGCCTGTCATTATGGCCCATATTTTGCAACCATTTACTGTATATTTTTCATCTCTCTTCTCTGAACACATTAGACCCCTGTATGATAGAATAGTTATTTGCCTTTGTTTTAACATGTCATCTAAAGATGAAAAATGCAATGTTCATGATTGAGGTCATCATGTTTAAGTATCATTACACTCACATGCAAGTATTTTGCATTTTTCCCTTACTTTATAATTTTAAGACATAAAATGCATTCACTGGGTCATAAATGATAATTACTTTGCCTTATGTCTGAAAGCAGAATGCAAACATAAAGCTTTCTTGCTTTGATAATTTCTGTAATTTTACATATGGCATTAATAAGGCCTCGAGTATAATTCAAATGTACAGATTGCACCCACAATGCCATAAACACAAGCTTTTCTCAGAGCAAATCATCACTGAAGCACCAACTCAGATAAAAGAATTAGTCATTAGCTCTTCAGGCAGCCTTTATATTTTCTTTATGTAGTATTTTCTATACTCGTCGTAATATTGTGCCATTTGCACCAGCTAGTTAAGATTTCATTGTATAAACAGTAGCTGAAATATATTCATGTCAAAGATAATCATTTCTTTAAAAGGTTTCTTTGTCAGGTATTCATTAAAGTAGATTTCACATCAAAATGATAGTCACTAATATAGGGCAAACATCTTACCCATTTGGCATGTTTTTAAAAAATTTTACATTTTATTAGTACTGTATCAAATCCTCCGCCTATATACTATGTCTCCTTAACAGTATACAGGTCGGTTTTATGAATGCCCACAACGGGTGAGCATACAAATGGAATAATCTATGGTCATACAAAAAGATAGGAGACAATAGGAGAGATGATGTTCATGGATGCATCTGAAATTAATTATTGGGAATACCTACCGGCACCAATGGCAAACAGTGCTTCCACTTTTTTAATATTGGTCTTCAGAAATTCATTTTGTGATAAATTCCCTAAAATAAAAGCATTTCCCCAGCTGATGTTTACCACTCCCTGCTGCCTGAAGCACTGGCATTTTGCTTCAAGACAGGAGGCAACAAGAATAAATACAGCGCCGGTTACATTTCCTCCAGATCAGATATGCGAATGTTGTGAGCATTGTAATGGGTAGCGTGGGTGACACAGAATTTCACAAAAGCGCCTACACAAAGAGCAGCCCTTCAGAAAGCAAAGCAGACATCATTTTGTCTCATTTTCAAGCAGTTCACAATCTTCTCCAATTTTCCAGAGAAAGCTTTTCAGACACAATTTTTTTACCTAACCCTAATGGGATATGAATTCTTAGGAGGGCTATTTGATTTCCAGACAGTGGGGAGGAAAACAGTAAAAAACAAGAATTGAGGTCATAAGGTCATAGCTGTAAATAACTGAGTTCTCTGAAAGGAGTAAATTAAATTGAGAATAGCAGCCTTTACCTATAGTCATATAGACACTGAGAGCCATTAAATTGATGCCACTAAAAAACCAAACCCCCAGCCTTAGATTACTGCATAGGAGACAGCCATAACTGCTCTGTGGGCTTGGTGGCAGGGGGCTCAGGGCAGGAGTGAGTCACGGTCCCACCCAAGTCTTTCTGTGCAGATGTGTGAGCACAGCTGCGGACCGCGGCCGCGGAGAGCCCGCCCCGGAGCTGACTTCCCGGGACTCTGATTGGTTTGACTGTGGATGTGTCAATCACAATTTCGTATGCCGCTCTGTGGTTGGTTGGCTGATCATGAGTGATCTTTGGCTTTGTTTTTGTTTTGTTTTGTTTTGTTTTGTTTTGTTTTGTTTTATGGCAAGCTAGAGCATACATCTAAAGGGAGTGTTGTCACCTGACATTTCCCCAAATTTAGTCTCACTGATTGAAACATGTTGGGGTGTATCTTTTAGAATTCCTTTCAGCCCCGGTGGCACATTATTTTCTATACCCTGAGTACTATCAATTTTCATCCTTTGAGGGGAGATTTTATTCTATTCTATCTTACTTTATATTTTATGTATTATTTTTTATTGTGGTAAAATACACATAGTAAAATTGATCATTTTAACGTGTACACAGTTCAAGAGCATTTAGTACATTTACAGTACATTCACAGTGTTGGGCAATCATCACCACGATCTGGTTCTAGAATTTTCATCACCCCAAAAGAAAACCCTGTACTCTTGAAGGAGTCACTTCTCAATGCCTCCCCTTCCAGCCCTTGATAACCTCAACCTTGCTTTCTACCACTATGGACTTGCCTATTCTTGATATTTCACATAAATGGAATCACACAATATGTGCCCTTTTGTGTCTGGTTTCTTGGGTAATGTTTTCAAGATCATCCATGTTGTATGTATATATTTTTTAAAGCAACAGGAAGTCATATGGAGCCTACTCTGGTCAATTAGCTGGATATGTACTGTTTGAAAAAAGTTTAAGTGACATTATAAAGTAATAAGACTGATTATCCTATGTGACACATGTTTTGTTCTTATGTCCTTAAATATATAGGTTCTATTTACACTAAAAAAAACAACAAATAAACACCACAATATATTATTACCTATACTCAAAGTATGCACATTACTTGATTACTGCCAAATAGACTTTTACAAGGTCTTCTTTGGGGGGGAGGAGGGGTTTGGCCCAAGGGTGTTACACGGAAGCTGTTATACTAAAACTATGACACCCTCCTAATGAAAGTTATGAGGTATGTGTAAATCAGATCTCAGGTGACTGTAAGGCAAACCATTTAAATTAGGCTTTTGTGGTCTCTTTGTAATTGTCCACTTTCCAGTTCTCCCCCAAGGGTGAAATACCTAGTTAATAAAGTAAATTCATTCTAAAATATTTGTGAATTAATGAACCTAGAAACTATGGAGATATCCTTGCTTAATTCTTATAAACTTAATTGACTTTTGATCAAGAAATGAAGAGAAATGTTAAGAGAAGGATTTTTCCTTGTTTCCTCAAATCATACCACATGGATCAATGTGGTTTTCAAACTTTTATGTGCCTAAGAATCACTGTGATATGTTTAAAAATAGTTTCCTAGACCTCAGAGATTCTGATTTGATCTGAGTGGGAATAGGAATCTATACTTTTAGTAAGTATCCTAGGTCAGTGGTTATTAATATTAGTGTGCATCAGAATCACCCTGAGGTATTGTTAAAACAGATTGCTGGACCCCATTCTCAGAGTTTGCCGACCTGGAGTAGGTCTGAAAATTTACTTAAGATTCCTGGTGATGGAGATGATGCTGGTTGGGAACCATATTTTGAGAACAACTGTCTTAAGTGATTCTAAAATAATTGTGCCTTGGCCATATTCGGAGACATACTAATAAACCAATCACACATCTGCAGCTCAGGCTAAGTCTATGCAGCAGCCTGCAATAAAAAAGCATGGATTTTACAATGATGGAATAATATAAAGCTCTGTCTCTAGGGTGGAAGCCACAATAGTTTTCACAAACAACTTTAATAGGGGAGTATTTTAATCTAAAAAATCAGTGAAGAACTTAAAACCAATGCACTAAAAACAGTATTTTCTTTTGACTTTCAATTATATATATCAAAGTTTGTAAATTATTGTTGTAGGTTTAATTTAAAATAATATGTCAAAAAAACACAACTGAAGCACTAAGAAAATCAGTGTTTAATGGCTTGGAGTTTCAATTAGAAAACTGATTCAGGGGTACAGCCTGCTGGATGTTTCTGATATTGCAAAGGAAAAAATTGTCAAGGAAGTTTTATCATTTAATACTTTTTATTGTAAAAATTTCTTTCCATGTTTCTTTATAAACACGATACAAAGGAAACATTGTGAACTTTTGGAGGTTCAAGATCTTCCTTTGCCTTGTGACATTTCTTGCTGTGTGACCTTGGGCAAGTTACTCAACCTTCAGGTTTCTGCTCTCTATAATGGGGTATCACAATAATTACCACTCAGCAGAGCTGCTGTGAGAATTAAGACATTTAAGTTTCCAGCATAATGCTGGACTCATTGCAGAACCTATGTCCTTTACACACACACACACATATACACATATACACATGTGTGAGTGTGTGTGCATGTATATGTATATATACCAACAAACAAACAGAAAAGAAAATTACTTTCTGACCTTCTTTCTACACAAACTGCCCCAACTTAATTCTGCTTCAAAGTAACAACATTTACTAGGCCATGCAAGGACTCTATGTTAGTGCTTTTCTACTTTTTAATTTCTGATAGCTGTATGCTTTAGTGAATTAGAAAGACTAGGCACTGGAAGAGTTGAATAATTTTTGCAAGTATTAAAACTTAGTGATGAAGTGAAGCATTCTAGCTGAATAATTCCCTGTAAGTAAAATTTTTAATTTTAATTTTTACAGTCAATTAATTCTTTGTCGTGCTGGGAAAGGACTCTTGTAAACTTGTTCTTACCTGAGATAAGCAACAGGAAACAAGATTACATTAATGTCAAGGCTCAAACTGTGATGACTCTGGAATCCAGTTGTATTTAGGTACTCATATCTTGAGGGACTCACCCTTGTGATTTGGGTAGTGTCCATTGTGGTCTCATCCATGGTTGGGAGCAGGTTCACTCATGTTTTCTGCTATGGCCTCCTAGTCAGGCAATCCAGAGATGTGACATAGTGATATACAGGAGGGTCCAGGAGTCTGAATTAAAACAAGGATGCCAGGAGATTCTGATGAAAGGCCTCCAAGGGTGATGATGCAATGTAGAAAAAAATCATGCATCGAGAGATCCAGCAGGAATTGGTTTTTCTATTCCAGAGTGCTGTGATTATTGGAATAGAATCAAGTAGTACATCAATACTCAGTGGGAACTTTCATTGAATGTCACTTATAATTGCCAGGGGACACTGTGATTCAAGGTAAGTGTGCCCTTTGGGTTCAAGTTTTGCAAACTGCAGTGATTTATCAGGCCCTTGCTGCAGTAATAGACCATTTTGAAGGTGAACTCTTCCTGCCTCCTTACCTGCTGCCCAGCATTAATAGAGTCAGATTGTTTTAAGTTAGCCCAGGGTCCAGCACATTGTACAAAGAAGGCATTCAATAAATACATCTTGAACAGAATCCTTGTGTTACCATGATACCAGGTACATCAAAGATTGGGGTTTTAATTGGAAGGCATATTTACTTGGCCCTGTATTCATGACCAAGCAGTCATTACAAGCATTGAGTGCCCATCTGCTGCAGCTTTACTCCAGATAACTCAGGAGTAGGAGTTTTGGTAAGTTTGAGCCCTGAATGTGCTTAGAAAAGACTAGCTGCATTTTCAGAATAGCTCTGGGTCTCCACCATTCACTTATGGCAGCTTATCAAAAATCACACTCTTTTGACATTCTTAAAATAGAGCTATGCTAGGTCTTGGGCAAGGTTCAGGTGAAGAGAAAAATAATTGGGATTAATGTATTGGAAAATTATTTGGGGATTAGATAGGTTTTGTTATTAATGGCCAAATTTAGGGAATGATATTATCTAATATTTAGATCTTACTAAGTATAAATGTTCTTAAAGTAATATGGACTGACTTACACAGGTCACATGATAGTTCCCTCTTCCTCCTAATCAATAACTACAAATTGCTTCACTTTTCATTGCTATGCAAAATCTATAGGTGATGGATGACAATGCTTTTTCTTCCATGGTCACAATAACACTGAATTATTGACTTTTGTTTTCTTTCCCAAGTCAGGAATCTGTGACAGTTACACCTTGACTCAGGTATCCCAGGAATACATTTGGAAAAATGTTACACTTGAAAAATTAGGAATGAGCAAAAGAAATAGTTTGATTTAAAAAAAGAGAATGGTTTAATTTGTTTTTAAAAAAGAGTTTGGAAACTTTCACCACATTCTCCTATTTACTATAAATTTTAAACCACATGCATTTACTATCTACTTTAAAATAAATTATTGTTAAAGAAGAAATATGATTACAGAGATAATATTTCTAGAGTGTTTGCTTTTAAGAGAAAGTACTCAAAGTCATGCAACAATAGTAATAGAAACTCTAAAGTGAGAATTAAGTGTTATGCCATATTCTTCCTATGCCATCTAGTGGAAGACTCAAATGGTCTTATCTGAGTTTTGTGTAGATTACTTGCCATCAATTTTTCGAATTTTTCATTTGTACCAACTACATTAAACTGAATAAATAGTACATGTCAAATTATAGGTCAAAAACAACACTAAAGCAGAGAAAACAAAGTACAAACTATGTTTATATTACAAATAACTTTACGGCAGGATACACTCAAGTTTCCAGCTCATATCACTAATGACATTAATGAGACATTCTATAGATAAAATCTGGGTCATTGCCAATATTGGTAAATCATTATATCATGTTATGATGACACATCCTAAGCTATGCAGCCAAGAACATCCCAAGGACAGAATTCCTAGATTTAAATAGAAGATAATGCTGTTCACATGATGTCTCCTCCTTTCCCTGTCTCTGCATAATGAAATTTTACTCATCCTTCAAGAGTCCTATGATATCATATCTTCTGTGAAACTTTTTTTTTTGCGGGGGGAGGGGATCTTCTGGTGAGGACCAGAAAACCTGCTAGAAAAATTCCAAAAGAGCTGTAACACTGCCTCTGTGAACCTTGCTTTTTGTTACAATCTGACTGCCTACAACGCACAGAAAAACAAACACAGACACACACGCCCTGGCAGGACTAATTGGTCCCTCCTTGTTTCCAGAGTATTTTGTTCTCACACTTCTGTTACCACATTCACTGGTATTATGATTTTCATTGATAGAGCTGCCTGAGGACAAACGTTGAGTGTTCATCATCGGATAAGACACCACCTTGAATGAATGAATGAACAAAAGTCTTTGTAGAGTCACCCTGCTGTTTATTTCTCTTTCTCGATCGGTTGTAGGAGCCACTCACATCCAACTCCCGGTGACTGCGCAGGGGACATATGGAGAATTATAGAGTGTGTGAAAGGAAAAGGCAAAGCGTGAGTGGAAGAGAAGGGAGTGGCAGATCAGCAGGAATAGCTTTCCAAGGGGGCTATAATGAGCCTCCCCTTTCGAACTTCTCCCTCCACCCGTTGTCCTCCTCTCCCCTTCCACTGAAGAGTTAGAAAATGGGAGAGACAAACTATCTCACAGTTGGGAAGTTGGCCTAGTCCCACCTGTGCATCCTTATGGACAGCAGTGATGGTCACAGAGGACTCAACTGCTAATAATGACAATTCAAGTGGCAGCAAAGGAGAAAAACCACAGGACTGCCCCTAACCCATAATGCATATTTGCATGTGAAGCCTGTCACTTGGGTGCAGCTCCAGGTATCTAACCTTCCTGGGGGTTCTCCTTTACCAGTTTAAAGTATGAGAGATTATCCCATGATCAAGTTCCAAGAGAAATAGTCACCCCCCACCCCGGGACCCCTGGGAAGAAGCATCATCTGACTACTCCAGCCTCAAATTGCTGCTTCATCTCCAAACTCCTGCCGCAGTGGGCTAGTCCTATTAGAAGACATATTCATTCACTGTTCCATTTGTATTGTGTCTCCTGATTGGACTGCAAGCCCCCTGAGGGTAAGGGCCAAACTTCATGCTTCCATCCAGAGCTCCTAGAACAATACAGTGAGGGTCTTAAAGCAAAACCCTCATACATATTCTGACTCTGGTTAATTGAAACATAAATGCTCAGTTTACTTTTTGTATTATTTCTCTTTTTTTCTTTCACATCCACTCTCACATCTCCCATGCATGTCACCTCTTCTTTCTTCTTCCCCATCCCTCTTTCACAGGGCATTCTCTTCCAAAAGGCCCTAATTACCCAGCTTTACAAGAAGCACCATGGTAAGTGAAGTCCAGTGCAGAACAAGGTAAACAGACAGAACTCTGCCCTGGAGAGACTATGACACTGAGTGGACTCACATTCAGAGGGCACAGAGAGGAAAGGAGGCTATAAACACAAAATCCATCAGAGCTATTAGGGTCATAAAGTGTGTTGCAACCATACTCCAAACAAGGTCAGCCCAGAACTAACAGAAACTTTATGATTAGCACTATCTCCTTCACTTCCTAATTGCAGACATGAAAGACACAATTTTTTTCTATCTATCCTCTGGCCTAGTAAGAATGAGAAAAGCAAGTTAAACACATTTGAGGCTAAAATGGCTATTTTTCATTTGCAAATTTTCATTTGCAAATTTTATTTCATCAATTTGTCAGTTGTTTGGACTGAGAGAGTATAGAACCAGTTTATCCTTGAGCATCAACATGTGAAGTACATGTGCGGTCTGTAGGGTAGGAATGAGACCACAGGTGATGAATAAAGTGGTCTAAGGACCACAACTAGGAGGCTGTTTGGGGCAAATTGCAGACTGGGAGACCCACAAGCAAGGGAGGACTGTGAGTGGTCGGGTCCCTTTCTCAGAAAATGGCATCTTTGCATTTTCAGTGAGTTTAAGCCGGAAACCTTGTAGCCCTTGTTTTCTCTCACTTACCATAGCCAACATCCAATCCACCTGCACATCTTGCTAATTTGGGGGCAAATGCTTCCAAAATATATCTTGTATCATCACTTCCCACCACTCGGTCCACCCAGGTGATCTAAGCCACCGCGAGTCCCACTAGAACTATTGCACTAGCCTCCTACCCGGTCCCCTGCTCCCAGCTGGGCTGCCACCGCCTTCCACCTCCAAGCTACTCTCCACACAGCCGCCAAAATTTTGGCAAAGCATAGGTCATGTATCATTTAAGGTAACATAGTTACTGTAACAAGGAAACTCTCGAATTTGAGTAACATAAATTTTATGTTGTTAATATATTTTTTCTGTCTCCCTGAATAGTCCCATGTGGGGGTTCCTTGTCAGTGCCAGCTGGGACTGGGAAAAGCCCAGTTATCTTCAACACATGGACTCAACATCCAGTTGGTCCAATAGTGTTGGAATAGTAACATCGAACCTTACTGCTAATTCACATGTAGGTTGAGATGGATTCGCTTCCACTACGACTTTTGGTTCATCATTATCCACGTTGGTGTCAGGTTGCCCACTTGACTCGTTTTCAAGTGATTTTGTGGTGATTTTCAAAATCACCAGAACAGAAATTTTCAAACCATCAACATACCATGTGTTCATTAGTCACATCCTTCCCAAACACTTTGTTGATATTTCGAGCTGTCTGAGCAGCATTGGTTCCACGATGGAACTCGTATTCGAAAATAACACGAATTTTTGACTTATCCATGGTTTCACAAAAATTGCTCTAAAAAAACCTTGAAAGATAATCACAGCCAAACCATGCTTTGCAAGACTAGGGATGTACCTTCACAATAAAAATAAAACACAAAGTGTCAAAGTGAAATGTCAGAGATATCACAACTGTCAAACTTAGTACTTAAAGAAATCGGACACTTCATACTTAATAACCTAGTAGAAGGCATCCCAGGGTAAGGTGGATCCCTCCGTGTTAGTTCCACATGCACATGTGCTTTCTCTTTCATACATAAACACTCCCTACGACCCCTGTGCTTTAAACTGAACGCCGACCTAGTTTGAATACGATTAAAATTCCATGTAGATAGGGTGAATCCAGGTTTTATATGAGCTAAAGCTTATATTATTTGGCTCATTCTTTTAAAAAAAAATTATAAAATTATGAATAAAGTTAGGTGCAAAAAAGAATAGTAAGGATAAGAAAAGGATTCCCCAAAAGTTATCAGATCCTTGAAAGTCCAGATCCCTTTCTTCTGACATCTCTCTAGGCAATTTACCAGAAATACTTACGTAGAAATGCAATCTGACTTCCCTCCCTACTTAGAACATTCTACAACCCCCAGCAACTCCCACTGCTCACAGAGGCCCAAGCAAGTAAAGGGACCGGAAGCTTAAGCTTCAATTACTTCACAGTAAATTTGCCCTTCTGTTTAGGTATTTCTCAGCTGTATTCAACTCTTCTCCTTGGCCCCAAGGTGGGGAAACTCTAATACCCGATTAAGATGAAGGACTTCTACGCGTCCTCCTTTCTGCAAATTCACTATGCAGCATTTCCTTGAAGGTGAAGGGGACTAAACACTGACCATGAGGAAGAAACCCAGTGGAGGGCAGTGACTCTGGCAGACATGGCCTCAGGGCAGCTAGCAGAGTGTTGAGTCCCTGAGCTCTTTCAAAATAAGTTGGGGCTGCATTCCTATCCGTACAAACAACTGCCTCAGCACCAGCTGTACCTTAGGGAGGAATTTGCTTTCTGTGGTTTCTTCCATTAGTGCCTGTGCCCCCAGATGCACTCTCAGTTCTGCCCTGCTCGGTGCCCTGGGAGGCTGACCCATATAGCCGTCGGCTGCCTCCCTTCATGCACAGCTCACAGTTGGGGTGAGCCATTGAGAGGCCCCCACAGGAGGGTGAGGTTGGGCTATTTCTTCCCCTGGTCTATTGCGTTGGCTGCAACCTCTCCTTCCAGACAATCACCTACATATAACCACCCTTTCCAGTGTCTGGAAATCCAGACCCTTGGTCTTCAGGCCTGGGGATGGTAATAATTATTCCAGTCATAAGCCTGGGGGACTCTATCATCCCTTGTTGGTTTCCTTAAGACACTGTGCACACCTTTGTAAGCAGTTCCTTTATTAAATTCTCCTTAAATGATCTCATTTGAATACTCATCTAGTTTCTGCTTAGACCTTGATTGATATCCTGTTATAATTAACAAAGAAGAAGAAAAAAGGCCTTTGGAAACTTTTGCTTGGGGGCCCAGAGTCAATAAGTAAGAGAAGTAAAAAGCCGTAGATGACACTGAATGCACCAACCAATTTATTGAGACAAAAGGGTGATCATAACAAGTGTGTCTGGATTCCTTCCCTCCTGGCAGGTGGGACTGCCAGGAAAGCAGCCCCCAAATGAAAGATCAGAATGCAGCAGCATGGATGTGAGGACCTGAGACCACTGTCCACAAACCACACGCTCCTCCAGTCAGAAGGGAGCTTATAAAACAGAAGAAATCCTTCCATTAGTTAGCTGGTGTATTGAATATTCTCTGCGTGAATACTTGCAAAGATGGGAGGACGTTACAATAGCCCATTCTGTTATAGGGGCACGTCTAATTGTTAGAACACTATATTGAGCAAAATCTGCCTCCCCCTAACTTTCCTTGGATCTATTTCTTTCTTCTGAACAATGTAGAGCCAGGTGTGATCTTTCGTTTTTATGGCAAACCTATAGATATCTGAGGACAGCCACCACCTCACCCTAACTCTCTGTGGAGGCACCATTGTCACATGTCTCGCTCCTCTGGTGTCTTGAATGACCTGGTTCATCAACTCTCCCATGAAAGTGCAGTGCCCAAAAATGGACATGATACTCCAAGTGAACTCTTGCTTGAAATAACCATACAACACTCAACCAGGTTTGCCGCATCATTCCTCCCCAACTCCTCAAAAAAATATTGCTCTTACTTCTGGGACACATTTAAAATTAATCCTTTCTCTTCACACCCATAGCTCCTACCTCCTTTAACTATACTAAAATTATCTTCTCCTCTCACATCATTTCCTATTTCAAATGCCCTTTTTATAGCTACTCGTGGTTTTTTCCATCAGATTCAAGTCTCTTGATTTCACTGTTACCACCTGACCTCAATCATTATTTTTACTGCTTCCTGATTTTCTTGTTCTCTGTTCTCCTGCACAACTTTGTGTGCCCTGTCACCTCGATTGAATATACTACTGATTTCACACTGAACTTTGTTTGAAATGTTCAGCCCGTTTTCTTCCTTTCCCAATTTAGAAGTCCCTTTTATATAACCACTTCATGTTTAAAAGTTAGAGAAAATGTACGCATGCACGTGCGCACGCACACACAATCTAAACGATATTTTCTCCTTCAAATTTCATGAACATCCTCATTTTAGTGCTTGATCACATTCCCAAAATTAAATACTGGTGTCAAGTATAAGCTGTTAGAACCAAAATCATATCGTACAATACTTTATGAAAATGTGAAGCCCTTTATAATTATGTAAAACATATAGAACTTTAAGTAGCATCGAAATAACACTTGAAATAATATGGGTTGACAATCATTTCACTGCAAGATGCATCATATCAATCATTCAAATTGCACATAAAACTCTCACAGAGTATTTGTCACACAGGACTCACCTAAACTTAGCTTTATGTCTCCTTGTGAGGGAAGCCTAGAGTTCAGGTCCCTGAGCTTTGATGAAAATCCATTCCACACCCTTGTTTTGAAAGATAGGATTGAGCCAAATACTCAGTACTGAGCATTTGTTATCTATACCTGTGCATACCTCTGGACACAAGCCAAGTTTAAAAAAATATCTAAATGGAGATACAAAGACTGATATACAACCTCACAATGTTTGTCTACCAGAGTGTCTTGGGTTGTATTTATACAACATTTTTATTGAGGGAGCTCAAAGTCCTCCATAGATATTATCTTTACAATCCTTGTAACAGTCTCATTAAGCATGTAGAAACCAGAGGGATTATACTGTCTCCTTTTGAAAGAAACTTCCTTTAAGTGGAGGCAGCAGGGCCTTACCTCTGGGATCATTCCTTTTGACAGGTTGCTGGCCTGCCTTAGGCCAAGGTCACACACTAAGTTACTGGTGTGCCAAGAAAAGAATCCTAGTTTAATGATCTACCCAGGAGATCTGGCTGACTTCCATCTGTACAAAGTCAGCCCTACGACACTGCAGAGCAGGATATTGACCGAGGCTCTGTCTACGTAAACACACTGAGTTTTCTACTGAAACATTTCTGAGGAAGAACGAAACATAGAAGTAATAAATGAATGCTAGTCACATGGTAATGTCACCTCAAGTCCCATCCTTACTTGATATCATAATAGAAGACCAGGTTGGCCAGCCAACCTTGAAGAAATTTGTTCCCTTGTCCCAACCTGTCTCTCAGTTTCTGCCCCAATCCTGGCCCTAAAATGGATATTGCTAATAGGCAATTAGCCTGCTGCCGCCCTTCTCCTGGAATTAAAAAAAAGAAAAAAAGTCAATAAATTTGCATTAAGAATCCTCTTTAATTCCATAAACAATGGGGTTTGGAAATAATCATGCTACTCTGTGAGCATTGAAAAACAGTCTTCCCTACCTACCCTAATACCACCATGGGAAGGATGAGCAACCTCTCTGGCACCTTTTGCCAAGGCTTTCTCTGTCTTTCCCAAGGTCACAGATACCTGAGGAGGAGCCCTTTTCTTCTCTGACTTCCTTACTGATGTGTCTTCCATTTCTAATAATATTGTAGTCCCTTGGAGCTAGATAGTCTTCCTCTCTTCCTTCCCACCCTGTTTTCCCATGTATTTATTAGAAATGGCTTGCCCTGCTTGACTCTTCTATTCCTTCTGGTCTAGACTTCTGCATATGCACCCCCATCTTGCCATCCCTCCAACCTTGAACTTAGCCTCTCCTTGGATTACCAATATCTGCCAAGGATGAGTCTGAATTTACTGCTCGCTTGTTGGGACTGGCTCTCTGAAGGCTAACCTTCTCCATGCATACTGTGGCCACCAAACCCATTTGCCCTAAGTTCCTCTTAAGCTTCTTGCTAACCCACTTTCTCCTGACTTGCTTTCTCTTCCCCCTAGCTCCCTTAGTACCCTGAGGCAAATGCCATAAAAGGGTATTCTACGACTTGCTGGTGACTAGAATTGGCATTGCCTTCCTTTCCATATAATTTCTTTTTTTCCCCAGACAGATTCACCCCCAAACAATGCACAGTGGCTATACTATGCACATGCCCTGAATGTATTTCTTCCCTAACCAGAAGAACAAATAAAAGAACCACAGCAGGGCTAGAATTTCTGCATTAGAATGAGGTTATATAATTCAGTACTCTCATTGCTGACATGCTGACCTGAGTCACTTACTGCTTGGATTTTGAACTGTTTGTTTCCCCTGAACTCAAATATTAATCTTTTCTACTTAAGAATTGCTTCTCTACTAGGAGAAATATTTGTAAAACATATATCTGATAAGCAGCGGTTCCCAACCTTTTTGGCACCAGGGACCAGTGTCATGGAAGACAGTTTTTCCACGGACTGGAGATGGGGGGGTGGGATGTCGTGGTGGGGGGGTGAAGCTCAGGTGGTGATACATGGCCGGCTTCCTAACAGGCCACAGACCAGTCAGTAATGGGCTGTGTCTGGGGGTTGGGGACCACAGTGATAAGGGACTCCTATCTAGGATATATAAAGAACTCTTATAATTCAATGAGGCAAACAATCCAATTAAGAAATGGACAAAAGATTTCACAAGGAAAGATATTCAAATGAAAAATAATTGTACATAAGGAAATGCTCAGCATCCTTAGGCATTAGGGAAATGAAAATTAAAACCACAATGAGACACTACTACATATACATCAGAAAGACAAACAACAACTAGTCTTGTCAATGACACAGAGTTTTTGGAACACTCATACATTGCCCCAGAAATGCAAAATGGTATAGCTACTTTGGAAAACAGTTTGGCAGTTTCATATCACATGCATCTAGTATATGAGCCAGCAATCCTACTCTAGACACCCACCCAAGAGAAAAGAAAAAATATACTCATACAAAGATTTGTATTTTAATGTTTATCCCAGCTTTATCCATAAAAGCCCCAAACTGGAAACAACTCAAATGTCCATCAACAAGTGAATGAGAAATAGGTTGTGGTATATTCATACTTTACGACACCATACAGCAATCAAAAGGAATGAATTACTGATATAGCCACCAACAAGGATGAATTTCAAAAGTACTATTCTGAGTGAAAGAAAGCCAGACACAAAAGAGTATATACCATTTATATCAAATTCTACAAAAGGCAAAACTATAGTGACAGAAAGCTAATCAATGGATTCCAGGGACTGGTAGAAAAGATGGAATTGACTGTAAAGGGATAAGAGGGACTATTTTAAGTTAATGTAAATGTTCTATATTGTGATGGTCGTGGTAGTTTTTGACCAAGTTATTTTAATGAAACACATTAAATTGTATGCTTAAAATTGGTGAATGTTATTGCAGGTAAATTATGCTTCAATGAAGATTTTTTTTAAAACATTCAAATGCATCAAATAAAAAGATTGATGAATAATGGTTTAAAATCTAGGTTTAATTATTATTCAGGTATGGTGAGGCCACCAGATCAAGAGATGCTGACCATTGAAAAGAGGGCATATCACGGCCTGCAGGGCCGTATGGAGAGCACCATGGTTGGTCAGGAGGCAGAAAGAGTGCGGAGAAAACATGGGGAAGAAACTTTGTTGTGGTTTCCCTGGGGTGGAACAGGCAAGACAAGGTAAGCAGGTTTATGATTAGTTTGAATTATTTCAGTGGGCTCTTGGGTAAAGAGAATGTCTCTAGGTGCCTGGTGCCTGGCTGTGGGGAGCTTAGGACAGAGGAATAGTGGCCCTGAGTATGACAGCCTGATAGAGAAGGTCACGGGGCTGTGGGCTCTGGCTTGGCTACTTTGCATGTGAAAAGCATGCTTGCAGGCAAATCTTTTACCATCTCTAGGAGTTAGCGATCCCTGCCAAGGGCAGTCCCTCCAGGGCCAGCAAGGCAAGGCCCTGAATGTCAAAGTACCAGAAATACAGAAAATAAAAAGGCATGATTAATACAGACAGAGGAATGGATAGATCGATAGATATGTGATAAAACAAATACAGCCAAATGTTAATTGTGGAATTTAGGTGTTGGGTAAATGGGTTTCACTGTACAATTCTTTGAAATTTTCTGTATGTCTGAACATTTTATAATGAAAGTTAAGAAAAAATTGCTGTGTTAGATATCTGACCTCTTGCCTAGTCATAGCTTCTACAAGTTCTGTTTCTCCACCTTTGTCTTACCTGCTTGGATTCCTGGCCCTCTTCTTGCTGTGAACATTACTCTGGCCTGAATCTCTTAGTTCTGACATTCAACTGATCCTCCTAATCGCCCAAATTCCTTCATTCCACAAGATGCACCTGGACTAGCCAAGATTTCTTATTGTATTAATACAAGGTCACAGAATAGACAGGGCCGGCCACAGGTGTAATGTGAATTAGGTGAGTGCTAGTGTTTTGATATTTTTATATACATTCTCCCTTAGATTCTTGCACACCACACACACACACACACACACACACACCTCTGTTATAAAACCAATTGTGTACTCCCCTATTCATATGTTAGGGTCCTAACCCCTAGCACCTCGGAATGTAAACTTATTTGAAGATAGGAGCTTTACAGAAGTAATGAGACGATTAGGGTAGACCCTAATCCAATAGGATTGGTGTCCTTATAAAAATTAGAAATTTGGACACAGAGACACACATGGAAGTCGATATGAAGAGACACAGGGAGAAGACAGCCACCTACAAGCTAAAGAACACCTGAGCTATCAGAAAGTAGAAGAGAGGCCTGGAATAGATCCTTCCCACATACATTCAGAGAGGTGTGGTCCTGTCAACACCTTGATTTTGGACTCTGGTCTCCAGAGCTGTGAGACAAATTTCTGCTGTTGCAAACCACCCTGTGTGTGGTATTTTTTTACTGCAGCCCTGGAAAACAAATACACCCACTATAGGCTCTCTCTCTCTTTTCCTAGTCACACGGTGTCCTTATCCTCTCTGATGCCCCACCCAGACTTGCAGTCATGAGCAGTGTCTCAAGTACCCACCCAACAAAACTCTGATTTCCAAAGTGCCTGCACCTTGGCGAGTTGTCAGGGAAGAACTAAGATCTTGATTAAGCTAAAGTCAAGCTAAAAAGTAACCAGCGATACCATCATAATGTGTCGTAACTCTTCTGGTTATTGGCCTGGATGCTTGTTAATTCATAGGAATGAGTCTATAGGATGAAATCTCAGGCAGTAAAAGAGGTAGTCAAGGAAATAATCCTAGATGGACTAACAATTCACAGTTTCTCAAATCATACCACTTGGATGGCCATGCGTTTTTACTCAGAAATGTCCCTGCTGGCAAACAAACAACTTCTCTCCTAGAAAAAGAAACAGGTCAACAGACAAGCACCTGACTGCCTGCAGGGTGGCACTCAGTGTGTAAAGGTATTCCATGTAATAATTTATAGTAAACCATCCAAAAAATTCCTATTGTCATAGCCAACTTCTCACCCCCTTTGCTTCTGTGCTAACACTGCAAACGCTGAGAGCAGACAGGCATGTGCAAAGATGCCTAAAGTGCTAAGGAAAGGGGAAAGTCAGAGGACTGATCTTGTCTCAGCTTGTAGACAAGTGAAAACTGTCTGCATGGAGGATTGGAAACACATTTGTAACACATGGGCAAGGAAAAGCATTCGGTAGAAACAAACAACAAATGTGCAAAAATATAGAAGCGACTGTTTTCCCTATAGCTAAAAAATAAACAAGTAAATAAAGAAATGAATTGTTATTAGTTAGGATTAACATCCCATTTTAGAAAAAGTGTTTACCATTTTTAATTTTAAAAAAATGAAAGCGGTGTCCTAAAGAGAAAAGTTGAGTTTCTAATTACTTTCAGTGCTTTCAGTGAAGGGTGCTTGCCTTTTTGGTTGTGGGGCTGAAGAATAACAGGCAGTGTGCAGTCTTGTCCTGCCGGGCAACTATACTGGATTCGGATATTGGATTTTATGGCTTCCCAGGACAGATCGGTGGACTCAATATGTTATGGTCTACAAAGAGCAAAGGAATACACATCTGAAAAGACATGGCCTTCTTGCATCATAGTTTTAATACTTAAGGATTATCTAAGTAAACTTCGGTTTCTATCATTTATCCCATGAGTTTTTCAACACCTTATTATTTGAACGTTATTCAGCAATTTATTCAGTTTTTAAGATAATGGTAACTTTTGTCTCTCAACACTCTTATTGTTTAATTTTACACGTATTTAATTTTGATTTTACACTATTCTCCTAGTTGAGGATAGTTAAGTGTCAATTCACAACAGAAAAGGTCATTTGTTGACCATTTGCATGAATTCTTTTAGCACTCATCAGATGTGACCATATTCCATCCTAAATGAAATGCAGAGCTTAGGATTCTCTGTGGCCCAGTAGGTCACCAGAGCGATCCATTAGGTCGGTTAGCATCTGTGACCTCTTTCCCTAGAAATCAGACTGGCCGGCCTCTTTCTTCTTTCCCTCCTTCCTCCCCCACTATTTCAGTCTGTGCCAGGCATGGGGATACATGATTATGTAAGAGACAAAGTCCCTGCTTTGTAATCACTTATTGCCAGAGATTCCAGTCCACTGTGAGGATTCAGTTAAAAGTGTTCAGTCTTTCTCCCCACCTTCGTGTGTCCAAATTGTACCTTACTTTCAGTGCTCTCTCAAATGGGACCATCTGCCCAAAGCTTCCCTTTCCCACCTAAGTCCTCCTCCTCTGAACAACCATGCTCACTAGTTGTATTACTCCTGCACCATCGTCTATACTGTGTCTTGTTTTGAAGTTTTTAAACTCATTTCCCCTAGCAGGCAGTGAGTTCTTTGGGGACAAGATTCATCTTCGTTTCCTCACGATGCTTAACCATATTGCTTTCCACATAGTAGATGCTTAAAGAATACCTGCCGAATGGATGAGCGTGTTCAAAAATTAAATATGGAAAGGCAATCTATAATTTTTTTGACAGACTACATCTTTAGTGCTCATTCTTAAGAGTTCTTGAATGAAAAGCACCAGGTGAAAAGGTCTCTTACAATTGGCGTGTAGTAATTTCAATGCAAACAAATTTCTGGAACTTTGGATTCACTTTCTGGAATTAGGTTGGTTCTGAAGCTCTGAAGCTCTGAGCCCTTCAGTGGGGATGGACAACTCAAACTGGGAGTGCTCAGGCTAGTGTTAAATGCATTCTGCTGGAAATCAGTACTTACTAGGGGAGTTTCCCGACACATAATAATGATAGTAATGTTTAATTACAAGAAGTTCTTTAAAGTCACTCCTAACAGAACTTTATCTCTGTATTTTGCAGAGAACAATGTTAATAGATCAAATAGATCTATTAATAGATCAAATTTAGCATTGTGCTTCACTAGTTGAGTTAAAACTTAAGCTCTTTTCATTAAAGACAAATTTGTACAATATTATCCTGCTGGGGTTAAGGATTTTGCTAATCCAGGAATGGGAAGTGCATTCTGTTGCATAGTTAACTCTTTGATGAACAAGGCTGAGCATCTTAATGTTTAAAACTCATGGATGCTATGCCTTGTTGCCTGGATTCATATCCTGATCCACTATCTTCTAGCTTTGTAATGTAGGTAGCTTTGTAAGGTAGGTAGCCTCTTGTCTCAGCTTCCTTCTCTTTATGTAGCTAAAGCTCTTAGTGCCTGGGGCATAGTGGACATCACGTGAGTTATGGTTAAAGGTATAAGAATAGGACAGTAAGAACGTGATTCAGATTGGAGAAATGATCAGATGAAATGAAATCTCTCTTTTTTTTTCAATCTCCCAAATATTCTCTAGGATGGAATCTCATTTTAAGGTAAGTAAGTTCTGATAAGGCTCAGCCCTTTTTCTGACCTGTGAACAAAGCTACCTAGCCTAAGGCCTGAAAGCTATTTCAGCCAATGGAAATATTATCACTGGCATCTCTCCTTACTTTCTTTTAACTCTTTCTACACTTCTCTGTTCAAAGTGCTGTGCTCCTCCAGGGTCGAATTTCTGTCCAGAGGGAGCAGAACTGCAGTGTCATGTAACTGATCTGTAAACTATTGACATATCACCTCCCTGATCTCCTGTGACTCCCACTCAAAGGTGAAAAGTGAAATTGCAGCTCTTTTTTGATTAGCAGTGCCCATATGGCTTCAGTGGAATTAGCAGACTCCTTTAATGCTCCAACCGTGCACTCATGTGTTTGGCATATAAAGAGAAGCAAATTAATGGGGATATTAACTAACTTTTTAAAAAATTAAATTAAAAGAATGAGGTTTAGCATAAGAGAAGAGTTGGAAATGGAAGTAACAGATGGCAAGTGGGGTGTCTAGCTTATCTCTTTAGGCACAAGAGAGAAAGAGGGTCCCTGATTTCTCCTGGTGGCTACTTTCCAGGGCTGCCTGACAATATTTCTTCATTTCGCGGCATGTGTCTGTAAAATGTTGAGTCCTAAGGCCACCCACTCTACTAGGATCTGGGAGTGAGACCTAGCATCTCCATCTGTAACCTGCTGCCCCTGCAGGCTCATTTTTCAGGGCGATGAACAGGCCACAAAGGTGCTGATCACAAAAAATTGGGAGGAGAGGAAGCCTTAGAGATCATCTAGGGTGTCACCTTTCCTTTTGCACCGAATGAGGAATGAGGAGGCCCCGATAACTCAAAGGATTGCCCCAGGGTCACTCAGACTGGATAATGTTAGTGCTGCTCAGGGGTGCCAAGAACTAAGAAGTTGCTAATCCTCAAAATGTGCTTAAGGTGCAAGTTATTTGTTTTGCTAACATATATAGCACTTCCAAAAATAATGTTCTGTTTTAACAGACTGCCATTGCCACACGGGTATCTACATAATTCAGAGCTCTCATAACTAATATATCTTGAAAGTTTTCTAATTAGCTTTCCTTTCCTCTCCTCTCCTCTTCTTTCCTTCCTTCTTTCTTTCTTTCCCTCTCTGTTTTCTAATTAATTTGTGCTCGGATGCTCTCTCTCTCTCTCTCTCAACAATATTGTATTGTCTCTTATGGGTCTTTGTGGGTCAGGATTTCAGAATTTCAGGATTTCAGGAAGGGCTCAGGTGGGTAGTTTAGTGTTAAGGTCTGTCTTTTTTTGGAAAAACACGTTCGAAATATAAATCACATATAAAATGTGCCCATTGAAAGTGTACAATTCAATGGTTTTTATTGTATCCATATGTTGAGCAAGTTGTGCGAGAGTGAAATTGCTGAGTCATGTGGTAATTGTGCTTAACATTTTGAAGAACTGCCAAATTGTTTTCCAAAGCACATTTCCATCAGCAATCTATGAAGATTCCAATTGCTCCACATCCTCACCAGTGCCTCTTATTGTCTATGTTTTCATTATACCCATTTGTTTTGTTTTGCCAGGGCTGCTGTAACAAAGTACTACATGTGAGTGGCTTAAACAAAAGGAAATTTATTGTGTCACGGTTCTGGAGGCTAGAAATCTGAGACCAAGGTGTTGGTTGGCAGTGCCATGCTACCTCTGAAGATGCCAAGGAATTATCTGTTTCTGGCCTTTCTCCTAGCCTGTGGTAGTTCCTTGGCTTGTGGAAACATAACTCCAATCTTCACATGACATTCTTCCTGCATGCATGTCTGTGTCCAAATTTCTCCTTTTTATAAGAACATCAGTCATATTGCATTAGAGGTTGCTATGGTCTGAATGTGTCCCCCCCCCCCAATTCATGTGTTGAGATTTAATCACCAAGGTGATTTTCTTAAGAGGCAGAACCTGTAGGAAGTGATTAAGTCATGAGGGATTAGAGACCTTATAAAAGAGGTGTGAGAGAGCTGATGCTCCCCTTCCTCGATGTGAGGACATAGAAGGCACCATCCATGAAGAACAGCCCTCACCAGACACCGAATCTGCTGACGCCTTTTTCTTGGACTTTCAGTCTACAGAACTGTGAGAAATAGATTTCTATTATTTATAGATTACCCAGTCTAAGGTATTTTGTATAGCAGCCTGAATATACTAAGACAAGAGCCAACTTATTCTAGTATGGAATACTAATTATATTTGCAATGACCCTATTTCCAAATAAGGTCATATTCTGAGGTATCAGGGATTAAGACTTCAACACATGAATTTTGGGAGGACACAGTTCAATCCATAACTCCATACTAGTGGATCTGAAGGAGTATTTCATTGTGATTTTGATTTGCATTTCCCTGTGACTAATATTAAGCATCATTTTATGTGTTTATTGGCCATTTGTTTATCTTTATTGGAGAAATGTCTATTTGAATCTTCTGTTCCCTTAAAAATTGGATTATTTGTCTTCTTGTTGAATTTTAGGAGGTCTTTATATATTTATTCTAGATACAAGACCTTTATCAGATGTATGATTTGCAAAGATTTTTTCCCATTCTGTGGGTTATCTTTTCACTTTATTGGTAGCATCCTTGGATGCACAAAAGATTCTAATCTTGATGAAATCTAACTTATCTATTTTATCTTTTGTTGCTTATGCTTTTGCAGTCATGTCTAAGAAATCATTACCAAATACAAGATCACTAAGAATTACTCCTATATTTTCTCCTCAGAGTTTTAAATTTTAACACTTTTGTTTAGTTCTCTGGTCCATTGTGAGTTAATTTTTGTATATGGTGTGAGGTAGAGGTCCAACTTCTTTCATTTGCATGTGTATATCCAGTTGTCCCAGTACCATTTGTTGAAAAGACTATTTTTTCTGTCATTGAATTTCCTTGGCATGCTTGTCAAAAATGAATTGATCATAATGTAAGGGTTCTTTTCTAGACTCTCAGTTCTATCCCATTGATCTATATTTCTGTGCTTATGCCACACTGTCTCGATTACTGAAGCTTTGTAGAATGTTTTGAAATTAAGAAATGTGAGTCCTCTAACTTTGTTCTTCTTCCTCAAAATTGCTTTGGCCCCTTGGGATCTCTTGAATGTCCATATGAATTTTAGGATTAGCTTGTCAATTTGCACAAAAAAGCCAATTGAAATGTTGATAGGAATTGCATTGAATCTGTAGATAATTTGGGGACTTTTGCCATTTTAATGATGTCTTCTGATTCATGAAAATGGATATCTTTACATTTATTTAGATCTTCTTTAATTTCTTTCAATAATACTTTGTAGTTTTTCATGTACAAATCTTACATTTAACTTTGTTAAATTTATACCCAAGTATTTTATTGTTACTGATCTTGTATGCTGCAACCCTACTAAATTTGCATATTAACTCTGATAGTTTTTTAATAGATTTCTTACCTGTGGTACAAGGTATATTTGGTCTTAACCCCTGGTTCCTGGCACAGAGCTCAAAAACTCTTGGAATTTCCTGAGGAATAGGAGATCTTTAGTTATTCATAACCATACCTGAGTTTATATTAGCAAGGTGACTCATGGTGGGTCCTCAGAAAGTTTCAAGGAAGTGGCTGGCCAAAACATGATTAGAGGGTGGGGACTTTCAGCCCTACCCTCCAAACTGGGGAGGTGAGGGCGACTGGAGATTGAATTCAGTCATGTGGCCAATGATTTCATGAATGATGCCTACATAATGAAGTACTGATAAAAACTCTTGAAAAATGAGTTCTGGAACTTCTGCATTTGTGAATGGACTGGTACACTGGGAGGGCTCTGTTCCTGGAGAGGGCATGGAAGCTCTATGCCCCCACCTGCATACCTTGTCCTGTGTATCTCAACCAACCATGGATCAAAAATATTTGGGGGAAAAATAATAACACAACAATAAAAGTAATATAAATAAAAAATAATACAGTATAACAAATATTTACACCACATTTACATTATATTAGGTGTTATAAGTAATCTAGAGATGATTTAAAGTATATGGGGGGATATGTGTAGGTTATATACAAATACTAGGCCATTTTATATAAGGAACTTGAGTATATGTGGATTTTGATATGGGGGGAGGTGATGGTCCTAGAACTAATCCCCTGCAGATACTGAGGGACAACAGTACTTTACAACCTGTCGAGTCGTGCTCAGAAATTGGTAGTTTTTAAAGTTCCCCAGTTATTCCAATGTACAGCCAACTTAAAAACCACTACTATATGTAGATGTTGGGCTCAGCTGTGGTCAAACGAGGGTTAGCTGGTGGCAAGACAGGCAGGTCTTTGTAGATGGTACATGTTTTTTTCTTCTTGAAAATGTCACCCGAGGATTCTCCTCTAAACTGCCAGCCTAAGCTTAATGAATTTCTATACTCATGTGCCAGTTTTCTAAGTGGATCATACTACTACCTTACATCTCATACTCTGCTTATTTTGAATAAGTTATACCTTTCCACTAGACCACAAGCTATAATTTCTACCACTGTGATTTTCATTTCAAATCCAGCAGGGATCCCAGCAGAAATTTTAGCATACGTGAGCATTCTTATTAAATTGTTGAGGGTAGTCTAGAGGAGATTTGTTCAGACGGAATAAGAAATTCTTGGAGAGATCTCATCCTCAGGAAGGAAATTGGGGGGAGGGATTTATATATTAAATATTGAAGTAAAATATATTAATATATGTTAGTATTTGATATAGGTAAGTAGCCCTTATAAATCAGTTAAAAATTGAACACCCCAATTTAAATGGCAAAAATATATGTATAGGCAAATTATAGAAGAATTAAAAAATATGGAATATTCACTAAAATTTTAAAAAATTCAGATTCAAACAAGAATTTTAAAAAAAAAATTTTAAGGCTTTCAGATTGACAAAAGTGAAAAGATTGATAATATCCAGTCTAGTGAAGGTGAGGAAAATAGCTAGCCCTGTTCACAGCTGATGGGAGGGTCTCAGGTCCTCCAACCTATCCTCCATAGGTACCAACTCTGAGGACAGTGTTCCTTCCTATATTTATCAAAATTGTAAAGACTAGGCACCATTGATTCACCAATTCTTCTAAGAATTGATCCTAAGGAACTAATAGATATATGTACAAGGATGTTTGTGACAGCAGAATTTATTACTAGGCAAATATAAACAACATTGAAGTCCATTAGAAAGGATTTGGTGAAATAAATTATGGTACATCCAACAACAGAATCCTCATTCAAAAATTAATAAGTAGATCTTTATTTTGAAATAAGTTTACAGCGTATGATGATTATAAATACATATGCTTATGTAGACATTTAAAGTTACCCAATTGTTAGTTCACTTTATCTGTATTATTTTAATGCTTTTTCTATGTTCACCTATAATCAGCAAAAGAAGAATAACAAGGAATGAGGTGATTCTGAGCCCTTTGTCCGGGGTCCAGCCCTATTAAAACTGAGTTGCTTCACTAACTGCTGTGTGACATTCCAGCACAAGGTTAGCTAGAGAGAGGTGTCCTCCCCCACTTTGCCACAGACTTACGCTGCCTTCAAGAAGGAGACGCAGGTACTGACCAGGAGAGGGTGGTGTGATGGAGAAGCAGTGGGGTGACTGCCGTGCCTGGCAGAGGATGAGGGCCGTGGCGGAAACAGCATTGATGCCCAGGAGGAGACCCAGCAGAAGGAGCACCTGAGAGCTGTGTCTGACTTACTACACTTAGAATAATGCCCTCTGGGCTCGTCCATGTTGTGGTGAATGGCAGGATCTCCTTCTTTTAAATATTCCCTTGAATGTATATACCGCAGTTGCTTTATCCATTTGCTCATCAAGGGACACTTAAGGGACACTTAAGCTGTTTGCGTATCTTGGCTATCGTGAATAATGCCGCATTGAACGTGGAAGTTTAACCCCAATTTTACACTCCACAAGCTGGCGAGGCCTGGGGAAACTCAAGTTATAGGTAACTATAATATGTTGCTTAAAAAATAGATTTGAATAAATGTATGTATCAGTGAACAAATTAAGAATAACTTCTATTTTTCTCATAATTAATAAAATATGTTATTTATAATATAAAAAAGTATCAAAGTTCATCAATCTTCCTGAGTTCTTCCATGTCTCTCTAACCTCCACCTCTGACTCCTGACCTGGAACACAGGCTCTCAGAGGCTGAAGCCGTTTGTTGATAGATTACGATATCAGACAATGCAAGGGTCGACCCAGGAGCTGACCCTCAGTCTAATCCAAGTCTACTCATATGACCATATACCTCCCTCTCTTTTTTGAAATAAACAAAAAGTGGGAAGGATCCACTTCCTCTAATTTCCCCAAGCTCCTCTCCCCAGTATGTTTAAGTTTCCATCATCCAAACTAGCAATGGAGCCAGGAGTTTTAGCCACTCTCCCTACAGTCTGTGCCCTTACAAACTGTGAAGACATCAAGGCTGGGAGGGTAAACCTGGCTTCCCACCCCCCACCCCCTGCCTGTGCTTGAAGAGAGTAACTTCTGTGAACAGTGCCAGAGACAAACCAGGAGCTGATCCTGGGAACAACGCCTTCCTCCCTGGGTATAGGACAGCTTCCGAAGGAAGAGAAAGCGCAGATCCTGAAAGAAGGGCCAAAGAAAGAAACTAAGAAAACAAAAACGAGGTGGGTAGGGCAGGTTAAGATAGAAAAGAGAAAATATGAAGGCTGGAGGGGGAAAGAAGCAAAGAAGAGAAGGAAAAAAAATGCAACAGAGATGTAGGGGCAAATGGGAAATCTTCATGGTATGCCTACATATCCATATTATCCCACTTTGAAACCCAGTCAATTGGAACTTCTCCCTTGTAGCTGATATTCCAGGGCTAGTCTTACCCTGTGGTTTTCAATCTTTTCCTGAATTGCTTTTACCAGTTCTCTAAGTTAGCTATGTGGCCTCAAGCAAGTATTTCTAATACACATTTATTATTAGAGCAGCAATATATGTATATGGTGGAAAAGAATAAAATACTGACAAACAAAACAATTAAAACATCACGTCTTTACTATCAAAGAGTACACACCTCTTAGGGTCTTCTGCTGTATATTTCAACTGGTAGCACAGTCTCCCTTTTATATTATTATCTTTATTTATTTATGTATTTATATATTTATTTATTTGTGTATTTATTTATTTAAGACGGGGTCCCACGATGTTGCTCAGGCTGGATTTGAACTCAAGCAATCCTCCTGCCAGTCTCCTGGAGTAGCTGGGACTACAGGCATGTGCCACCACAACTAGCTTTAAAACCTTTTTAAAAAGACCAGCCCAGTTGTCCTACAGAGTGGTCTACCTTCTGGATTTGGTTGTTTCCAGATATCTGGTTGTTTCCACCTGATATCATTTAGCTTGTTTCCCTATTCCTTGAATTAACTATAAAATGGAAGTAATATCTCTATGTATTTTTTAAAACTTTTATTATTGAGATAAAATTCATGCAACATGAAATTCACCATTTTAACCATTTTAGAATGTACAATTCTGTGGTTTTTAGTAAATTCACAATGCTGTGCAACCACCACCACTATCTAATTCTAGAATGCTTCCATCACGATGGAAAGAAACTTCTGATCTTCCAATACCTTCCTTCTCCCATCCTTTGGCAACACTGATATAACTTTCCATTTCCATGGGTTTGCATATTCTGCACATTTCATATAAATGAAATCATATAATATGTGGTCTTTTATATCTGGCTGCTTTCTCTTAGTATAATGTTTTCAAGGCTTATTCATGTTGTAGCACATATCGATACTTTATTATTTCTTATGGTTAAATAATATTCTACTGTATCACACTGTATCTATCCATTCATCAGTTGGTGGACATTTGGGTTGCTTCCGTTTTTTGGCTATTATGAATAATCATGCTATGAATATTCCTATACATGTTTTTATGTGGACATAGGTTTTCAATTCTCTAGGATATATACGTAGGAGTGAAATTGCTGGGTCATTTGAGAACTCTAACTTTTTGAGGAATTGCCAGACTCTTCTCCACAGTAGTGCACAATTTTACATTCCCACCAGCAATATATGAAGGTTCCAATTTCTCTACGTCCTCACCAGTACTTGTTATTTTCCTTTTTAAAAAATTATATTCATTCTAGTGAGTGTGAAGTGGTATCTCATTGTGATTTGGATTTGCATTTCCCTAGTGACTAATGATGTGGAATATCTTCTTATGTGTTTATTGTCCATTAGTATATCTTCTTTGAAGAAATGTGTGTTCAAGTCCTTTGCTCATTTTTTAAATTGGGTCATTTCTTTCCACATTCTGAATACAAAATCCTTATCAGATATATTATTTGCAAACATTTTCTCTCATTCTGTAGGTTATCTTTTACTTTCTTGCTAGTGACTGAAAGGGCAGCCTTGTTAATAAACTAGCTAACAGAGAAAGATAAACCATCAAACAGAAAGTAAGAGAAATAAACTCACAGCACAACTGCCCCCTTTGTTTTGTTTGATTAAACACCTGGGACTCAACTCATCATCTTCAAGCCTAACTTGTTATCTCTAAGAGTTCAGTGTCACAGCTTTGAAGAGCCCTAAGTGGACAGTAAGAGTGCAAACTTGCTGCCTCATTTCCTGCCAGGACCATTTCAAGGACTTTGATAAAGCCAGCCTCATAGAGGAAAAGAAAAAAAAAAAAAAACCAGACACAGCTGCTTCAACCACTCTCGTTATACAGCAAAGGGAAAAAAAACCAAAGAAAACTATTTTTACCTTTTAAAAGCCTGAGCCACTTTTCCTCAGCTGCCAGCACTTTCCCCTTACCTTTTTGCAGTGCTGTGCCATTTTTCTTCTTTTGTCTCTTTCTGTCTCCCTATTTCTTTCTCAAGAAAGTAAAATAAACTTTTTACATCTTTATATCCTAATCTTTGTGTGAGAAATATTTCTTGGCCCACTCACTGAGCTCCTCATGAGTTCCCCACCCTAACAGTGACCTGTGATGCAAAAAACATTTTAACTTTGATGAGGTCCCATTTATTCATTTTGCCTTTTGCTGCCTGTATTTTTGGTGTTATATTTAAGAAACCATTGCCAAATCCAAAGTTATGAAGATTTACACCTATGCTTGCTTCTAAGAGTTGTATAGTTTTAGCTCTTATATTGAAGTCTTTGATCCACTTTGAATTAATTCCTCAACACTTCACATATTTATTCATTATCATTTTTAGCTCTACTGCCACTGAGGCTAAAATCTCCTACCAATTCTTTAAAAAAATTTTTTTTAATTATCATGAATGTATAATAGTGGTACATATTTATAGGGTACATGTGATGTTTTGATGCAGGCATAATTTTTGTCTACAGTATGAGGAAGGGTTTCAAGTTCATTCTTTTGCATGTGAATACCCATTTGTTCAAGCGCCATTTGTTAATCTTTGTGCATCCTAATCAGACATTTTTGCCCAGATTATAGCATAGGTGATGTTAAACACTCCATTTTGATCTCATCAAAAGATATTATTAATGGTGAACCACCATTAGAAATACTAAACTTACCTGTTCATTCAGTGTTGAGACCACTGGATCCCTACATTGTTCAGTGATGTTTTCCTTTGTGACTTGAAAGTAATCTGTGTGGTGTTAATCTGGCACTATAAAAATGTCGAGTTATTGGTATAGTCTGGATGTTTGTCCACTTGAAATCTCATGTTGATATTTGATCCTCAGTGTTGGAGGAGGGGCCTGGCGGGAGGTATCTGGGACATGGGGGCGATCCCTCATGAATGGTTTGGTGCCCTTCTGGCTGTAATGAGTGCGTGAGTTCTCCCTTTGTGAGTTTATGCAAGAGCCAGTTGGGTAAAGGAGCCTGGCACCCCTCCTCTCTCTCTTGCTCCTTCTCTCACCATGTGACATGCCTGCTCCCCCTTCTGCCTTGATTGGAGGCTCCCTAAAGCCCTCACCAGAAGGAAATGCTGGCATGATGCTTCTTGTCCAGTTTGCAGAACCATGATGCAAATAAACCTCTTTTCTTTATCCTAACTACCCAGCCTCAGGTATTCCTTTATAGCATCACAAAACAGACTAACACAGTTATCCGTCAACTATTCTCCTACTGTTAACAAGCAATTGTACTGCTTGTTATCGACATCGAGTAATCATCTGTTGTCCAGTCTATAAAATGGAGGGATTACCTAAAATCTTCTCAATGTTCACTTTTAGCTCTAATATCATTTTATTCTCTTAATGTTAACTTTATTTGAATCAAGCAATATCCTGTTTTCTTCTGCAGGAATAAAACAAAACTACTACTTCAAATGACTAAGGGAGTGGTCCTGTAACTTCAGGAAGTGGGCAGCCGATTCCTTGAGGAGTAATATTTTAAGGAGATGTACTATTCTTTCTCCTCTATTTGTTTTGTCCTTCTATTATTTTATTATGGCTACTCAAGAGGCTGATATGATAACAGTCTCAGTCATAGAGTCTCATTTTGAGGTCATAACACTAAACATTTGTGACACCAAGTATAACCTCTGGAGAAATGTGAATAGCTGCCATATATATATATAAATATATATATTAAATAATTATAATATATATTATAATATTATATGATTATAATATATATTATAATATTATATATAATATATATTTTAAAATATATACATATAATAAAATGACTGATAGAAATTTTGTCAGGATTTTCCTGAATCCTTGGAAATGTTTTGAGGAAAGAAGACTGGAGAAGACTAAACGGAAACAAAATAGTGGTTTCTAAGTATCTAGGTGACTGAGACCTTGACCTAAGAAAACAAGACCTAGTCTGTGGAATAAAGAATTAAGACTGAGTAGAATTTAAAGGCAGGCAGATTTCAAGTCAATATAAAGAATCTCTCTAAAACCCAATCTGTCCAGAATAGAACAGGCTGCTGCCCCATGAAGCAGACAGCTGCCACCCCTGGAAGGGTCCCAGAAGAGGCTGGAAGGTCACCATTCAGACATGCTAGGGCCAGACCCCTGCGTTGGGTTGGAAGTAGGCTAAAATAACATCTAAGTTTCCTTCCCTACTTAGAGACCTAAAAGTCATCTTCTTCTTCTTCCATATTATTAAACTCTACCACTCATTTCACTTCCTCAACACTTCACATATTTATTCATTATCATTTTTAGCTCTACTGCCACTGAGGCTAAAATCTCCTACCAATTCTTTAAAAAATTTTTTTTTAATTATCATGAATGTATAATAGTGGTATATATTTATAGGGTACATGTGATGTTTTGATGCAGGCATACAATGCATAATAATCAAATCAAGGTAATTGGGATGGTACCCATCACTTCAAGCATTTATCATTTCTTTGTGTTAAAAACATTCCAATTCCAGTCTTTTAGTTAAAGTGCGCCATAAGTTATTGTTGACTATAGGCACTTTGTTGTGCTCCTACAGATTCTTTACATGAACTTGATGCTTAAGGCAATTTTTGGTAGAGTCATTCCTCCTTCCTCCTTGATCATTGTGAATTCCATTATTCCTCAACGCTCAGCTCAAAATCTCCTCCTAAGAGACACCTTTTTTCATTTAGGCCAGCAGAGTTCTTGACTATCTCCACTGAACAAAATGATGCCTTATTCTTCCACTATGTACTTATGGCTCTACATTGTAACTTTGTGTTTATACATCTGGCTTCCCTACTATATGATAGCCTCCTCCAGGTCAAGGATTATGCTTGTATCACCAGCATTTGAAAAGGTTTTTCCTATAGTAGTTGCTCAACAAATATTTGGTGAGTAAATGAATCAATGGGATTCTAAATTTCTATTGAGTTCATATAATTATATGACACTTCCAGGGATGAGAATAGAGTGGTGACTGAGACCAGTATTTTTATACCTATTAATAAAGTAGTATTTCTCAGCTTTAAAGTTATTGCACTCAGCTTCTGGCTTGGACAATGCCATGTGTAAAGATTTAATTAATATTGATGAAGAAGAGGAGACATCAGGCAGTATAAAGGATAGCATTTGATTGAGGGGAGGAAGAAAGAGAGAAGCAGTGAAGGATGTGGGTGGGAGGAAGAATGGAAACATCAGAAGACAGAGTGGGTGAGCCACAATTTGGAACATCATGTCATTTTGTGATGCCCTTATAAGACAGTCACATTTAGAAGACCCTGGGAGTTCTCAATCTGTGACCAAGAAGAGAGGACTAAAGGGCACAACATTGCTCTTGGGAGGCTTTACGAAGACCAGGCAGATGAAGATCAGCCTACAGATGTGCTAAAGAATTATGTGCTCAACTGCTAACACGAGCACTTCTGCTAAGCAGAATCCCTTCGCCCCTGTGCCATGGGAGATAATTTTTGGCTCTTTTGGCTAAGACCAGCCTGAAGGAGATTTGGGAAGTAGGCAAAATTTAATATTTATCCGTTGTCTTTTTACAGCCCCTGCTGTAACCTCCAATTTTCTCTAATTTTCCCACTGTCCCTGCATTTGTTTACCAAGTCCTCTCCCCCATCTGAGGCATCCCATCAGGGCACCCGGCAGTCCAGTCTCTGGGGCTTATTGCTCCTAGCCCTCCCTGGTAGTCATGGCAGCACGTTTATTCCCTCTGGAAAATCTGCTTGACCAATCTGAGATAAATTGTTAATGACTGACAATGAAATTGATTCCTAGTGTATTATTCTTCCTACACATGCCAGGGATTTTCAATGGCTTAATGAAAAGGTGGAGGAAATATTAACTACTAAACAAAGGAAACCATTTGAAAAGCTAACCCACACTTAGCTTTCCATTTAAAATGGAGATCTCAACCCCAAGAAGCTTGAGATCCTCAAGAAATAGACATCACATTTCATTAAAATAAACAGGACACACAGTACTTGAGATTTTTGTTTTACTCTAATGATTTTGATAGCAGCTGTTGTTATTTGGGGAGGAGTATATTTGTTAAAGCAGCTAATCAAAAAAAAAAAAAAATAGAATGTAATGGGAATTTGGAAATCTGCCCAGTATGCTTTTTGAGAAATGGATGGCAATGGTTGACATCTCTTTTTTGTGCCTGTTCCTTCACAGGGGCACACCCTGCCTATTCTCAGGATGAATATAAAGACAGATTGTTGTCTCATAATTAAGTCACACAGAAATGTCCTCTATCCACTTGGGGTATATGAGAAAAGAAAAAAAATGACACAGAAATGTGTTGTCTCCAAACTACACTGAAAGAAAATCAAATGAGGCAACCACAAACTATTAATTGCTGCTTTTATGAACCTGCTCTTCAAGAATATAATACTTGCTTTTAATGGTGCCTGGAAAGTCTTTCCTCCATGTTGAAAAAGAAACAAAAGGAAGGAAAGAGGAAGAAGAAGGGGAGGGAAGAAAAACAATGAGAGAAGGAATATGCCAGCTCAGCTCGTTAGTGCTCAACAGTCCTATATCTTTGAGATATCAACATTTTGAAATGACAGATTCTCAGACTATTTATTTTTTTCCAAGATTTGGCCCAGGGCCTTGATTGGCAGTACTTGTTCACTTTATTACTCATTTTTAAATAATTATGTACCTGTTTCCATGTGTCTTAGTTCATTCGTGCTACTATAAAGTAATACTTGAGGCTGGATAATTTATAAAAAAAAAAAAGGCTTATTTGGCTCATAGTTCTGCACAAGAAACACAGCACCAGCATCTTTTTAAAAAATGTTTATTTGGCTCATGGTTCTGCACAAGAAACATAGCACCAGCATCTTCCTCTGGCGAGGGCCTCAGACTGCTTCCACTCCTGGTGGAGGGCAAAAGGGAGGTGAAGGGCAGCAGCGAGTAAAGATCCCATAGCAAGAGAGGAAGCAAGAGAGGGGAAAGGTGCCAGGCTTTTCTTTACAACCAGTTTTCACGGGAACTGAGAGTGAGAACCTACTTCCACAAGAATGGCACCACACCATTCTGAGGGATCCACCCCCATGACCAAAACACCTCCCACTGGGTCCCACCTTCAACCTTGGGGATCAACTTTTACCATGAGACTTGGTGAGACCAAACAAACTACATCCAAACCATCGCACTGCTTCATTTTGTCTTTCTGACTCCATGTTGGGGCATCTGAAACAACTATTTCAGCCTTTTGTTTTGCCTCTCTCTAAGGAAAGATATCTCCAATTCTCCTTTGGCTCTTGCCTACATTCTTTCGACATTATTACAAAAGCAGACATGATCACGAGCTTCGATGGGGATGAGCTGCAGAAATCGCTTAGGATTCAGGAATCAGCACACTGCGGCCCACAGATCAAATTCAGCTAGCTTTAAGGAGCAGGTAGCAGGAACACAGCCACGCCCATTCATTTACATATTGTCTCTGGCTGCTTCCCTGCTGTAAGGACCAAGTTCCTAGAGACTGCATGACCCAGAAAGCCTAAAGCTGTGACAAAGATTGTAAGGCCTGCAAAGCCAAAAATTTTTATTATGTGGTCCTTTACAGAAAGAAAATATTTGCTGACCCCTAAGCCTTAAGTCATTGCTACCAGAAATGTAGTCCATAGACAGCAGCTGGTCCATAAACTGTAATCAATTTTGCAGTAATATATTCTTCAAAATATTCTGGTGCAGCTCACACTAGAATATAAACCAAATATGTCAACTCTGCACCGTATTTAAATCAGCTGACACCCTTTTGCAGCAAGACCTTGTTGGTGAAGGTAGCAGCATGCGGATTTACATTCGGTGCAAGCTCTTTATCTCTGTATGGATCAGCACTTTTAGTTGCACTGGCTTAAGTGACTCTATAAAACTTTAACTTGCTTTGGGAACGTACTTACTTCAGAACATTTCTAGGCGGTGTGACTCATAGAGGTATGTAGAGCTATTAGTTAGCCTTTTCTATTTAATAAATTACCCCGAAACTTTGTGACTCGAAACAAATTGCAGCTTGGCAAATGAACTGGGCTCAGCTTGGTGGTTTGGCCTTGACCAGGCTAAGCTGATCTTTCGGCTTACTTACTCATGGATCGGTGGTCAGTTGGAAGGTCAGCTGGGGCTTGTTGAAGGCGGTTTGACTATTATAGCTTTCTGCTCCATGTGAGCTCTCCTGAGGCTCAGGTTATGCTGGGTAAGAGTCTAAGAGCAGAAGGAGAGGAAGCTGAGAAGCGTTAAGGCTTGGGTTCAAAACTCACAAAGTGTCATGTCCATCACATTCTTGACCCAAGCGAGTTTCAAGAGCAGCTCATCTGATCTTAGGGGTGGGTAAGTAGACTCCACTTTTTGAAGGGAGGAACTATGAAGTATTGCAGCCATTTTTGCAATCAACCACAGGAAGGGAGAAAGAAAACTACTGCTTCTCTTCACTCCCTTCTAACTTCTTTTCCAAACTTCGGTCAAATGTCACTGTTCTAGTGCCCATTATAACACTGCTCAGTTGGCCTGATCTAATTTCAGAGTTGTATGTAACCTTTAGGAAAGACTCTGACATCAAAAACCATAAATTTGAATTATATTAAGAGCCATAGAAACAGAGCTGAAGTCTAGAAGTTCAGGCCCCTCTGCTGTAGGATGTAGGCTTTATGGTGTATGAGATTATAGTGTTAAACTATAAAGTTTCAGAAAAAGACAATTAATAGAAATCCTAGGTAACATACATATCAATTATTAATAAAAATATGTATAGATACATTTAGACACAGGATTCTTGAGTGGCCTTAATGTAAAACCCTATTTGCTATGTTTATGTTGAAAACTTTGATTCACATTCTACTCTGAGTTTTAAGGGCTCTGACCTTAAAACTTAAAACTTGCACACCAATGTTATCTTTAGTACTTCCTGAAGCCCCTAGGGGCTATGTGACCCAGAAGTCCCAGCCTTTTCTAGCCTGGAAATCATACTTGTCTTTAGGGTATTGACAAGAGTTTGAGCCTCTGTCCTGCTTGACTGCAGGAAGTCTAATTTTTACCAGGTTCTGCTCCCCATGTAC
Source organism: Cheirogaleus medius (assembly GCA_008086735.1). Classification (NCBI taxonomy): domain Eukaryota; kingdom Metazoa; phylum Chordata; class Mammalia; order Primates; family Cheirogaleidae; genus Cheirogaleus; species Cheirogaleus medius. The sequence goes on from VBSM01001562.1 coordinate 33,635,460, forward strand.
CTCTGGGAATTCCCAGGAAGGGCTTTCTTCTTCCACAGATGGACCTTGGCTTGCCACCTCAGCCCATCAGCTGACGCTGGATTGCTGCTCTGTTCTTCTGAGGATCAATTTTCATTCCTTCTAGCCACTGAAACTTCCTCTTGTACCATTTTACCACCATGGAGGTCACAGGCCCTTCATTCAAACCCCTACTGTAATAGCTAAGACCAAACTATAATCCTTAACAAGACTTCCCTGGAGGGTTAGTGAATAATGGAAGGAAACTTCTCTGATCACTTAAAACTTTATGCCAGTTGTATTAATAGTAGTTCTCTGAGTCCACAGCCAAAGACCCTCCACGGGATATCTCTCACTTTGGCCCCCCACCTGCCAACATGTTACAGGGCTGGCCCGCTTCCCCCTTCTGAGAGTTTTCTGGAATACCTAGTCTTTTTCCAGAACTGAGGCCCTAAGGCCTCAGTTGCCCAAGGCCAAGATAGAAGGAATTTTTTCTCCTTGTCCTATTTCCTACTCCAAGACTACCTTTTCCAGTGAAAGAACATCCAGGGAATAAGACATAAGCTCCATAGGGACTTTTTCTGGTTTCTCACTGACATATTCCAGGTGATTGAAATAATGCTTTGGCATAGTATGACTCCAATGATAATTGAGCAATTGAACAAAATGGTTTGTTTTTTTAAAAATCAAACAAACAAAAACTAATCAAGACCCAATAACAGTTACATTTCCAGAATTCAGTTATTTAATTTAGAACAATACCAGAAAAGCCTGTTCCAAATTGGAAATTTGTGAACACAGTCCACTTCCCTGTAGGGTCTCTTCTCTTGGATAGGATAAATGCATACCTTCAAATCTTTCTGCCCAAGTTGTTCTCCACTCCTAACCTTCTTATTCTGAATACTCACCCAGGATGACACAAAAGTAACCCTCAAGCATAGTTTTCATACACAATGAAATCTAACTCCATGGTCAGAAAAGAAACATTTCTCTAAAGGATACAATCTGCAGAAATGCATCTCTAACCTCACTAGAGATGAATTTTCATAGTTTAACTCCTCAAAGTCTTAGTTGTCTCAATTCCAAAGTTGGCCCTGCTTAATCTTTCATAAAATGTCCTACACAGTGATTATTTCTCAAAAGAAATAGTGATTTTATCCAAAACTAAATCATAAACTGCACATTTAGAGACACAGAAACACTCTTCTCACTTCAAATTGGCAGTTTTCCCTCTTCATGGGCATCAAAGTTTCCAAAAATATCTTGGGGCCCAGTTTCAGCAGAGCACCAACTTTTTAGGATATATTACTCACTCACTGTCTAGATTCTAGAACATAAACCAAACCCTGGTGATGGGTGGAAAATTCCCTCTGGTCTGAATCAGCAGAGCTGCTATCACTGCCTCCATCCCCTTGTCACTCAAGGACTTTGCAACAATCTACATTTACTCCCTTCTGGGTGTCCACACTGTGTGTTAGACCTTTGCTGTGTAATCCACTTTCAACCAATGGATTCATGTCAGTGAAATTCTGACAGGTCAACCAAAGGAGGGGAGAATGTACCTTGTTTCATGAAAGATCATCATCTTTTCTTCCTTTGTATCCATTATCTATTATCCTTTCCCTGCACAAAGAGCTATCACTCTTCCTCACTATCCTCCAACTGTTCCAATCTGTGGTGACTATAAAATGCACCCTTCAGATCTCTGCCTGTGGGCACCCTCAGCTGCTGTACTCTTAAATTATTCATCATTGAATTTGAGCCAAAGTCATGCTTCCTACCAGCTGCTTCTAGCCAATGATTGAGCAAGGCAGGGATACTAAGGTAGGCCTGCTCCTGAGAGGCACAGAACTCCTCTGAAAGGCAACTTGGACTCTAGGATTTCCCAATGACCTTGCCAAACTTTCTTAGAACTAAGCTGAAGTCTAAGGTGTTTTTCCCAACTTTCCTTCTTTTCTTCTCTCATTCACCCAAGATCAGAATGGAGTTACAGTTTCATGGCTCTCCTGGCCTTCATTTCCTACCTTCTACCCACCAATGCTCACAGGCATTGCCCCTAATAAATCTCTTGCCCCTCTAATTCCATTTTAGAGTCTGACTCTTTGAAGACCAGATTAACACAAATAGTACTAAGAATAGGCTGAGAAAACAGGAGACAAAATCGGAGTTTGGGATTGGCTCACCTGTCACCTGACAGATGAAGGGGATATCATCCTGGTTGGCAGGCAGGGCAAAGATGGTACCTGGCACAAAGTGGTAAAGGCTCAACTGCTAAAGACTTCACTCATGGTGACCTGGGAAAATACCCTGGTGACATGGAATGCTATAGCAAGTATGATGATGCAGTCATTTAAAATGCATGGGGTGGAGAGAGGATGATGCCTACAAATAATCAAATAGTTTTAGGACTATTGGACAAAAGCAGAGTTGACACTGATATCCAGAGATCCAAAGTATCATCATCCCTCCCACCCTCCACTAGTGTGGGGGTCTACAGGGCCAAGTTACAAATGAGTCGGCTAAAGTTTGGCTCATAGGTGGCCCACTAGATTCAGGGATCCACTCAGTGGTCATTGACCCCAGTTCCTGGGAGTATTATTGGAATTGGCTTGGCAATTGAAATAACCCCCACATTGGGTCTTTGGGCTATGGGTAAAAACTATCATAATGGAAAAGGCTAAGTGGAAATTTCTGAAACCCTCCTCAGACCCCAGCCAAGATAATAAATAAAAGACAATATCATATCCCATAAGTATAATGGAAATGATTACTAAAGACATAAATGATGTAGGAGTGGTGATCACTCAATTCCTGTTGAACTCACCAATGTGGACCTGCAGAAAGCAGATAGATCTAGGAGATTAACTGTGGACCATCACAGACTTAATCAAGTAGTAAACCTGATGATTGCAGTTACTGTGATATTGTGATAAGTAGATTAATAAGGCTTCAGGTACATAGTACGCAGCCATTTATTTGGACAAAATATTTTTTTCCACTCCAATTAGAAAACAAGATCAGAAAAGGTTTGTATTTGTGTGAGATAGACAATAATATTGATTTCCAACTTTGTCTCAGGGCTATGGTAGCACTTTTACCCTTTGCTATAATTTTGTCTGAAAAGGTCTGAATCACCTGCACATCCCTCAGAACATTGGTGCATTACATCAATGACATTGTTACCACCACAGCTGCATCAGTGCCCCTTCCCCAGCACCACTGCATTGTGGAGGATTCTGTTTGACCAACTGAAAGAGAAGAGAAACGTCTGAGCCTGGTTAAGGTTGGGTTGGCTTGACACGTGAGAGCAAGCCAAAAATAGACAGTGACTGCATTTCAGCCATATTTGGGGTGGCCCTGAAAGACAGTGAACAGGAAAACCTTCCCAGTGGGCAGAGCTAGGAGCAGTGCACCTGGCATCTGCCTTAGGTGGAATGAGAAGCAACCAAAGGGGAAAATACATATACATCCTGGGTAGTTGCCAATGACCTTGCCATATGATCAAGGGTCTGGACAGAAAAGCATTGGAAGGTTAAAGATAAGAGGGTTTAGGATAGGGGAGAGGGGATAAACACATGGGTGGGGACATGAAATGTGAGGATCCATTTTTGCATTGTTCATTAACGCCCAGCAAATAGCATCACCATGATAGAAGTACTCATCAGCTAAGTAGACAAAATGACTCAGCTAATTGGTGTTAGTCATCCCAGAACTGTCACAATGGGTACATGAATGAAATAGCCACGGTGGCAGATATGGGCACTCTATATGTACCCAATAGCGTGGTCTACCACATGTTGAGGCTGATATAGCTACTGCTGTCTTGGCTGTCCAGCCTGTTGGCAACAGATATTGATGCTAAGCCCCTAGTAGGACACTTCTAGCCTGTTTCTCTTTGCCTTCTGTAAAGTATCTGTCACACCTTTTGTGAGATGGGAAGTGACAAGAGGTGAGCTCACAGAAAAGTACCCAATTCTATGACTCCTCTGCTGGCTGCCTCAAGCTACTAGACAAATCTTGAATGATTCAACATTCTGGTGGGAAAAGGAAAACACAAATTTTTCCATACAAGTTTATGGAAAGATATTTTTTTTACTTCAAGAAAAAAAATGACATAAAATGTGGACATTGTTTATGAAAAAAATGAAAAATTAAAATAATGGGCCATTAAAAGAATCCTAACGTACATGAAAAAAAAAGTTAAGCCAAGGATAAAAAGATCTACTCAGGTTCTTCCAGGGGACGGCGGTGGGGGGAAGACTGAATGACTGACCGGTAATACAAAAAAAGCTGCTATAGAAGAAAAGGCAACTTTCAAACAGTGGGAAGTTTGCCTTCACAAATACATCACAGAAGCATGTGGTGTGATACATGTATCAACCAAAATTTAGACACGTCAAAAAAGAACTCAAGAAGTACAGTCAAGTGTCTTGAGGGACTTGAAAATCAATACCAAGAGACTAAAATTGCTAAATGATAGAGCCCAATTAAAATAGAACAAGCACAAATTTAATTAATGTCATGCTTTAGGAGGATCAAGGGATTTCTAAGCCCAAATTTTCTTTCAAGCAACCAAGTTAGAGCGATTAGATCAAGTTGTGATAATGCTTAGATATTCTACAACTAATTAGCCAACCATTTATAGGATAACTCTTTAGAAAAAGATAATTTTTCCAATATTTCACCACCCTTATCAAAGCTCTAACCAAAGGCTGTAGCTAGTCCTTATGGTACCTTTGTAAGAATTAGACAAAGGTGTTCCCTTGGGAATTTCAGCGTCCACTGTCCCTTGTGAAGGGTGTAACTTCTTCCACTCACACACCCACTCAGCAAATAAACTTACCCCCTACCTCACAAAGAAAATTGAGACAAAGAAATTGTGAACTCCTTTAACTTCCATCTTCTGCCACTCAGATTTACCTCTGTCTTTGTCTGTTTCCTCCTGTCTGAGACACTCTTTCCAGAAGTTCCCCATCCTCCTGGGCTCTTCCTCTTGTCCTTGACTGTCCTCCAGGGTCCAGTTACACCCCAGTCACGTGCTCACTTCAGTGTAAAATGCATTTCAGTCACGTACTTTCTATGAATTGTTTTCCTCCAAGTAGACTCAAGTTTCCCTGCTTAAAAAAACACAAGAACTTTCTCTTCATTCTGTCCTCCAACATAAAACTTCTTGAAAAATCACCTTACATCTTTATCTTCACTTTTGTGGCCAATGACCTAGCCATCTGATCAGGAGTCTGGACAGAAAAGCATTGGTCCTCAGCACTGTTGTGTCTCATCCCACCACTCCATTCAACGACATTCAGAAAGGTCACTCTTGACTGCTTACGTTGCAATAATTTCTCTTTCTACCCTTCTTGCCATCTCTGCATCATTTGACTCCATTGGCTTTCTTTCTTTAAATTTTTTTCTCCACTAGCTTCTTGGAGACTTCTACCTCTCTGACTTCTTGTTCTCAGCTTATTATTCTGTGTTTTATTGATTTACAAAAAGGGCAGGGAGCAACACAGTCTCACCTCTTCGTACACTTTAATGATGGCATCTACTGTGGGGTAAGAGATCGTTGAAAGCTTGCACACTTAGCATATTGGTAGAGAATATATTTTATTTCATCAAGAGGAAATCATATCTAAATAATGTGTTAGACTTCTTAGAGAGTAAAATTAGAGATCTTACTGAGAGCAGAGCATAGCAATAAATGTAATGTTTTGGGAAGTCTTTGATTCTGTACTGAAAACAGTTTAAAAAAACAAAAATCATAATGAAAAATTTCCATATCCATATTTAATGAATAGAAACTGCTCTAAAAGCACCAAAGGACAGGATAAATGGGCACTTGCATGTGTAATCAGTGCATTGAACAAGCACTGACACATGGCATGCAATCAGAAAATCAACTTCATTTTTTCTCTTGCATTGCCAACTTAAATTTATTCAGTGAGTCTGGTCCTTCCCTGCCTCTCTGTAGAAACTTGAATTTTCTTCTTACCCTTACATAATGAGAATTCACTTCGCTGGTTCACTTTAAGATTCTCTTTTGACTTGAGTTAAAAGGGAAGGTGATATTCACTTCACAGTGAGTTAGAGATATGTACTGTGAAGCGGGTATTTCCTTTTTTTTTTTTAATCACTTTTATACATGCCCAGTAAAACCAACCTTTTGTGCTGTTGATGTAAGTAAGGGCTTTAAGAGTATTGTAATTTTTATTCGTATCACCTCTAAAATTCATAAATTCACAATCCACTTAGGTACCTGATACCTTTCATGTAGGATCTCAGTGAAAACTTCCACTTTAACATTCCATTACACCTGGATGAAGAGGTTCAAATAGCAGGGCACACCAAATAGCAGGGATTGGCTCTAAAGCATTCTTATGAAACAGGTTGGTAAATGATTCAGAGGTGAACATATGTGTGAAATCTCCAAAGTGGCATATGACACAAAACTTCCAGTTAGCAAAATGCCAAGTCAATAGGATAAACTGCAGGAAGATTGCACCAGGCTGGGTGAGTGGGCAGAGAAGTGGCAGATGAGCGTTCAAGGACAAAATAGCAGATGCTTTCAGGACAAATAATCCAAACACCATTCTCAGGGAAATGGTCTCCAGGGTGTATCAGTCATGGCCCTCTGGAAAGATGGGTTTCAAAAGGTAGCAACCTGAGCACAAAATAAGACTCCTATTTATAGTTCACATTACTGGAATTTTTTAGCACATTTGGACTAAAGTTCTTTATCTTCATTAATGTCATTCTGCCTTTTAGTGAAGGACAGGGTGCTTGAATCTCAACAACAGATTTTAAGACTGCATTTTATAGCAGGAATTTACCTTCAGTCAATATTTCTATGTATATTTGTAATTGAGATAATACTCTTAAACCTAAATTTATTATTCTTTGCTAGAACTACTTAAAGGTTTTCATTATGAATGTGCAAATACATTTTCATTTTTGTTTCTATAAAGATATGTGTATCTTTCTACATGTATTTTGTCTCTCTCTCGTGTGTGTGTGTGTGTGTGTATGTGTACAGTTGATAATACAAATATGTAATTACTTGAGGTGTAATTAAAGGTCTTTAAAAGATTTTCTAAAGATTTTTTTCTACATTGAGAAGGGGATACATTGGATAGCTGGTAAAATTTCTACCAATAAAAATAAATGCCCTTCAGACAGGAATTGGATAAGCAGATTGTTTCTGCAAAAGTTGAACTGCAGCCAGTCTTGTACAAACTCATTTCATAAATATTTCTCTCTTCAAAAAAAAATCGAGAAGATGGATGGATTCAAAATTTTCCAGGAAGATACTGAGAATTCTGCTCACGATTATGGTGGGGGGTGAAGCTTCCATCTGTTCTCTCTAATAGTTTAACTTGCTCTGCTTTGTTTCATATCTCTTAATCAAGACTTTGGAGTTCCTGCATAAGATCAAATATTTTTCTCATTTCCCCCTTTTATTAAAATATCATATTTATGTGAAAGATGAGTGCCCTGCTATATTGTTTTCAGTGCTATTTTAGGATAGGGAAAATATTTTGTCACAAAGAAAGATTTCATGACATCTCTAGGGCTGTATAAATATTTATACATCTTTGTATGCACCAATTGTCATTTTGTGTAATCAACAATTGGTTGATTTTGGATTGTCTTAGTCTTCATCTGATTTCTCTGCCTCCCTGATAAACCTGTATTACTTTATGTGATGATCAGACACAAAGCTCAACATCGCCCAAATGATTTCAGTATGATGCATGACTATAATGATTTTCAAAGTGAACAAGATTTGAAGACAGTTCAAGGAAAGGAACTCTAAAAACTTTCTGAACAATGGTAGTAGCATTGGAACCAACACACAAATTTTTCTGCTGAATCGTTTGAACATATGTGCTATAGTATTTACTTACAGAATCATTCACAGTGTTTATCATCTCCCTTCATACTTGGTATTAATATGCTATACTGTGCCTTCTCTGAAATAAAACACTTTCTCATTTTAATACTCATTGATAGCTCTCATAAAGAACTAAATGGATTTTAATTTTTAGCAGTAATTTGTTTTTCTTCATTACATTCTGACATTTAAATATGAAAGATATGAAAATGAACATATATAAGGTTTTTTTTTAATTAGGAGAATTTGTATTATTATATTTGTTTTTTAAAAAGACTCCTAGGCCCAGTAATTAATGGTTTTAAATATTTGTTTGAAACCTTAGAGACTTTTCTGCTGCTTCAGTTTCCTTTTAAAACAAATGCAAACAAAGTCTATATGAAGGCATTCTCAACTCCCATGTGAAAGGTGGTACTTTACAATAATTCTTTTCTGATGAGCTCCTGTAATTTTCCATCACAAATTAGTATTCAGGCTACTTTCAAGCAGACACATTTTTCATATGCTCTAAATACAGGTTTGACCTTGGGGTGGGAGTGGAAACCAGCCCAAATTGCACTGTACTTTCCCATTTTCTGTTTCAAACATTTTTACATGGGAACATCAGTTTAAAATAAATCAACCTTAAAGGAGAGAATGAGGAAGTTCCAGAAGAACCACACCCAGTCTGGGCCAAGGGTGTGCATAGAAGATAAGCCCGTCCTACCTGTCTGTCTTGATGCCAAGTGTATGGCAGTAGGTTGGGTTCGTTGCATACGTAGGTAAAACTTTCCCCCCTAAAGCATATTGAGAACAGTGAGTCCTATAGCCCTACAAGTCAGGTGGTATTATTATCCCCATATTTTACAGATGAGAAAAGTATATTTCAGGTCTTTTTTAGCACCAGTTGGGGAATTGGCCAATCGCCTGGGTGAGTCATGGTCCAGATGCTCAATCTTGCAGTCATGAGGGCCTAAGACAATTATCCAATGTTTTTGGCACTCCTTACTTTAACTGTGCCCAGTGCACACCCTGACTATTTGATAATATATGCTTTTTTAAAACTCCATATTGTACTGATTATCATACAAATATCAGCGCTAATGAATATTTCCTTTTTGGTATTTGAATCATAAACTCCCATTGCAGTGCTGATTTTCACTTTGGCCTTCGTGCCAATCAGAGGAAGTGTTGGCACGGATGTTGGAAGTAGGCAACTTGCCCACACAGCAGGACCATGCTCCTCACACAAATTAGCCAAACACTGAAATTTGCTGTCACCTCTTCTCTTTAAAATTTTTCTCTTAAAATTAAAGCTATAATTGAGGAGAGCTACCACCAGGGGGCAATACATATCACATGGTCAGAACCAGAAATAACAAATTGGTGGCCAGCAGCCATACTTTGTTTGATTCAAATGGTTTGTTGGCTTATTCATTTTAAATTTCAGCCAACATCTAATAATCAGGAGTGTCTGCATAAAATATAGATTTTCAGTTTTTCTTGAAAAATCAGAAGATCTAGCAATTACTGGCTCTGCGTTTCTTCAAGGTGACAAGGCTACAGCTGAATCCAGTTGCTCCATTTGGATAGCAAGGAGCCAGGACTCTCCTAGAGATGCTGTGCTGTTATCTCAAACCAATTTGCATCTGGTCATTATCTTAGTTGCAGGTAAGAGCAAGAATTGCACAGCTACCATGAAGAGCTTGCTTAGATGCAGTTTCTCAACTGCTTACCTATTTCATTCTCTCTCCAGCATGTGGAAGAAACTGCCGGTGGAGGTAAGAAAGAGAGCATCCCCTTCCTATTTGCTTTCTCACTCTTCCAGAAGTTTACTCGCCATAGAAGCAAGCAGAGAGAGCACCTGACGGTCTCCAAGGTCAAGAATGGCCTTGGCCTGCAGGATGTGGTGAGCATTGTGGAGGGGAAGGACATACCGCTAACCCTTGCTAGGGAGAGGCAAAGATATAAAATGCAACCAAAATGTTTGTACTTTCATATTTTCTTGAAATAAAATAAAATAATAAAAAAAAAGTATGGCCTTGGCAGTGACGACATTTCTCTTGTCAGACTCCTAGACTGTCCTCATTGTTTGGGGTCAAATGCCTTTCTGGTTTTTGCTCTATAGAGAGATCGTTTAGGGTAGAAGACAACTCTGGCTTTGAATCAGAAAAATATGGTTTGAGTTATTAGTCTATTATTTACTGGCTACTCTAGGGCAAGCAATTTACTATTACTTGTATGCTGAGGCTCAATCTTCTCAACTATCAAATGGGGATAATACTATTTACCCTTACTACTTCTTCATGTAAATAATTATATTATTGTAAATAAAATAATACATATAATAAAAACAAAGTGTAGAACACTGTAATATAAGGTATTACAGTTTAGAAAATGCCTCAGAGGCAAACTGACCTAAGATGGCCACTTTGTAATTCTGAGAGGAATTAGGATGCAGATGAGCAAGATCTTCATCCTCCTAGTGAAAGAATTTTAGGCTAGTGAGTGAGTCCTTGGAATTTGGCCAATTTTCTTGTCTCAACTTTATGGAAGGACATAGACTCTGAAATGTGCCAGACCCTAGGAGTCCCTCGTCATATGGAATCTTTCATTGATCAATAATTTAATAGGCAAATTGAACCCTAGAAATATGGCTTTTTAAAGACAATCTCTGTCAACTCAACCATAACCAAACTTGAAACCTGGATGTCATAAAGTGAGAGAGACTAGTTCAGGATAGAAATAGGAAAATCAGTCTTTCTTTCATATTCAGAATGTATCTTAATTAAAATTCCAGCTAATATAGAACCAATATAGCTTCTCTTTCATGGTATTTAATATGTAATCATAAATCTAGGGATTTCAAAATAAAACCACAGCAAAACACATTTTGTTGCATTGATGGGAGGCACTAAAGGATAAGTAATCTATAAGAACAATAATATAGAAATTACTTCTTTTCAAGATTTTAGTATTGGATTTGCCACTAATCAAATGATGTAACCTTGGATTGCTTAACCAGTGAGATAATCACCCAGAGTTCTAAGATGTATCCATTCTTTCATCTAACTTGAGCTTGCCAGCTGCTACCTAGATGCTGGGAATACTGGCATGGAATACCATGGTTCCTGCCACTAAATGCCCATCAGTCTCCTCTGGCTCAAAGGAGGTCTTCCCCTAAGAAAACAGGATGGGATGGAGATGAGAGTGTAGAAAGTGGGAAAGGAAGGCAGAAAAAGAATGCTAGCAAATCAACAAAGAGTCTAGCAAATATAAGGATTAGCAGAAAATGCAGATCCATCTTGGAAGTGGGAAGTCTTGGACTAAGGCAGTTTCTTAGTGGGAGCGTTACCTGATGGAGCAGTCAGGGTGCCACACTTCATCTGTCAAGCCTCATGCCCTGGAGAGGCAGGGGGAGGTAGTGTTTATACTCTGTTCTCAGTCCAGGGTCTTCTTGACAAATTTCTCCCATGTACTGAATTTAAGAGTATATTTTCAAGACTTCCAGGTGTACATTTTGTGTTTTATAAGATATAGCAATAGGTTTTTAACATGGAACTTCAATTCTTCACCTACTTTCAGTGCTCAATATTTGAGATATAATAGGTTAAATAAAAGAAATACTCATGTCTTAATTCACTTTTGTATTCTAACATTTTAAGCATCATCTTGTTATTATCACTATTATCATATTATGTGAGAAAAATACCAAAGTTTCAGTGTGACCCATGGTCATTTATTATTTGAACAAGATTATTTTCGTTTACTTTGTTTCAAATCTTAAAATTTGTGGTTCTACATAAAATAGCAGAAAGCTGCCTAATCTTTTCAAATACAGAGTGCTGACGTGGAGTTTAAAGTCCCCTTTATTTTAACCCAGGTTCAATTTCCTTTGAAATACCTAGAAGCATTCCTCATGCTAAAAGAAAACAACTTGTGTGCTCATGTTTGTAAAAATTGAACTGTGAACCTAAAACAGAAAACAAACCATTGTGTTGGTGTGTCTTCTATTGAACCTAGAATTTGGTAGCTTTCTGGCAAGCTAATCTAAAATATAGTATTTTTGTGATTCCTTAACTGTCAAAATTTATTTAGTATTCATTGTGCAGAGCTTTGTAGAATTAAGCAAACAAAAGAAAAGATACTATTTGTGCCTTCAAAAAGATAATGTTATTTTGGCCTTGAAATATTTCTTTTCAGAAAGCTTATAGCAGCAACAAAATGGGTAGACTATGGGCCATATTGTGTAGCTCCCTCTCCTATTTTGATATCCTTTTTTGGCACCCAATAGCCTCTGCTGGTCTCTCAGAGTCCCTTATGATTCACCTCCAGAAGTTTCCTCATTTCAATTTGTTCTTTTATTATGCCCCTATCAAAATTACTTGATTATAATCTGTTTTCTTAGAGGCCAGTTGCCAAAGTTACATCTAGCTAACCTGGTAAACTAACCCATGCTAACATATGTTCTAGTTTTATCCCTTTGAATAACATATGACATTTTAACTGTCTTTTTAGAGACAATATCTTAATGCATGGGCACAACTCAATGGTAGGGATTTCCACATGTATGATGGGTCCTTGGTGTCCCTCAAATACATCATTTGAGGGGCTGCCAGTATTGTCTCCTTGTCCTGAGGGCTGGAAAGAAAAGAAATGGGCAAGGGCTTTGCATTGCTTGGAGGAGTTCCTAATAGAATGCTTCCCAAACCCCACAAGGGACAGGCAGGTCCATCCACACCTTTGTAGGATCATCTGTTTCAACAAACCCAGCCCAGTTTTCCATAATTCCTGTTGTGGAAAAATATATTTCTCTATAAAGGGGTGCAAGTGAGATTTTGGGCAGGACAATTCTTTGTTTTTCCTAATGGTATTATACATGGTAAGAAATTTTGGCATTTCTAGTCTCAACCCACTAAATTCCAATAGCATCTCCTCCCTTTCATCCCCACCTGTCCAGTCACCGTGACAACCAACATAACTCCCACACATTTCCCAATGTGTGGAACAATGCTGGTGAGAACTTAGACTATCCTTTTAGAGCCAGTTAGAACTTTCTCTATAGGAAGCAAAACATACCCCATTGGCCTCGCCTTCAAAGGGGTTGAATGGCCTTTGACCTCCAGTGACCAAATTCAAGAATACAGTGTATGTGTGGGAAAGGGTAAAACTTTCCCCCTCAACATCCTCAATCTAATTTTAGCTTACTATCTTGTCTTGAGTCATAAATTCAGGCTAAAAGAATGGGGAATTTTTTTGAAAATAAAGGCTTTCTTTGGATGGCAGCTTAGTGAGGAATAGTTTGGCGTTTTGACATTGATCTTCCCAATATTGTGACAACATCACTTAAGAAACCATTCCCTTTGGGGATAGCACAACTTCAGAATTTTATCTAACTAAAGTTGGAGTCACATTCTATCTCATGATCAAAAGATCATTTTTTTGGAATCATATGTAAGGAAAAATTGGAAGGTGAGTACTATTCAGCTATTTATTCAGTACTTATTATGAGTGAAGCACTGTGCCAGGAAGTAGGGTTAGAGACATCCACAAGATAAGCCTCTGCCCTCTAGTGAAGGACAGGCCATGTAAACATGTCACTCCCTTCACTATTAGTGGGCCATAATAGAGGAAGTAACAAGGTAGCAACTAGTGGAACTTAAGGAGGGAGGAACAATTACCTGAATTTTATATATTGTTATGTCTATGATGATAGGAGAATGATAGGATTTATACGTTGGTCTCTCTGGATTCCCAGAGGCAGGCAAGTTATGCAAGGTGAGTGAAACCATCCTATCTTGGTGTGAAACAATTCTGTCCCCTCACGTGCCATGGTAACACATCACAACATTTATTTGTAAAAAATTTCCTTCTTGATACAATATTTAGTGAGTCAATTTGTATTCATTTTATTAATTTTTTATGATCCTGGCTGGGATTAAGTGTTTTTAAGATACTGGTGAGAATAAGAACTACACATCGTTATAACAGAACACATTGCTAGTTTATGGTGTGTAAATCGCAGTTTCAGGGGCCATAAACAGTGTCATTGAGAGAGTAAAGTCCTTTTGTTTTCCTTTAGATAAGATATTCATGTAGAATGCTCCTGAATGTCAGCAGTGCTATTTTATTAAATAATGCTCAAAGAACATTGTTGACAAGAAAATTATATGGAGAATAATTTTCAAAACACTTTATTTAAAAAGTAAAATATACAATATCTTAGAAGCTTTAAGTAAGTGGAGGATAGGGGCATGGGTTTAAGAGTATCAATATGTTTTAGCAATATTAATTGTTTATTCTGAATGTAAGAATTAAGATTGGCTTCCCTATAGGCCAGGCGTGATGGCTCACGCCTATAATCCTAGCACTCTGGGAGGCTGAGGCGGGAGGATCACTCAAGGTCAGGAGTTTGAAACCAGCCTGAGCAAGAGCCTGACCCCGTCTCTACTAAAAAATAGAAAGAAACTAATTGGACAACTAAAAATATATAGAAAAAATTAGCAGTGCATGGTGGCACATGTCTGTAGTCCCAGCTACTCGGGAGGCTGAGGCAGGAGGAATGATTGATAAAACCCAGGAGTCTGAGGTTGCTGTGAGCGAGGCTGACATCATGACACTCTAGCCCAGGCAACAGAGTGAAATTCCGTTTCAAAAAAAAAAAAAGATTGGCTTCCCTATAAAATATTGAACATTTAGTATGTAATGATGCTGATCAAGTATGCTATAGGTGGTTAAATTGTTAGTTATGTTGATAAGAAAATCAATTATATTTCTTCCCTATTGACCCATATTTTGGTCAGGTATCAATTTAGAAAAATCAACTCACTCTATTATGAGTTCCAGGAATACGGGAGCCACATAGATATTGCTGTCTCTATCCCTCATTTCTGAGCACAGTGTCAAGCACATAGAAAACCCTGGAAGGGATGGATAAGTTGAAAAGCATTCGCTCCTTTCTTCTGGTGCAGCAGCCACAGTCCTTGGTGATTCTCTCTCTGAACCATGCTCAACACAACCAACTCTGACTGCTAACAGTAATGACTCTCATCATTATGCATTTATTCTATGTCAGGCACATGATGGCCCATATTTCATTTAATTATTAAATTAACCTCATGGCATAAGCATTATTATCAACATTTTCAGATGAAGAAACTAAGGCTTAGAGGGGTCAATAGTTTTCTCCAGATAACACAGTACTGAAATGCAAATCTGGTCTCTAAGGCCTGGGTCTATGTATGGAGTGCCTATTGTGAGTGAGGCACTGCATTGAGGTAGGGTTAGAGACTTCCCTAAGATAAACCTATGTAAACGTGTCATTCCCTTTACTATTCAGTGAGCTGTAATAGGGCAGCAACAAGGAGAACCTAAGGAGGGAGGAACAATTACCTGAATTTAAATTTCTTGTTAATCCTATGATGATAGGAGAATGATAGGATTTATGTGCTGGTCTCTCTGGATTCCCAGAGGCAGGCAAGTTATGCAGGGTGAGCAAAACCATCCCATCTGGGTGTCACCCAATACTGCCCCCAGGTCCTTACTCTCTGCAGGCAACCCTGCCCCGCTCAGGATTGTTCAGCAGGCCAGGGAGCGTGTGCCGAACAGTGCTGCTGAGCCTGTACACTGTTTGCCTTGAATGTCCCAAATCTAATTCTTGCATGATAAGTGTACTTTGCACACTACTCCCACCAACTTGGGAAGCTTCTCCCTGTTATTTCTGACAGTCACAGAAGGAGTGCCTCATGTGTAGAGACAAATCAAGCCTTTCCTCTCCTACTTGGAGTCCCTCTTGCCAGTGTCCACTGCCACTGAAGCCACTGTGAGGGGTAGGTCTGTTAAGCAGTCCATCCATCTGTGCCAAGGATGTCTGCTCCTAATTCAGCCTAAGTTGTCTTTACCCAGCTGAGCCTCAGGATGTGGGGTAATAACTAACTTTCCTCTGCAGTCAATTGGGCTCCAAGACCCCACTGCTACCACTTAGCGCTCCCACTAGATTTCACTCTCCTGTTCATCATCTATAAGCAAAAACCTGTCCCAACAACAAAAGGAAACAACAGTTCTCTTTGTGTTCCATCTCCTGTTTATATAGATCTAATAAAAATGTTTTCTTTCCCTATATTCCTACTAAATATACAAGCAAACACACATACACTCTCACACAGGGGACTTGAAGATAGAAGTCTGGCCCAAAACTACACAATCATCCATTTCCATTACTAAACCAGAATAATACTCCATTTATGTTAATTGTACTTGCTTCGTATTTGTGTAACTAAAAGAAACCATCCTGGTGGTTTTTTTCTAAAACAAAGACACAATTTACATTAAAGATGAATAAATATTCACTTGTAGAGACCAAAAGCAAAAAAAAACCCCCCCCCAAAAAAAAAACCAAAACCCACCAATTTTAAAGTTCAATCTCAGCCAAGACACTCAATTCATATAGGTGAAGAAATCTAGAGTCGGAATATTAAATTTGCTGGTGAAAATCATAGCAGAGCCAGGGTTAGAATGTGGGTTTTCTGATTCCTAGTCTAAAGCTCTTTCTTAGGGGAGGAAGGGAGGAGGAGATCAAGAGAAGTGTACTGTAGTTTGATACTTTTTCCCTTGCAGGAGAAAGAAGAATGGATTTCTCTGTCCTGCCTTGGTTAGTTTTGGTCATTTTCTAGGTATGTGTCATTTCTGGCTCTTGCATTTTCAACACAGCCGACTCTTGTACACTGAGCTCAGTGTCTCCGTGGTTTTCTGGAATGCTCAACATGAGCCTCTTTCATGGGGAGAGTTGCACAGGCTGCCTAAACATTGCACAGACCTCCTCATTCTAAAAATAAGCTGTCTGTTTGGGGTGAAATGGTTAAATTATTATCAAGGCTCATTTTATTGTAGCTTGAATTATGTCTGAATTCCTTTTACTGTTTTCGTTTTCAACTTCCTATGTTTTGATCCATCTTTCCACCTTCATGTTTTTATCTTTGAACAAATTGACTATTATATGCTCCTCATAGCCTGGAATTATTTATTTATGCTTCCTAATAAGTCCATTTCTCTAGATTTTCATTAATGTTCAAACCTTTTCCCTTAGTGTGGTTGCCTAGATATATCGCCAGAGGGACTGGAACGTGATTTCACCAGTACCAAGTACAATATTAATATTCTGCTCATTCTCCCTCTCCCTCATCCAGGAGGGGCTCCTTTCCCTCATCTTCATCGGGAAGCAGAAACTTATGCATCTACCAGCTTCAGTAATGCTCTTGGCTGCTCTTAGTGTGATGTGGAAAAAAATGTTGGGGGCAGGTTTGTAGCAGCTGTTTCACCACATTCCTATAAAAATGGCTGCATGTGTAGACTGCTCCTCTCAAGGCACAAGAAGGCCTTCTCCTGCCCTGGTGACTGTGGGGAGGAGGTCTGTCCACTCACTGCCTTGGCGGATCCCTGTTAGAATGCAGGGTCTCAGACTTGCATATGTATAAGGACCACCTGGGGGTGCAGAGTCTTGGGTTGCACCCCTAGGCTCTTAGGATTCTGTCCATCTAGGGTAGAGCTCAGGGACCCTTTAGCAGCAACCCCAGGTGATGCTGATGCAGGCTGTCTGCAGAGCATTCTTTGAGAAATACTGACTAGGGCTTTAGAATGAGGTTCATTATCCTTTTAAAAATCTTTTTTTAAAAAAAAAAACTGGCTGGATAGCCAGTTTGAGGGACTATTACAGAGGAGATTAACAAACAGACAAGGAAGTAGACCAGATTTCTCAAGTTCTTTCCACCTCTACGATTCTACAGTTCTGCACTTTTTAAACTTATATGTACGACCTCTGAATCCACGGAATTTAGGAGAGACTTCTTGGCATCATCTCCCTTCTGAAGAGCCTGCAAGATGAAAGGTTACACTAGAATGTAGAAAATGTGAGTATAGAAGCTTTGGCACCTTCTTGAAATTATTCTTTGCTAACTAAACAAATCCACAGTCTACAGCATACAGTCACTCCTTGTTGTCACTTGGACATAGTTGCTTGGTTTTACAAGATTAGGACTGAAGTGGGTAGTTTCTGAAAATAGGAGAAGAGGAGGAATGTTCCCTGAGAATTAAGATGAGCCTTAGAAACTAAAGAAGAGGATTTGGAACACTGGGACAGGGCAGGGCTCCCTTATGTGATTGTGGAGGGGACGAGGACACTTATGGATGAAATTCCTCTACAGAGGCTAAAGTGCTGAGGAGTGACAAGGCTTCAAACTTTCATACAAGTTTTAAAGATAAAACTTAAGATATATGCCTGGAAGATGGTTTCTTAAATTCACAGCATCATATGTAAAAGATTCCTATATAAAATTTCCAGGAAGCTGTTTTTAACATGGAGGGGTAAAATTGCCGTAGAAAGTTGGAGTAGGGTAGGAAGAATGCAAATGAACTAGAGAGTATAAAAATAGGTCTTTGGCTTTGGCGCCGTGACTGTTCTTATTCTGTTTATCTTATTCAGGAGGCAAGACACACAGTAGAATTGTGGAGAGAAAGACCTGATCAAGTGGCAACCTCAGCTAATAGAAGGACGGAAATTCTGAATAAAGCTGAAGTAGATGTCACTTCATTCTCATACTTCAGAGGCTGGGCCGCAGACCCTCACTCAAAGGCAGCCTCAGTCTGGCTGTTAAATGATAAATATACATTTAAACACACATGAAAATCTCACCAAGGACTTCCCTATGAGTTGCCTTTCATAGGCAAATAGAAATTGTGGATTTCTAACTGGAATGTTGTAAAGGAGGATAAGAGAGCAGGCTGGGGAGAAGACCCTTTAAGAAAAATCAAAGCCAGAGAGGAAAGAAGACTCCAAGTGAACAAGAAAATTCAGGAGAAACCCTCAGTCTAGATGGTCTACAAAAGCAGAGAATGTAGAAGGGGTGGAACCTAGCACAGTGCCTGGTACTTAGGGACATTCTATAAATATTCATGGAAGGAAAGGAGGAAGAACCCAGCTTCCTAAATTGTTGGAACATGTGGTTACAAAGTGAGCTCTGTTGTGACTAAAGGACAAATGGGACCATACTTAGAATCCAAACAGAAAAGGATATTAGTACTTCCTTTCAGAGACCAGTGCAGAAGCGTGACTCAGGGCAGGAAAGTAAAGCAGGAGGCTTGGGCCATCGGTAAATGATCTGTAGGCACATGTGACACAGACTAGAAACATGGTACAAAAATGTGCCTGACAGGGACATTTCTGCCCAGAACCCAGGAGAACGAATGCCATGAGGCTGTGCTTTGTTTTATTTCTTCTGTTCACAGCTGGCTCTCCCAGCCCCCTTCCCCTTTCTCAAACCCCTCTTTCTCTGTAAAATTTCATTCTGCTCCAAAACCATCTGTGTATGTTGAAATGCAGTGGACTGACAGGGTAGAAGAAAGGAAGTGAGTTAAAGAGGAAGTAGGAAAAGGCCAAGATATGAAGTCTTAGAGGCATTTTCTTTCTCTTTCGCTCCTGGATATTGGCTTAAGACAGACTCTAAAAATTTGTCTTCAGATGAGCTGGGGTAACATTCTCCAATTTTTATGTTGGGGGCAGGTAGGTTTTGTTATACGTATTCAGGTAGACTTTAACGGTTAGTAAGTCCTGGGCTCCAACAACCAGCATTTCCTGCCTGCCTTCTCTGCGCTAGACTGCGGCATCGAGAGAAGCAACCACACTAGCCTTGCCCTTATGGACCACACAGCCCAGTGAGGGAGAAATTGTCACACAGGATTATTCATTTGCTTAAAGAAAAGGACAGAGTGCCATGAGAGTTCTTAATAGGGAAACATATCTGAGGAGGTGACATTTAAGCTGAGACCTGAAAAGTGAGTAAGATTTCACCAGTAGCAAAGAGGAAGGATGTGAATTTCAGGCAGAACAAACATACGCAGGAGCAGAGACAGTTCCCAAATGACAACTTAGGAGGGCCTTTAGAGGCAGCAATTTGACTGAGTGGTGGGCTAGAAGCTGTTTTTGCATAGCATTCTATATAAGATTTATAAAATATCAATTTCACATATCAAAGAATGGGCTTGATTCATATTATAGCATATAACTACCACCCACCTCCCCGCCCCATGCTGCTACTATGCAGGAAACATGAGAGAGGTCTGCTATATCTGAAGATCCTAAAGAAGGCAAATTGACATAGAATTTTAGTGGGAGGCTGGCTAAAGATGAAGCTAAAATTTAAGCAGAGGCAGAGTGGCCTTATAGGGAATGTCACAATTTTTAAATTTCATTCTAAATGTAATGGGAAGCCATTAAGGGTTTTAAGCTGGAGAGTAACATGACAGGATTTATGTATAAGAAGATCACTGTGGCTCCTGGATAGAAATGGATTGCAAGGGACAAGGAGCTAACATCTGTTGAGTCTCTGTGTGTGCCTGTTTCTGAACAATAGACATGCATTACTTCATTTAATTCTCACAATTGCTCTGAGAAGTGTGGACTATTATCTTCACTTTACAAATGAGGAAACCGAGACCCTTTGAGGTTACATGAATTACCCAGAGTAACACAAGGAGAAGCAAGAAAATGAGTACAATTCCTTTTATTATTGTGCAGTTAATGTATGGGGTATATTACATACCCAATAAAATCTCAGTGATGGTTTTGTTGTAAAATTCTATAGGTAGGTGATGGTCATATCCAGAAAGCAGTGATCAGGGAAGGGTTAATAAATACATGGTTTTGCAGCAAGGAAGTTTATGATCCTGGCTGCTCATCTGAGACATACTAGACATACTGGATATAGCCATGTATGATAGAGGCTATTATAGGATTTTGCTCTTAAAAACCTCTCTTATCATTGTTAAATGTGCCAAAGATCTCTTTTTACTGCTTTGATCTTTTTGTCAGGTTGTTTTCCAGGAAGTGGTTGCTAGGAGCGAAAGAGTTTTATTATTTAGAGATAAGTGGAGCCTAGATACCTCATTCCCTTAAAAAGTACAAAAAAAGAGAGAACCTTATAGTAATTGACTTGAAGATTATTTTTGTGACACTGTTTGTACAGTCCACCTGCTTTCTGTTTACTTGTGGTTATCTCCTTTCTCTAATGACTCTCTGAAAGCACACACTAAGCTTTGCACCAAAACACTGTCCTGGATACTGCTGGAGAGTCTGATTGCCAGGGCTCTTCAGAGCCAATAGCTGTCTCTAATGACAGCGAGCACATGCACTCTCAGTGGCTACAGAGTCCCTTGCAATGACTGTGAGTGCTAGCCAGCTGCACGGCACATGAATTGCCCTCAGATATAGCTGTCTTTATATTCTGATAATGTCTACTACTTGGGGGGAAGACTGAAGTTTGAAAAAGATTGAAGTTTTACCAGCCAGGCCACAGAGACAGTGTTCCACATCCTGGGACAAATTCCTACTCAGGCCCCGAAGTTCATGATAGTGTCCCTTTGCTCTTTCTCATACTTCCTTTAACATTATCTTTGATTATTAACCTAAAAGTGTGTACCCTTTATCGCTCTTGCAAAACTGCCACGTGCTAGGCTGTTTATAGCTTTTGTCTAGTCACTGCATTTAAAACATTCCTTAACCTTGTTTGGTATTTCAAATGTGTCGCCTGCAATTCCCATGGTATCTGTTGGAAAAAAAAAATAGACATGAGATTTCATCAGTAAGTGTCTAATAACCTCCAGATAAAAGCCACAACTGTATGTAACCAGTGCTCAGAATCACAGTTGGGACCCAGGTGGCACCTTTGAGGTCACTGGGGCCAACCTTCCACTCTATTGATGTAGGAACTGAGACATTGACTGGTCAAGGGGCTTGCCCATGTCACCTGGTTAGGTAATGGCTGGGCTGGAGCTAGAACTCCAGTCTCCTGATTCTCCACTCAGAAGAGTTTTAGAGATCTATACATATTATTAAATTTTTAATAAACAGACACAAATTTACTCTTTGGAATAGGACTTAAAATTTATTTATTAGATTTCTCGCTGTACAAAGACTTGATTTTCTGCTTGACATTTGGGCAGATCTTAGCAAGTTTACACATTTAAGGCACTTCCTTGGCCCATTTCACAAATTATCAAGGAAAAACCACAATTATGAAGGAGACTGAGTTTTCTCTAGAATCTCCATCTTTGCTGCCATTCTCTCTTCTTCCTTCAGTGTTTCTCTCTGTTTCTGGTATCTTAAGATATGCATCCAAATCTGTTCTTTGGCCCTGGGCCTTACATGCTTACAACTTAGGACAACCTTTATGTCTAGACCTTTCTCATTTCCTCCTTTGCCTACATAAACTTACCTGTACTGTCCTGCGGTCCCCAACCCCCGGTCTGCAGCCTGTTAGGGACCGGGCCACAGAGCTGCGCTGCTGCCACCCACCCCATCCGTGGAAAAATTGTCTTCCGTGAAACTTAGGAATGAAGGTGGCACACAGCAGGAGGTGAGCGGCGGGTGGGCAGGAGCGAGCAGGCTTTGCCGCTCCCCTTGGCTCGTGTCACCACCTGAGCTCCACCTCCCCACGCTTCCGTGGAAAAATTGTCTTCCTTGAACCCAGTCTCTGGTGCCAAAAAAGTTGGAGACCACTGGATACTATCCCCTTGGCTCCTCCTTTCAGGAGGACGTTAGCAAAAATCATAGCAAATCCACACAAATGTCTTCTGTTTTTGCCTATCATGGAATGTCAAGTTCTTCCTATTTCTGTCACTCTCTTAGATTAAGACACTATTTCTAGAAACCATTGCTAAATGCAATCAATGTTAGTTGGGAGGTAAAATCCATGAAGGCAGCACTATGTGAAGACAATACTCCCTGGCAGAATTCAAGTCTAAGCCTATCTGACTCCAAGTCGTAGGCACTTTCCTTTGTCTCATGCTTCTTGCAGTAGAAATATAACAGTATCTGGTGTCCAATACCAAGTCTAGCCAAGATCTACCAAAGCTGCATATGTCTCTGGACACTTTTTTCCTCCATAGGGAACACATAGGTCAGTGACTTTGTCACTGTCAGATTAAAAAAGAATGGATTGTAAAGATGTCTTCTTTTTTCTGACTCAAATTACATTTGAGTCAACTTTGAAGTTGTGGAAATAAGAACAGCTAGTCAGAAATGGCATTCAATAGAAAAAGCATTGAGTTCACTGATTCAAATATTTTGGGCACACACTTTTAGGTAAAAGGCCATTTTATGGGCTGACCTTTTTCTATGCTGCCAATGAGACAGGCTTCTCTCTGATCCAGTGCTCTTTCTCCTCCCTTCCTCTTGTATTAAATGGATCAGTTAGGATAGGATACTGTTGCTGTGGTAACATACTCAAAATTGCAGGGCTTAAATTGACAAAGTTTTTTTTCTCTGCACTTGGAAACCCAGGCAGACAGAGCAGCCACTAGCTTTAGGCATTCTCAGTTATAATGGCAGAGGGAGAGAGTAGAAAATTGTGCATTGACTTTTAAAGCTTATAGTGACATTTGCTTGGCCAAAGCAAGTTGCATGGGTACATCCAACTTCAAGGGCACAAGGACATGCAATCCTACGCAGGAGGAGACTGGGAATGTTTCATGAATAGTGCTAATAGCAACACCCTAGATTACTTGTAATTCCCTGAACCCATTTAACTTCACTCTTTTGGGGTCTTGAAAGAGTGCCCTTGTGATCCTTATACAACTGGAATTCTACCTACCTCCTTTCTAGAACATTCCCTAATCTGCCTGATACAATTCATGTCTATATCATTTTATCCATTGAATATATATGTGTCATATTTGTAGCAGTCAGCATGCTGTATTTTAATTGGGAGTTTGTGTATCTGTGTCTTGTATACCTCCTCAAACATAAAAACTATATCATTCATCTATGTAATTTTAGATCCTATCACAGTGGTTGGCACTGGTAGACAGTCATTAAAAACAAGGTATCCATAAAGGTCTTTTATGGTTTAAATTTTCAATCAATTTCCTCCTCTTTATGAAATGCAATGGAGAAGGAATTTATTCAAGATTCAAATAAAATTGTGGAAGCTTCATTTGTTCTAATACATTTTTTCTATTTTCCAGTTAATAAACTCCTATGTTACATTAAACAGCCTCAATTATGTTACTCTTCATATTCAAAATGATGGTGGATATATCAAAAGCTAATATATCCTGTAATTAAATATGCTAGCATTTGAAACATTTTGAATATTTGGACTTCATGAACATTCTGTGTTTGCAGTGCTTAATCATTTGCATGGTCAAAATGTAGATTAGATCATGTTGTTTCCCCTGATTAAAGATCAAAACAAAACAAAAACTCCAATGGCTTTGCATAGCAATTAAAATAAAACCCTAAGTCCTTACTCTGGCCCGCAAAGCCCTATTTGAGCTGTGCTTTGTGCTTCTTCAACTTCATTTCCTCCACACTCCCCCACTTACCTGGCCACACACCCCTTTCTTCTTTCTGACACTTGCCAAGCCCCTCTGGGTCTCTGCCCATCATATGCCTTCTGGCATATGCCATAGCTATAAATTATATAAGACTTTGTCTCTGACCTCAAAAACTTAGACTTCTACCCATTTATTAATCTAAAACTTAAAGTATCTCCTATATCCTGGGTACAATTCAAAGTTCAAAAAATACAAAATAAGGGGAAAAATTTAAATCCTTCTGTCTAGTTGGAGAGAGATGCACACAAATAATTATAGTCATAGTATAAATGAATGTATTACCAAGTAAACCCAATGTAGGGAAGACAACCCCTTAACTCTGCCTGGAGAGGTCAGAGAAGGCTTCCCCAAGGAGACAACATCTGAGCTGAGCCTTAGGAAAGAGAAGGTCTATCCAGTTGAGAATGGTAAGGGAGCAATGGTAGAGGCATAAGCCACAGAGTCAAGAAATACATGGTACTTTTAAGGCAAGTCACTGAAATTTTGAGCAGATTATTTGACGTGTCTATGTCAATTTTCATACCTGCAAGATGAGATTGTACTTACCTGCCCATCTCAAATGGCTGTTATGAGGGTGATATGAAATTGGAGAGCACCATGGAGATGCATGATGCAGAAATTGAAGGGTCTGTGGGATTTTGATGGGTGGAGAGAGGGGCATAATAATAATAATAATAATGATGATGCAATAACAATGGCATAAGCAAAGACTCGAAGGAGAAAAGTTGGTTAGGTGAAGGAAAATTGATCATTCTGGCAAGAACAAAGGACAGCAAGGCACAAGTATAGAAGTCTAGTTTAGCAGAAGGGCAAAGCTGATTGTCTCAATATAGGTCAATATTTTCTGTTGGAAGAGAAGGGAAGCAAATCTGGAGTCATAGAAGTCATTTAGAGTCCAAAATGAGGGTTAGAGGTAGGCTTCTTAATGCTTACTATCTCCAAGTCCAACTCCATCCTTTTATTTCTAAATGATGCAAAGCTATCATACATGGCCCTCCAAACAACTGGGGAGACATACAATGTATAAATAGGTTAAAACATAGCTATAAATTTAGTGGGGTTAAAAAAATGAGAGAGAAAGAGGATGTAATAAATTGTACCCAGGGTGAAGAGAAAGATATAGACACAAAGAAAATTCTATGGTGTGGTTTTGAATCAGTTAGAATGTCTTAATGGAAACCAGAACCAAAAATAATTTAAATAATAAGTAAGGAAATGTTTCACGTGTAACATGAAGTCCCAGAAGAGGGCAGGCATCAGAATTGACTGAGTCAGTAGCTCAAGAATATCATGGAATTTCCAGGTTTTTCTCTTTCTCTACTTTGTTGGCCTTGGTGTGTTGGGTTTGCCTTAAGGCTGGCTCCTCTCCTGGTAGCAAGATGGCTGTAGCAGTTTCAAGGGGAATGAGATTTTCATGGCTGGCTAGGACTAACGATCTGGAGTAGAATCAGCTCTGGGGAATAAACTTCAAAGAACTTTATATTACTACCATCATCTGACTGTTCAGGGCACAGCAGGAAATGTGGTGGCCCATGGGCTAGATTATTCTTGCAGATGTTTTGACTGACATAGTGTTTTTTAAAAACACGAATGAGTTGCTTACAAATAAGAGTCAGAGAATTTTTATTTATTTTTAACATTCATATTTTGGATCATCTTGAAAAATCCAAAGGTCTAGCTAACTGTGCATGCATTCTCACTCAACTAAAATTGACTTGAGTGGATTTTATTGCCCTTTCAGACAGTGCATTTTGACTCCAATTTACTAGAGCCTTATTACTCCCTAGTGTATTACACCTGGTCTGCTTTATGCACATTACTAGGTTACCTACCTAGTCCCACATTTGAGGAAATTACTCCCAAAGAATACTTTTTAAGAGCCTGTCTTAGCAGTTTTCTGTTGCTATAACAGAATACCACAGACTGGGGAATTTATAAAGAAAAGAGATTTATTTGGCATATGGTTCTGGAGGATGAGAAGTCCAAGAGCATGATGCCAGCATCTGGAGAGAGTCATCCCATGGTGGAAGACATCCCGTGGCAAGCAAGTGCAAGACAGAAATGGGAGATGAATTTACCCTTTTATCAGGAGCCCACTCTTGTGATAACTAACCCACTTCTACAATGAGGGCATTAATCCGTTCATGAAGGCAGAGCCCATATGACCTAATCGCCTCTTAAAGGCCTTACTTCTTAATACTGTTACAATGGCAATTAAATTTCAACATTACTTTTGGCAGGGACATTCAAACTATAGCAGAGTGCTTGGATATTTTTGCATCTATAAGCATGTCCTTTATAGGCATTTCTCCAATACTTCAAAAGAAATGAGGGCAAGGGCCAGATCTAGCTAGAGGGTGTGTCTTCACCAACTCTATTTATTGCTGTAGTTTGAATGTCCTTGCCAAAACAATTACATATTAAAATGTAATTGCCATTGTAACAATATTAAGCCACATGACCTTATTAATTTATAATATCTCTAACAATAAAAGTTAGCAATTGACACCTGTCCCCAACAGAAATGTTACAAAGATCTTCTTTAACCTCAGAGGATGGAAGGATATATTTTTTATTCATATTTTATTAGTGAAGTAATTGCTTTCATATTTATCTTTGGGTTAGCCAAGAACCAAATAATTTTTTTACAAGTTTTTCTGTTAAATATGTCATTCCTATCTTTTATAAGACCATAGCTCAAGGGTAGTATCTGTTGATTGTCCTCTTGAAAAACATTTACAGGGTGATTGTATTGCTAGTTGTATCACTCAGCATTGGTTAGGCAAAACTAAATAAAGTTTAAAAGGAGACATGAAAATTTAACATTGGATTTATAATATTTTCTACACTTATAATAATTGTTATATTGTAATGGCTCTCAACATTGAAATAAAGCTTCTTTTCTTTTATCACAAAATATTTCAAACATAGAGAAAAAGGGAATATAATAAACCATATTTACCATTTGCTTCAGACTTTTAAAATAATTGTTTTAAGAAATCAATCTTTACAGATACAGTCAAGGCTTTCTGGGTACAATTGTTCAAACCCATTCCCCATCATATATACCCAGAGATAATAACTATTATACTGAATTTGATGTTTATGATTCCTATGCATGTTTTAAACTCTGAAACCAAATATGTATAAATCTATAAATAATATATTATTTTGCATGTTTGAAAATCATGATATTATAATACATATGTAACTTTGTTTTTTTCCCCACACCATTGTTTTTGAGACTTATCTACTTCAATACAGGAAACTAGGGATCATTCATTTTAAATAATATGCATTATTCTGTTATGTGGAAATGTGATTTTTAATCCATTCTCCTACTGATAAACATTTAGGTTGTTTCCACAGAAATTTTTTATGTATCACACTGTTGGCTGCACTATCTGGGGTGCATATGAATAAAGCTCTGCCTCAGAATCCACCACATGTTGTTGTCCCTAAGAGAAGCAGCTCAATCACAAATCAACCCTTGAATTTATAGAGTTGTTTCTTGTGCCTTATCATTGGACTGAGAGAACCAGATGCTTACCGTAAGTATCACATGCTTGACAAGTAAAGACATGGTTTGAAGGGACCAGTGCTTTCCAGACAATGAATACTGACTCCTCTTTACCCTGATGCACCAAAATACCTTCCTGTAGACTCTGAATTTTGGATTTAGCTCCATAAATAATGATTTCAGTAGAGTTCAGTAATTGGTTTCTGAATTGTTAATATGATTTTACCATTGGATGAGCATAAATAGATAAAAGCCCTGGCTCATTTTTCTTTTTCAGGGCTTAGAAAATGTGACAAATTTCAGATGTTGAACCAACATTGGATTTCATAGCATAAAATCAACCATAGCATAATTGATGTGAGGCTCATACTTTATTTTTTTATTTTATTTTTTTTAATTTCAGCATATTATAGGGGTACAAATATTATGGTTATGTATATTGCCCATGTCCCCCTCCCCCCTCGAGGCAAAGAGGCTCATACTTTAAATCACTGCTAATTTTCCCCACTTAAAGTATCCAAATATGTGTGGCATATTGAAATAGCAGTCAAATGTCTTTCACCTGAACGTTGGTTTTAATTGTCCCTGAAAGAGACTGCCTGTTCTGACACGCAGTCTCACTCAATGGTACTGAGTTTCAACTGCTCTCTAGGTCAAATACTCTTCATAATCTGTATTGGTCTCCTGGCTGCCATGTCTTCATTCAAGTTGGATGATGTATCAGCCAGCTTAAACCAAGTCATTGTATGGTAATAATCCCTAAGTCTAAATGACTTACAATAAGGCTTATTTCTCTTTATGTTACTTGTCAATCACAGTCATTGTCAGCTTTGTTCTGTAATTCTGGGACCCAGGTAAAGAAGCATCCCCTCTCTGGAACATGCCATTCAAGAGGGAAAGAGAGACTAGAACCAAGCAATGGCTTTTAAAGTTTCTACACAGCAGTGGCATATCACTTCCTCTCACATTTCATTGAACAAATCAAGGCCAAGTCTGCCATCCAACAAGGTGAGGAGATAAAGTCCTCCCAGTGGGAGGAACAAAAATATTTGGGAACAGTAATACAATCTACCACAGAAGTTGTTTTCATTCTCAAGCAGGTATCCTTTTAACTAACTTTTTGACTATTTACAAAATCAATTTTTTTTGTGTGTGTGTTTTGCTAATCTATAAGACTCTCTTATCTCAGGGACGGGGGTTAGTTTGATTTACTTTTTTTCCATGAATCCACAGAAAGATAAGAATTAAGATCATTTTGAAAAAATAATAAATATTTGGTGGCCTCAAAATATAATTGCAATCTAAGTATAAACAATATTAACCTACAAACTCAACTAATTGAAATCTTTAGTGATTTCCACTCCATCCCCATTCCAACCATCAGGAGATTCTCAATAAGAACTTCATATAGTTAGTATTTTAAGCTAGACCAATCAAATATATTGCTCAAATTTGAAGAAAAATCTTTTGTCATTTTTGTGTGATGTCACAAAGAACACAGATTTAATTTCATTTACATAGATGGCAAATGATACATCTTTAGATTTAATTGCTATATGTTAGGGTATTTGTATATGACATGCACATCTAAGTCCTGCTTTTCTTTTTCCTAGTTATTTTTCCTTCTTTAGTATTTTTTTTTTAGTTATTTGTAAATAGCTGTTACTTTGGGCACTGAGCCCAGCTTTCCTTAATCTGACTGTCTTTGCAGCAGTCCCTTTCTATTTTAAGATACTTTGGAAATTATTGGTTTGTTTTCTAAAAATGAAGTAAGTAAATGGTCTCATTTCAGGGATATCATTTTGATTAGATGGTTTAAAACAATCCATCTCCTTAAATGATATCTTATGATTAGATGGCTTAAAACAATCCCATTTGGCTTTTCAATAATGGATGTGAGAATCGATCACATTGTACATCAAAATTTATTCATCCAAGGGATGATAATACTAATAGCTAACACAAAGTGGTACTGTCATTGTTCTAGGTGCTTTACATGTATTGTTCATTTGTTCCCTCACAAAAACTTAATGAGATAAATACCAATATTATTCCCATTTTATAGATGAGGGATTTGTCAAACTTGTTTTAAAACAGATCTGCACTCAGTGTTGGAAAAAATGTCATGTTTGGCAGGGCTTATCAGCAAGGCTAGGAAGTTGGCCAGTTAAAGCAGGAAATCAATGGAAGAATGGGAAGTAGTAGGAGAAGCTTGTTTAGAGGTTTCCTGAACCTTATTCTATTCTCCAAGTAGATGAATTCCAAACAAAAAAGGCTTAGGCAATTCTTTTAAGCCATTAGTCAAAGTAGAATTACTTTCTGTTTAGCTCTAGGTCAACATATACTCTTTTAGTTTTTGTGAAGGGCAAGATCTGGAATTTATGTATAGGTTATATTATGATCTTGAAATATTAGCCTTTCCTAAACTTCAAAAGGACATAGAAGCTCAGGAAAACGGAAGCTCAAGAACCTTCTTCAGGTTGGAATAGAAACAAAGTGCACAAATTCCAATTTCTCCTTTTGATGGTTGATTACCTCACTATGGCTATGGGACCACAACTCATGGTAGAATATCTGCACTTAGCTAGTAGCAAAGAGGAAGTCTAAGAGTAGCTCTGTTAACCCAACCACATGTTAATTTGGAGAGCCTTTTTTTCTATTTGTGGAAATTTTGGTGGGCTATTGTATATGTATAAAATGTTTTTATATGTTTTATATGAGTTTGTTTTATATGATGATATGATTCAATTTAATATATTTGAAACGCCAACTCATGGTTCCAAAGTTGTATAATAAAAACATCTCTAAAGATAAAAGAAAATTATATAAGATGAAGAAAAGAATCAAATGAAAGTATCGAGTCATATTTTAATTTTATTTATGATAGTTTCAATTTACTGTCTATAAGGTTTTCATTAGTCTTCTCAAAGAAGGGGTTAAATTTCAGTGGACTCTTAGTTCTTCTAAATGTTTGGAGTGTCTGTTCATTCTCACCAGCTCGTCCTCGAAAACAGAAACTCTAAAAAATAATCTCCTAAATTAGCTTCCTATACTTGTTAAGTATTCTATAAAGCATTTAAACCTTTAAACATCAGAAAGAATTTTCATCAGAAAATTAGAGAAATTAAGAGAAAAAACTGGGAGGAAAATAATAACTGAATTTGTCCGTATCTTGGTGTGGCTGAGAAAAAGGAGGCAGTTAAAACTGATAACTAGTTGTATCTAAGATTCTGGACAATATTAAGGTTTCCAAGTCATTGACAAGTCAGAGTTAGGCAGGGATAGTATTTGTTACCTTTCCTCTAAAATTTGATGTTCCTTTTCCTGACTATATCATTACTTTGATTCTTATCAATATTTCTGGACAAGTAACATTAAGTAGCAATAAAAGCCACTTAAGTAATTTGCAACTGTCTTAACTGCCTTTTTTCTTTTTTAAAGGTGATTGCCTGCTTTGCATGATAGCTTTTTCTATGTTCTTCCAGTTAAATAGCAGATAGAAAAAAAAACTTAAAAACGGCAAGGCTGTGACATACCAAAGGTCACCTAACTTGTAGGTACAGCCAGATTTCCTAATTATTAATCTAATGCAATATTTTAAGGCTCATTAGAATGCTAAATCCGATGATCAGTTAATTAATGATGAACCGGACACACACGCTTCTCATTTCATAAAAATCACCCCATTAACCTGTGTAGATCTATGCATTTAAACCTAATTGTTTCAGGAAACCGTCTAAAAACATTTTTGTCCTGGAGTGGAATGTATATGCAGGCTCAGGGAATAACTCAGTTTATTAGATTCTTGGCTCTTTTTCCACAGGTCCAAAGGAGAAATGGGTAATGTAATACCGGGCTGAAATGATCTAGAGAACTAGTATTCCAAAGCTTCTATTTTAAAACTGCAAAGCAGTTTTTAGAAAAGTATCTAAAATTTTGCCTTCATGTAAACTAGCATTATTGGTATCACTGTTGTTCCAATATTTTTGAAATATCGCTGTACATTTTTTGAAAAGAAAATTTTTTTTTAAAGGAAAGCTGTCGTATTCTGGATTCCCGCCTCGCCGCCCCCCCATTCGCCCTCCCTGCACCTCAACCCTCCAAATGGCTTAAGTCGCATAGCTGAAAGGATTTCACTCATTTTTTCCAAAACACTTCACATCTGGGTGGTAGCCAACCATGGAAAGTTTCAGGCAAAGGCTACATTTGGGAGAGAGCTGAGGCTCGTCCCGGCTGCCTTCGCGAGACCGCGGCCCTCAGAGGAGTTGCCCCGCGCCCTGACCGGATAACTGGGGGCCAGACGCGAGCTTGGACCAGCAGAGCTCCGACGGCCCGGCCAGACGCCAGCCTCGGCCAACCCCGCCGACCTCACAGCTCTCGGCTGCGGGGTCTCTCGCCCATTAGTCTCTCCAACAGCTCAAGGCTCCAGAGTCCAGAAGAAGCTCACCCACTTCACAAATGACGAGAACCCTGCCCCCTAATACCCAACTAGGGTAACCTCGGGGTTGGCGCGGCGTGAGGAAACCGGCGGCTCGGGAGCCAGGCCTGGCTCACCAGCCTCACACGTCAGTTTGATTCCTCTCCCCGCCCCCCCGCCAATCCTCCGCCCCCAGCTAGTCCCCCGCCCGAGTCTCCGCGCACCCGGAGCCGAGAGAAATTTGACTGCTCCAATCACCAATTGCAAGAGAGGTCGAGAGTCTGAGCCAATCGGAGAGGGCAAAGGGGGCAGGCCGCCAGCGTCGTCCCGCCCCCGGGTGGGTGAGCGCGGAATGTCTCCAGCCCTCCCCTGCATTTCAGCCTCAGTGCGGAGCCCACGGCGGTGTGAGAAGGACTGGTCGCGGGTGGCCCCGGGAACTGCGGTAGCAGCGGCTGCGGGAGCCGGAGCTAGAACCACACCCACGTCGCTGCCTTTTCCTCTTCTGTCATCTCACCGCACCGCCACAGACCGCGTTCCCTGAGGAAAGCGGCCGCCCACGCCTGGAGCATCCTCCCCTGTCGAGCGGGCGCTGACGGACCCGGCGGCATGATGCGGCTGAGAGGCTCGGCGATGCTGCGGGACCTGCTCCTGCGGTCGCCCGCCGCCGTCAGCGCGGCTCTGAGGCGGGCACAGCCCCTGGTCACCCTGTGCTGGCATCCCCGGGGCGGGGGCCGGCCGGCCGTGGGCCCGGCGGCCGCCGCGCGACTCCACCCGTGGTGGGGCGGAGGCGGCAGGCCGGCGGGGCCCCTCGCGCGGGGCCTGTCCAGCTCTCCCTCGGAGATCTTGCAGGAGCTGGGCAAGGGGGGCACGCAGCCGCAGCCCGGGGCGTCGCCACCCGCTGCCCCGCCGGCGCCCGGCCCCAAGGACAGTCCCGGGGAGACGGACGCGTTCGCCAACAGCGAGGGCAAAGAGCTGGTGGCCGCAGGCGAAAAGTGAGTGTCTCCGCGAGGCAGAGGAGGCCTCGTTCCGCTCGGGGCCTGGGCCCGGGGGTGTCTGCGGTGGGGTGGGATGAGAGCCGAGGTTCTAGAAAAGAAAGAAAGAGATGCCGGGCGGCCTGCGCCGTCTGCGCCATGTGATTAGGCCCGGCCCCGCCCGCGCCTTCCCCGCCCGCGCCCCTCCGCCAGGCCCCCGCTTCCCTTCTCCGCCCCCGGCGCAGGTCGCCCGGGTGGGGCCGCTGTGGGGCCGGAGGGGCTCGTCTGGCTCGTCCCTGGTCTCGGCGGCTGCCTGGCCCGCGCCGCGTGCTCAGCTCCCCCGCTCGCGGCTGCAGAGCCTGGCCGCCCGCCCCAGCCCTTCGTGGGTGATGCCACAGCTACATCTCCTCTGAGTGACATTTAGGAGTTGGGCGTTGAGCAGAGCCCATACCTTCCCTACTTGCCGCTTTTCCAGGCTCGAGTTTCCTCTCTGCCTGTCCTCCCTACGTCTCTGCCATCATCCCATTGGAAGCCAGATGTGGCAGAGTAATCTTTATATTTCTGGGTTGGCTCCTTCAGGCGTGTGTACAGCCATCTGGGGCACCGGAAATAATGCTTCAGAAGTGAGATTAGGAGGAATAGAGTCATGTGGCCGAGAAGATGGGGCACGCAGTACAGACCACCTGTTTACACTGGGGTCCAGCTTTGGCCTGTCTGATGTATTCCATGAAATGGACAGATTTTTAAAAATAAAAGTCTAATAGCTAAGATAGGATGTGATATAAAATAACTAACTCTGAAAAAATCTGAGTTAGGTTTTGTGACTTAATTGTAATAGGATGGTGACTCATCCTATATGTGTATAGCACAGTTTAGTCTCAAAACAAAATTAGGTTTTCTTAATATGGGAAGCAGTTTCCTGAATATTTTTGTCTTGTGTAATATAAATGGACAAACTTTGTGTTCTCAGTACAGGTAAAAATTTACCTGGCTGCTTTCATTATACCCTATTTTTCTGACTTTGTATACTGATGCTATGTGACCAGATTTGCCTCCCTTTTACTTCTGTTATATTTCCAGCTTTAGAGTTTCTTAAGTCAAACTGAAAGTGTGATTATTATAATTTCAATCTCAGGCCTGCTTGATGTTTCCTGTAATTGAGGTTGGGACCTTTGTAGAACTTTCCAAGTTAAGATTGTTTTCCCAGACTGAAAAAGATTGTTTTAAAAAAACCACTTGATGATGGGAAAAATTTGTGGTGTTCTGTAAAGATGATTTAGTGCCACAAATTAACCTCATGACCATAGGCAGGTCATTTAATATCTTGAGTTCTAAAAAGCTAGACTTGTTAAATTTGTACCTTTCTCTGATGTTTTAGGGACTGGAATTGTGCTTAATCTCATGTGACACTCACTTTTACTTTAACATCTCAGGTTACTTTAACCCAGTCAGGTAACAAGGGTTTGAATACATGTGCCCTGAGTTATAGAATTGCAAAATACAATTACTACCATTTAAAAGTTATCCTTAAAGGCTACTGGGTGGGAACTCCTTTTTAGTAAAACTATGTCTTCAAGTCTGTGTCTCTTCAGTGGATCTAGTGCCCCTCTTTTTTTCCTTTTTTGTCAAATAGGAAATTGAGCTGCTTTTGTGATTTACTTGTTGCCCAGAAATTTCCGGTTTCATTGCCTTCGTAATAAGAAATCATGCTTTAACAATGGCCTCAAGGTTGTAGAGAAGGCATTTTAATTTGGTTAAAGTTTCTGTTTTCTGAATGATCTGGTTTCCAAATGTAGCTTTCCTCCTTCGGTGCCTTCCATTTTACCTTTATGTGACGAACATTTCTCTTATCCTGGGAGATAAGCTTCCAGTTGATCCTGTTATCCTTTATAATGCTCAGCCTCCAAAGCACAGGTCATCCCTCAATCAGTGGTCCACCTGGGATGCCAGCACTCACTCAAGACTCTGCCAGATTTTATAGAGTATTATTAAAGGAAATAGCCACTTGGAAACTAAATGAGTTAACATTTTGTGAAAGGCTTAGAATGATATTTAGCATATGTTATATGTTATGTAACTGTTTATTAAATAAATGAGAATAAAATTGCTTCTTCATTTGTTGTAAAGCCTGGTAAAGAAATGTGCCTTTAAATTTCAGGCTTGCACATGGAGTTTCTTTATTTTTTATTTTTAGTTTCCAGAAAACAGTTTTTTGTAAGAAATTGTTGTATTATTCTTCTCTCTTATATGAGACTATGTGATTTGCATTGTTTACCTTTTTGTCCTGCTGGTAAATAAGGTCAGAGTAAATGTAATGCTTAACCACAGCAGTTGCATTAGTTCACATGGCTAGGATATTTGCTTTTCCTCCTTTTCTTGGTTCTGACTTTATATTTTATTTACCTTATTGTTCTGGAAGGAAGTGGGATGTAAGCAAGTTATCTACTTACCTTTTTTCCACAAATTCTTTGAACCAGTGTCACCCTGGACTATACTATATATGTCACATAACTTCAGGGTGGTTTAGGTTAAGATTCTGTGATTAACATCTTAATACCATATAGAAAAATCTAATGATCTTTGCTTAGTTTTTCCTGTCCCAGTCTTATTTAATTTTATTCCCATTCATTATGTCATTTTGAAAACCGTCTTTGCTTGACTCTCTTCCTTTTTAAAATTGTGCTCTCTGCTCTCTTGGCTCTTTTTGGATTTCCTCACTGAGTCCTTTGCTCCTTTCCCACTTCTCTACCTTCTCAACAGCATATCCCATCTTCTTTCAGCTTTGATGCTCACATTTGTACCGGTAATACTTCATTTCTTAATCCAAGCTCTGTTCTCACATTTTTCTCTACATATCTTGATGACTTCAGATTAAAATTTGTACCACCATATCCATTGTTTTCTCTAATTTGATCTGTTTTTCATACTACTGTGAGATTAATTTTAGAGTTAATTATTACTCTTCTTCCAGAAAACCAACATGAACTGGAGTGAGCATTATATCAAAGTCACAGACTATGTTACAGCATTCAAGAGTCTTGATTAGGCTGGGTGCGGTGGCTCACGCCTGTAATCCCTAGCACTCTGGGAGGCCGAGGCGGGTGGATCATTTGAGTTTGAGACCAGCCTGAGCAAGAGCGAAACCCCGTCTCTACTAAAAAAAAAAAATAGAAAGAAATTAGCTGGACAACTAAAAATATATATAGAAAAAATTAGCCGGGCGTGGTGGCACATGCCTGTAATCTCAGCTACTTGGGAGGCTGAGGCAGAAGGATGACTTGAGCCCAGGAGTTTGAGGTTGCTGTGAGCTAGGCTGACGCCACGGCACTCTAGCCTGGGCAACAGAGTTGAGACTATGTCTCAAAAAAAAAAAAGTCTTGCTTAACCTTTATGCTAATGTTTGCCCAACATGGATTTTTATCATGCTTGTATCTTCTCTGTCAAGCATGTCATGCTTAATTTCTGTAGAGCCCGGAAGTATCTGTCCCTAGTGAAGAGTCCCTAGGAAGAGTCTGAATGGGTGAGGGTGCAAGGGACATTTTTAAGTCTTTTATTTGGGCATTTTATTTTTTAATTAAAAAGGAAGAGAGATATATAGTAGAGAGATTAGGCTGGATATCAGCATATGTATGCTTTTCAGAAAATAGTTCATATAGCATGCAATATTGAATATATTCCATTAAAACAACGAGATCATTTTTCCCCTATCAGATTGGCAGATGTTAAATTAAGTGATCGATAAGGTATGGGAAATAGGAACTCTTGCATTGCTGGTAGAGTATAAATTAGTTCAGCTATTTTTTAAAATTAAAAAAAAATTTTTAATATTCCTGCAAATCACTGGCATTTCACCTATTTTGGAGGGCAGTTTGGTAGTATCTGTTATATACTGCATTCTCATGATGTAGTAATTGCATGTTTGCACATCTACATGAAGTTATGGCATTTAAAAATATATACTTTTAATTACATAGGTAAGCATAATTTAAAATATATTTAAAAATAAAAGTTTAAGTGAATGATTTCATCTAGCTTCAGATAGTATGGCTTTACGTTTTGGTAGTTCATAGTCTTCATAAATGGAAAGTGAAGGGCGAAGATAATCATTGCATTGTATACTATGAGAATTTAATTTTAAAGTAAGATTAAATACTTATGCATTTCAGCAAATGTTGAATTGGATCAATTGAACAGTACTGATAATGAAGTTGAGTCAGTATTTGGTAGATAGAGATAATATATTTTGGAATTTTGAACCTCTGTTGAAATAGATGGCAAATGCTTTTATGATCTTTCAGTATTGCATTTGCTTTTAATTTTAAAAGTTATCATATTTACAATTGACTTAAACTAAAAGCAAGATTAAAAGTATATTTAATTTTTTCTTTGGGCTTCCCAGTCAACTCCTCAGTTATTTGATTTGTCATTTCTTCAGTATTAAAAATTTTGTCTAGGTCTTAATTATCAGTAAGTTTTCGTTTTGATTTAATAGCAAGTGAAAAAGTTCCACTAACTATATGTCTAACATTTTTTGTGGCCTAATATTTATATTAAACCATGTGCATCCATTATCCATTGAGAAATTTGTCCATGATTTGTAATTAACAAACTGCAAGCTACTACTTTTATTATTTGGATGAAGCTACTGAAAGAGCAAGAATTAGATTCTGAGGTTTAGTCTCCTTGAGTTTTAGCTTGTTTCCAGATTTTACTGCTTTATGGAGAAGTTTGCCTACCTCAAAATCAGCTAATTCAGGAAATGACTACTAAACAGAATTCATCCTTTTTTATAAGACAATATATAACCAATAAAACGGGGCAGGGGGAGGAGCACTGTTTATTATGAAAAAGGTAAGTATCACCTTGCAAAGAAATTTGCTGAAGATATTTGTGATTTTCTTCAAGTTTTAAAAAATTGTTTATAAGAAATCAGTACAAGGCTGTACTACTTCCTTCTGGTGATATTTGAAGTGAAGAAAAATTACGAGTATAGAAACTGAAGTCTAATTGTAGAATTTGCATTCTTCAAGGAGCTCAATCACATTAAATCCTATATAAGCCAAGGTTATATTTTATATAATAGTTGCCTGTCTGTGCCTTTTCACCTTTAAGTCATTTACTAGAAAGAAGAATGCTTAAGAAAGCTGAGTGGACAGACGTATTTATAAAAATAGTTACTAGTTATTGATATCTCTAAATGAGGGACATAGCTTTCAGGTAGAGACACTGTTAGTACAATTTTACCCTGGAATATACTCAGGTGTAAAATTGCTTTGGTTATGAAACAGTGCATATGACCATGCATGGTGATTTCTGATCACCTACAAAGCAGTAGAAGCAAAATGTTAATATGCCTTGGCTTCCTTTTGGAAGTATCCTTTCCTTGGTATGTAACATTTGTTATTGCTTACTGATTTCTAAAGAAATGTTTGTAGTAAAAGTACTACTTTCAAAACGTAGAACTGTTGATGTTGTGTAATGAATAAAATATTGATAGCTTTCAGGATTTAGAACTATATTGTGATCTTCTTGATAAGGATATTTTAAGTGACACAGGTACTTCACTAGATTTTTGGTGGGAGTACAAACTTTCTGAAGAGCAATTTTTAAACTGCATGAAGAACTTATTATACGTTTTAAGGAATTTAGGCAAACAAACTGAAATGTGGAAAGATTTATTCCCTAATCTTTTTGGTACAGTGTTATACACACTGGGGAAAAACTTGTGTTCAATTAGTGGGATGGTTAAGTAAAATAAGGTACATCCATATCAGAGTCTCTTTATTTTGTCATTTAAAATGTATACAGATACTTTGAAGAGATATGAGAAAGTGTAATGTTAGGCCAAAAGTTAAATACAAAATTTTCTATGCAGTTTAATCTCAGGTGATCTTAAGCTTTTTTAAAAAAGCTCAGAAAAAGTAATAGAAGGAAATAAGCCAAAATGACATTAGCAGTTGTGGTTTATGAGAATGGGATTGTTTTTCCTGCCTCCTTATAGTTTTATTTTTAAGATTTCCCATTATAAGTGTTAACATTTCTAAAATAATGGAAAACATTATATAACTTCTAAAATCAGAGGAACCACGTCTGTTAAATTTTGAACTTGTAAATCTCTACTCTGCTGCCTAGTCTATTACCCTACTATCCTCTTTGTGGTTATATAAGAATAGCAAGAAAAGCACCATTACACTGAAAAAAATCTGAGAAAAGATTATGAATGGATTTTTTATAGTTCCTATTTATCAGCATTATCCAATCATATTATTATCCTCAAACATCAAACTTTAAAAATTTGGACCTATTCTTGGTGTAAGTCTCCTTGGAAAATGTTGCATATTTCTCTGTCTTATTAAAACATTGTAATGAAGAGAGTTTAACATTTCTTGTTCAACTTGTGTTTACTATAAGGAATCACTACTATACTGTATTGTTAGACTACAGTAATTGATGTTCTAAGATAAGTGCTGGCAAACTTTTTCTCTGTAGGGCCAAGGCTCTTGGGGCTCTCTGTTAAAAACTACTAAGGTTAAGCTGTGATAGCAAAACAGCCACACATAATAGGTAAATGAATGGGTGTGGCTGTCTTCCAGTAAAACATTTACAAAAAGGGATGGCTCCTCCTGTAGTTTGTCTAACCCTGTGATAAAGTGTATTTATTTGTAAGCAGTTCTTTCATACTCTGGTTGGTTGTGCTTTGAATGAGTTTGTTCTTATGTGAATTTTTGTATCTTATGTCAGTTGGTACATCTGGCTCTGTCCTTTTTGCTTTAGCAATCCTCCCTCACTCTCATCTTCTGTACCCAATTTCCCTTAGCTTTTATTTTTTTAACAGATTGTAAAATATATTAATACGTAACATAAAATTTACCATTCTAACCATCTTTAAGTGTGTAAGTCAGCAGCATTAATTACTTTCCTTAATTTTTGTGTTAAGAACCCAGATGAATAAGCTTATTTGTAAAATAAAGGTATATAGGTCCTGAGTGAGTAAAATTTATGATCTCACTTTAGTGTAGAGATTTAGGAGGACATCTATGTTTAGCAACTCAAAAACTGAGAATTAGAGTTGGGAGTGACTTTAAAGAACACCTAATTCTACCTCATTTACATATTTTATAAGCTACCCATAGATATTAAGTGACCTAACCAAGTTTATATAGTATTAGGACTTGTTTTGTTTTCTCTTTTTTCCATCTTTTATCAGCAGATTAATAAATATTGAATTATTTTTTTAGGTTCAGGATTAGAAGAGACTTTACAAACTCATCTCCCCAGCTGCTGTTTTTTTCTCTTCTGTTATACTCCCTGTAGGTCCTTATTTATCTCTACTTGAATATTTATTTGAAGAGAGAGTTCCCTCCCTTAGAAGGCAGCCCATTCCAATTTTAGAGCTGCTTGGTTTTTCCTTATATGTAGCTAAAGTCTACCTTTCATTAACTTTTACCTATATATTTTAATTCTGAGCACATCTGTAGTGGTACCAAAGTAAGTGCAGTGACGAATTCACTCTGCATTTTTCCAACTAGAATGATTTATTAAAGGATAAATAAATCCTGCTGCAGGAATGTGTTATTGGAAAGACTAACAGAGTTGGATGTTATGGACTTGATCTGCCCAGGTTCTGGTCTTCCCATCTGAAACAGGCAGACTGTCTCTTGGGTTAAAGTTCTGAAGTTGTACACATTGAGACAAACTACTATCAGCTGATACGGACAGCCTGACCACTTCCTCATGTAAAACTGACTTTTGTGCTTTTTACTTTGGCTTGTTCTTGAATAAATTTCTTTAATAAAGTCTAATCAAAACAGCATCTCTAATATAATCTCATCCTTGCTTACAAAGCAGAACAATAATTTAGTCATCTAACATAAGTAAACCTCGTACTAGCATTTTGATTAGAAATTCTTCAGTAAGTAAGGAGCCTCATCTTTCATTTATTAATGAACTCTAGGTATTTCTTCTAAAATGGAGTGCTAATGACTGAGATAGTTGGTGTAGCAGAGCAGGAAGAGTCTGAGACTAGGAACAAAGAACCAGCTTTATAAGACTAATTCTGGTCCAGCCACTTGAGAATTGTGTGCCACTGGACATGTTGCTTGATTTTGAGACTTTATTCATCTGTAAATTGGGGGTAATTAACCCACCTTAATTTCCCATAAGTTTTTTAGATAAGACTACAGGAAGAAAGAGTTTTCTTTTTTTATAACAATAAAGCCTTAAAAGATGTAAGTTTTTCTTTTTCAATTCCACCAATAATTAGCCTTGGGATAAAATCATCCCACTTGGATGAAAAGCAGAATTTGTCAGTTTGTCAGACTTACAATTATTCTGATACACTAATGGTATTACAGGGTTAGCCACCGTCAATACAACTTTCGGCCTGACAGGTTTAAGCTGCTAATTTGCTGATGTTAATTTACATTTGCTATCAGTCAGAACACTCAAAATTGATAAACTGATTTAAAAACCTCAAATATCTTCTTAAGGATCATTATTCTTAAATGAAGATACAATGTAAGAAAATTAGCAAATACTTTTGTATTCTGTTAGTAGGCCTCATTTTTTTTATCCCAGTTGAGAAAAAACAGTTTTTGATTGTCTCATAGGTTTACCATACCATACTATGTGTTTTAAGAGTTATACAGGGATGCAAAAAAAAAGAAATGGACATCACCCCAGCCTTAAAGGTTTATAGTTTGGAGAGGTCGGATGATAAGAAATAATATTTAACAAAATAAAACAGTACAGTTGGTTTTCAGTTTTTTCCCCTCTGTTTGTTTCATAGTTCTTAGTAAAGATTTGTTTTTCATTTTCCTCATTCATTTGATAGAGTTTTTAATTTATGAGATTTTGAATTGCTAAAGGTAAGTTTGCAGTATTGCTACCAATTACAAGTTAGAAACTTTGTTGATTTCCTTCACCCATCAAGGCATAATTAAATGCTTCATCAGTATACTTCCTAATACTTTTTATTACATTTCTACCATAGTACATACCACATTGCTGTAGTCTTATCTCTCCTTCTATTAATAGACTGCAGCCTGCCTTTATTCATTTTTGTCCCCAATGCTTGGCACATAACAACCTGCACAAGAAAAGTACAAAACATAATAGTGATGCCAGCAAGTGAGTGCTAAAGAGTATAGAGAATCTTGTTGGGCAAAATCTTGTGGAACAATTGGAATGCTCATTGATACCTTAAAGGTTTAGGGAGAGGAAGGTTATAAACAGAAGGCATGATAGGTAAAAAAATAAAATGAAGGTGAGATAGCAGGACGTACAGGTCAATGAGTCTAGTCAGTTACGCTGGTGAATTATAAGGGATAAGTTAGGAATAGATAGTGTAAAGCTAATTTTTAGGGAACTGAATACCAGACTAAGGAGTGTGAAATTGTCCTTTGGTATGGAGAAACTGGTCAGTAGAGTAAGCAAAGACAATGCCTCTTTTCATGTTGGAGAAGTTGGCCCTGAATTTAAACTTCATATATGTTTTTGGAGGGTACTCTTCTCATTTATCAGTTGATTTATATAAATCTCTCAATCCTGAAAATTAGGTATCTACAATAAAATAGCTTATAGATAGAAACAGATATCTTAATTCATACATCCTATGCTCTAGCTGTTTGCTGTTCTTTATAAACACCCAATGAATGCTTACTTTCATCCTTTTGGTCTGTTTACCAGAAATGCTCTTGTGTTGTTTCTCTTCCAGCTCTTACCCGGCTTTCAAGTTTAACTCAGATTTCACCTCTTCTAAAAAAGATTTAGCTTTTTAGCTCACAGTGAAGTACTTTCTAATGACTGGATCCTATAGCTTCTTTCTTGTAATTCCTCAAATGTACGTGTCTTCTATTTCTCCTTC
Organism: Cheirogaleus medius; assembly: GCA_008086735.1. NCBI lineage: Eukaryota > Metazoa > Chordata > Mammalia > Primates > Cheirogaleidae > Cheirogaleus > Cheirogaleus medius. Next base: position 33,678,483 of record VBSM01001562.1, read on the forward strand.
TAGATTGTAAAAAATGCCTGATGTGATGTTGTGCATGTCATAGTTCTTAAAGGCAGAAATTAGAAAGACAATGAGAGAGTAAAAGTTGGGGAAGGATTAGAAAGGTGTGAAACAAGGATTTTTCTTTGAATTATCTTCTCTATATATGCTGTTTTAGTTGCTGAATATCATAACCAATTTGTTTTTCCCTCCAGGGAGTCTAGAGGGCTCACTTGAGCTTATCAGTAATTGTTGATGATAAGATTTGAAAGCTTGCTGTAATCTATTTTTTGTCATTAAAACTTAAATACTTCTCAAGGATTTCCTAATTACTATATAGTTACTATAAACTGTAGTTTTTAGTTTTTGAATTTTTATAGCAAAATACATTATTATTGTGAAGTGCTGCCATAACGACATACTAAATTTGAGGAGAGAAAAAAGGTGTTAAGGCATGAAATATCTTTGGAATAATTTCTACCTTTTTGAAAGTTTGGGGAAAATATTTGTGTATGTTTGTTTACCAGACTGTTTTGAAGATAACTTATTCTCAGATCATGATCTGAGCTTTTAAATGTTGAGATAGGTAGTAATTTCTTTTTATCAATTTTGACTATTTTGTGAACTTATTTTTTAGGGATGGCTTAAATTCTTTCTCCTATGGATAAAAATTAGTTTCTTGTTTAAAAGCAAGTAAATATTTATCTTCTTTGCTAGCTATGGCAATAACAAGGTCATTTTAATTTTTTTTGCACTGTGTACCATAAGCTAAAGAAGTGTATATTTTGTGTTATTTACATAGCTTTTAGGCAAAGCAAATACCATTTACTGGTGTGATAAATACATAGAAAGCTTATTCTGCAGTTTTTTAAAGTGATAAACTACTACCATCTGAAGTTTATCTGACAGACCATTTTCTGTAAGTAATTGGTATGTTATTATCCACTGATTTTTTGACAGCTGGTTCAATTTTTCTTTAAATATTAGGTCATCAGTATTGTTGAACTCTGTTTAATGGTATTAGATCATGGTAAGACCTAGAAAACTTGTTTGTACCTTATAAAGGTAATAACAAGCTAGTAAATTAGAGAGTCAGTGTAGTGTAGTGGTAAATAGCTTGGATTCAGAGAAACAGGGTTTCAAATCCATCTTTGCCACTGTGCAACCTTGGGAAATTTCTTAACCTTTCTGAGCCCCTGTTTCCTCATCTGTGAATTGGGGATAGAAGTATTCATTTTTTTCAACAAATATTATAATAAATTTGTTGAGCTTCTGTGTATAAGAAATCATTCTATATTTGGGATAATATTGTAATAGTACCTCTGTCATAAAACCATTGGATTAAATTAGAATGCATGTAAAACACTTAGCATAGTATCTAAAATATTTGATCAACAAATTTTATCTATTATTATTAAAAAATTATCTAAAAGCAAAAATACTTTCAGGGAATAATTTCAGGATTTGTCATTAAATTTTTAAATGATAATCCTGTGTGTTAGTTTTTTAAAAGCATTGGTGTGACATTCATGTATTTGAAGGTTGACTTTAAAAACTAAAAGTTACTTTACTGGTTTTGAAAACATACAAATGATATGCCAAAATTAATGTTTCTCTTTGAGAAATTTTATGTGTATGGGTACATGTACATGCTTTATGAACCAACTCTATATTGTCTTTTAAGATAGAAATATATGGATCACTGATAGTAGTTTGGGGAGCAATTATCTTAGAAAATAATTAAATACATGTGGTCTTATTACAGGATGGAACTGTTATATAATCTTTGGGTAATCCAGGAAATACTTAGACATCTAGAAAGCTCTTTTCAACAGTATAAAAACGCAATTTTAAACAAACTTATGCTTTTCTTTTTTTAACTAAAGTAATATATATAATTTTTCTATGAAAGTTGCCATCATACCTATGACTAGTCCAGAATTGGACTATATTAAGTTCTAAATTTAATTTAGGAAAATGCGTATTCTCTTTTTTGTCTCTCATAGTCTCTCTTGCTTTCTTGAAATACAAGTCCTCTCCTGAATATTTTATATACACACATATGTACATACATATACACATACATTATGTATGTATATATTTCTCTCTGCCATTTTAATAAATAGTGATAGGTAGGGAGGGGATTTGTCTGCATTAGATTTGTAATCATTACAACATCACTGTAATATGAATGACAGTCATTGATGTTTAGAATAAAGAAATGTGTTATTTTCACTTACAAAGCCAAAAAAAAAAAAGATATATAACAGCTTTATAGTTTGTTTACTTGAAAGCTGTTCAGTGAATAGGAAAAAATTCCTTTCTTGTTTAAATGTTTGGTTAATCACAGCATCTTATTGTTATACTAGTTTAGTTAATTAAGATTTTAATGTATTTTTTATGGTAAAATTTTTATTTTAATGGTCTTTATGATTTGTGGAATTTGATCTATACAGTCTTCCCTTGGTCCCTCTATCCTTGGCGGGATTGGTTTCAGGATCCCCACAGCTAAAGCTGCTTATATAAAATGGCATAGTATTTGCATATAAACTACACATAACCTCCTGTATACTTTAAATCATCTCTAGATTACTTACAATACCTAATACAATGTAAATGCTATGTAAATAGTTGTTATATTCTTTTTTTTGGTATTATTTGTATTATTATATTTTATTTTTTGTTTTTTTCCCCTGAATATTTTTGATCTGCTGTTGGTTGAATCTGAGGATGCAAAGAGCTGACTGGTATATATAAACCTAGATCATTTTAGAAATAATAACTACAATTACCATCAGCTGACTACTTACTCTCTGCCAGGCAGTGTTCTAAAGATATTGAATGTTTTGAGTCATCTGATCCTCACAATGACCCTGCGAGGTAGGCACTATTATCCCATTTCTCAAATGGGAAACCAGATCACAGAAAGGTTAATTAATTTACCCAAGATTACACAGCTAGTATTACAGCCAGGATTTCAAGAACTTATGCATTTGATTTTAACTACTGTCCAATAGTTAGTTGTTGTCTCTTCCAGATTTCATAATCAGATTAGCTATTTGAATAATACATAAATATAGTCACTATGTTAAAACAAAAACAACCAAACAAAGTGTTGACTCTTACCTGGACATATGCTGGGCTCCGTAATCAGTATTGGGTGATTGTACTGGGTTGTCTAGGAAGGCATCACCATAACAGATGACTGTGCATTAGCACAACTAGAGTTGGTTGCCAGGATTTCAAAACCTGCCATTAAAATCTATGTATTAATGAATTGATTTTTAGTTGTTTTTCAGTGTGATTTGTAGTGATACTGATATGATTTTGGTAAATCAGCATTTATTATGACTAGGCTTGATGAGTAGATCAGCTCAGCTATAGTCTAGTTCCATAAATATTTAATAATGGACTTTGTTAAAATCCACTAGAATGTTCACAAGGATTAATTTTGTATTCTTTCTACCCTTTTAGTAAAATAAAACAGGGACTGTTACCTAGCTTGGAAGATTTGCTCTTCTATACAATTGCAGAAGGACAAGAGAAGATACCTGTTCATAAATTTATTACAGTAAGTTTTTATATTTTTCTATCGTAACTTAAATCATAATAGTAAATCAATATACAGTATTATTGAAATGTAGTCTTGAAAGGTCATCTGGCATGTAGATTCTAACTGACACTGTTTCTCTTATTATGTTTTCAAATTTTTATCATGCTCATTTCAAGGTAATCAGTGACAGAAAAAGAAAGAAACATTGAGAAACTTGTCCAGAAAGTGGGTAATAGTGACACTAAAATGCCATATACATGTTCTTGGGTAGAAGTTATTATATACAAGAATAAAAACTTGTAGTTGGAATAAGCATATACATTATTTGCACTGTATATTTACAAACTCTTATTTTTTTAAAAACAGGCACTCAAATCTACAGGATTGCGAACGTCTGATCCCAGGTTGAAAGAGTGTATGGATATGTTAAGATTAACGCTTCAAACAACATCAGATGGTGTCATGCTAGACAAAGATCTTTTTAAAAAGTAAAAATTTCTGCCAAACCTTTAATGGTGATTTGCTATGCTATATGGTGATTTTGCTTTTAAAACAGAAGTGCATCTTTAAAGGCCAGTGCTTTCTATGTAACTGAAAAAAGGGATTTATAAACATCATTTGTTTGAAGAACTTGGTGCACATTAATGTTTTATAATACACTGGGCTAAGAGTATACTTTTTTAAAATCTGTTCTAAGGAAATGTAGCACCCAATTTACAGTACCTGGAGATTGCATTCAGTTTGAGTAGAGCATACCCTTTTTCCTGTCATTGCTTATATTGATCTCCAATTTATCTGCATGTCTTGCAGGCTTTCTTAGCATAGTCTCTAGTTCTTTTCCACAAGGTGATTTAGATGACATCATAAAATGAGAGGGCTTTAGACATTCCTATATTCCTCAGATCTATATATCTGATTGTCTGCTTCTCTCCTCTCCTCAGAAATAGGCTATTGCTTATTTTCATTTCCCTCAAAACAGTTAATTGAAGACAACTTTAGAGATTAAAGCCTTGATTTAGTTGAATGAGAATATTTATTTTTATATTCCTATATTTGCATATCTGTTTATTATTAATGTGTTCCTGTTAGTTTGATTACTTACAGATTTAATGGACAACATGTTTGTAATGAATCCCAAAGAGTCAAATAGTATTTTAAACTACTAAAATTTAAGTGGAAACTAGTATAAAACTGTAAACACCACTATAAGACATTGGCTATTTCCAGACCACAGGCTTAGGTTGAGGTGGATCCAAAGAATTTCTACATCTACTTTGAAAGTTTTGTATGTATGCATGTATTTATTTTCTTTTCTTTTGGGGATTGGATGATATGTTCTAGATATCTCCTGGGAATGTCCTGGAGTATTAAAGTCATTTGAGGTATAAGTATTTAACTGAGGTTCTCTGAAGTTTCCTGGCATGCTGTGAAGCACTGCTGACAGTTTTGGATTCTTATCTTTTCACCAGGATGTGTTTGGTTTTGTTAACTCAGCTGGCAGAAGTTTAGGTATTAGGTCCATGTTGCAATTTTGAGTCTCCAGAACCTGCTTTTTCGTGGTGGGAAAAAATCACTTCAAGACTTATTTGTGCCTTTGCAGTAGGACTATTTTACTATTAGTGTTCATGAACTATCTGTGGAAAGTATTCTGATTATGGTGCTTTCTGGGGGAGTTATTTTGGCGAATCTCTGAAAGAGGTTGTCAGGGAAATGGTAGATCTGTGGATAATCAGGAGGGGAACTGCTTTGGAAGTTTAAGTGAAAGCAATATTTTATACATTTTTAATACTTTTTTAAATGTTTGTGCTTTATAAACATGTTGTTATGTTTAAATACGAAATTGAAAGCAATTCAAATACTATGATTATGAAGCCAGGGAACCACAATCAAAATTTTCTACCTACAATTATATCAAGAGATAATAACTACTATTGTTTTAAACACTAATCTGAGTTTTAAAAGATCTGTGATTGTAATACAGGCAGTTTCCAATTTGACAAATGCTTAATCGTCTATATGAGCAGATAGTGGAAAAGTACAAGTCTGTAGGCATAATTATTTCTCTTTTTATCTGTAGAATGAGGTGATTCAGAACCTCCAACTATTAATCTTTTCAGGTCACCTGGAAAGGTGATTGCTGCAGAGATGTTCTTTCTTTATTTTCAAATATAAGAAGTTATATAGTTAGTGTTGCCAGAAATAAACTGTCTCACCTCTGTACAGCTGGGAGGAGACATTAAGGCATGGAATTCATTTTCCTAGAGAAATAATTTATAAAGGTGGGTAGGTTTAGTTGAAGCAATGTGTTGATACTTTACCTAAAGTGGGTTAATTAATATATTTAGCCTTTGTTGGTAATCTGAGAAAGAACTATTATATATGACTTTTTTTTTAACTTGGGAAAATGAGTTCTAAGCATATCTATTTGAAAGTTGGAGACTGCCTGTACCTGTCTAGATAGTTGTTTTAAATGCTAGTAATCCTTAAAACTAACAGAAGTAAAAAAAATTTTGTTGAAAACTAATCCTTTATCTATTCATGAATTTTTTACCTTATAGGTATTAGAACTATTTTTATGTGTGGTCATAATTTTTGGTCTTTTTTGTTTTGGAAAAAAGTGAACAGTCATCTTTGCATTTGTATGTTTGATTTTTCTAAAAAATTTCATATTATGTTTTATTAATAAAAAACTATATATGAGAAATATTTTGTAAAACATTGATGTACATTACAGTTTTAGTCATAAACACTTAAGAAGGAAATAAAATGATTATTCCCAGTTTACAGATAAGAAAACTGAACAAAGCTCAGAGAAAGATGTAACTTGCTGTAAAGCATAAGTACCTCCTTCTCAGAGTTCATTTTATATGACTTCTAATTTTCTAGTTAAACTCATGAGATCTATATTAAAATACTCCCAAGAAAAACCTTACTATTTGGAATACTCATCAGTATGCAGTTAGGCACTGTTCTGAGAGGTAAGATTGCCTTTGTCAGCCGTGTTAATTCACCAGGGAAGGCTCTTGCCACAGCTTTACCAGCACCTGCTAGGGCAAAAAAACCTCAGAGTTTCACTGACTGCACAATTTTGTTAATTATAAATCCTTTTAAAAGTACTGATTAATTTTAAATAGTTAAATAGTTAGTAGTAGGTTAATAATTTAAATTTGTTTGGCAGTTCTCATATTTCTTATTTATAATTTCTTGAAAAATGAGGAAGTAGATTTGATTTGATATAGATATAAATACTGATTTAAGATCAGGAATTCTATTTTTTTCCTCTGAGAAAGGTGTTCTTAGGTATATATCTTTTGCAACTCCGATAATTGCAAGTTGGATTTTTAAAAGCTATTGGAAACATTTTAAATAATAAATATTAAAGTAATGATAATATTTTTTAGATTAACATTGAAATTATCAGAAAACTATCAAAGTTTATTGAAGTAAATATTTACTTTAGATCTGGGATGTTAATTAATACAATTATAGGTTAATGGAAATTAGGACTGTAATTTTTTAATGTTATAATGGGAGATCCTTATCACTGAAATAATAGCTATTTCTATTAGGATTTTATTTTAAACCTAATTTAAAATTAGGTTCATTGTTATGTGCTAATTTATATTGAACAAGTGAATATATATTATTCTGAATTTTTAGTTAAAATGTGAATCCTGCACTTTAATTTGATGTTTCATCTAGAGCAACTTGAATTAAAATACTGAGATTTAAAATCTTCTCATTTACCACAGACTAAATAAGAAAGTAGAGTATCTACTTTTTTATTTCTCCATTTATGATTGGTGTAAGTTATTCAACCTCTTAGAGTCTCATTTTCTTATCTGTAAAGTGGGGAAGTCTTTCTCAAAGTGTTCATGTTTTGAGGATTAAACAGGATGACTAGTACTTGAAACTTAGTAGTTACTTTTTTTAAAACACCAATTTTTTTTTTCTTTCCCAAAGAAGCTGCTAATATAATATCACATCACTTACTTGTGAGGATCCAGTTATATCAGTAACTTCCCATAGTAATGGTTTGACTTTAATACTTCAGCTACCAACATTTGATTTTTTGTCTGTTAAGGGCTTACCCTTAAGACTTATTGTAATTGCTGTCATGGCTTGACACCCATGTTTAGCAAGTCTTCCTTT
>VBSM01001562.1:33694688-33793332 GCA_008086735.1 Cheirogaleus medius
CGGCCTCCCAGAGTGCTAGGATTACAGGCGTGAGCCACCGCGCCCGGCCGTAACACCAAGATTTTATTTTAACTTTTGGAACTAGGCATTATCATGAGTAACCCCAAATGTGCAATTTTTTCTTTTTATTTATTTTTAATTGATAAATAAAAATTATATATAGTTATGGTGTACAAATGATGTTTTGGAATACATATGCATTGTGGAATGGCTAAATCAGGCTGATTATTAATAACATATATATTACCTTACATACTTAATGTTTATTTGTAGTGAGAAGACTTAAAATCTGCTTTTTTTGGCAGTTTTCAGGTATACTTGTTATTAACTATAGTCAACATGTTGTAAAATAAATCTTTTAAACTTATTCCTCCTATTAAATGAAATTTTGTATCCTTTGATCAACATCCCTCCAATCCCTCCTTTCCCCTTCCCTTACCCCTGGTATATATCAGGTAGATAAATTAGGATAAATTGCTTGTAAATAGATGTTTTCTATTTCCCAAGAGTTTTGTATTTGGTGTTTGTGTCATGCAGAGAATGAGAATATAGTCAGTCGAGAATTGAAATTCTATTGATTGTAAGAATTAGGAGAAGAAATAAGATTTTGGGTAAACTTAAAAAATTTTAAGTAACTTTTAAAATTATATGAGAAATACATTCTTATTGTCAGGAAATATAGAAAGCATAGAGAATACAATTTAAAATCCCCTATAAGCTTATTATTCTATGTAAATCATTTATTTGTGTTTTGTTCTGAGTGTGTTTATATTGAAGCACAAGAATAAAACACTTTAAAAAAGCAAAATTGCGTTTATGCTAGATGCGTTTTTTTCAAGTTTGTTTTTAATATATTAATATTATTAGATGCGTTTTTTCCAAGGTTGTTTTTAATATATTAATATTATTCGAGTGCCTAAGTGTTTGCCAGGTACTTTCTAAGTATTTCATGTGTTTTAATTCAGTCATTACAACTCGCTGAGATATAGGTGCTGTTATTATCTGGTTTATAGTTAGGAAAATTTAGACATAGTGAAGTTCATTATGGCAGTACATAATGGCAGAGTTTTAGATTTGCTCTTATGTTACTATTTGTTGTCTTTCTGTACATGAATCCATGTTTGACTATGTGATTATTAGAGCAGCATTCTACAGGTAAATTATTGGTTTGATATGTAGCTGACTCAAATGCCCTTCCCCCCTAAAATGAACTATATTGATGACTTACATTAATTTTAAAAAGTTCATGTTTATGAGAAGTAACTATATATTGAAGAAAATGCTGCTAGGTATTTGAAATAATACTATTGCTTTTATATTTTACAGATAAACCACATAATCCTATGGTAAATGCTGGAGCAATTGTTGTGACTTCATTAATAAAGGTAAAATGTTGACATTTCCTTTTAACCTAGTAAACTTTTTGTAATTAAGGCATAAAGATGAATCTTGGATTGTTTATGTAGAACTATGAAAAGTTTTCTCTTGGTGTTAAAAAAATTAATCTTACGGTATAGGGTTAGGATTTTTATTTCAAAATAAATGATGTAGTCATTTCAAGGCCAAATTAAAAACAGATGACTCATTGTAAATTCCAATAGTTAATTACTATTGACTAGAAGAAGTCTGCTGAACAATAGGCATAGAGGCTTTTCTTATTAATGTTTTGATATTTTTTTTCTTTCTCTTCCTTTTGGCTCTTCTAGAATGCAGATATAAACAGAATTAAAAGCATTTTACTGTATAATGTTTGTTATCAGCATATGTAGGAACAAATGTTCTAGTACTTTGTGTTTAAGACAAAGTACATTTACTTTTGAATATTCTCAAGTCTTTTATATTCTCATGAGCTGGAATCACAATTTTTATTTGAATTTGTTTCATCTGTTTTACTTAAATCATGCCATAATTAAAATAATTAAGGCTTATTCCAATTATTAAGTTATATGATCTTTCTTATGCTTTTTAAAGTTTACATTGTATGTTGTTGATTTTTTTGTTTATTTGTTTTAGTGTTTGGTTTGCCTTAATAATTGGAAGCTGTGATGTTGTGAAATAAGTATTTGAAAATAGTGCTGTTGTGTGATAGATTTTTATATCTATTACACAATTTCAGGTTCTTCTGGTTTTTAATTTAGATTTTTAATTTCTAATTATAAATTTCATTTATATTAAAATAAATTTCATTTGTGTTTAGAACATTTGTATACTTTCTTCAGTAAATCTGTGCCTATCTAATCCAAGTTAGAATAAAGCATAACTACATGGCTTTGTAGATGCCTTACTATGGATGGGGTACCCTGGTTACACAAAGGATGCTCAAGTATAATTTATACCCTTGGTCCAATTAACAAAAATTTATCTAATTTGTATACTAGAAATTTTCAACTTCCATGAGTTTTATATCTTCATGAGAAAAAGCTTTTAAAATAGAAGACTACTGTCTTAAGAATATATGTTTCATTGTTATTGTAGGGCAAATGCTTTGTAAGCATTGACCTACTTAATTCTTACAACTTCAATGAAGTAGATATGGTAGCTAAGTATTTTTTTTAATGTAACTAACTTTAATAGGCTACGGAAATTTTCATTTTCCCCATTATAAAATAGTTAATCATGGATATCTTACATTAGAGAAAGTTGTCAGTTTGAGGTGAAAGAAACTGTTTATTATAGAAAATGATAAGGCAATTTTGAGTGCGGCATAGTCCTACCTTTTGGTAGCTTACATTGTACTGTGGATTATGCACAAGTAAATGGGCCCTTATAATGAAATTCAACAAATGTGATCAGAGAAAAATCACTTTAATAACTGTCCATATTTGGACCAGTAACTTTAAACTAGAAGGAAAGTTATTATAATATAATGTATGTGTTAATGCTTGATGAGAAAAACATTAGAATGGTTGTAAACTGTTTTTGGATCTTCCCAGAAAAATGTCCACATGCCATGATTTTACGTAAACTTTAGGGTGTTCATAGACTCTCTGAAGCTGATCCATGGATCCCAGTTCAAGAATTCTTAAACTGGAGAAAGATTAACATGACGTACCAATAACATTCTCAAAAAAGGGCATATATATGAAAATGATCAATAGAAGACTTCTTAACTGTATGCAGTTAAGAATCTTTTGTTTAATGATTCATGAGCTTCACAGACTACACTGAAACGCTGCATGTGGGAATTGCATGTTTAGTCATGTCACATCATCATATCACTATTTTCACTTAACCATGTTCAGTCATGAACCATAAACTATACATTGAGCCACATTAGTATGAGCAATTAGAAACAGAATTGAAACACACATACAACATAAGTTAGGTTCAGTGTTCAGTAGTATAAAAATTTAACCGAGTCATCTTGTACTTAGAAATTTGATGAGTGATTTTAAATTTATAAAAAATTTAAATATACTGGCAAAGTTGGAAGTGAGGATTTGGGGTATATTTCAGATTTACAGTCACTTTCTTTGAGTTTTTGTTTTGTTTTGAGAATGTATTTCACAAGTGCTATTTTTTTTTAAATGAAGTTCATACAAGTCTTGGAGGAGGAAGCCTGATACAATCCTGTGTAAAACTGACTGCCCCAGAATGTAATACTTAGAATCTTGTTAAGAAAATTCAGAATTCATAGAGGTATCTGTTTGTGATCCCTACAAATTGTATGATCACATAATGACTTGAAGTTAAGGCAATAAAACCACAGCCAAAAGGGCCTTCATGGTCAAGCTCTCTTACTTTATATAGCTGAGGAAACTGAGCCTGGATAGGTTGTAATAGCAGTAGAATTGGGCTTGAACTAAATCTCCTGATACTCTGCTGTTCATTATAATTCATTCTGCCATATTTAATGTAGGTGTTTGCCATTTTTCTTGGTGACATCTTTGACTTTAGCATAGTTACATTGCCCCAATGCAGAAATACTGTTTTCTTAATTATAATTCGTACAAAAGATATCAATTCATTGGTTTAAAAGACACATCTATTTTTTAGTGAGTATATTTAGTCATTTTTTGGACATTAGTGCCAATCTGTAAGGAAATAGGCCCTTTCCCAAGGAGCTTGCATTTGAGTACCCAAAGCATGGATATTTTACCATGGTTACTAGATTTGAGTTCTGTTTTTTAGCTCTTCTTTTACTTGATGACCTTAAGACTGTTTGTGATTTTTTTTCTGTCAAAATTCAGGAATTTTTCATAATGCCATTAAAACAATTCTTCTCATGTTACTTCCCTGCACCCCCAAATTAAGTAGAGTCTTTAGTAAGACTCTTAATTTCATAATTTTGTAGTATTGATATTTTTTCCTTGTAGGATTGGTGGTGATCCTCAGGAAATGGGGGAAGAGGCAGAGCAAATATTCAAAAGGATTAGCACATTGTGGAAAAAAGGAGGATTTGGACAGAAGGAACCTGTTGCATAAATTCTTAACTACTAAGCTTATAGGAAAACTCCAATATTTAAAAATTTAAACAAAGCTATATAGGTAAATACCTTTTTAAAAACAAATGTCATTTTATACTTAAAATGCACATAATTAAAAAAAAACCGTAAGGGTACTGTACTTCCTCTCTTTTTCTCTATGGTGGCTACTAATTTTAAAGGAATACTTTTGTTTCAGTGTGTTTTACTTGATGATGATAATGTGTGATTGTTTGATTTAAAGGAAAAAATGAAAGAATAAAAATAAATTTGAAAGGAGCAGCTATTTTTATATGAAATAGCTATATCCTTATGTAATTTTTTTTCTTTTCAGTGGTAAAACTTTCACCTAGTTTTACTTTAAAAGTTAAGGTCTGGTGATAACTTGAGGGTTAGGGTGGGAAAATAAGGGCAACATACTGAAAAATAATTGCCACACTTACACTTTTTCATTTTAAAAATAGAGAGTAAGTTACACTGTCATCTATGTTTATGTCTCTTTATTCTAGTTGTAGTTTCCAGTTTTTGTCATTTAAGGAAGTTTGGATTTTTTTTAATCAGAGGTATTTTTGAATTTAAAAAATTGAGGTTTTCTCTTTCTCTTTAAATAATTTAATCATGATCTATGAAAACCAAGATTAGTTCAATTAATGTATAATGTTGACTTTGGTCATGTTAGCAATAACTTTTTAGATTTTGCTTATAAGCCACATTTTTTAAGGCAGTTTGTGACTCTGGGGAATAATGAATGATGCCTTGGACTTGGCATCATTCAAAAGACAGAACTTTTTACTTTATGTTTATATCAATTGATACATTTGAGGTTTTTTTTTTAATGAAAGGTAGATCGTTTATTGCCAACTGAAAATTGTTCTGTTACTTTATTTTTAGAGTTAATCTATGAAAATACTAGACCTAGAACAACCTTATTTTTACCCATAATATCTATTTTTAATTTTCCTAGTACTATTTAGCTTTAAAGCATTTTCTGTCATAAGAATAAACTAAGAATATTTTGTAAAATCATTTTTAGTTACCTATTTTTGCCTCTTTCCTCTGTGATCTCTAGTTTTTAATTGGCTTGCACCTCCATACTTTATGAGTGGAATCAAGTGAGTTACTTACAGAATAACTCTGATTAATGCATTGTCTTTAAATGAGCCATTTGTATATTAACTTTATTGGCAGATATCCTTGTTAACAGTGATGTTTTCACCTGTGTTATAATGTATAATACATGAATCAATTCATGAATATATTGTAAAAACAGTATTAAAAACACTGCAATATAGTAACATTAATTCTTTTATTAGTATTAAAACTCAGTGCCTCTTTATCAGATTTTCATTCATAAAGTCTTCTTCAAAGAAATGTAAATTCTGTAACTTGATAGGCATATTTATAGAAAAATTTGTATAATTTTTTTTAATATTAGGATCTGATTATCCTTTTCAAACTACCAGCCTGGTTTGCTTTTTAAAGTTATTTGGGCCAGGTGTGATGAATTGCACCTGTAATCCTAGCACTTTCAGGAGGCTGAGGCGGGAGGATCTCTTTAGCCCAGGAGTTTGAGACCAGCCTGGGCAATGTAGTGAGACCCTGTCTCTACAAAAAATTAAAAAAAAAAAAAAATTAGCCAGGCATTGTGGTCCCTGTAGTCCTAGATACTCAGGAGACTGAGGCAGGAGGATCGCTAGAGCCCAGGAGTTTGAGGTTGCAGTGAGTTATGATTGCACCCCTACACTTTAGCCTGGGTGACAGAGTGAGACCCTGTCTCTAATTAAAAATAAAAGTCATTTGGTAAATGGATTCAAAATCATGCTAAATATATTTTTCTAAATTTAGTTTCTTTAAAAAAAGTTCCTACTGTATTTACTATAAATTTTTCAAAATTAACATAATATCTAATAATACTTGTATGCTGGGATAAATGTATCCCTGGGTACATGAATTCTTTCCAAGGGATAAAGGGGCATTGATGTTTTAAGACAGTCACTTTCCAGATCTGTTTCTATATGTGTTTTTCTTAAAATTAATCTGCCTTTGGTATAGGTGTCTTCCCCATTTTCCAAAGAAAGGCATACTTCTCATGTGTTTCAAAGTTTATTATCTTTTTATTTATTTTTATTTTTTTAACATAGAACATATTGAAATATTGGAGTCAGGGGTATCAAGGATGTGAATCACTATAATGACTGATAGTAATAAGTCTTATTATATATGAGGTTGTTTCCAGTTCTTTGGTTTCAGTGAAATTGAAAGACAATCTAAGCAAGTTATCAGTTAATAAGAGCATTAGTGTAATTTTCAAGGATAGATTACTGTGTGACTTTTGACACATAATGATGTAGAGGCATGTAAAGAACTGAGTGATATTATTATAACAAAAATTTTTCTATTTCAATCAATTCATCTATTATAAGCAAGATTTCTCAACTAATACATCTGTAAAAATTAAAAACAGGAAGAGAATTAATCCACAGCTCACTCTAGCAATAGAAAATAGCCAATGGCATATGAACTAAAAATCAATTACTGTTTCAAAGGGGAAAGAAAATGTTTAAAAGGAACAATCTTGCAAATTAGTGTGGGAAATTATTAGCAAATAAATAGTTTTCCTTTAACTGTTTATTATGAAAAAATTCAAACATTTATAAAATAAACTAATGGTATAATCAGCCCCCATGTACCCATTTTCAGCTTCAATTTTTCTAACATCTATTCCTTTACCCCTCTCACTCCATTGCTCTCCATAATGATAATGATGATGGTTTTTTATAGTTTTGGTTTTGTTTTTTTGAATGAGGGGTTTGCTCTAATTTATTTTGTATATCTATGTCTGTGCTTTTCCTAAGAGCTTTGCAAATGAACTTTGTACTATAACTTTTTCAAAATTAAAGTAACATGGCATCTTCAACGATTATTAGATCCCATATATCTCTAGAGTACATGAAATCTTTCCAAGAATACAGAGGCAGGTATATTTTATTGACTTAAGTTAAATGCCTTTACATTTAAATGGGGGGAAGTTTTAGAGAGAAACATTCTTCAGTCAACACAATCATTCAGTACAGGCATACCTTGGAGAAATTGCAGGTTTGGTTCCAGACCACCACAGTAAATTGAGTATTGCAATAAAACAAGTCATACAATTTTTTTGTTTCATAGTACATATGAAAGTTATGTTTATAATGTACTTTAGTCTATTAAGTGTGTCTAAAAAACCAATATACATTCTTTAATTAAAAAATACCTTATAGCTAAGAAATCTTTAGTATCATCTGAGCCTTCAGAGTATCATAATCTTTTTGCCAGTGAAGGGTCTTGCCTCCATGTGGATGGCTGCTGACTGATCAGAGTGGGGCTTGCTAAAAGTTGTGGCTGTGGTAATTTCTTAAATAAGACAACAATGAAATTTGCTGTATCTGTTGACTCTTCTTTTTACAAGATTTCTCTGTATCATGCCATGCTGTTTGACGGCATTTTACCCACATTAGAACTTCTTTCAGAATTAAAGTCGTTCTTCTCAAATCCCACTGCTTCTATGTCAACTAAGTTTATGAAATATTTTAAATCCTTTGTTTGTCATTTCAACAATGTTCACTGCATCTTCACCAGGAGTAGATAACCATTTCTGGAGATTGCTCATCCATAAGAAGCAATTCTTAATCAAGTTTTATCATGAGATCGCAGCAAGTCATATCTTCAGGCTCTACTTCTACTTCTAATTCTCTTGATATTTCCACCACAGCTGCAATTCCTTCCTTCACTGAAGTGCTGAACCCCTCAAAGTCATCCATCAGGGTTGGAATTAACTTCTTTCAACCTCCTGTTAATGTTGATATTTTGACCTCTTCCCATGAGTCACAAATGTTCCTAATAGCATCTAGAATGGTAAATCTTTTCCAGAACATTTTCAATTTACTTTGCCAAGATCCATCAGAGGAATCACTGTTTATGGCAGCTACAACCTTATGAACTGTATTTCTTAAATAATAAGATTTGAAAGTTGAAATTACTCCTTGATCCATGGGCTACAGAATGGATGTGTGTTAACAGCATGGAAACAACATTAAGCTCCTTGTACCTCTCCATCAGAGCTCTTGGATCAGATGCATTATAAATGAGCAGTCATATTTTGAAAGCAATCTTTTTTTTTAGAGCAGTAGGTCTCAACAGTGGGCTTAAAATATTAAGTAAACCATGGTGTAAACAGATGTGTTGTAATCCAGGCTTTGTTGTTCCATTTATAGAGCACAGGCAGAGTAGACTTAGCATAGTTCTTAAGGGCCCTCAGATTTTTAGAATGGCAAATGAGCATTGGCTTCAACTTAATGTCAGCAGCACTAGCCCCTACTGTGAGAGTCAGCCTTTCAAGCCAGTCATTGACTTCTCTCTAGCTATGAAAGTCCTAGATAGCATCTTTTTCCAATAAAAGGCTCTTTTGTGTACATTGAAAAATCTGTTTAGTGTAGCCACCTTCCTTAAAGATGTTATCTTGTGGATAGCTTGCTGCAGCTTCTAAGAACATCAGCACTTGCTGCTTTACCTTGCACGTTTATGTTACAGAGATAACTTCTTTCCTTAAACCTCATGAACCAACCTCTGCTTAGCTTTTCTTCTGCAGCTTCCTCACCTCCCATGGCCTTTACAGAATTCAAGAGAGTTAGAGCTTGTGCTGACTGGGCTTTGGCTTAAGTGAATGTTGTAGTTGGTTTGATCTTCTATCCAGACTACTCACACTTTCTCCATATCAGCAATTAGACTGTTTCACTTTTTTATCATTTGTGTGTTCACTGGTGTAGTACTTGTAATTTCCTTCAAGAACTTTTCCTTTGCATTCACCATTTGGCTAACTGGTATAAGAGGGCCAGATTTAGGGCTTTCTTGGCTTTCCATATGCTTTCCTTACCAAACTTCATCATTTCTAGCTTTTGATTTAAGGTGAGATAGATGGGACTCTTCCTTTCACTTGAACACTTAGAGGTGATTATAGGGTTATTAATTGGCCTAATTTCAATATTGTTGTGTCTCGGGAGATAGGGTGGCCTGAGGAAAGGGAGAGAGACAGGGGAATGGCCCATAGGTGAAGCAATTAGGACACACACTACATTAATGGATTAATGTCTTACGTGGGCAAGGTTTATGGCACCCCAAAACAATTATATAATAATAGTAACATCAAAGATGACTGATCACAGATTCCCATAATAGATACAATAATAATGAAAAAGTTTTAAATATTGAGGGAATTACCAAAGTGAGCACATGTTGTTGGAAAAATGGTGCCAGTAGACTTACTCAACACAGAGTTGCCACAAACCTTCAATTTGTAAATGCAGCATCTGCATTTTAGTTCAATAAAGTGAAGTACAGCAAAACGAGGTATGCCTGTATATTTTTTTTGCCCTATTTACATAATCTGCCTAGAGCATTTTGAATAGTTTAGCCAAAATGTTATACTCCATAATGATAGACATGGGTAAATATCAGTTGTTTGTTAAAAACAACATAAAAGCAAAACTTAATTGTGCTTTAATTTAGTAAGCCACAAAATAGACCAATTATGTGACCATAGTCTAGACTTGAAACAATTATTTTTTTATATTAAGCATGATAGTTTTACAGGGTATAGTTGAGGTCAGAGAATGAAAGTTCAATATAACTTGTTTATTTTAATTTTACATTGATTAATTGTATAACCAGTAATTATCCATGTGACATCCCAATGCAAATGCTGACATCCATTTCCAAAGAGTTGTTTTTTTTGTGCTTTTTCTAAGGTTAAAAAGGTTTTTGTGGTTTAAATGTTGTTACATATTTTACAGCATTAGGATCTATGGAATATTTTGACAACTGCAACAGTTCAATGAAGTTGGTAATTTCTTCTTTTAATTATTTTTCATTGAACAGCTTTGGAGTTACATTTCTACATTTTGATTTCTGATATATTATAAGGAAAGAAAACTTAAAATATGTCAAAGAACACTTTAGAGAAAAATTTATAGATAGTGATTACAAATGGCTGTAACTAAATTACCCTTGTTTAAGTTTTGTTAATGCCTAATTTTGAAGAAATAGTGTGGTGTTCCTTCCAGCTACTGATTGTATATGTATAATTGCACATCTTTCTTAAATAAGTTGATTTGTAGGTTTTCACTCATTATCTGCCACACCCTAATCCTCTTAAAAATTAAGAGAATGAACCTGGATTATTCAGTTATTTAATTGGTACATGTTTCCCCCCATAATAATATTTTAAAGTATGTTTTTGATTTTTTTTGAGGATAAAGTAAAAAGTATGTTTTTAAAACTTTAGTTTTAAATTATTTTATTTTAAGCCTGTTTTTATAAATTAGAGATGTATTGTTTCTTTTGGGTGCATATCACCAATTAATACGTTTGATTTCAGATCTACAACTTACTGCTTTGTAAACTTCGCCGAGGTAAAATGAAACCATTTGGCTACTTGAACTGATCTACGTTACATAGGTTTTTCCTGTTGACATTTGCAATAGATAACATGTCAGAAATAGAAATGATGAAACAATACATCTTCCATACTCTGAATTGGCATAATACTAAATATAATTGAAACTAATTTTTTAAAGACTATAAAATATCATTTTTTTTTAGTTTCAAGTATTATTATAACAAGTGAGAGATATTAAGGGTAGAGCCTTCTTTATACTAGTAAAATGTATCCAGAATGTTTACCTATACTGGAATTATAAAAGATTAGTTAGTTTTACAACATAACATTTTTCTAACTCTAATGTTGGTTTAAGGATTTCTTTAAAAGTATAAGTAGATTGTTCTTAATTGAAATTATGATTTACATATACTTAATTCTTTTCTAAGGGTGAAACTTTATTTTAAGTTTTTTAAAATATGAAATTAAATAACATACATTTTAGCTGATTATGTGCTGTCATGAAAGATAAGGGATTTCAGGGTAACTTGATTTAAAATTCAGTAACTTTGGGTTGGGTAAAGATATACTTAAAATAAAGCATTCCCTTTGTAATTCTGATTCATTCTCAACATGTGGGTGTTAAAGAATGTGCAAAAAACTTTATGTAAATATTAAATTACTTTAGAAGCATTTCCTAGATTTAGAAGTACTAATGCAGTGTATTATAATGGTAGCTATTTGAAATTTTGAAATTGTATTACTTTAAAATTAAACTGTGGTGGTACCTATATTAACATATTTATGTCTCTTATTTCTTTATAGCAAGGAGTAAATAATGCTGAAAAATTTGACTATGTAAGTACAACATAGAATTCAGTTTTCATGCCACATTTTTATGTATTTGTTTTTTGTGATTACTAATACTTTCTAATTTTGATTTATAGGTAATGCAGTTTTTGAACAAGATGGCTGGTAATGAATATGTTGGATTCAGTAATGCAACGTGAGTCCGCTTTGTGACTTATGTTTTTATAGTGGGTCAGGCCTTTTTAAATTAATAAAAAATCTAGATTATAGAATTGTATTTTAAATACTGTTTTGTTACTTCACATATATGTTTGTGTGTGTGTATACATATATGCTCACTGTATTTAGAATTAATCTTCTCTCCATTGTTGGTCCTAGGACTGACTTCAGTGAATAATTACTTAAAATTTAGTCATTCAGTGGTAAATGAATGATTTCTAAATTACCTGATAGAAACACTTAAAAATGCTTTAAGTCGTTTTAATAAACTTCTTAAAGATAATCATACAGTCAGAAGAGACCCCAAGTTCACCTCAAATTACTGGCACTTATCCAATTTTGTCTTAGCTTATACTACTTGTCTTACATCTTTTATCTCTCTCCCTGGCTGACTTGATTTTGACCCCAATTTTTAATTTTGAAATGGTCAAGTCTACAGAAAAGTTGAAAGAATAAACAATGAATATCTGGAATCTTATATTCTGTAGTAGTTTGTCTTGTTTTTTTTCTCAATTTCTCTCTTTAGATAAATACATAAAAATGTGTGTATATCTCTATATATACATATATGTAAATATATACATACAGTTTTTCTTTTTCTGAACTATTTGAAATTAGGTTGTAGACATCATGATACTTCACCCTTAAATAATTCAGCATGTATATCCTGAGAATAAGGATAGTCTCCTACATAACCACAATACCACTTACACACTTAAGAACATTAACATTAATTTTAAAATACCCTGACCTTAATCAATATGAAAATACCCCTAATTGTCCCCAATATGTTTTTTACAACTTTTATTTTTTTAAATTCAGGAACTGATCAAGGTTCATACATTGCATTTGTTATTATGTCTGTTTTGTCTCTTTATTTAGAATAATCCCCTTGCTGTAGATCCTTACTTTTAAAGATTTTATTAAATGGCTTCTTTTGAAGAGTGAAGACCCCTTGTTTTAGAGAGCAGGGATTGGCTGACTTTTTCTTTGAAGAATCAGACAGTAAATATTTCAGGCTCATGGGCCATATATGGTCTCTGTTGTAACTATGGAGTTCCACTGTTTTAGTAGGAAAGCAGCACATAGATAATGAGGATATGTTCCAAAAAAACCTTTATGAAAACATGCAGCAGGCCAGATCTGGCCCATGGGCTGGAGTGGATATTCCCCATTTTGAATTTGTCTGATTGTTTCCTTGTAATTAGAAAAATTATGTTAAGACAGTTTTAACATAAATACTAACTACTGTTTTATTGTTACTTCGCACTTACTACTTCACATTTCAGTGGTAAATATTTTTAGGCTATCTGCCTTATTGACATTAATTCATCAGCTTAAGTGTCTTTTCCAGGAAGTTTTCCATGAACTTCATCTTACCTCTTTTCTAACTTATCATATTACCTTATATTATTGAACTTATTCCATAGTCTCTCTTTGCCTCATAACTACCATTAGATTGTGACCTCCTTAAGACCTGGATAGAGTATTGTGTCTTCCAGTTCATTTCTATATCCGTTACCTGGCAGATAATAGCACTTGAGATAGTGTTTGATGAACTGAACTGTGTGCCAGGCATTGTGATAATTGCTGAATAGTTAGTCCTTTACGTTGATTTTTTTTTTTTAAGTATGGCAGGTAGACAAGAATTTTTCCATATCCATTATTATTTTTCTGACCACAGAAATGTAAAAATGTACAATTAGAAGGGGCTGTCCACCTCAATTAATGCAAAGAGTATCACCCACAGTTCCTGTACTATCAGTAGCCTTCTGGACATTTGTAGGTTGATTTTCAAATGCACTGCAAATTAATCTGTCTAAATTAAAATTCATTCTCTTTCTTCCCAGACTGCTCTTTGCTCTAGAGATCTTAATGTCAGTTAATACTATTATCCTCTCAGTAGGCCATGTTGGAAATTCAGGCTTTGTACCAGTCTTTAAATCGGTCTCTCCTCTTTCCCATCCTGTTAGAAAATTTATCCAATTGCTCACATGTTTGATCATGCCCCTCCTTCCATTCCTATCACTACTGCCTAAATTCAGGCTTTCTGTAGCTCTCATTACAGTAGTCTCCTAATATATCAATTATCCTTTCTTTTTTCCCTGTCTCAAACTAATATCAGACTTATTCTTCTGAAATGCAGATCTGACAAGGTAACTTGTTTGAAAGCCTTCCTTCAAACTTTTGTTTTGTGGGCAATCAGGAGCCATTGCATTCTTTGGCATTTATTGATCTCAATAATTTGGTTCCCAGTCCCCTTTGTTAATTCTCCACTCTTCATACATACACCCTTTTCCCAGACACATCAGAGTAATTGCTATGCTTCAATGGAGTCCTGTCTTTTATAGTTATTTATAACTGTTTATGCTGCCTGGAATTTGCCAGTTTTTAGGCTTTCCCCTGAAATCTGTTACTCCAGTGAGTCCTGCAAGATTCATTTTATGTGTACGTCTCTCAGTGAAATTTCCAAGATTCCCTCAGTTGGAATTGGGGAGCCAGAGGATTATGTAGTTTTTCAGCGTTCTTTAATGGTGGAATATTTGAGAATTTTAAAATTAGCATTTTTGTTCACAAAATCAGAAGACTAGGAAGGGTCTGAGTTCATATAGTTATTCTACAGATAAAAAATTAAGATTGAAAGAATTATCACTTAATTGAGACTTGAATTCAGCAGTCCTGAATCTTAGTTCAGTGTTGTTAATGCTATACTTTGCCATACAAATTAAAGAACCGTCACACTTTAACAGAAAGTAAATAAATAGAGCAAATTTATTTTTTCTTCCAGGTTTCAATCTGAAAGAGAAAGTGGAGATCGAAATTTTGCAATAGGATATTACTTAAAAGAAAAGAAGGTTTTTAAATTTTTATTTCTATTTCAAATTATTCTTTTATTTTCTAAAATATATGAAAATATATTCTATGAATTCAACAATAGCCTTTAAGGAACTACTTATTATTTAAGGTGCAGAAGTTTTTGCAAAGCATTTTTATCAAATTGTTAATGTTATTATTAAATTATTTGTATCTGGCAGT
Source organism: Cheirogaleus medius (assembly GCA_008086735.1). NCBI lineage: Eukaryota > Metazoa > Chordata > Mammalia > Primates > Cheirogaleidae > Cheirogaleus > Cheirogaleus medius. Next base: position 33,709,590 of record VBSM01001562.1, read on the forward strand.
ATTGAAATATTTGACATTAATATTTAATATTGAATTTTATTAATGCAAATTTTGTTTGAAATTTAGTCCATTTTTTCAAAAGTTAAGGTTTACTACCCTTGATTTTTTTTTAATTTTAAGTGGCTGGTCCAATATAATTTATAAATTATTAATCAGTTTATCATTGCCAGTTAAATAGTATCTAGAAATTTATATAATGTGATGTAATTTTGCTTTATTCTTTGTGGTTTCATGTTTATACTCATTTAGAGGTTGTGTACTATTTCATTCTCAATTAAAATGAGACATTTCTTTAAATTTAATCTTCACATATTTCATATTTTTTTTCCTTTGTGCCTATATTTTTAATGCCTTTCTATTTTTTCAGTGTTTTCCAGAAGGAACAGACATGGTTGGTATATTAGACTTCTATTTCCAGGTAATTTAATTGTATAAACTGTGTATATAAATGAGTGTGTTACATTTTGCAAAAGATAGATGTCTCTTAAATCTTGGTTCTAGATAACGAGAAAATATATTTTTGTTGACTTTTAAACAATGTCTTCATGAAAAGCAGCTTCATGTCCGTGTCTCCTAAAAGGTCATGCCTCAAAATGTAATAAGGAAAAAATTTCTGAAACATCATGTTTAAGTAGTGTCAAAAATAATATGCAGTCCCAGAAATTGGCTTCTCCTAATTATAGACTGAGCTCTGTTTTCTTATCTTTTAAATTTTGTTTGGGAGAAGCTATTTGGTTTTTTTATCAGATAGCTCATATTCAGCATTTTAAAGTGTCAGTTTCTCAGCTGATTTGGTATCTTTTGTAATTTCTTTGTTACTACTCTATCCTGGCTTAGCTGGTGCTAGGAGAATAATTGTTTAGTACATTTCTAGCTTCACATTGTTGGTTTTCTTCTAAGTTAGAGTAGCTCTCAATATTCAGGAGGAGGGGTTGGGGTGGAGGAACCATGTACATAATCTGCTGAGGTATAGAACTCAGTTTAGGATAGCCTTTCTGGTGATCCCTCCCCTCCCTTCAAATTATCAGTTCAATTTATTATTACAGATTTAACACCATTGGTGCCACTGATGGGGCTATAATGTGAAGATAGTAGGCTACATTATTCTTAATTCCTAGTTTACCTCACATTTGCCTGTCTTTACTTTTGAAGGTGCTTTAATTTTAACCTTTCAGTAATCTTAGAGAATATATAAGGGAGATTGATAATGAAGTAGATTTTGATAGAAGTCCAGGTCACAGTTGGTTATCTGCTAAATGTGGAAAATGAATTGGAAATCCAGACTGTCAATATGAAATTCAAAGTCTAGCCTACCCACTTATTAGCCATGTGACCTAATTTCAGTTACTAATCCCTAGTTTTATTATCTGTATGTCTGACCTAACTTGCTGTATTACATTGAAGATAACAAGATGATATGCATGGAATTCCTGTGAAACTATAAAGTGTTACATGAAATTTAGTATCATTTTTTCTCTTTTATCCAATAGTCTTTATTTTTTCCCTAGTCCATATGAGTGTTTTTCTATAAGTTTAATGTTTTTTTGGAATACATCTTTAACTTTGACTCTCCCATAGCTTAGATGCTTCTAATCTGTTCTTTGAATTTCTATACTTCAGGGCAAAAATCAAGAGACAGCCATAGAAGCCTTACTAAATTTTTTGGAGAAGTGCTGTATGTAATTTGAACAGCCATCAAATTATCAGGAGAGTACTCTTAAGTGGGCATTTGTCAAATTAGGAATATGTCGCCATATGTTAAATAAAATTCCAATTAATATTAAGTGTAAATTAGGAAACGATCATTGGAATTTAAATCTTCTTTTAGAAAGCCTTTCATAATTAAATCAACCTTATCATAATTCTTTGCTATCTGGGGCAGTACAGTAAGTAGATTCTGTAGTTTTGGAGAAATAGGGAAGAGATTTTAATATAAATGGGCAAAAGGGAAAGTCAATCAAAAAGTGACTTCCAGTCAAAGTTAGATACACGGTGTTACAAGTCACTGTAGTTATTAGTAGTTTGCTTTCTTGCTATTTCCAAACCCCTTCTTGCCTCTTGTAGATCTTGGAGTTTGAGGAAAGTTTACAAGTTGAGGACCCAGTCTTCTCCTCCTTCATGCTTTCTCTTTTCCTCTCTCTCACCCAGTTTTGGTCACTGTTACTTAAAAATAAAATGTGGAAGAATGTATTATTTTTGTTTTATGGGTAAATTTGGGTTTGGTGTGATAAAGTACTTCTATTATTTTGATTATATTTAAATAAAGAAATTTCATCCTAGAGTACCTGGGCTTTCCGTTTTTCATTCATCATGATATAGCCAACACCTGTAGTAAATATCAAACAAATATTAATAAATGGTCTACAAGGCAACATTCTGGTTTAGCCTCACACAGCTAAACCAAGACAAGACAAGAAAGTAATGTAAGATAAGAAAGTATTGTCTTATATTTTTCTTCCCCTTTGTCCTTTCTATGTTACCATATAAATGGGGATGCTGAGCTTTGATGTAAGTGAAATGTCAGACATTTCAGCATTTTTTTTTCCTAAAGTGGTAATTTCTAAGGTAGATGCTATCTATCATAATGCTGATATATGGCACTTTATCTTAAAAATATATCATGGCTCATTTTTTTCTGTTGCATTAAAAATAATTATGCTTGTGTATCCCACAGAAAGTATTAGTGTTTAAGCAAATTTGAGTAGCACATGGAGCGATAACAGGATCATAGTGCCTTAGCTTACCTCTGCCATTAAAAGACTGAATAACTTTGGGAAAATTAGGATAAACCTTGAAAGAGCTAGAACTTTGGTCAATTAAAATTTTGGGGGCTGGGCGAGTTGGCTCATGCCTATAATCCTAGCACTTTGGGAGGCTGAGGCAGGAGAATTGCTTGAAGTCAGGAGTTTGAGACCAGCTTGAACAAGAGTGAGACCCCACCTCTACAAAAACTAGAAAAATTAGCCGAGTGTGGTGGCGCAGACTTGTAGTCCCAGCTACTCAGGGGGCTGAGGCAGGAGGATCGCTTGAGCCAACAGTGAGCTATGATGATGCCACTGCATTCTAGTGGTGGTGACACAGAGAAACCCTGTCATTAAAAAAAAAAAAAATCTTTGGTGTGTCATCAAGTCACACTAAAAATATCTCTTTGGAAGAAATATTTCAGATATGTATGAAATGCCAGATATAATAGATTAGCTTAGAAGTCAACTGTAATACCAAAAGTAATATGAGCCTGAATTTTTTAGAATTCTGGTTTTTTTAAATTCGTTTTAGCTATGCTCCATTGAAGTGACTTGTGAATCAGCCAGTGTGATGGCTGCCACACTGGCTAATGGTGGTTTCTGCCCAATTACTGGTGAAAGAGTGCTGAGCCCCGAAGCAGTTCGAAATACACTGAGTTTGATGCATTCCTGTGGCATGTATGACTTCTCAGGGCAGTTTGCTTTCCATGTAAGTAATTGTTTAATATTAATTTTCTAGGGCAAGAAACTAGTCTGAACTGGTTCTTTTAAAAATGCTCTTTAAACTTTGCTTCCACAGCTGTACATTAATTTTTGAGAGAGAGGCTTGTTTTCAAGGTTAATTTTTTACGGAATTAGTAAGGAATAGAGTTAAACAGTCTACCAGATGTTCTTAAGAACTTGGAAGTTTAGTATATAGGACCTCTTCTTCTGCTTTTAAGGCATTCCAATGTACAAGGTTAGTATAGACTTTAATTTCAGTTGTTTAGCATTGTGATGATTATGTACCTCAAGAATTCCTTAAGTTCAGAAAGATGTAATGTTTGCTATCTTTGGTTACAGCCATAGATGTTCTAAAGCAGCAGTTCCCAACCTTTTTGTCACCAGGGACTATTTTCATGGAAGACAGTTTTTCCATGGATGGGGATGGGGGATGGAGGAGGATGGTTTTGGGATGATTTAAGCACATTATATTTATTGTGCACTTTATTTCTATTATTATTACATTGTAATATATGATGAAATAATTATACAACTCACCATACGTTGGGGACCCTTGTTTTAAAGGACTTAAAGTATATTAAAGTTAAAACTTAACAAAAGTGTATTTCTTTAAGCTCTGTTGTGCATTTGCCACTTGTGAAATGTATAGACTTTTCTTATTTCATTCTGCTCATGTCAAGTCATAATGTCCTAAAAAATGTTTTTATCTTGGAAAGTTTCAAACATAAAAATAGATGCGTTTAATGTACCTATCACTCAGCTTCAATAATTATGAATACATGACCAATCTTCTTTCATCTGTATGTACACTTATTTCCCCCACCCTTGTCACATTACAGTATGTTATTCTAAATGATAAAGACCCATAACAAAACATACAGTACCATTATTACATATGAAAAACTTAAATATTACATATCAAAACTTTAATATAATTAATTTAATATCACCATTAAATTTAATATCATTAAAATATTTAGTCAATGTTCAGAGTAACTGGATTATCTTATAAATTATTACTATATTACTTTACAGTTTGTTTGACTGGGGGCACATATTAAGGACCATACATTGTAATTGGTTGTGTCTCCCTTTTTCTTTTAATCTGTAGATCTTCTCATGACTTCTCTCTTATTTTCTTATTTTTGGTTGAAAAAACTGGGTCATTTATCCTGTATGATTTCCTACAGTCTTAAGTTTTGCAGATTACATATGTCTTGTTTTCCCTTGCATTTCCTGTAAATTGGTAGATCTGATTCAGGTGTTTTTCGTTTGCTTGTTTTGTTTAGTTTTCTGCAAGAGTATTTTATTGGTGTGCTTCTGTCAAGAGGTACTTAGTATCTGAATGTTAGTAAGCAGTTAATGAACACTGCCTTAATGACATTAATTTTTGTTTTTATCATAATTGTCAAATTTTGCATAACATAAACTTAAATTTTTTGAAGAGGATTAATTCACACTGGATTTTAGACAAAAGGCTGAAAAGTGATGAAGAAGATTAATTTAAATTACCATTTTATCTCCATTCCTCAGACATTTCTCTGATAGTATGCCATAGAAAATCTTTTAAGATATAATTCTCATTGTTTTCTAGTTGTGAAATATTTTTGAAATATAAATTTTTATATTTAAAAACAATACAAGTTTATTTTAGAACAATTAGAAAGATAGTCAAGAAGAATATAATAAAAACATCCATAGCTCTACAGTTTAGATGGAACTACTTTAATTCCTTAGGGTGTATCTTTCAAAAATTTTTCTATATTTAAATCTATCCCAAACTGTTTTATAACTTTTTTATTTACTATATTATAAATATGTTGAAAAATATTTATCTATAACACTTTTAATGTTGAAATTCTATTGTATGGATATATAATATTTCTTAAACTAGTGTCTCTATTGTTACACATAATGTTTCTTATTTTAAAATGTTTATATGAATGCTCATGTTTACTGAATTATTTTCAGGTTGGTCTTCCTGCAAAATCTGGAGTTGCTGGGGGCATTCTTTTAGTTGTTCCCAATGTCATGGGCATGATGTGCTGGTCTCCTCCTCTGGACAAGATGGGCAACAGTGTTAAAGGAATTCACTTCTGTCATGTAAGCATATTTTCTTAATGAAGATAATGATCATATAAGTTGAGTCATTCAATGATTCTATTTTTTTTAACCCATTTTCCATAGTTTATTGACTCTTGGCACTCTGTCTGCCAGTGTGCTAGTTACTAGGTAGCCACAGAAATACTCATAGAGGATCTTCAAGTTGCTTCTACCAGACAGCTCTCAATTAATCATTCTTATAGGAAATTACATTTGTGTGATACTTATGTTTTAATTTTCATGGTTATTATTAGGCTTCAGTTTTCAAAAGCTCAACCAAAGATACTAAAGTTGGAGAAGTAATTTAAAATCCAGCATATTTTAAGAATTATACAATAGTGGTTTATTTTATCTCTTTTAATCTGCCTGGTTGAACATATTTATCTGTTGACTACCTTTAAAATTTTTTTTTTTGAGGAAGTAAGCACTGCAAATAAAAAAGATAAAAATTTTTAAAAAGTGTTACTACTATTGATTAGTTCAGTATTTTGTTATAAAACAATTCTTGATAATATTTCAGCTTTTGGTTTTATTTACATTTATTACTTTCTGGAGTTCATGTTAAGTACTGTACTCAATTAAAACTCTGATTTATTTTTCAATCTTTTATATTTTATAAAAACTAGAGAATGACATTGGATTGCATATAAAGTAAATTATAATTTATCGTATAGTTATTTATATTTTTATGGTGCTTTACACTTATTTGATAGAAGAATTCTTTCATGTGGCCTCTTATAAATCCTATTTTATAGGAGAAAGTTAGATAATTTGAGTGGATGAGCCCTAGGGTCATGTTAGTAAGCAGTGTTCTCAAAACTTATATCCATATTTTACTCTGACTTTAGTCCCCTTCTTGATGCATTATGCTTGATGCAATATACAGTGATGATTTTTAAGCAGGAGGCTATACACATAGTTTGTTAAAATATGAATAAATGTAACCAATGAATAGCCAATTTCTTATACCTGTTCTGTATAACTATTTACAGGATCTTGTTTCTCTGTGTAATTTCCATAACTATGATAATTTGAGACACTTTGCAAAAAAACTTGATCCTCGAAGAGAAGGTGGTGATCAAAGGGTAAGCAAAATTCCTATTTAGATAATTGTGTAATTTTTTTTAAGAGAAAGAAAATGAAATTTGCCTGTATAAATAAAACCTAAGCTTAATTGTTAGTGGCCTTATGTCTTGGTAATCACAAATGAGGGTGAACAAATTGGTGACATTTTTATCCTAGTTCACTAATACATAGATATTAAATATTGCAGGTTTATTATTTAAATTGGAACGGGTTAGCCTAATGGCAGAATTTTCCTCCTGTTTCCTGCTGTTTGAAGCAAGATTTTTACATTTGATTCTGTTAAAAAAGACATTGGAATGTGCTATGTGCTATAAATCTAATTAAAAAGAAAGCTTTTTTTATTCTTCAGTTACAGTCCTGAATTGAAGTTTATTTTATTTCTTTACCTACTACGGATGGATATGTAAATAAGAAAGAAATTATAATATCAGTGAAACACCTTATGAAGCCTAATAAGTTTTATAAGCCACTGTAGATGAAATATTTTTTCTAGAAAGAATATGTAATGCAATATTCCTCATAACCTTAAAGTCATACTTGTTTCTTATCAGTGTGTTTGGCTTCATGCTATTGTACATATATATTCCTTTTTTAGAGCTAGTATTAAGAGTCAAGACTTAACTTTTTTGATCTATATAGTTTTTCACTGGACCAAGGGATTTGTGTTGAAATTTTTTAAATTCAGTTTCTTTGTATCCCACATGTAAAATATTTATAGTAAAATTACTTAATTAGACTTGAAGATAATATGAAGTTCTTGTAAGTGAAAATATTTTTAATTCAGACTCTGAGCAAATTTTCTTTGGGACCAAACTAAATTTTTGTTAGTTCCAATCAAAATAACTTCTGATAATACATGAGAATTATGCAAAGCCAACAGAATAAAAACTTCCATGAATGGGAGTTGACATGAGTATAATGGAGAAAAAATGTCAGATGGTGGTGATTGAAAATTTTAACAGATTTTAATAACATTCATTGAAAAATGACATTTTATAGCTTGGACCTTTCTTCACTCAAGTGCACTAATAAATTATGTATGTTGCTTGAACAACTAGCATTCCTTTGGACCATTGGACTATGAAAGTCTCCAACAAGAACTTGCTTTAAAAGAGACAGTATGGAAAAAAGTATCACCTGAGTCAAATGAGGACATCTCTACAACTGTAGTGTATAGAATGGAAAGTCTGGGAGAGAAAAGCTAAAGAAATGGGTTCTAGTTTCAGAATGTTTCTTCATTTAACTTTTCAAACATCTTTAGCTATTTTTGCAAACTATAAATATTTATTGAGTTTTTTGTGTTTTCAACCTTGGGTGCTGGAGCCATAAAGCTTTTTTTCCCTTTTAATCTTTGTGTAAAGATAATAGATTAAAAGTGCATTTGTTGGTCTTTTAAAAAGTATTTACAAGTAAATAAAGCAAATTTGCTTTATTTTTAAAAAATACAAAGTGGAAAGATTTCTTTAAAACTTTTTTTCATGTTATTAGAATTTTAACTATATAGTCTGATAATCTCATTTTAAAATAGTAACAGAAAATTGTAATTTCTTAATTCTAAAACCCTACAAATTGAACTCATAAGTTTTGTTGCTTTTTTTTTCAGTTTTAAAGCTGACATGATGTCTATAGTCACAATAGAAAGTACTTCTATGCTAAATACAAAACTAAAAAGCCAAAATAATGAACCCCACATTATTTTATTTAAAAATAGCAATAGTATAAAGTTAGCTTCAGTTTACATTTATGCCATTTTTAGTGATACATTGGCTTTAAATTTTTAAAAACTTTATTTAAAATTTTATGAAACACTTTTAAATATGTTTCCTTACTCTTTTACTTTGCAACTCCCGTGTTCTGTCAGAATTGTCATGTACAGCAGTGTCTTACGTTACTAAAACATTCCAGCCAAAGAATTTCAGTTGTGAGATAATGACATGTTTCACTGTTAAAAAGCTATAATGGTTAGTTACTCAGAAGGACAAACAGTGTCTTCAAGTGAAATGTTCACCTAAACAATTTTATATTCGTATTACCCACATAACTTTTTCTATGTTATATTTAAATATGAATGGCAAATCTTGGGTTTTAGCTTTTAAATTTTTATTATCCTAATAATTTCATAAATGCTAACATTTCTTTTGTGATAAATTATAACATCTCATAAAGTTGTTTTATTTGAACTCTTTTTAGAGTACTTAGGAAATGAATTTAGTCCGAAGGTAGTAAGTATGCTACTAAAATATTTAAATCTGAATCCTTTTGTTCATTTATAAAAATGCAATATTGAGAATCAAAACTTGTTTTTAAGAGAACTATAGGTCTGCACAACCTGACATCAAATAATTATTCATAATATTGAAGATCTGTCTTGGCAAAATGATTGTAAAATCTTGTAGGACCTATTCACACTTCTTCCTTCTTCCATATACCTCTCTGGTTTTGCCCACAGTTCCCCACAATTTCAAGTAGGTGTGTTTTTCAATTCATTTCTAAACTTGTAAATTTCGTGGTGGGGGATTTAGAAGGAAAGCTTGCTGGTTTCTTAGCATGACGGCATATATGTAGTAGGGCAAAGTTTGTAAAATTAAATATAATGTAGCAAAAAAGATTTCTCCTAGTAATTTAGATACTAGTGCAAATGTAGATATAGAAAATCTTGATTATATGATGTCTTGAGTTTGGGAACTATGATATTAGGAAAAGAAGTTCCCTCCCAGAGGTGCTGGTCAAAAGCCTTTTGGACTAACCTAAATATTAAATTTATATATTTAAATAATTATATATTAAGTTTTAGAGAATTTCACCAAGCCTTTTATGCTTACTTGAATGTTCTTCTAATGTTCAGATGCATATCCTAACTTCTAATGTTCAGATGCTTCTCAAAGTCTTATTACTGCTACACGTTTGTGTTAGATCCACCGGGGCCAATTGTAGTTTGGGCAATTGAATGCCTTAATTGGAATAAAGACATTATTTCCCCCCCTGCTCTAAATTGTTACATGTTACTATTTCCTTATAAAATGAAGATTTAGTTTTCATATTGTGTGCATATTTGTATAGATTACAAAATTAGGTTGTTAATTTGTGGCACTTACTGATGTGTTGTAAGATTTAAATGCACTCTTAAAAACGAAGTAGGATTAGCTAAGCTACAGTATTTAGAGAATGTTAAGAATGGGCATCCAGAAATTTTTACAGGAAGGAATAAATGGAAGAAAAGATATTGTGAATAGGCCCTCAAACTTAAAAAAAAAGAAAAACTTTGCCAGTTTTAAGGACATATTTTGATTCCTTCAGTATTCTTAATAACTTTTTAAATATGATTCTTGAAAAGTACCCAGTATTATTGGGGCTTAATGTTTTTTGCCATTATTGATTCTTGATATTCAAGCATTTACAAGATAGCATATTTGATTTTCTTTCTTTCTTCTTTTTTTTTATTTTGGCATCATTAACATTTCATTTGAAATGCATATTCTTCCTAAAATACTTTGTTTTTAGCATAAATGTTGTGCATTTTATCTTAGTGTTTGGATTAAAACATTTGTGTTGTTTAGCTTTCTTTCATTTGCTTTGTATATTTAATAATGTACCTTTATTTTCCAGTATGCCTACTTTTTGTATTGTACAATAAATTTATTTTAAGCTGATTTTATTGTTTTTTTTTTTTTTTTTTGAGAAAAGCAACTCCAACATTTGAAGTATAACAAACAGTTGGGATTTTAACTTAGAAAAACAGTATACTTTATGAAAAGTACGATTACAGTGTTTATTATTCTGAGGCTGCAAACTAGAAATTCTCAAAAGGGCTTTATTTGATTTTTTTTTTTAATGCAATATAGTGTTGGTGGGTTTTTTTTGGAGGAGAACTTTTCCTATTGGTTGTACTAAAAGTATTTGAATAAAGACTTTTCTCCCAATTTTTTTTTGTTGTTTTTCCATTTGATAACTTAAAAACAATACATCCCAATTTGCAGGTTCTTTCTCCTGTCTAAGAAAGAATATACTTGATGTTATTCACTATGTAACTCTCATTTTATTTGTTGCCTAAAGAATAAGAAAAACATTGCTAAGTCAGATGAAGACTATCATAATATTGCTTTAGAATAAAACTGTTAATCTCAGTAGAATTTATAGAGTAGAATAACAATAACATAGAAATTGACCTTTACTGCTTTTTTAAGGGATTTAATTTTCAGAAGGAATTTAGTGTATTTCCATAGCATAGTCCAAATTATATAGTCCAGATTATAGAGGGTCCATGTGTTGTAGGTCAAATACAGTACTTAAAATTTTTATTGGATTAAATCTACCATTAATATTCCAGAGATTTCCCAAATATAGAAGTTTTAAAAGTATTTGAAATGGAAAATAACCTTGCTTACATGAATTTGTATTAATCTATGGGTTTTTTAAAATAAAGTTCTTTTAGGGCTAGTTAATAAGATGTTCCAATATAATGATATGTTTAATATTACACAGTAGTTTATGATCACTTGCTTTTAAAGATACACTTTTTAAATCCATTTGAAGCAAAGGGAAAAGCGACTTAAAATGCCTGGTGATCTTGATCTAACAGTGTAGTGTTTCATAAGTGTATATGTATGTGGGAAGAACTGCTGATAAATACTGATATGTCAGTCTATATCCTGATTATTTATGTATAATGTGTGTGTGTTTATATATGTGTTTGTATATATATCTCATCTCCCTATGTACCTGAATTCATCCATTCATATTCTGAAAATAACCAGCAGTTCTTTCCACATAGTATATTATGTATAAATGGTTCATTGATCTATTATATTCCTATTCCAAACTTTGCCATAGAACTCCTAAAATTTTTGCTACACCAGAATTTATAAAATATAACATATTTTACTTATTCAATTTGACTTTAAGGATTTGTGGTTTCTGTTGTTGCCACTCCCATTCACTACCAATGCTGTCAGGTTGTGAGAGTAACTAGCAATACTGGAGAAGTCCAGAAAAGGGAAAGCAAGAGCATCAGATTTCATGTGGAATTTGACTTTAAAGTACTTCCTAAAATTTACTACATTTTTTATTTGACTTAAGTAATGTACTTCTCAGATTAAACAGTTTACTTTATAGAATAATTTTATTTAGTTCACTGTGTACAGTTTTTAATCTTAAGAATTTGCTTTACTATTCATTTGTTAAAATTTTAATTTTTCTCCTGGGTGTGCAAAAATGCTAGAATGTATTTTTTAAGATATTTATGATCATTCTACTTAACATTGGATTTGTTCTCAATTCCTTTTCTATCATTTTATATTAAATGTAATAGTTGCATTGTATAATAAAATCAAAACCAGATGTTGGAGATGCAGTATAAATGGAAGTTTGTTATTATGCATCAAGGCCATACATTCAGACTTTCATTTAGAATTATTCAGAATGTGATTTACCTTACTCCATTCTCTGTCTTGGAATTCAGGGGCAAAATTATACTTGAACATACATTCAAGTATATCCGAGTTCAGCCATTTTGCTTTTATTTCAAATTGTAATACAGTTAAAATGTTTGTTTCTTAGAACATTGCTTAGAAGTGGAAGGAATTTAATTGGTTTGGGGGAAGTTCTTTTATCCCTCCCCTAAGTCCCATCCTGAAGTTTATGAATGTGAATACCATAAAATGCACAAGACTTGGAGAAATTTAGAAAAAAAAAGTGCATCTGAGGCAAACTCTACCCAACAAGAAACAGAGCTGGTAAAACTTGCTGTATTTTAGAGTTCTTAACTTCTTAAATAGTAATAGGACTTATTTTTAAAACAGGATGTTAAGTAAACTGATCATAAATCTTTATTTAATGAAGTGATTCGGTTACTAGGGTCTTCAAACTTTGTTTTCTACTTAAATTTTGTGAGCATTTGAAAGGAAGGGAATTTAAGAATGATTTTGTTTACCATTTCTGTTTTGTAGATTGTAGCTCTACTTTAGTAATTTTTATAAGTTATAGCTAATAGAGATTTTAAAAATATGCCAGGTGTATAAGCCTATTTTGATTAAAACTTTATAATGGCTTCCTAATCCATTAACCTTTAAACTAGAATGAGTAGAATACTAACTAGCACTTGGATGCATTGCTTTTTTGGTGGTATTTTTGTATAAATTACATTCAACAATAAATTATGAAACACTTAGTATTAAAAATTGTCATGTATTGCTTAAATTTTTTTAAAAAGTTATGATCTTGCCCTCAAAGGCTTATATTAGAACAGGTAAGCTGGTGCCAATTGTTTCTGCCAATTAATCTTATAACACTGTTATTAGATTTCTAACTGTAAGTCTCATTTACTAATTCTGAAATATTTTTGTTACCAATTTGTAGACCACAGCAGCAAAGAACAGTTTGGTATACTTATTTTTAAGACAAATTTTAATATCTGAGGACATGATTTTTCTAGACAAAGTATGATGAAAATAAATAATGGTCTTTTTTTCACAAAGCATTTACCTTGCTGAAATAATTTTAATTCTCATCCTCAGATGATTAAAATTACCTATTTGGAAGGCTTAGCTTTTGAAAGAAAAAATTCTTACCTGAAATAGTTTTTATTTTATTTTATTTTTTTATTTCAGGGTATTATGAGGGTACAAACATTTTGGTTACATTTTATGTCTTTGCCTCTCTCTAGCGAGGGTTAGAGGCATGCCCTTCCCCTCTACAATGCTCACTATGTCCTTTGGTTGTGAGTTTACCCCCACTTCCCAACCTCCTGATCACTGGAGAATATTACTACCATGTGAGCACCATAGAGTTAATCAGTCAGTACCAATTTGATGGTGAATACAAGTGGAGCCTATTCTTCTGATCTTGTGTTACCTCTCTCCAGATAATGGGCTCAAGCTCAATTCAGGAAAATATAAGAGGTGCTAGATCACTGTCCTTTCTTCTGACATAGGTTTTAAATTTCTGTTGTCGTATTATATTCCTGGTGATTTTTGTTTATATAATGTAAATCTCTTCTGCCCAGAAATTATACTTGGAACTCTGAACTATAATTAAATTCATATTCTGTAAACAGCTGAAGGGTTTATTTCATTTTTAAACATAGTTCAGCCTTTCTAGATTTTTGATGCACTTTTGTTTACCATTATCTTGGTTTTTTTTTTTTTTAGAATCACAGTACTGAGTTTGAAAGTTAATCTGGTACAAACTTTGACCTCACCCAACTTCGTTTTCCAGATTTCTTAGCATCTTGCTTTCTTCATTAGCATTTTACATTTTTTTCCTCTTTTTTGATGGGGTGGGTCTGTTATGTGTTTTGTTTGGACAGACATTTTGTCATTTATTTTTAACGGGAGAAGTGTAATTGGCAGTAGTTAATATGACTATTAAGTTATTTGGCAGACTGATTGTACCAACAGTATTTATTCAAACTACTTAACTGTATTATTTTTCTAGCAAACAATCATATGTCCCAGTTATTAAAAACTAATAAAGTTAGAAGTGAATGTTACAGTTATATAGTAGTTCTAAAAATAAAACATTACCCTGGAACCTTTGAAAGAAAGTGTAGCAGAAATGTGACTCTAAAAATAAATGTTGCACCATTGGCTTTTTAAAATAACCCCCCCTAGGGTTAGATTAAATACGTAAGTACAAAGATTTTAAATAAGAAAAAGGCTATTCAAGTTCTAAACAAATGGTTTCTGAGGAAAATATATTTTTCCTTTGCATGGTACCTTTTCTAAGACACATATAAAATATCTAGCTACTTCCGTTGTTTTTATTTTAGACATTTAGATCTGAGTGACCTTTGAGTAAGGTTCCTGATTTGTCTGTTTATTCTGTCTATAGTGTATATTGCCATCAGTATCAATCTCTATTTCATAGTTCTGGGATTTTAATTTTTTATTTATGAAGGAAAATGTATATTATATTCTTGAAATGCATTAATTTTTTAAGGTTTTTGTTGACTTATGAAATGTTAAGACTTAAATATTGTTACTCTCAAAAAAGTATTGGTTTCTTAATTCTCAAAATTTAAACTTGCCTAGGTAGCTCTTCTCACAAGTTTATAAAAGTGGCTCTTATTCAACATAAACTCTGCTTACTTTCACATTACATATATACTAAAATAAGAATGATACAGAAATATTAGCATCAATTATGCAAATATAACTATCATTTTTTAACTATTGCATTGTAAAATCAAAAATGGGTCTCTTATTAAAATTCTCTTTAGAACTAGGTTAGAGCTACCAATTTTCATTATTTGATATCTGCCTTTCACAAATCATCACTAAGGGGCCATTTATAAAATGTTTTTTGAGGGGAAAACATAAAACATAATCCTTAATCTTGAGTTTCTTCCATTAAATAAGATTAATGATGGTATATAAAAATATGGAAGTCCTTAATTGAATTCCTCCCAAGGTCTGTTGTTTTGTTCACTCAGAATAAGAGATAATTGAAAAATTCAAAATATATTGTCCTCATTTCAAGTGTTACTTTTCATCCTTTCATATCATAATTCTATTTTGGCTGAAAATGAGATAATTTTTAAAATTATATCAAAGTTACTCGTGAATGGGTTTTCATTTCCAAATATTTATATTGCTGATATGTTCACTTCCAAATCTTTCAATAGTGTTGACATTTGCTATTCTAGTTTTTATTTTCTTTAAAAAGTTTGAAAAAAAATAAAACAACCACCAACCAAGAAGTTTGAAATATGAAAGTTCAGACTTCTTTTCTTCAGCATAATATAGCTTATTCTTTATTTTACATAGAGCCTTGAGTACATGCATTTTGAGTCCAGGTCTATGCACAATATTTATAATTTAAATAAAGCAGTGAACTAAATAATACTGTTTGAATTGAGTATTTGAATTGAGGTGGGTAAGTGTTAAATTTTCTGCACAGTGAAACTTCATTAACATTTTGATATTACACAAGTGATTTTGTTAAAATTCTGTGGTGACTAATACTATTATTAACCCTCTTTAATCATACCAATAAAATATTCTTGCCTTAATGTCTTTTTTTTTTTTTTTTACCTGAAAGAGAAACTTTAAAGAATGACCTTAAGGAGTAGAGGGAGTAGAACTTAACTTTCTGTTTATCTATTTGTGAAGTTTTTCAATTAAAACATGCTATTTCAACAGAATTTAGAGAATGTATGGGTTATTTTATTTTATTTTTTTCACCTGGAGAACAAAGTAGAAAGAATACTAGTTTGCTGTATTTTTAGCTAAGCAATAAAACCCCGGAAACCTTTCATTTTTATTCCATTTCTGCTGTGTAATTTTATTTTATATCCATTATATATATCTGCCACAGAATTAAGATGTTATTTATTTGGTATCCTTTACATCTTGGGCTGTGTCATGTTATTGTCTACTTACCTTATATATTAATACTTTTACTTTTGTACTTGGCTGGCTCTGGATAGAGAGCTGCTGTTCTGTTTGCATATTGTGTTCTGTAGTATTTGCTTTGGAAAAAGTCTTACTTTTTGCTATTGTGAGGCATGGGTTTTTTGCTTTTTTTAAAAAGAATTTAGGAACCTTTGTAAAAGTTCTTAATGGATTGAAGCTTTGAGTTTACCTTGTGCTTTTATGACTTAAATAGCATCAATGAGTGCAGGGTGGGTAGGCCTAGGATCTGGTTGAGCAGCCTAGGATGGTATACCATTAGCATGAACTTCCATGTCTTGTTTTCTACCTTAAAATTCCATGTAAATTTTGTTCTACTTCATAATACCTGTTTTAATATTTTTAAAACATACTATTTACTAGTTTTATTACTAAAATTTTCCTTCTCCAGTCTTTGAGTAAAATTGACTTCAGGATGAGGTACCATATTTATCATGGTACTTCTCTTTCATCCTGACATAGATAGAAACCATACCAGTTAATCCATAAACAATCTTAATCACAGGTTTGATGTTTCTGTATATATCTAAAATTGGCAGTGATGTAAAATGAAAAGAATGTCCCATCCATGCCTATTGCCAGTGCCAAAGACCTTAAAAATTTAGAGCTGTCAGTCCCTTATCACAGTAAGTATGGCAGTGTGCAGACGAGAACTAAATATACAGTGAACAGTCCTCAAAGGTATGGGCCTAAACCCAGATAACCTGGGTATGTTCAGGCAGTCCAATTTGCTAACATGGAAGATTCTGTGGTTTTCTGTAGATTTCCCCATTGCTTCTAATGTCAACAATTTTACTCTAGCAACAAGGTATGCATAATATACCATCAACAGA
Source organism: Cheirogaleus medius (assembly GCA_008086735.1). NCBI lineage: Eukaryota > Metazoa > Chordata > Mammalia > Primates > Cheirogaleidae > Cheirogaleus > Cheirogaleus medius. Next base: position 33,726,486 of record VBSM01001562.1, read on the forward strand.
AACCCAGTAACATCAAAATTTGAATAACATGACTTTTAGGATCATTGGTAATAACTAACATTTATTGTGACTTACTATGGGTCAACCACCAGTATAAAGCATGCTTTGAGAATTCTTTAATCCTCTTAAAAACTATGAAGTGGGTACTATTACTATCTCTGTAGATTGAGATAGGTCATGTAAATTCCCTAAGATCACACAGCTTTTAGGTGTATAGAGTCAGGGTTTGCACCCAGGCAACTTTAGTTACAGAGTGCATACTCTTGAACACAGACCATACTGTTTCCCATTACAAAATATAATGAGTTTGGACAAAGGGTGGTGAAGCTTAAAAAATAATGAGCAATTTATGTTGCTTTGTTAATAAAATGGGGATGTTCCATGAACATTAAAGGATAGTAGCAATTCCAAAGTATCTTGGTAGACTAAGAGTTCAGGGAAATTACCTATTAAGCAAGGTTATCCTGTGATAAGTTCATTTTTCACTATAACTTATATAATGTGAGCAGTATCTATATCCCATATAACCAGTGTCTTATGATTTTAACATATATATGTGTGTGTGTATGTATTATTTCACTCATAGAAAAGAAATTCTATCTCCAAAGATCCTTTTATTGAAAATTAAGTGATGGGAAACCATTGGGGGGGTTTTCAGCAAACATGATCATATATGATCTGATATGATCAGGTTTATGTTTTGAAGTATTGATCTAGATGGGAAAATTAACTCCAGTATTATCTGATTGTACAGGGTAAAAAGTCAGTCCTATATCCTACCACTAAAATAATTCCTTAGTCCAGCTCTGTTGTAAAGGTGAGTGACTTTAAGCACTTAAAAAATTTCCTTGTGTTTTCCTACAACATTAAATATGTAAGTTTGTAAGTTAGCACTAAAAGTTGATGTTTATTGTAACCCTTACAAATTATTTTTGATAGCGCATTTTAAAATCCTTTTGTTCACCTCGTCTAAGTGTCTTTTAGCTAAACTTATTAAAATCTTTATCAACCCTGATTCCTTAGAGCTTTTCATAGAGCTCAAAATAGAATTTTCATTTGTCATATTTATATATAATACTTCTTGATTATAATCTGGAACTTTATTATCCAAGAATGAATGTATCTTTGTTCACATCTGCACTTGGTTTTAAGATATGATTTTTTTTTTCGAACCTAACAAAGCTAGAATGACTCAAGATGCATCAAGATGAAGATGAATTTTCTGTACTTGCCTACAGCTATTTTCAGTTGTCCTTGTATATGTTTGGTTTTGACTTTAATGCTGATGTTAAGTGTAAACAAAATCACAACATAAGGATATGCCATGTACTGGACTGTGAAGAAACACAATTCTGCTGTTAAAGTATAAACTTTTACCTGTCCCAGTGCCCTTACTCGGGCAAATTGGCAGTTTCATTGTAAATATATTCACTTTACATTTAAGTTGCTCTACTTTTTTAACAGTATTGCTTTTGAAATAAATATAGTATGGTACAAGAGTAGTCAAATAGCACATTCCTTTTATGAAGTTTCTTTCCCACTTGTGAGATTTGTGAGATAGTGGCAAAAGGCAAGGACTCTTCCAGGTTTTCATTTCATTATTCTCAATCCCTATTTTACTCAGTTACCAAACATTTTTTCATTTCTTCTACTAGTTTTTGTTTAAGCAACAGACAAACAGAATTATTTCAAGATGTCTAGCTAACTTAATTTGATCTATATATAAACCTCAACATTATTTCTGTGCATTTTCATTCACTTATTAGTTCTTCATTCAATAAATGCTTATTTCTTGCCTATTATGCATGAGAAACTGCAAAGTGTTTAGGATATGCAGTGGATAATGAGACAAATATGATCCAACTTGTGATGTTTACAATCTAGAAGGGGATACAGATACTGAAGAATTACTAAAACAAAGTGGTGATAAGTGATTTGTTAATTCTGATACATGTAGATCTAGTTCATTTTAACTGCTATAAAGGAAGTGAGTCCCAAAATGATATATACCATATGATGCCGTTTTTGTACATCTATAACAGACTTTATGAGACACAAACATAACAATGTAGTTAACAGTATAAGAACATGGACACCAGTCTTTAGATCAAGCTTACTCTTGGGAGGCAGAGGAATAGATGTGGGGAGAATGGTTAGCTGTATCTTTAATGTTTCATTTCTTTAAAAAATATTTAAGCAAATACAATGATAATAAATGTTAGAAGCGTAAAGAATGCTAGGAGAGGGTATAATAAGACCTTGTTTAGTCTGGATGGTCAGATATGGTTGGTTTTCCCTGAAAGATAATACAGTATTTAAGTTTAGAAGGAGTCAGAGGAAGGATGGAGTGGGGTTGATAGAATAGTTTGACTTGAAGGCCCCAGACCAGGAAGGAGTATAACACATTTGAGAAGGTGAGAGAAGGTAAATGTGCTGAAGAGTGAGGGTGAGGTAGATGGAGACTGGCCCCATGTGAGTCTTGGAGATAGGACCATATTAGGTAGAGTGGGCCTTCTCATATTTTAATGTGCATCAGAGTTCTCAAGAGTGTCTTAATTTTAAAATGCAGCTTCCCAGGGCTCAATCCCAGTCCTACAGTTTGATTTAATAACCTAAATTTTTAATGTGCACCCCAGGTGCTTTTGCTACAGGTTGTACCCTGGACACAGTTTGGAAAATATTTGTGAAAGGTTTTATATGCCATATTAAGAGTTTTGAGAGTTTATTCAAAGTTCAGTGTGAAACTTGAAGGCTTTTAAGAAAGGGAAAGATTTGGTTCTTAAATACTGCCCTGTGGAGAACAGACTAGAGGGAGATTATGAGTTGAGATTATGGACTCGAGATGTGTTGGTGACTAGAGATGAAGTAGATGGACAGCAGATATGTTTGAGATAGACTTAGCAGCATTTGGTGATAGTATTTGATGGGTGAAAAAGAATGAGATAATCACGTTGACTACCAGGTTTTTAGTATAAGCAACAGGGCCGGAGCTGCTGCATTTACTAAGCTGGAGAACATTGGAGAAGCAAACCTTGGCAGTGTGGGAAGAAATTAGTTTAATTTGGGCTATTGTAACAATTAAGAATCTGTTTCACTACAGATATCAGGAGGTTGATTAACAGTGGTTTAAACAAATACGGGGCTATTTTTCTAATATAACAAAAAGTTGGGTTAGATAATCCAGGACTAGTGCCATCAGTAAGGTAAACTTCTGCTCCACCATCCTTAGGTGTTGTCTTTAGACTTCATGCCTGTCATTTTACAGTCACAAAGTGGCTGTTCCACCTTTAACCTCACCTGTGTGGCCAAAATGGAATTAAAAAGGAGATACCTAAGTCAGGAAAAAGAAGCTTTCCCAGAAACCCACTTGACACTCACTGACCAGACTAGCTACAAGGGAATCTAGGAAAGTATTTTTAGTTGGACACATGGCTACCCTGCAAAATTAGAGATTCTCTTAGTATGGAAGGGGTGGAGAGTGGATAGTACGTAGGCAGTTAGCAATGTGCAAAAGCTAACCTTTGTTTGAGATGTCTGTATTTGTGAGATACCTAAGTAGTGATGTTGAATAAGCAGTTAGTTTTAGGTCTAAAGCTTAGGAGAGTGATGTAAGCTGTAGATACAATTTTGTGAATGGTCATGATGAAGAGTAGTATTTGAATCTGTGGTGATGTCTGGGATTGCTCAAGGAGACAGTGTAAAGTGAGAAGGAAAGGGGACCAGAAGATAGCACCCTAAGAAACCTCCATTTTAAAAGCAGGACAGAGTAGGAGGGGCTTCCACTATGGAAATGTGGCCACAGAGGAGAAAATCTTGGATAGTGTAGTATCAGGAGTCAAGGAAAGAGTATTTTAAGGAGTTAAGAAAAACATTGGACTGCACTAAAGCATAGAAAATTAAGTATAATATGGGCTTTTCATTTGTATAATGTCCTTCCTAATTTTTGTGTGTGTGTGTGTGTGTGTTAAAGTATCCTTTTATTTGAAAAATTATGATAACAATAGACTGGGTTTTTATATTTTGCATTTGGAAAATTAAAAAGTGGCAGCTCAGGTGGTAACCTCCCCCCCCAACCCCCCTTTCAAAAAATTTTTATTGGATTTGCAATCAGGTCAGTGAACTATTGGACTAGGGCAGGTTTAGCTGCTGATAGAAAAGTAAGGAATGAGAGTTTGAAGTAGATACGAGAGACGCAATGGCCATGAAGGTGAGACCCCAGAAAGAGATGGGACTCTTAGAACAAGTGGAGGATTATCTATGGTGGGAGGAAGAGCACTTCCTCCAATAAAAGAGGACTTAGAAAGGCAAGTAGGGAGGCATCAGTCTACCAGACTTCAAGCTTTACTACAAGGCTATAGTAACCAAAACAGCATGGTACTGGCACAAGAACAGAGATACAGACATTTGGAACAGGACTGAGAACCCAGATATAAAGCCATCCTCATATTGTCATCTAATCTTTGACAAAGCAGACAAAAATATACATTGGGGAAAAGAATCTCTGTTCAATAAACAGTGCTGGGAAAACTGGATAACTAGATGCAGAAGATTGAAACTGGATCCCCACCTCTCACCTCTCACAAAAATCAACTCATGATGGATAGCAGAATTAAACCTAAAGCATGAAAACTTAAGAATTCTAGAAGAAAATATTTCTTCTAGAAAATATTCTAGAAGAAAAATTCTAGAAGAAAACTCTTATAGACATTGGCCTAGGGCAAAGAATTTATGAAGAAAATCCCGAAAGCAATCACAGCAGCAACAAAAATAAATAAATGAGACCTGATCAAATTAAAAAGCTGCACAGCCAAGGAAACTATTATTAGAGTGAATAGACAACTCACAGAATGGGAGAAAATATTTGCTTTCTACACATCCAATAAAGGGCTGATAACAAGAATCTATATAGAACTTAAGAAAATCAATAAGAAAAAATCAAACAATCCCATCAAGAAATGGGCAAAGGACACAAACAGAAACTTTTCAAAAGAAGACAGAGTAATGGCCAGCAAACATAAAAAAGCGCTCAGCATCTCTAATCATTAGGCAAATGCAAATCAAAACCACAATGAGGTATCACCTAACTCCAGTGAGATTGGCCTTTATCAAAAAGTCCCAAAACAACAAATGCTGGTGTGGATGTGGAGAGATAGGAACACTCTTATACTGCTGGTGGGACTGCAAATTAGTACAACCCCTTGGTATCTTTTTAGACTATTCATTGGCATTTACCAGAATAAATATGAACCATTGAGATAAGAAGTTATTTGCTGCCAATGCTGTAGCAGTCATATTTGCTTTTATTCACATTAACCCAAAACTCACATTTCATTTTTAGAGATTTAAATGCAAAGAATAAAGATAATATCTTTAACATTTTCATTTGTTGTTTGTAGTACTGATGTATCAAAATAAACTATTTCATTTGTTCCCTTATTTTCTCTTCATTTAAAAAAATACAACTTTGATCAGCACCTGAATATATTAATAAAATAAACATATATAAAATTAACATTTCTGATTTCCCTATAAATTGTTTCTTAGTTGCTATTGTCTGATTTCCTATTACAATATATTTTTTGTCCTGGTATTGTATTATTGACGAAGTCCCAGATTTTTGTTAGAAAATCTCTTGGCCCAGTAGATAGGTAGTGGTTATGAGCAGTGACTCTGCCTGCAGGCAGACTGTGCTTGAGCCCTTGATCTGCCACTTACTAGCTCTGATACCTTGCTCAGATTATTTAAATGTTTCTTGTCCTTTGAATAATAACAGAGATAATTATACTTAAAGCACTTAGTTCAGTCAAGGGAGAGTAGGTACTTCACATCAACTATTTTGTTATAAATTAGTATGTAATTTTAATTTTTGTCTTCATGGGTTTTCAGATTTCTTTGACATGATTATGACTTCTTAGTTTAAGTCATAATCATGTCAAAGAAATCTGAAATAATAAGTGAACTTATTTCAGATTAATCTCACTGAGAAATTTTGAAAATGGTATGCTTAAGGGAGTTAATTAAGTAATTAAAGAGCAGAATGCAGTATTTGGAGCTGCCATTTTAAGGTTGTATTTTTTAAGTGAAATTTCTGTAAGATGGAAATTCTCTCCTTTAGAGTAAAATTTACTATTTAATTTATTCCTGTCTGTTGAAATTACTGTATGAGAACTTCCTGCATTTGTGTAAAAATTTGGAAATATGGTCATGAAATTGCTGAATTGCTATTCCCATAAAGGATTTTTTTCTAATCCTCTCATCACATCAGTTTGGATTAGTTTTGTCTATATATAATATATTAATAACTGTGTCTGAATAAATCATTGAAAAGCTTAGGGACATGTGGCCTCTTACTAACCTTAGACTGTCTCATTATAAAAGTACTATAATTTTGTTTTGCACATCCTTAAAAATATTGAATAAGCTCAGTCAGTAGTAAAGGAGAGAGGAAATATCTTTGATAATATACACATTGTACAGGTTTATTTTTCTACCTTTATTGGGCAAGGTGATTAATTTACATATGCTGGCAACTTAAAATTTTTCTTTAGCTACATTATAATAGGTATATATGTTTCAACCTGACTTTAAGAGAAATATTTATGAAAGAAGGCTGAAAGCTTATTTTCATTTAAACGCTATAAATGGCCAAGCTGGAGTAAAGCTTTTTAAAACAAAATTGGATCTGGAGTCATGATGGTTTATTTAACAGGTGAAGATGAGTATCCATTCCATGACAACAGATACTGCAGTGAGCTGGAAATGAGAGAGCAGCCTACGTCAAATGAGAGGTGGTAGAAACAGAAGGATGGTTTTTCAGTTACCTGCTTTTTTTCATTAAAGCAGCACCAAAAGGGCTGAATTAGTCTTTGTATGAAGACAGAAACTAAAGATGAAAACAAAGGAAACCTTAGTTTGGCAGTTGGTAATAGAGTTGGAAATAAAATAGTTGGAGTGAAGGAAGTGTAAAACTGATGAATCAAACTTTCCTCCCTCCCTCCCTCCTTTCCTCCTCCCTTTCCTTCTCTCCTGTCCCTTCCATTTTCTTCCCTTCCTTCTTCCTTCCAGTATTTAGCATAGGACCTTTATGGATTAGAGCTAAATTGCTATTTAATCCTTTGTTTTCCTTCTATCCTTTGGATAAAAATCTGAGATCTATTTAAGGACTCACATCATCACGGTTTAATTGTACAGAATTGGGAATTCAGATACCTGAGTTCTTTCCCAGCTACATCATTAATTCATGTTATGTGACCTTGAGTCAGGGCCCTTCATCTCAGTGTTAGTAATAAATAAAATATATTTATCAATATATTTTACAACCAGCATGTCAGGGATTTTTAAAAACAATTATAACTGTTTAAAATGTTGAACTTTTCAGAGTCATCTATTATATAAATACAAAGTCATACGATTATATAAGTCTAATAATTGCTGCGTACTTGTAAGTACAGCTTTATAAGGGCATTTACAAAAACCACCCAATTCAACTTTTAAATAAGCTCAAAATGAATAGGAGAATGATAGTATTAAAGACTTAGAAATATCATGTTTTATTTTATTTTATTTTTTTGTTGTTGAGACAGAGTCTCACTTTGTGGCCCAGGCTAGAGTGAGTGCCGTGGCGTCAGCCTAGCTCACAGCAACCTCAATCTCCTGGGCTCAAGTGATCCTAATGCCTCAGCCTCCCGAGTCGCTGGGACTACAGGCATGCGCCACCATGCCCGGCTAATTTTTTTCTGTATATATTTTTAGTTGGTCAATTAATTTCTTTCTATTTTTAGTAGAGACGAGGTCTCGCTCAGGCTGGTTTTGAACTCCTGACCTTGGGCGATCTGCCCGCCTCGGCCTCCCAGAGTGCTAGGATTACAGGCGTGAGCCACTGCGCCCGGCCGAAATATCATGTTTTAAACTTGTAAAATTTATAGAATCCCTACCTGTTTCTAGCTGTTTTGGAAAAAAAGTGAGATTTTGGATATGCCAAGCATGCCAGTGTTAGATAAACTCATGTGAACTGTAATATTTTTGTCCCATTGTTGTCATGACTTTGTACAAATAAACTAAGATAAGGTTGTCTGGCTCTGGCAGGTTCTGACAAAGATTTGATAAGGGAAATGCAGTAAATAATGGAAAATCTGCAAGGTGAAGGGGAAATCGTTACAATCTAATTTACAAATTTTAATGGATACCTGTCCAAGTGGAGTTTCTCTTTACTGTGGGGAGGCATACATTAAACATCAGAGTCCTGAACTTATATAGGCTACTGTTGCTGGTGTATATAGTCTATTTTTTTATATCAAGGAATGATTCATTCTGAATGATTCATCAAAACACAGGTTCCATGCCTCTGGCATTTACTGTTAACCCATTTATTTTCTGGACTTGGCCTTTGTGACAGGTATTTAAAAATCGATGTAACTCAAGTATCCAGTGGGAATTAGGGGAACAAGCCTTGATCAGTGGTTAGCACACCTACATCCTTTGTAAGAGTTGGCTTGGAGGTGCATGGGCTATCTTCCCGAGTGCCTCTCTCATTTACTTTGTTTGCCATGGTAGGCATTCCAGAGGGAGTGTCAATTTAGTTGGGAATATTTGTGGAACTCTTTTAACAGACTAGGAAGTGGACTCTCCCTAAACGAAATAACTTTTCATCTGTTGTCTCAAAACTCTTTAACCAGTTTCATTTTCTTTCTACTCATAGCTCATTTCATGTTTTGTGCCAACTTTGAAAATATAGGTGGCTATTTGCATTTGTGGTTTTACTTTTATACCATGCCTGTGCATGTGCTGCCTGCTAGTGCTTTTCTGTCTTGGAGGGGATGACACTCACTTTGTGATCAAGCTCCTGTCTTCTGGCTTGAACTAAATTGAGCTCTGCAGCTAGCCTTTTGTTTTCATGGGAAGAATATCACACTTCCATGATAGTCATTAGTAATTTTTGTTAAGGCAAGCTAATGTTTTCCCTCCCAGATTAGTCACAAAGGACAAAGCCTTTGTACATTAAAGTTTTCTGATTTATTCTCATTTTATATTTATCTCTGAGCTGAAATATATTTGTGAATAAAGTGTTAGTATATTCTGAATAAACCTATTATATTCTAAAATCAATCTTTCTTGGTCCTTATTAAAAAGAAATTTTATTTTAGAAGTTTTGAAATATTGAATAAGTGATACAAACTATAATAAAATCTCTTCAAACTAGCTAGGTCTGAATTCAGAATTTTAAGGAGGAGTGTAGATTATGCATACAGTCACTGAAACAGGTAAGAATTTATTGCTTAGAAGGATGAATGTATTTTAAAGAATAAGAACTATGGGTAATGAATATATTAATGGTATGTGTACTGGAATCTGGATTTTTCTTCAGTAGTGAGGGAGATGAGATACACAAATATACCATGTGGTCATGTTGGCAACAAGCTACATGGATAATGAATGCTGGGAGGGGATGGCCTGGGGAAGTATGGCAGCAAGGAAGGGGCTTTCAAGCTAGTCCTTGAGGAAAAGGAAGGATTTGATTAGGAATCCGGATGTTCTTAGAGAGAAGAGCATGGACACCAAGAAAAAAATAAGGGCATAAACGAGACCAATTTTGCTCCATCAAGGTTGAGAGAGAAAAGTACGTTAGCCAGACTGAAGAACCTTGAATGCAAGGCCAAAAAGTTTAAATTCTATCAGGAATGATCTTGGTGTTTGTTGACACTCCCCTGTTTAGAAACCTTTAGTGATTAAAGAGCACTGTTTTGAGAAGATGATTAGAAGTACGTGGAAAGGTTTTCGGAGCATGGAAGAAAGACTAGAAGCAGAGGACCACTAGTTAGAAGAACTGAATAAATCTGGTGATGATATTTAAAGATGTAAACGTTAAGGGAGTTGGAGGAATTGATAATGATCACAATTTAATGCCCAGATAGTAAGAAATTGAATATTTGATGCTTTGGGGGACAATATTTCATTTAGTCTGTCAATAAATATTTAATGAGCACCTAACGTGTGCTAGGCACTGGGGTTACAGTGGGGAACAGACAGAAAAGTGATATCTACCCACATTTAATGAAGCTCACATTTAATGAAAGAGACAAGAAACAAGTTAAAATATATATGTATAACATATATATATATATATATATATATATATATGTCAGGTAATGACAGTTGCCCTGAAGAGGAAACCAAAGCAAGGAATAAGGAGTGAAGAAAAGAGGGAGTGTTATAATAGAATCTTTGAGTAACATTTGAGTAGAGACCGGAAGGGAGGGAGGGAGCCTCCTCACTGCCTGGGGAAAGAGCATTCCCAGCAGCAAGTGGAGGCTCTGCGTGCCTGAGACCAGCAGGAAGACCTGGCTGGAGTAGAGCTGCAGCGGGAAGTGTGGTAGGGAATGAGATGTGCAACGCAACCAGGGAGTAGAGCACTTAGGATCCTGAAAGCTATGATAGTTTAATTTGACTCTAGATGTGATGGAAAGGCAGCAGAGGTAAGAGCAGGCTATCAGTCCTCCACGAGAGACAAGGTGGTAGCTCAGATGAGGCCTAGGGCAATAGTGATATAGGTGGTGAGAAGTGGTGGGATTCCAAACATACTTTGGAGGTAAATCAAAGAGGATTTGTTGGTGAGGTAGGTGTGAGTTGTTAGAAAAATAATAGAATCAAGGACTACCCCCCAGGAACTATGCAGTGGATTTGTATGAATTACAAAAAGCTAAATCTGTCTCTGGGTAGGAAGCAGATCTTCTCAGCACCTTTGGGTGAAGAAGGCCCCCTTCCCACCAGCAGATGTACCTAGGTGCTAGGACACCTAGTATGGGCTGGGTAACCCAACCTGGCCCTGTGGCCAGGCATCCTTGTGAAGGACTCAATCTGTACAAGCAAACACACCAACACTAGATGTTGTTGAGTTTTTGGCCTGAGCAAGTGGATAAATTGTAGTGTCATCACCAAATGGGGGTACTGGAAGAGGAGCCCACTGCGGTAGAAGGCAGAGCAAAGTAAGTTCTATTTTAGACCTAAGTGTGAGGTGCCCGTTAAACATCCTGGAGGCAATGTCAAGTAGGCAGGTAGGTATGGACTACTGGAGCGGGGTGGGGAGCCAGGACCACTGCTGTTTTTGAGCTTGAAATGATAGCGTGGCAATCAAGTGGAGCTGTAGGGTTAGAGCTTGGGAACGAAGATTTAAAGTTGTAGGTTGGGAAGTCATTCTGCCCAGAGGAACATATGAAACCTTTGAGGGACATTACATGGAAAAATAAGAAGGATGGAGAAGGCCTTTGAAGTATTTTTAGGCAGTGGAAAGTAGCCAATGAATCTGCAAAGCAGCAGACAGGAGGAAGATCAGGATGATGAAGCATCATGGCAGACAAGCCATGAGAAAGTGGGGAGTGCTGGGGTGATCAGAAGGAGGCAGGGCTCAGGAAGCTGCTGGAGCTTTGGGGAGTACTGTTTAGAGGTAACAGTGAGTGTGAAGGTAATTTTTAGGGAATTAAAAATATACTTTCAGAAAATGTGCACTGAAAGGGGGGAACAATCGTGTCAAGTGTTGGTTTTTCAAAATAGGATGGAGCCGTGTCTGTATTAAGGCAGAAATAAAGGAACCAGTGAAGGAGGGAGAAGTTGAAGATGGTAGAGACAAAGGGGTTAAGTGAGGGAGCAAGGTTAGGGAATCTGGAGGACGTGTTGGAAGGAATAGGTGAAGAAGTGAGTCTCAGAAATGAGGATGCATTTTGCTTTGAAAGATGAGAACAGTTTTTTTATCTTTTCACTAAAGTTGTAGTCAGGATCATCAGTCTGTTTTTATGGGGTCACCATTGGTGTTAAAGACCTGAAGAAAGTATGGAGGAAATCAATAAGAAGAAAAATTGCCAAGCAGTGATGAGAGCACAGATGGAAGTATGGAGAGTAATCTGTAATGGCCAGTGCTCTGTGGCCCAAGAGCACAAAGAGTACTGGGGATTCAGAATTAATCCTAATAAAAAAGAAGTTAAAGGCACCTGGAACAGTGGTTCATAACCCAGAAGAGTTCATATCAAAGTCACCTGGAGACTATTAAAAAGAGCTACGCATGCTTTTATCTCTCTTCCCTAAAATGTATCAAACTGAGGTATAGGAGTAGGACTAGAAATGGGAGGAGGGATTCTTATGCGTGCTTTTAGAACATTCTGGGTGAAGCTTTGTTAGCTCTTTCTCCCACCCTTTTTGAGAAAACTGTTCTGGACTGTTAGGATACCTGTTGACTACAGGGTACAGGTTGGAAGGGAAGCTAATGGACTGAAGGAGTAAAAGTAAGGTTTTTTGGAGTGATATCAACACAAACAGTAAGTAGTGGTTAGTAGTCAGCTAGTTAGATTCCTGCACTGTTGAGCTTTACAAAGCCTTTTATGTGCTCATGAATCTCTAAGGGGATTTAGATATTCTGACAGGACTCTTATTTTCATGAAGCAGCTATGGACTAGTTTCTATGAATCACATTTTGAAAATGCTGAATTAGAGAAGTCTAGCAATGGTCAGTTCCAGTTTTTTTAAAAGTTCACAGGTTACAGGAAAAGGAAACCACAGTGGAAAGGAAGAATGTCCAGGTTAAGATTTGGAAGCACAGCTTCAGAGCTGCAGCTTTGTTGGTGGAGAGCTGGGTTACTTTCCATCCCTCCAATTAAACTTCTGTTTTCTGCCATTGAGTCTAGTATCAGTCGGGTCATTAATATGAATTTTGAAGTTGCAAAGTGTAAGACAAAATTGGGAATTTATGAAGTATTTTAAAAGATTCTATGATCAATAGATTAGTTTGTCATAAACAGGGAAGCATAAACTCTTTATGAGAGCAGACCAAAATCAATCACTGTCTTTAAGATAACTAGCCTTTTCCTTTTAACTATAAGAACAAGAAGGTAGATAACCGTCAAAAGTAGATACACTTTGTTGAAGTCTTGGAGCACTCAATAGTGATTTAATATTTTGGGAGTTTACTCACCTTTTGAGGAGAGGCAGTGTCATAGGTTCTGAAAATGACCCAATTTGTACTGCTGGCCAGTGAACTGAAGACTACTTTTCCAGTGAAGGACAGCCCTATTCTTAAGTGGAAGATGGTAATTAACACTGAATATTGTCTCTTAAGGTTCACAAAGAAGCCAGTGATTGATGAGGACAGTGATTGCTGGCAGGGATTAGACATTTATATAGCATGATTTAGTTTTTAATAATGATGTGACATGAATTTTTTCAGTATACAATCTGGCCTGTAGTATTGACACATACTAAATGGGAATGGTTCTATTTTCATGTCTAACTATGCGAGTTCCATAGGTCACAGGCTTCCATTCCTTCTGTCATGTATCTTATCTGTATTGTTGAATTTTCCCTCACAATCCTCTGTTAAAGAAAAATAGCACACACGTGCATTCTTTTGGCTATAGAAGTATACTGGAGATAACTTTTTGCTTGTGATCCAGCTGAAGTGTTCAAAGCACATGGAAATCGCTTACTGGTGACAGTTGGACATTGTGTTTATTTCCCCCTGTGGATGCCTAAACTTTCTTTTCTTCACAGGTAAAGTCAGTCATAAATCTTTTATTTGCTGCATATACTGGAGATGTGTCTGCACTTCGAAGGTATGTTTACAGGGTGGAGTAGCATGTGGTTTACTGATGTTTATGAAGTTGCTTCTGAGCGAGTAGCCATTGTAAGGCTAAGGTCTCACTTCCATTTCCCTTAATGAAAATGACCCAAACAAAATTTATATTAAATCCCCATTTCCAGTGCCTTAGGCTTGCTGTCCAATCTTGTCCTTTTCTACCTCTTATGAAAGCCCAGATCTGTTTTCCCAGGTGATAACTGTTAAAACGAATCTGGCTAATTGGTACTAGTGGCTTACTGGAATTGGACAGTGCCTCTCACTCCCCACCTACCCTCCACTCCCCATCTTTGGGGCGTGTGTGACGGAGGTGGGGAGGAAAATAGGGGTAACTGGCATCCTGCAGACCACCAGAATTAGAAAGACCGTATATGGAAAGGCCTGTGTACCTAACATAAGGTCTCTTGTATAGAGCTGCACCTGGTTTTTAAAGTCGAAAAATGTCTATGCGTAATTTCCACCTGTGTTATAAAGTCTGATTAGTTCTGTACTAATAGACTGTGAAATGTTAAAGAATGGCAGTCTCAGTGAAAACATATAACTTCACTGTAAGTATTAGTTTCTTACCCTTCTGAGATATAAACTTTGGTATGGTTGTGCTATTATTTTTGAGTTTTGAACAATAATGTAACGAAGCTTAATTCTGTGAGAGATGGCTGACATTTATCTTAGGCAAAAAAAAGCAAAGCTGAGAAAGAGTGGTGAAGTGGCATTCACCCAAGACACATGTGCACTGGTTGAACAGGGTCCCTAGTTCCTATTGAGCTTGGTGAAGGATGGAATCTCTGACAGGGCCTTAGACTGAACTGATAGGGTAAATGTTACAAGTGTGAGTGAAATTTCTTTTATATATAATGAATAGCTATGCTTACAAATTTTCAGATTTGCTTTGTCAGCCATGGACATGGAACAGCGGGACTATGATTCTAGAACAGCTCTCCATGTAGCTGCTGCAGAGGGTAATTCATGAACCATTCATATATTTTTTTCCAGATTTAATTTCTACTAAATACTAAAATCTGCTTTTTTTGGGGGGTGGTGTAGGTCACGTTGAAGTTGTTAAATTTTTGCTGGAAGCCTGCAAAGTAAATCCTTTCCCCAAGGACAGGTAAGCACTTACCTTACCTTATAACCTAAGTCAGTATTTTATTGAAAGGACTATAATAGTCAAGTGATGGTGTATTTAAATCCACTAAGACATTCTTGAACCTGCTATAGTATTTTATAAGGGCACCAAACAAAACCTTGTTTCTGCTAGGTAGATCATTATGTCTACCATATCCTATTTCTCATCTAAGAATGACATCTTATTTAGAAATTTTTGGGTTAGTTTGACTATCCGTCAGTACACTGTGTGAAGAAAACAATTCTTTGTGTTTGGGAAGAGAAAACAGGAATTTTGTCCTCATAGGGCTTTTAACTACACAGGGTAGATAAGATGAACATTTACAGAAGTGTATAAAAAATTGTAAGAAAACTTGTTAAAGAACTCTAAAATGAATGTATTGGAGTTGAAATTCATTTGGGTGGAATCAGTTTTAGAAGGCTTTGTGGAAGTTGAATTTTAATCAGTGCTTTGAGGAAGAGATGAGATTTGAAGGCCCAGAATGAAGAGAAGGGCATTGTATCTAGGGTGGAAGAAGTCTGCTTGGAACATATTCTGCTCGTCCCCTCCCTCCTGGTTTACATGACAAATCCATCCTGCAGCACATGCTGTCCAGAGTGGTCACGGCAGGGATGAGAATGTAGCTTACATATATGCACATATATGTACAGTTAACTCTAGACTCAGAGCCTTGGACATTACGTGCTGGAGTGGATGAGTCAGTGGCAATGAGAATAAAGGTTTAGAAGAATGGAAGGAAAAATACTTTATAGAGATGTTTTATATGATAAGGAGTTTGGATTTGATATTTTAGGACTGGGAGCTGTATTAAGTCTGGAACAAGGTGATTACTCCTCTAGCTGTTAGATTTTCCTGTTTATTAAACTTTATTTTTTAAATTAGCGCTTCAGTTTTGTTGGTTCAGCTTGTAAGAAATGCAGAAAAGTTATGTGTCTGAAAATCATTAGCAGTTTTGTAAGTGTGGTAACACTCTGGCTATCTAATTTTATTCCTATAGTTCAAAAGCATCATGATTAAAATGACCTCTGTTGGCACAATTAAAAAACCTCATGTTAGCGCGACAATCCTCCCTTTAACCCCCAGATATAATGCCCATCCCAGCTCTTTCTAGAGCAAGAAACTGAAGAGTGTTTTCCTCCTGTGTTTATAATCCCAACTAAAACACTAACACATGCTGAAAATATTTAAGTATCGGTATTTTTTTTCCTTGCCCTAAATTGGCCTCTAGGAATGTGGAAGTAGAAGTACTCATCTGATAGGCAAAAGTTAGCCACGTAATTAACTTGGTAACTCGGTATTTGACAATTCCAGAATGGAACCTATAGACCCAAGGCAGCTGTTTTTCTCTACTTCATATAATCAGTGTCATCTTAAATTACAGTATAGGTTTGAGCGAAATTAGTGCATTCTTTAAAGTTGATATTTTTCATTATTTCATGGAAGAGTGGTTATTAAAAAAAAATAAGGTAACTTGCAGTTGACTTCAGTTTTTCCAAAAAGACAATCACATGCTATAGAACATGATTAAAAAGTCCTGTTCAATGGCATTGACACCCTAAACTAATGAAAGCCTATGTAGAAATACAAGGCCACTTAATTCAGCTCTTTTTTGAGAAACACAAGATACATGTAAAGTGTTACTTACCTGATTTTAAAAATTAAAAACAGGCTACCAAACTTTATTCAAAGGTATTAAAAAATGAGACTATTTAAAAAACCTTTCATTTATATATTGTGACCCTATTTGGTGGGTAAAAGGTTCAGGACAGAGATGGAAAGGAAAGAAACAGGAAGAAGTAAAACCAGAAAGAAGGTGGTGAGAGTGGCATATGAACAGATGGAGTAAGAAAGGCCAGCAGCTGTGGAGAAGTTCCCACCATAAATAGAGAGAGAGAGCAGGAAGACAGGCCTCATAGTGTGTGGAATATCAGGGAACTAATGACCATACCCTGCCATTTACTGGGGCTGTGAGTTCTATAGTGCTGCCTCCTACAAAAGGCTTAGCTGTCTAACCATGCTGCCAAGTCTTCATTTCTTCTTATCCTCAAATCTTCGCCTATATCACTTTAAACAGCACAGCCCCAGAAGCACTCTTAGTATGGAAAGGGGAGTTATTCTTCTGGTTGTGTTCTAATAGAGTCCATAGCTTCCCATCCTTACCAGAGATGATGAAAATGTCAACTCCTCTTGCTTCTCCAATATTGCTTCTCCAGTGTGTGTTTGAGCACCAATGAGGTCATGGTTATTTCTACGGTTCTGTGAATTATTGTGATTCTGAATTGACAGGAACACAAATTTTCTGTCCAAGGCTAGGGTGACGGATGTTATATACCTGAATTTTTTTTGAACATTTTATTTAAAAAGAGACACTTTGGGCTTTTCATGAAGCTAAAATTCAGCAACTGTAGAGAGTCTATTCGTGTCAGCACAGGACGTCCCTAATAAAGGTCTGTCCATAAACAATTGGATGTGTAAACAAGATCCTTTCATAGATCTTTTCTCTTCCTCCTCATACCCCAATTTGTCTCTGAGACCACGTTTTGAATTATAAGTCCCTTTCTGCATTTCTATAATTGATTCTTGTAAACTTGCTAAAATGGCTAAATGTGAATGGCCATATAACCTGCATTTAAAATCTAGGAATACTAGGTGATCATCTTTGTACAGAAATTACCTAATGACCCTGTCCATGCTGTGCTACTTGTTTAGGTGGAATAACACTCCTATGGATGAAGCACTGCACTTTGGACACCACGATGTATTTAAAATCCTCCAAGAATACCAAGTCCAGTACACACCTCAAGGAGATTCTGACAACGGAAAAGAAAATCAAACCGTCCATAAGAATCTTGATGGATTGTTATAATGGTCTTAAATCCCAAGATTTAAATCACTTACCTATTTAATTGTGGAAAATGATTATGAAGAACGTGTGTATTTCTATCTGGTAGTGATGTATATTTTATAACATTTGTCAGTTCAGTGTTACTGGAGTTTTCTTCATTGTGCGCACAGGACAAATCTGATCTCTTTGGGAAAAAATAGAAATAAAACAATCTCCCTCCATAATGTGAGCAATATTTACCTCGTGCATTGTATAATTTGATGTAAAAGAAATAGTTACCAATGCTAGCTTAACTGTGTGGTCTTCATGATTTATTTGTGTGTTTTGTGAATTTTCAATTTATGGTGATGATCTGCTGATATGCATTTATAAATTAAGCTCTGTTGTACAGTCTGTCCAAATAGGTCAAAGCTGCCTTTAGAAGCAAATATTGTGAGTTTCATGACTTCAAATATAGATTTAGTATGAGTGTTTGAACAACTATATGCACTTACGGTTGTGTGTTTAAAGTGTCTCCCTCACGCTAGCTTCAAGATGTGACTCTTAAGAAAATTATAATAATTAACAACTGTTAGTAGGATAGATCAATTCTGATTAGCCTTTATCAGGGAATCTGTTTAAGATATGTTTGGTGACCAAAACATATGTGTGAATGTAGTTACAATACTTCTGAAAAAATTTCCTTTTTCTATATCCCCTGAGTCCAGCCTCTCTTCTCAGACATTTAGCTATCTGCCTCTTTCCTTTTGCTGGGAAAGTGAGTGCTGGCATACTATGCAGTTTTCATGTTTTCCACAGTAAGTCAGAAAATGCCTCCTGTTTCTGGCATCAGAGCTATAACTTTGCCATTTGTCTACAGAAAATGAACCAGAGACAAAATTACTAAGCTAAGTATAAATTAGTCAAACTTATCAGTCTAAAAAATGAAGAGATGTGCTACTGTAGCTCTTTGAGAACATTTTTTTTAGCTTCTAGGATAAAGAGAAATTCAGAAATGCTCTAAGCTACCAAAGTTATTCTGATAGTATGAGAACTGCTACAAATAACATTTGTTTTTAAGCCTGTCATTAAAAGTCTGCATCAAGATATTTGTCCTCCTTGGGGGGGACCAACGGATCACTCCAGATTTCTTCTGATTCTCTACTATATAATTCTTGGTAGGCTCTTTTAATAGTAAGCAAAGGCCATTTCATTTGAAATTGTGACCCATTATTTCTTTGTCATGGGGAGGTAACTCAGAATTAATTTACAAAGTAGGTAAAAGGGGCTTCAAAACTTAACAGGATTTTCTAGGAATTGCACATATATTTTATCCTATCATACCTCAAAGAGATAAAGGGGTATGTTAGTGAGGATTTCTGATATTAAGCACACACACGCACACACACAAATGGACTTCTCTGAAGCAGTGTTTAGCAAAATGAGCAAAACTCTCAACTACATGAATGCTATACTACATACAGAAATTTCCTTTTTTTTTTCCTATCAGCACAAACTGCTGCTTTCAAGCTTTATGATGCCTGATGGCACCTTACTCATCCAGCAGCCTCCAGGTGCTTTGATTTTTGCTCCCAGTCTAAGTCAGTGGCTTCAGCCTTGCCCTTCTGTTACCCACACAGCACTTCTCTGGTGAAGCCAAGGCCAGTGTTCCTCACTCCGCTGCATCAGGCACAAAGCTGTTCCTACGTCTGAGCTTCTGTGCGGAGGATGGTGGGTGGGCAGTCAGCCCTGCTGCTGCGTCCTTCCCCACACATCTGTCAAGCCGTGCAGACAGGTAGCATTTGCAAGATGCTACACAGGAGCAGCATTAGCCCCAAAGATATTACAGGGTAGACACATTTTAATTGAAAGCAATTGAGATAACTTTGTTTAAACAGCACCTTGTTTTGTGTAATTAAAATGAAACATTGAGATGGTTGAACTGTGTGGCTTGAAGATTACCAACGATTTTGAGGCTTTTCTCTAATAAAGTGAGTTTCTAACTATTCTTTGGGAACAAAGTTTTCATCTCTTCTCAGATCAAAACTGTTCTGTGAAATCTTTGTTGTTTAGTTAAATGTGCCCTTATTTACCGCTGATGTTATTTATGACTATGCGCTGGTTCTTGCTCGGCTGTTTGCTGTTGGCTGGTGATCATGAGTACATTTGGTTTAAATGCTTGTTACTCTGCTGTTAACTGCTGCCATCAGCAACTCCAAAGATCTTTTTGTTTTGGCTTTAGGATCATATGTGCTCTGTCTGTATCATGAGAGCTCTATACGGTCATGTTAATTTAAAGCTTTGTATACACTGTTGTTTTTGCTGGTCTGGTTCTACTGGTCTCATCTTTGGTAATATGCTGAACCCCACTGCTGCCCTACTCTGCCCTTTAGCTACAGAGCTGGATTAGCTATCGACCATCGGATGCTTTGTCTGGCAGGGACTGAATGACCTGATGGTGGATTTAGACTCTTCCTGGGGATTACACAGCTATGAATGTATTTGCTTCCAAAATTTCCCAAAGTGAATCTAATCTTAAAACTAGGAGTTGTAAGTATTCTGAAATTGGGAAACATTTATTTTAAATGAAATCAGGTAGTGTTGCTTTTTACAGCATAATAAATACATGTATCAAAAAAAAAACTGTGAAAGATGAATTTTCTTAAAACAACTAAGGTTTTATCTATGTCACTGGGTTGGGAACTCTGTTGAGCACAGGGACTCTTGTCTAGTTGGTTCAAATCCATTTCTAATGCCTACCATGATCCAGGTGCTACACAAGGTGTCGGGTGGGGTTACCACAATGATTGAGATGACGTCCCTGTAAGAGTTCATTCTTGAAGGTGAGAGGGTGGGCAGGCATGTCTCTAGTGCCCTAGAAGGTAACATTAATCTTTTACAGTTAGGAATTGCTCATTAAATATTTGTTGAATCGAACCAGTAAACATATCCTTGAATAAGAGAGGTTATTTTCACAAAGCCTTGAAATCTATTTGGAGAGTTGAACCCAATACTGCCACACTAGGGTCTGAGTTGGACCAGCTGGCAAAGCTTAGCTCCCAGCTAATTCATTATATTAAATATGTGGGAATAGCATTCACTTTCAACTCCAGAGACCCCTGGTCCTCAGAGCACTCTGTCCTTTCAGGTTTAGGGTTAGTGTCTGGTTCTAACCATAGAGAAGTACACAAACACCATGGCTGTTACATTTTCATCTATCAAAGTTATTCGTTACAAAGTAAGTTGCTTTGGTATAGGAATCAGTGTTATGCCATTTGCATTACTGATATTTTAGAACTGGAAGAAACATTAGAAATTCTCTAATCTAACCCACTCTTTTACAGATGAAGCTGAGACCCAAGAGTACCCGATGCAGTCCCATGCCCTTTCCCTACATCCTACAACACTGGCTGTGCCCATATGGACAGAATATGCACATTAGCTTATTCATATTTAATATTAACTCGTTCATATTAGCTAAGGCCTCTCTGCTGAGTTTTAAGGAAAGCTGTAAGTGCTACAATGTTAAGTTCTGCAACAGGTAGTCAACTTCAGCTATGCATATACATCCACAGAGAAGCAGGACATCAGTGCAGGGACAACAAATGAATGAATAATCCCAAACAGTGAAGAGTTATATTTGTTTTTGATGCAAGATCATTTTAGTTTTTTGGGACTTTTTTAGGGTTGTGGTAATCTTCCTAATTTTACTTGCTAATCCTCATAGTAAAACGAGTAAATTCATAAATCATATACCAGATGGTTCAGGAAAGCGGCCCATGAATGTGTTAGGTGGCACTTATTAAAAGGCCTTTTAGGAAGGGGGAATTTTATAGTTATGTATAGAAAGGATGCAATCTACTAGATTAGAGAAGCTATATGTGTTTTGGGATGGTAAGGCTTAGAAAATTAAGTTAATTATTTTAAAAAGGGGGGTAATATAAAGTAAAACAACTAGATGGGGGGCATTAAAAGCAAGATTGGGGGTTTATTTCTATTCTGAAGCCTGAACCTGACTCCAGGTCTCTGTGTGACCTACTGTATGTACCCCTGGCTGCCTCTCCAAATAGTCAATAAAAAGCCTGCTCTGAAGTGAGTCACGTGGCCCTAACAGACAAGGAATATCAAGACTGTTTTATTCATGGACAAGACATGGGGAAAGGCTGCTAACATACTAACAATAAGGTAGTAAAGTGTTATAATAGCTTTATAAAATATAACGATTCAGAGTTATATGAATATAACATTTATATATGAATATAACAATTCAGAGTCTGATAACAGGTTTGACAGCTTTTTACCTTTTAGGTAACTTTATGTTCCTTGTATACCCAATCTAACTTTAATAAATAAGTTTAAAACTGTTTCAGTATGGTTCTTTTTTTAAAACAATAAATCGAATAAGGTATTTAATTTCTCAGTGAGTATAGCAAATACATAACCTGAAGTTAGTTCACCAAACTTGGAAGCTGAATATTATTGACTCAGTATCATTTAAAAGCTACATAAACTCATCTTAGAAGGCTCTAAAAACAATATTGATTATCTTTAGCCTTCTTAAAACTAGCCTAAATGTTATTTCTTTGAAATTATGTATTTTTCATATAGTATTTACATTATTTGTAGCTCTTGGCTATGTTTGCCTCACAAAATCTTTAAGTTTTGGTAAGTAAGGTGATTGCACTAGAATGTATCTCAGAATATCTTAAGTTCCATAAAAGCAGGGATTTTTGTTTTTGATTACCAGTGTTTCCTAAGCATCCAGAATAATGCCTGGCTCATGGCAGGTGCTCAGTATATAACTGATGAATTAATAAATGAATGAATCTTAACTAACAGAAGTCACTCTTTACTTTGAGACTAGCATCCCAGTTCAAAAGGTAGGTACAAGAGTTTTCAAAACACTTTCTAGCTTTTTCCTGTCCTTTCCCTGGGATAGTCAGATGTGACAGAGGACTGCTTTGTTCAAGACTTGCCTTCATATTCCACTTTAACTTTCAGGCAATAATAGATTTCACTCATTCAAGGCCATCTCAGAAAACTCTCTTTCCTTAAAAATGATATTTGTCCCAAGTGATACACATAAGCTCTGCACTTAAAAACTAACTTTCAAACCTACAAACACCCTATAAGCACCATACTAGAAACACTCAAACATACACAAACATCCCTTAAACCAGGATCTATTAGGTGACTTCTTAGAATGGTTAATTATATAAGACTGTAGGGGCGGGAGGCAGGGAAAAAAAAAAGAATGCAAACTTATGCTTGTTAGCCAGGGCATATATATTTTACTTCCTGGAGAAACATAGCTCTCAGCGTTCATTATGAAGAAACTTTCTATTTCCTAGATGCTAAAACTGCAGATACGGAGATAAGAATGATCATACTGGTTATGACAGAATTCAAGCCTATAACACTATTCCCTGATAATAGTTAAATCAAATTTGCCATATCGTTTAACTTGGTGATTATGTCTCTTCTTATACTATTCTTTTCTAGCACATTGTGTTTTACTTTGAGAAGGGTATGGCTTTCTAGCTTTTGATACCTTTGGAGAAAAACGGCACTCTTTTGTGTGGGTGCAATAACTTCTCAATTATAACTCATCTAATTATGGGGGTGTGGATTTTAGATGACTGCTTTGGAGACAGGACAGAGTCCCATTTCACATGTATTTTAAAATTAAAAACTGCTAACTTGGGGTATTAAATTAAATTCATTTTAAAATAAGTGCTGAATTAGTTGTGTATTTGGAGGCAGCTATGGTCACCAAGACCCAAAGTACTTTTTTTGGTTTATTTTTTATGGCACCTATTATAGCTCTTTCCAATATTTCTTCTCTGATCTCTTCTATCGACCTACCTTAGTCTGCTATAGCAATTCTGATTACAATTAGGATAAGTAAGGGCAACACTTAGGAAAACAGTGTCATTAATCTTAATTTAAAATAAAGATTGATGTATATTAAATCAATTCATAATGCCAGCAACTTTTAAAATCTTTATATGAAATACTATTAATAAGAGACTAACATTAGAATTTCAATACTTCTTAAAAGTAAACAAAGTCTCTTGGCTAGTGTAATAAAATAAAACCATGCAAATCATTCTCAAAGGGCAAAAATATAACAGATAGTTAACCCCTGCAATTAGAAACAATATATTTTTTAAATGTTGTCTTCTTTGTTTCTTGATCATTTAAATTTAAAAAGTCAACCAAAACCCAGTCAAGTTCAAGTAATCTTATGTAAAAACTGAGAGAGGAGGTCTCAATTTGTGTGAAGTACCCAGGAAAGTACTGTGTGCATATTATATTTAATACAATACATATACTTTAGCTTTAATTTTACAACAGACTTCAAGAAAACTTTATCTCCACCAAAGAAAAATACACTATTTGCATAATAATAATATAGTTGTGGTAGTAATAGTGGAAAAATAAGATGCAGCCACATAGACAGTCTGTGAAAGTTATTTGGAAGAGCCTTGTCAAACCCATTTCTTAACCCACTTTTTTGGTGTCAGCGCTAATGAAAGAATAAAGTAAAAAACATGATACACTCCAAGAAACATCCATTCAAAAAAGTGTCTGAACAAAGCACAGTAGAGATAGTGGAACCATTTGCAAATGTATTGTCATAAAAACACATTTACCAGTGAAAAATACGCAGTTCTCAATGCAGTTACATAGAACATGAATTTTGAAAGAATCTGATTCTCAAGTTATCTCTGGTTAATGATTCGAGCTGTCAGTTACGACATTTTCTACTCCTTTCCCAGTGTTATGGCTAACAGGCTAAATACCAGCTAATAACAATAATGACAAATGAGCTCATGTAACAAACATGAATTAAATTTCTGAGTTTATCAACATCTCTGATTAATTTCAACTTTTAAAAAAATAAGATGACTTGCCTTGAGCAAGCTATTGTAAATAGCCTGGCTCCCTTGATAGAACTGCAAAAATAATTTTATGTACTAGTGACCAAGATGAAAGCAGAAAATCTTCAGCTTTGGATATTGAAGTTTAAACAGAAAACGCCACTAGTGAATTTGGAAAATGTACTTCCTTCTATTGATATTAGCCAGAAACATTAAGCCATAACAAACAGAAAAGTTAATTCCTTCTCAAGAGAGAGAATTTGTTCTTAGTTTTAAATGGCCAGTGTGGAAGATGTGATAAAATACACAGTGTTTTTCCCTTACCAGATGCAGGATGGCTACCTTTGATAAGGGGTTGATATAATTTATATGAACTAGCTTTGAACTATTTCATAGGTAAATATCCTATGGAATGTTGGCTGGAATGGCAACATTTAAAGCCACATTTAAAGCAGACAGAAGACATAAGAGTTCTCCAGAATAGAACTTTACCATTCCTACAATAAGAAGTTCCCTAAATAACCACTGATCTATCCAAAAACCTGTAACAGTTGGGCACTGACTTTATGCATGGCATTTGCTAGATGTTGCTAAACTTCTCACCTCTCCTAAGGACTCTCATTCTAGTCCTGATGCTTTGGGTGTATCTGAATGTTTTTCATTTGCAAAACCCACTCTGCAGAAAATGCCTTTCAGTGTTACCTTCAATAAGATGCATGATGCCCTTCAGAGTAACAGATGTTTCTGATTTAGAGAAAAATTCACGTGCTATCAACAGGTTGCAGCAAATTTGTTGGCCTTTCTTTCTTTTCCCTAGAAACATAGGATGTGAGGGAACACAGTAGCAGGAGGGAATCACAGATGGGAAGGAAAACTGTCACCCGAGAAGATGAAAAAAATGCATACTCTATACTGCATTCATCTGTAAAAAGAAAAAATATGGTTAAGTTTATTATTCTGATCTTGTGAAATGCAGACTCATATAACATTACTTGCCCATTCTAGAATGAAGCGGTAGGAAGACACTCCCAGTGGTAAATAACTACCATGGATTTAGAGGGACTTCAGCACGTACTGTCCATTATCCTGGACTAATCAAGACCTTTTATATCGCCTAAGCTGATGGATTATTACTCTGCAGCCTGCTGGCTTAATTTTGTGAATCCATCCAGACTGCATAAAGCTTTTTGCTGTTATGCAAGTCTGGGGACAGAGCAATGTGGCAAATGTGCTCATGCAAAACAAGGGTGAGGCAATGCTGAGCTGTATGCCAGAGGGAGAGAGGGTGGAGAGGGGAAGTGATAAATTTCCCTTAAAGGTCCCTCAGCAGGTAAAATAAATGAATGTGTTTCAGGTATAGGCTAAAGAAGGAGGATTACTAAGAAACCCTCCACCTCCCCCAGCAGGGCCTTCTGTACAGCTGCCTTGACCAGGGCAGCTGCAGTCAGTAAATTGCTCATCCAAAGAATACCAGCCCCTGCCACTGACTTCCCATCTGACCTCTACACTGGCCTTTCCCTTAGAGCAGATGTTCTCAATCAGGGATGATTCTGTCCCCCAGCAAAGTCCGAAGACATTACCTGATGGCCATGACTGGGTGTGGGGTGTAGGTGCTACTGGCATGTATTTGGGAGAGGCCAGGGATGCCGCGAAATACCCTACCATACACAGAGCGGCCCCTACAACAAAGAAGTCACCAGCCACAAACACCAGGAGTGCCAAGATTGAGACACGTGGCACTAGACTGGAAAGCCCAGTGAGAATGTTTTTAGAACCCCAAGTGCTCACTAGTGTGGGGTATGTAGCGGGCTCCTAGGAAAATTATTTGGGATTGAAAAGCACAGTGCAGGTTTTGCCCCTGTGTTTCAATCCGGTTGACGGTGCAAATGTGTAGTTAAGACGGTGGACTTCGGGGTGAAGAGAGGAAGGGAGGGAGAGAGAGAGCGGAAGAGAGAAAGCCTGTCACTGCACGATCATGGCATGTGACTTAACCTCTCTAAATCTCAAGGTCTTCATCTATTACAAAGAAGCTAATAATAGTACCTAGCAGATAGGCTTATTGAAAAAATTAAATTAGATGGCATATGTAAAATGTCCAGTATAGTGGACAGAAAATAGTAGAAAATTAATAAATATTTCTATTATTACGAGCTTTGGCCAAAGGCTTCTGTACAGACTCAAAGGGAAACGCTGATTGTGTAGGAAACGCAGACTAGACAACACCCAGGTCATGCTGCAGAAAGCGCCAGTGCTCGGCTCTCCCAGATAATCCCTGAGGAGCCTCTGGTCTTCTTGCTCCTGAGGCTGCATCAGGCATTGGCCCCCCCGGTGCCACCCTCGCCCAGAGCCGAAAGCTCCGAGACAGCATATTCTATTTTAGAGCATACGCCCTAATTCCAAGAGTGGATGGAGAGTGGAAGTCATGGTCAAGGTCGAGGACAGAGCAAACCATGGTGCAGTCAACCCAATTTAGAGACTTTTATTTTGTCTAACCAGTGCCATGCCTGTATTACAGCCTCTTTCAGCTCTTTTAAGTCTTCTATGGGTTTACCGGGAGACTTTGGTGGGGGTGGGGAGGGCTGTGTGTGCATGAAATGTATTTATTTTATTCTACAAATGAAATGAATGAAATCATCTGAAATGGAAAGGAATGGCTACAGGGGGCACCCAAAGACTGCAAAACCATATTCTGACATTATGATTTAGAGTACTTAAATTGCTCTCACAGTATCATTCTGAGAGTACACAGAAAGCAGTCCCATTGCTTGCATAGATGAAGGGAACTAATCCATCGATTTTCTCAAGGTCATAGGGAAAAATGGTGATGACAAAGATGGAACTCTGATTGCCAGATCCCAAACACACACAGACCTCTCATCCAAAGGCCACACTGCCTTTGTCTTAATAAGCAGAATAAAACACACTCGATCCTGTGCAAACAGCTTCTTTAGGGTGCATGTTTTGAATGAAGCAAGGATTAGCTTTTTGTGCGAGGCATCCCTGGATACAGGACAAGAGCATGCACGTCAGAGACTCACTTGGTGGATTCAAATATTCCTTTACCATTTCCTAACCGCCAGACCTTAGTCAAGTGACATAAAAGGGGAGGGCAGGGGACTGTGTTTCCACAGCTGCCAGAATGGGAAAAATAACACCTAAGTCAGAAGGTGGTTGTGAGGTCTGAACAAGTTACTGCCTGTGAAGTGCATGGTACACAATAAGTGCTTAATAAATATTACCCATTAATGGTGGTGATGATGATGTAACAGCACAGGAGGTATAAGAGAAGATCACCCCATGTTTTGGTTCCATCAGTATAACTTACATTTCTGAGCAGGACTTTATGTTTATTCCATTTTTGTGTGAGGCCCACAGAGCACTTCACAGCAGTGCTGGGAATTACGTTCTAACAGGATGCTCACTACACAAAGAAAAGGCTCATTTTAAAATGGCCAACAGGAACAGAACTGTTGTGCTGCCACACTAGCTAAACATGTTTCTAAATGATGGTTTTTTAGCCGCAACAATCAGGAAGGGATAAGAAAGTACAGTCTCTAAAGATTTCAGCCCGTGCTTCTTAAGGTGAGGAGAAAGGACAAAGAAGGTACACAGGGGAACCTGAATCTAAGCAAAATTACTGAAGCCACATGGATGTGTTCCCTGAGTGTTTGAAGAGTGACGCCCTCTCCTCCTCTCCCAGCTGTCCCCTCCCTACCTTCCTTTCTCATTATTTTGCCAGGCGCCAGGTACACAGTGATGAAGAATGGCCAGTAATGACTCAGACAGGATATTTTTTAAAGCATTAAACAAATTTTTAAAAATGAACTGGAACAGTGCCATGTGGAAAAGAGCTTAAAATTAAACAGCATCAGCAGAAATCCAGCCAACCAAGCAAAACCTTTAAGAGGAAGGAGTTCAGGCTGAAAGACAAACAATACTATTTGATATCCTGAAAAACATTCTCTCAAAGGAAGATTCTCTCCTTTATGGGCAATAATATTCCTATTTCTACCATGAAACTCATTAACTGTTTCACTCCTTGAACCTTTGACTCTTGGCAAGCTCTTCCTAGCCATGGGAGCTAGCAGTACAAATTAGCTCTCACATAAAAGGCAGGTGGAGTTATTTCACTGCTGCTAGCTACGTATAATTCTCTATAATTACTGTAACTACCAAGCATTAGTCCCCTCCCTTACTAAAAATAACACTCCCTTGCCTAGACACAGTGATGAAACAGGCCAAAGGAAAACATTTCCTTATCAGAGAAATCTTAGTCCCTTAATATATGAAATTTCTACAAGGACAACTTCAAAGGGCAGAAGGGGAAACTTTTAAATATTTGAAATGTCACTTATTTTTTGGAAGGTGCTGAATGCCAGGAATAAAAATCCCACTGATGATATAGGTTGCTTAAATACAGCAGGCTCCAACTTGTCACGACTCATCTAAACAATGTCCCCTGTCCTTCCTCCACCAGAGGCATCCTTCCTGCAGGCAGACCCAAGATGTGCCCCTGAGAGCTCACGCTCACCGAGAGCTGAGGACATCCCTGCCGTGGTACTCACCATGCTGTCGAACTCCACAGCGCCCACTATCCGAGACACCTCATCAAACTCCTCGGGAGACATTGGGAGCAGGTTGTCTGTGGTCTGGAGTCTAGAAGGGTGACTAAAACAGGGAGAAAGGAAAGGGAGATGTTAATCTCTAAATTATGAAAGCAGTGGTACAAACTTACACATTTTCTTTTGTCTGTGATTGAACTATCACTTTATATTTCGATTTCGCATAAGTGCATCCACTGACAAAATACATTTGAAAAAGTACAAATCATGGGAGGTTTATGTCCCCAGCCCAGCCCCTCGAGAAACATCTGGGACTCCAGAGATGTGAGCCAACAACAACAGCCAGCCTGGCCCCTGAGCCGATGCTGCCTGGCTCGGCCTAGTGTGAGCGTGTGCAGTGGCATCCTCAGAAGACGAGGCCTCGTGGCTTACCCTGCACAGAAGAGACCAGAGAAATGTCTGGGGAGTCCCTCATCCCTACCTTGAGGTTTGAATGCAGATAAAGCTGCTCCACAGAGTGTTTTTACATGAAGGCTACATCCATTCACCCCAAGACTGCTGCAGGCCAAATAACTGACAATGACTTTTCCAAAATTTTTTCTACCTTTTACAAAATGAAACAACAAAATAAAAGCAAGTGGAGACATCGTATCTCAATCATTACTCTGGCCTTTTCTAGATTGAAAAGAACTACTTTCCCACTCTGATCAAGTTTTGTTCATTTTATTTATACTTTTTCAAAGTCTTGGGAGAACTTATATACCTTAAATACATCTTTGATTTTTGGCTTTTTTTTTTTAAGGCAGTAAAATGCTGATGGGCAGTAACATGGAGATCTCTAATTAGGATCTTTCCAATAAGTCCAACTGTGACCGCGATTGCAATGGAAAAGCAAAATGCAAGCATCTTCACAGGCCCCAGCCAGGAGCGAGGCTGGCTTGAGGTTTGTAAACATGTCACTCTTCTGTGTTCACTTACACTTCAGACACAGAAATCAACTCAGTCTTGATGTATCCAGTTCCTTTAGGGCCATCAAGTTCCATGGGTTCTGGTGCTAGAAGCAAACACATCATGTACACTTTCCATTAGCAGAAATTACACAAGAATAGAACAATCAAGTTTTGGGGGGAAGCAAAATTCTGCCGGTTTTTTTTGACAACTTAGCATCCTGACCCTGCCTAGGTTACCTGAAATTCTGGTGGGAATGCAGAAGCTACTAGAAGGGGAGGAGATTTAAGCAAAAGTCTAGCTGGGAGCTTTGTCTTGCCAAGGCTTAAATCCTACAAGAAGCTAAATCCCAAAATATGTGAAGTCCTATCTGGTTTGGTGGTTCTAACCTGGTTGATGAATACACACAGCTGTCAAGGTAAGCCTGGCCATCTTATATTCAAAAAGAATTGTCCTAATATTGAGATTTCTGATTCCAAAACACAGTTAGTTTTGTTGGTGTGTTCCAAACCTACCAGGTCCAATTTGAACTTTCTCGATTCCTTGACGACTGAGAGGCAGGAGACTCAATTTGTAAGATGAGGCTTCCTCTTAATAATAACAGGATCTAGAAGTAACTGTGTCACCCTGAATGAACTGCATTTCTCCCAGGCCTCAGTTTCTTCAATTTTAACACAAGCAGGATGCCATACTTTTCATGTGGAAAAAGTCATACTGTAACAATTACACAAGGCCAGAAATGGACTTTCCCAGCATCTCTAAGATGGGAAATTATCTATTCCTTTTTTACTAGCTGTGGCAGGCCAAATAATGCATTATGTTTCAACTGCACTGAGTTTATAGCATCTTTTGAAAGCCTGCTTTTATCAATTCAAAAGAAAGTAGTGGGTTAATGACACAGTGTGGGTGGAGTTAGTGCTGGCATCTTCCACTTACAGGGTTTGTGGTAATGAACCTGTCTGAAGAGGAAGCCACCCGTCCATCACCAGGAGGGACCGTGCTGTGCTACTACGTGTCAGGGTGATGACTGCCTGCTCTCGCCACCTACCTTCCTTTGGCCTGGAGTAATACTTTCCAAAGGCATGGTCTTTGTCAATATTTGGATACAGATACTTCAGGGGATTCTCTGGAATGTTCTCAGCCGCCATGACTTTGTAATTGCGAATGATATCAGGGAAAGTAACAGCAGAAAGTTCTTTCTTTGTGTAGGGTTCAACCGCATGGATGTGAGGTTCTAAAAAGAAGGGGAAAAACTAAATGAATGCCACAGAATATCCCCAAACAACAGAGAACAGAGACACAAAACACTGCAGAGTTGACCTGCAGTACACCTGGCGAGAACTAATCACAATCTAGGAGTCACAATACACCTAGTGGACTCCTTTCTTTATTTCTAAACCAACTATAATCCTGTCTTAAGAGGAAAAGCAAAGGCAGTCATTACTCTCAGTAACATCGCATTTGTCATTATTTGTTTAGACTTATAAATCTGGCCAAAAGAAGTTTATCAAAAGCCTTTAAAAGCCTGCGTCTTCAACAAGACACTGCCCACAGGCAGATAAGTAACTAATTACTAATTGGGTCATCTAGGCTAAAGCCACAGATTACGTTACTAAAAATAAACTGATTTTCTTTTCGTGTTGAAAACTATAGTTTATTTAAATAAATAATGATGATAACAGAAAACAACCTTTGAAACAAACAAAAAAAAGATCTTATTTGCTACTTTTCTCTCTAATCCTTAAAGTAATAAACCACGGTTTTATTCACTCCTGTTCTCGTTCTCAGACCTAACTCAGGTCCTTCTTCCCAATTAATCCGGAATCTCACTTTTGGGTGTACACATCCACAGGCTGCAGTCCAGCTGCTCTAGGGATGCTGCTCTAGAGCTGCACACTATGCTGGGTCCTAAATCTCTGTGGCTGGCACTGCCCTGCTTACATTTTCTGGTTGCCAATGTTTGTCTTCCTGTCTGCCTGGTTGGCTAGCTCCGTCTCTCGGCTGGCTCGGGAACTACCAGGGACAAGAGGAAAGGGCAGGCTCTAACATCTACTGCCTACACCAGACTCTGTTCTTGGCCCTCTGGCTTTTTCCTCAGAAGAAAAAATACACAGAACAAGAAAAGTATCCCATCTTTTTGCATCTACCCACTGAAAGCATAAAAGTCACCAGAACAAATTAGTTTTTCCTCTAGTACTTCAAACAAAACAAACTCAACGCCACGGTGAAAAGTAATCAATCTCTCTTTATCATTTTTTCCTCTGTGCTATTTAGCTTCATCCCAAGAAACCTGATCCTTAACACCGAAGACTTTGGAGACTTTTAGCCATGGACTCGTTTGGTTACACAGAGCCCCAATATAGGAGGAAGATAAATGTGCAGCTGCTCTCTGTGAAGGCAGGGTGGGGGGCGCAGCGCTTCCCAGCAGCACCTGCACCCGATCCCGCCAATGCCACCGGCTGTGTGGAGTGTGTGGAATGTGTGGAATGTTCTCACAGAGCCTGTCCTCACCTGCACGCCTTACTGTGGGACTGCTCTAAGTGAGTCTAGAAGTTTACGCCTGTGGGAAATGTGATTTTTTTCCAAGAACTGACTGCAGGTCATATCCACTCACATCTTTCGTCTACAGATAACAAACCTGACGTAAAAGGAAAAGAATTTGACCTTGTCTTTTCAAAACGACCATTTCCACAATATGTTCCTGCAGAGAATCACAAACATTCATGGGGGTTTATCAACTCCTCCTCAGGGGGCTCAGCTGGGGTGAGTATGGGACTTGCAATTTCACGTCCAAGGCTCATCACCGCTGTGAGCTGACTGGTGGTGATGAAGCAGGACTCCACACATGCTCGCGACCCTCACTCACCGCCTCCGTTTTGGGAGCGCTCCACCCACGTGAATGTGATGGCACCTTCCCGGCAGCTCTCGCTGAAGCGCAGCAGGAACGTCCCCGACTGCTGGTCCATCAGCAGAGCGCGTTCCCGCTCCTTGCTGATGAAGCCCATGATGCACCTGGACACGGAAGACATTGATACAGAGACTACATAATTCAATCCTGACATCAATTCTCACGTTAGCTTACAAACCAAGAGAAACGCTTGGAACGTGACAAAAGAATCTATGATAAAAATGTAAAGACTCATTTAAAATCTATTTAATTGGCACTTCAGGAAGCATTTCACTTATTCTTAACCTTCATTCATCATTTTTAACCATACCATGGTTAAAAAATATTCCAGCATGAACATGGCGTCAGTAGGATACTACAGAAGCTCAGTAACTACATGCCAGATTAATGAGCCTTTTATTGTCATGGGATTATTTTAAAGGCCATGAAAATGTCTGCATTTACACATCTTCTATACAGGAGAGGAAGACTCAGACAATGTATTTTCACCTTCTAGCACTTCTGATTAACTTAAAGCTTTTGGTGAAATATCGGCTGATCATGGGAATAAGTCAGATGGAAACAATTTACTGAGTTAAAACGATTTTTTATTGCTTCCTAGGGGGAATATGGTGAGTGCTCAAGATATTTTTGTTGAATGAATGAATGCATGAATGGCACTCAGAGAGTTTTTTAAAATTTAACTTTGCAAATCCATATGCATATACTAAGAAAATATAAGTTTAATCTCGTGAGGTTCTACTTAAGCCTTGAAGAGACAGCCTGTACATGTGCGCACCTCTGTGAGAGTCACACATGTCTCGTCAAACGACGCAGCCCAGCTCAGGCCTTGTCTCAGCCTTGCAGTAAGGGGGTGTGAACTAAAAATATGTATCAAAAATACATCCATCAGTGGCCCTTACCCATCATTCCAGAGAGAGAGCAGGTGTTTTTTAATGAGTTCTAGGATGTTTTCAATCCACAGCCAGAAGGAAAAATTTTTATCATTTATATTTTCCTGAAAGTATACAAATGTAACATTAGGAACAAAGAAACTCAAAGCAGTGACTTACATGCCCCTTTCGCCATCAGATTTTAATTTGTAAAGACGCCCCAGCTGCCAAAGGTAGAACTGTCCCTTACAGAGCAGCCATCCTGACCCCAGGCAGGGAACATCACTGTCCCTCCCCTCTTATCAGCATTCGGAGCGAGCTCTCCATTTCTCTAGGCAGGGCTCTGCTTCCCTCTCCAAACAGTAGCAAATCAGTCTACTGTTTGGAGACTGACCCCCAGGGTGAATCATGGAAACAAAAGCTGCCCTCACGCAGGCAAAATCCAGTCCCAGTCCTGCAAGCTGATCAGCACTGCCTGGTGACCCCGGCAGGGTCTAAATGTTCTCTCCAACTGGTCCTCCTACTTGAGCAGGCTCCACGAAACTCATCCAGCCGCTCAGGCGCTGCACGCCCGCCCGGAGCACACATTTCACATGGACGTGGCCAGAACGCTGCCAGGCGAGGGCCCAGTGTGAGTGAACAGAAGACTCATTTCGGATATGAAAGAATGTTATCACTCAGGCAGGTGCTTCCTGGCTTGGAGACCAACCTCCTGTGCTGAAGGAAAGCAAACAGCTTGCCCTAGGGGCTCCTTGGTCAGAGAAGAACACGCCAAAACAAGCAAACAGTTACGTAACTGCCGCAGCAAGAAATATGAGACCTCCGCAGAGAGTAAAAATGACTTGAAGAGCATAAAACCCAGACAGTACTCACCTTACAAAACCTGGTCCACGGAATAAGACCATCGACGCTGGCGTTAGGACCTAAGCAAACAAAAATAAGATTTTTCAGCAAATAGAAATCAATTGTGAAGCTCTGGTTAGACTAATGGCTCTTGTATTTGCTCTCGAGGAAAAGAGCTAACCCCCAAAAAGGAAGATGTGGATGTCCACAGTTGATATTTTCAGATACTTTAATGACAGATTAATCGAGCAATTATTATTAATACATGGGCTGTAAAACGACTTAATTGAAATAATCTAAAACGTGTATGTTGGTTTAATTTTAATGGCAGGAAGGAATGGATGGCAATTCCCGGGTACCACATAAGAGTTTGTAGGGAAAGCAGAAACGTCAGAGCCTCGCCATCCGATCCCTGCCTCCTCCGAAGAGAGGGCCATCCTCTTAAATCCCCTTCACATCCCACTCCTTGCCATGTCCATCAGCCAACTTCACCTAGGCTTTCCAGAGAAGCCCCACCGGGTCCCTCCCTGCCTAACATCACCTCCCACTGCCCCAGTGGAGCCCCCTCTCCCAGGGAACCTACAGAAGTTTTTTCAAAGTTCATCCTAAGTTGGAGATCACCCCTAGGTGATCAATTTAACTGGTACTTAACTTGACAAGTTTATTTAGGCATTAGTTATGCATTTCCCTCAGCCCTCCTTCCAATAAGACATGGGCTCAGGGGGGCTGACAGATCAAAAGCCAAGGGAGAGAAATGTGGGGAAGCAGTCTATAGGTTGTTAGCTACCCAAATGAGAGCGGCCCAGGCTCTCAGAGGCGGTGAGCCCATCATCTCTCCTCAAAGAGAACCACACATAAGCCACTACAGGCAGAGAAGATCTTTCTTAACTCTTGTCAAATAAGAAAATGGAGTAAGGTGATTTTATACTTTTTATGTAATAGCACAAGGCCACCACCACGCTAGCTGCATGGCCACGAGAAGGCACTGCTGAGAGCCACTCCGTTAGGAAAAGCCTATTGGTGATTGCAGTAGATGCAGTTCTGTTGGATAGAAGGCAAATCTGGATAAAAGTTGTCCATGGATTTTTAAAGAAATAATTCAAATACTCCCATTCAAAGAGGCTAATGGATCTTTTGATATGTTTAGTGTAGAAGATTAATAAATCCACTGACATCAGCCACTGAATGGGGCTACCTACCATGGTCTGGACTCTGCCCCATCAGGCCAAACTGCAGATCACAAGAGGCGTGATCTCGTGGGGACAGTGTCTCCTGCTACCCGGGCCCACTTGACGCAAGCGTCTTGGGTTAATTCTGTGAGCTGAGCAGGCCCCGGGACCTTATTCTTACCACGTCAGGGACTTTCTTTCTTCTCCCCAAGGTTAAGACAACTTCATCTTTCTTATCGAGGAACTTATTTCAGCCACACATAATATATTTTAAATAATTCAAAAAACTCTCCTTAGGAACTCTTCTCAGAAATGTTAGTATGAGACAATGAGGAAAAGATGCATTTACATCTTTTATCAGGTCTCTATTTCTTTCCAAGGGCATGTATGATTCTCACCTAGCTATAATAAGCTGCAGCTTGCAAAGCCAAGAGATTTTAACACTCTTCTACTTTCAACAAAATAGAGAGCGAAGGTGGAAAAGAGCAAGTAGAGATATTTTTATACATTTTAATTTTTATGCACATAAAAAGTTAATATGCTCATACCAAGAAGCTTCTCTCCCAACATGTTCAGCTGGTCCACATTGAGACCTCTCTTGGTGACAGAAGAAAACTGCCAACTCAGCACCTCTGAAAGCTGAGCCCATCGTGCACATGGTGGGTTCAGGAAGAAGGACAGATTCTACAGAGAAAACACCCAACAGCTAAGGGTTACTGAAGAGACACCAGTCACAAGCAGACACTAAAACATGAGTCCATCCCAAAGTTCAAGTCCAGCTTATATGACACAGAGATGTTTTCACAGTAGAGGAAGAAAAATACAGTTCTCATTATTTGCAGATTCACTTTTGTGAATTCATTTACTCACTAAAATTTATTTGTAACTCCAAAATCAATACTCAAGACATCTTTACAAGCATTCACAGAGCAGCAAAGAATTTGAGTCTCTTAACATTTATGTTCCTAACTGAGGTCAAACAAAACGACACTCTGGCTTGTTTCAGCTCTCATACTAGGAACAAGTATCCTTTTTGAAGTCTATTCTGCGCCATGTTTTTTGCATTTTTGTGATTGTTGTTGATTTCTTTGCCAAAATGGTGCCCAAGTGTCCTGCAGTGCTGTCTACTATTCCTGAGCACAGGAAGGCTGTGACCTGCCTTATGGAAAAAATGTGCGTGAGATGAACTTTATTCAGGCATCAGTAACAATGCTATTGGCTGTAAGTTTAATGTTAACGAATCAACAAATATATTAGACAAGGTGTGTTTAAACAGAAATGCACACAAACAAGGTAACGTATTGATGGCTGACAAAAATACTGAGATCAGAGGCTTGCAGGAACCTAGCCACGTATTTCCCCTAAGAGCAATGATTAGATTCAGTATTCGCTAATTTTAACTATACTCAGTGAGTTTAAAGAACAAGAACGTAACCTCTTTGAATAATGAGAATCAACTGTAATTAATCAACAGGGAGTAGCCATGTTCTAACAATGGAGCATGTCTGGTTAGTAGCTGTATACATTTAAAAAAAAGGAATGATAATAAATAGCCTCTTCCACAATAAAAGTTATATAAAATCATCAATGGTCTGAGCTTATTCACATGGAAGGAAAATCATAATCCTCAGTTCGAACACACACACATGCTTCATTTTCCCAGAATTACTCAAGATCCTTAGTGATACCACAGGAGTTGTGTCACTTCTCCCTCAACATCTGGCCAGTAGGGGCTATTTCACAGAGGTAGCAGCGAGACCAGGGGGTCTCTGGTTAACCTCTGGGATGAAAGCAAATGTGGTTTCCATACCCTGGGTTCTGTCACCAGCATGTTGTACCACAGGATAGAGGCCCAGCCACTCGGGAGCTGGCTGACGTTGGAGATCACCACGACGGGCAGAGAGGTTGTCTGAAAGATGACAAAGACCTTGAAATCATCTCAATCACAGAAATATCACCTTCAGACAACTGTTTAGCCTCAAAAATAAGCAGTGGATTATCTGTACATTTGCATACAGATTATACTTGAAAATTATAAATGTTCTGTTTTTTGTCCATAGTTTAATCTGTCTTTGTTATATATTTTAGTTAAGAAATAAGTCCCTAAAAATAATGATAGCTATAATAATATAAGAGATACACAATTTAAAAAGATATAAATCATGATATTGAAAACAAAATATGGAGGAAGGGCAGAGTAAAGAAAATAAATTCCAATGTTTAATATAAAAAAATTAACATTGGCTATATCCACTGGAACATTATTAAGCTTATAGAATTTGAAGGTTAATTCAATTCTCCATCTTTTTGGACCATAAATTAAGGCTAAGATAATATTAGCTGAAAAAGGTTATCTTTTTTTAAGCAATTTAGTAAACATTCTTAAAACAAAAATTGAGAAATAAAAATACATGTAGCCATTAAAAGTAAAAATAAATAAAGTTTTCCACCTTGGCACCACGGAAGTCTTACCTCGAGATCAATTACCAAACCAGGCTGGCACAACTGGGTTTCAAAACTAAGGGAGTGAAGCTCTTCAGTAACAATGAGAGGACCCTTAGAGGAGAAAAGGAAAAAAGAAAAGAATAGAGCAATTTATTCACTGATCTTGCAACTTTCAAAAGCCCAATCAACATTGCAATAGGCTGCAGAGATCCTGGACCCAATCTGCTGCCACTCAAACATTCAATAATCTATCCCACATTTAATTATTCCGGGTTTCTCAGTGTTCTCTCAAAAACATCTGAAATTATGGCAAGGGTTATAAATTCAGAGAAAGAAATGTCAATGGGGAAAGAGAGTTTCTAATGGCTTTATTTGTGACCTAAGGCTTCCCACCCCTCAGCCGTCTGCCCACGCAGGCACACTCACTCGGACAGGGTGGAGGGTGGGAGTAGAAAGTGCACGTGCGCTTCAGGTATGGCTTTCTACCGCAGGTCACTGAGTGCCTTGGTTTGGGTAGAAATGTATGGTTTCCAAAGCACCTTCATACACATTATCTCACGTGAACATCACAACTTAGAACTAGGGAGGTGCAACTGCCAGAGCTGGGGAGGTCACAAAGGTAGTTCCGGTGCAAACCAGGGCTAGAAGGCATCTTTGTACCGCCCAGGCCGGCGTTTGTGCTGCTGCTCCACGCGACCTCCACTGGTCAAGTGTGGAAGGACACACAGACGGAAACACTCCAAACCCAACCAACTCCAGACATTTCATTCTCTGTCCATAGTTAATTTGTATTTTCTTTTCTTTTCTTTTTTCTTTTTTTTCTCCTGTGACAGAGTCTTGCTCTATTGCCAGGGCTAGAGTGCAGTGGCATCATCATAGCTCATTGCAACCTCACACTCCTAGGCTCAAGAGATCCTCCTGCCTCAGCCTCCTGAGTACCTGGGACTACTGGCGAGTGCTATCATGCCTGGCTAATTTTTCTATTTTGGGGGGTTGAGACAGGGTCTTGCTATGTTGCTCAGGCTGGTCTCCAACTCCTAGGCTTAAGTGATCCTCCCGCC
Source organism: Cheirogaleus medius (assembly GCA_008086735.1). Taxonomy (NCBI): domain Eukaryota; kingdom Metazoa; phylum Chordata; class Mammalia; order Primates; family Cheirogaleidae; genus Cheirogaleus; species Cheirogaleus medius. The sequence goes on from VBSM01001562.1 coordinate 33,765,746, forward strand.
TTGGCCTCCCAAAGTACTGGGAATACAGGGTGAGCCACCCATGGTTCATGTTTGAATGCATCGCAAATATTACTCGAGGATCACATTGTAAAAGGGAAACTGACGAAAAGACAATGCTTCTGGTAGGGGGTGCAATGGCAGGAAAGTCCCCTTGGCATGCTGCATGGCAGTCCCAACACTGGCCTCTGCTTCCAGCTCTGACAGTAATTCTCCATGCACTGTTACCTAAATCCCGCAAACTCCCTGTGACTCAGTTTCTTCCCCTGTAGGACGTGAAGAACACAACAGCCCTATATAGCTACTCCACTGGGTTGTCTGCAACAGTCCCATGAGCTCGTGTGTAAAACCGTCGGACAACTATAAAGCACGAATGCAGTGTTTTCACTGCTTTCACAGACACACCAAGTACCAAAGCTCATCCTCTGCCCTTCCCGGCTGGGTCTGAACCCCTCTGAGAGGTGCCTGCAGCCACCAGAGGCACGAACCTTCCCTCACTGGACAGACCTGCTTGGTTGGGGCCCGATCCCAGCACGGAGATGCTCACCTCGTTAGTTCTGGTGCCAGCATTTTTCTGTTCTTTCAGTTGCTGTAAAACAAAAAACCGTCTTAGTAAATGGCATGTTAACTGTCAAAGCTGCTGTTTTCGTTTACAAATTAGACCAAAGTTAAGACTAGAAAGAAAGCCAGATGTGACGTTATCTTCAGAATGCTGAACAGGAAACGAAACTGTCCTGTCTGGGTCCATGAGCAGAAGCGCCTCTCCCGAGAGTGTCTGACAGGGTGTGGTACCATGGCATCTGGAGGGATCCCAGGGAACCGCATCCTGCTCTCTTGCTGTGTGTAAACCTTCCCGAATGATCCCCCATGCACCTTCATTAGCTGTTTCATGCTCCCGGGCTTGCCGGGTGGGGGTGGGAGGCAGCTTCTCCTCCTTCCTCCTTCCCTCAGCACAGTCTTCCAGGCTAGGCCCAGTGACTCCAGGCCCAGCTACCCTCGAGTGGATTTCGATCCCTAGGGTTTCAAGGGAGCAATCAGGGGCTGCGAGCAGCTCTGGACACCCTTGGACTCCTGAGTTGGGCTGAGGCTCCTGAACGACGTCTAGCTTCCCAGCTGTGACGTGTGGTGCACAGAAGGCCAGCGGAAACAGGTGCCTTTAACTCCCTGCAGGTGCTGGGCCCGGGCAGAGCTGCGGGCTCGGCACCCACAGAGCCTCAGAACAACTGGAACTGGCAGCCCCGTGACCACAGAGGAAGAAAGCAGGCAGCATCCACTTCACACACCCCTGCTGGGTCTACTGCCTGTTAGGACAGGCGCCACTTCTCTGGAGACTGTTCCAGCGGTAGAGTCAGGCTGCCACGGAGACAGGGGCTGTGGGTGAGACCACCAGGAAGGGGAACGCCAAAAAGGGCTGCAGAAAGAGTCCAGGGGTACATGGCCACAGCTGGAGGGCGGGGAGAGGTGTGGTCAGGACGTGGGAGCAATAGCCTTTGAGAAAACTGTAAGAGCCACAGTGAGTGTCACCGAGTTGCACAGGTAGCAAGTGCAGATCACTGATGTGCACACCGGGTTATGGGACAGTCTCACTGAGACCCATACAACCCAAGAGGAGTTTCTGGAAGAGAGGTGGGCAAAAAACAGAGTGACCGTGCTGGGATAAGGAGGAGGAACAAAAATGCCCCAAATGCTGGTGATGAGAACTCAGCAGCCACAAAATCTGGAAAGTCTAGGGGTGCCCTCTGTGTTGTGAAGCGTCCCAAAGTGCCACTCTATTGTCAAAAATCCTAATAAACCAGAGACGACCGAAAGAGGGCAAAACCAGTGTCCTTACCAGGTGTCGAAATTCGGCCGCCAGGCTTCCATTGGTGGACTCCTCCATGTTCATCACTTTCGTGTGAGTGCCCAAGATGTTGAACTTTCTAAATCTACATGGTACAGGACAGAAACACTGAAAAGCCTTCGAACTATTAAGTGAACAAACAAAAAGGACAGCAAAATATAGTGCAAAGTACATCACATACCCTTTTACTGTATTTCTCTCATTCACATCTCTGCAAAAAAAAATAAAAAATAGAGATATATAACCATATATATGTATCTAACATTTGAAATAAGTTTTAACAAAAATATAAAAGTATGCGTATAAATAAAAGATAAATAAAACATAAATTTAGACCTGTGGGTTTGCTGCCCTTTCATTCTCTCACTCTCTTCCTCAACCCACCTGCACTAGCAGCTCTGCCCAGTATTATCGAGCGACCTTGGGCAAATAAACTGGGCCTCACACTTCTCGCCTGCACAACATGCTAACTGCACGAACCTTACAGGATATTGTGAGGAGAAAACTAGTTAATGGGTAAAAAGAGCACGTATTGCACCCTCAATAAATGTAAGCTGTAGCTACTGCTATTTATTGAGCAACTACTTTGTACAAGGCTCTGTGCTAAGCACTGGGGTTCAGCAGACAGCACGTTGCTCTGCTGCCACAGAACTCAGAGGACTGCCAATATGGCTGCTTAATCCTTATTTTTATTCTCTATTATCTTTAATGCTCTCACCAATGTATCAGAAGAGTCTGGGGAAAGTGGCAAGTTTAAGTTTTAAGTCTGAGGTTAAAAGCTGGAAGGACCCTGCACCTTATGTATGAATTCAGTGATTACTTTTTCATCTTCTGGCCAAACACCGTACCCGTTAATGGTGCAGACGTGGATTAGAAACCGTTAGCCCACCCACAGGTAGCGTTAGGGACCGTTCCTTTCCTATCTTAACTAGAAGTTCAATGTTTTTGTGAATAACAATCCCCATTAACTATGAGAGGGACCCATTTTTACTATTAAAAAAAAAGAAAAGGAAAGAATTTAAAATGAAAGGAACAGTGTGATACCAAGTTGACTTGTCAAAGCTAAGAAGACAAGTCAGAGCTGGAACAGACAGAAAAGACAGGAGCCATAACACACGGAAAGAGGGGCTGAAATAAAGCAGAGGGTGGCAAACTGCAGTGGCCACAAAACCTCTGTGCTTCCTCCCTCCAAGAACAATGCACTTTCCAGTTCCCTGAATCTCAGCTAGCTCTGCCTTACTTTTACCAACAGCATGGCCCCCACAGGCCTTGCCTGCTTGGAACACTGTCCCCGTGGGAAAAGCCCAGGCTAGCCTCTTCGAGACCCACAAATAAGGACCCTGTTATCCCAGTTGAGACACCAGATATGTAATGAAATTTGCTAGACCACCCAGCTCCAACCAGGCTAGCCTTGGCCAGAAGGACCACCTACAACCCATAGAATATGAGAAATAATAAGTTTTGGGGTTTTTAGCCACTAAATTTTTAGGGTGGTTTGTTATGCAGCAAAAGCTAGTTGATACAGAGAAAAACCAAAGATGATGGCAGGGAAGACAAAGAAAGGCACAGGCTATGCTACAGGAAGAATATTCTTACAGGAATGGGAAGAAACAAAAAGCCAGACGAAAATGTAATATCATAAATCATTTTTAAAACCTGCTATACTGGTATGCAACGCAAGCCAACAAAAGTATCAAATATATCCGGGGTAAGGGAGTCATCTTGTTCCTTAATGTAAGTAGCTAGATCAGTGCTAGTCCAGGTCTAGGGTCTAAGGGCAAAATAGGATGGGACAGCTCCATCTGGACCCCCATGAAAGATGCTGCCCATTCCTGGGTCCCCACTGCTCAGAAGAGACAAGGGTGAATCCAGCAGGCTCCACACAGGCCCCCCAAAATGCGGCCGACTTCATTCCAGAAATAACCTCCCAGTAGGCCACAGAATCCCAGCAGCCTGGATGGGCAGCCTGTGTTTGATCAAGGGCTGGCCTAGGAGGAGGGGGTGGTGTGCCAAGTCCAGCTGCCTCGAGACTTGCTGATCACAATCTCATATGCACAAAAACACTCATTCTTTTGTTCATTTTTAGTCTAAAAAGGCACAGGCATGTTGATACTAGCTCTAGCGGAGGCTCCCAACATCCAGAAAGGGAGCTATCAACTTAAATCTGCCGGGATCATTTGTAATGGCCCTGGTGGACCTGACCAGGAGCCTCTGCTCACCCATAGCAGTGTAAGAACCCTGGGCTGTGTAGGACCCTTCCTCCCAGTGTAGACACTTGTTGCACAGTTGGTGAATCTGCTCATTTAATGGAGCAGTCTGTGTTTGGTTAACAAAATCAGCATTCTAATAGCACACATATCTTAGATAATATTAAAGGTTTCTTACTTATCAAATAAGACTTTGACCTTCAAGTTATAATTCAACTCTTGCAATTTCACCAACAATCTGGAAAGAAAAATAAAAGTTACTACTTAAAAAAAATTACCTATTACAATTTATTATGCCAATTCCCTATCTATGAATGTTTAGAGATAAACTACTACCCCTCCGGTTTTGGGGTCTTACAAACAACAAAAGTGACATTCGTATATTGTCTACGTGGATTTTTTAAAAGTGTATTTGTAGGATAAATTCCTAGCTGTGGAGTTGCTGAGGCAAAATTGTAACATTAAATGCTGATGGGACGCAGCACTGATTTTACATTCCCACCAAAGTTAGTGACAGTGGCCACTTCCCTATATGATCTCACCAACATTGGGTTTTATCAAAATTTCTGCTTTTGGTCAATTTCTATGGGTAAAAAATAACAAACATTACTTTTTACTAAATTTGTATTTAGTGTTCGTCCTTTTGGGAGAAAATAAAAACTATCACCCCTAATCAGAAAAATGAGGGTCACACCTCTAATCGGGCCAGGGTGGTGTGGAAAGGTGGGAGGCGAGCGCCTCTGCTCCCCTGAGCTGAGGCCTCCAGGAGGCCCCAGGGCACTGCCTGCTCCTCTCAGTGCAAAAGGCGGATAGGGTCAGTTTTCCACTGGCCCTTTCAGCTGCGAGTTCTAGGATTTGACAGGGGCGTAAGTGTGGCCCTGTGACACTGCCAGCCAGGGAAGGGTGCGGGTGCCTGTGGACTTAAATCAGCCACATGCATAGAAAATGACCAGGGCCAACTCTGAAGGCCAGTCCAGCTCCTCAGAAGCCAGCTGCTCGTCTCAGGAGGAGCCGCTAGAGGAATGCAGCCATTCGACAGGTAAGTCAGGCCATGTGTCCACAGAAACGTTCCCATAATTAGCATCAAGAACAGGCTATGAAACAATATATACAGCATAGCCCTAGTTTTAAAAACTGAAATGTTCATCATATTTGTGTGTGTCTATATAGAAATATATATACACACATGTATGTATTTATATGTTTGTGTAGACATGGACAAAATTTGGGGAGGACAGACATGAGGCTGTTTACCATGGTGGTCCATAGATATTCAGAACACAGACAGTCTTGAAAATTTGATGAGAACTAAGAACCCAGTCACCAGAAAAACATATATGTCATAAATCTACTTTCACACAGGCCACATACAGTTTCAGGGGTTCATAAAGCTCAGGCTATGAGCTTACACTCAAGAGGGGTGAGGCTGTTGGGAACTTCTACTCTTTACTATGTACATCTCTGCAATGTGGGATTCCTCTTTACTGTGAACACGCATGACATTTCCAATTGGAGAAAAATCAGCTGTGTGTACATATACATCTGCATTGATTACATTTCTATTTTGAATATAAAAGGCTGACTATTGGATGTTCTAGGAATTCACATTAAAATGCCTACTGAAAGATTACTTCCTCTGCAGCACTCTATATAACAGCTTTGTAAAAGGAAATGAGGGGTGCAAACTACATGACAGGCAGCATGTGAGATCCCATCTCTCCTTAGTTACCTCAACTTCACGGTGAACTGCACCCCAGTCTTCAAGACCAGTGGCCTCTGAGGGTGAGTTGGCATGCAGGGCTGTCTCTCCACCACAAATGAGCTGTGAATACCCAGCAAAGTGCAGATAAATTAGTATTTCCATTTCAGTTGAGGCAGTAAAAAATGATTTTCCCTAAAGAGGAAGGGGAGTTAGCACAATCTAAAACACAGCTTGAAAGACTCTGACAAGTCGGATGAACAAAGTGATGTTTTCTAGTTAGTAAAGAAATCCCCAGACCTAATTTACACTTAACAAAGACAGACTAATTGCAATGATCTGTGAAACTATTCAACAAAGACAACCCTGAATTTGATCCTATTCACTTACAAATCATCATTAAAAATCAAATTTGCCTCAAAAACCCAAGGGAATGTCCTTCATTTTTTCAAAATCCAACATACAGGCATGCTTGTTTGGACATTGGCCACAGGGAACTAAGTACATTTTTATTATGTTAACATAAAGAACAAAACAAACAAACCTTACAAAATGAATTCTACTGTTCCACTTAGTGATACTTATTTATCTACTAAGCATTTTTGGAACACCTACTGTTTACAAGACACTGTGCGAGGCCCTGCTGGGGGAAGACTGACAAAGGCATGTTTCTATCTTCCAGAACCTTATAGTTTTCAACAAAGATAAGAGAAATATATAAACAACTACCAGTATACTACAAAAGGTAGAGTGGCCGAGGAATGAGGAATGAACTAGGTAAGCCTGGAAGGGAGATAACATCTGTTTGGGAACTCTGGGAAGATTTCATGAGGAGATACAAGCTGAAACTTTCAGGATGATACAATTTTGAAAGTAGGTGCAAGAAAAGGCTTTGAGGTGGAGAAAACATCCTCAGGAGGGGCACAGAGAAGTAAGTGCACAGCTGGGCCCAGGAGACAGCAAGAGGGCAAGCGTTCTGGAAACAGGGTGCGTGTGGACACGAAGTGTGGAGTGGCCAGCTGGGTGCGGGCCATAATCACCCAGATAAGGGGCACCACTTGGATCGGCAGGCGGTGATGAGCCAGACTGGAACTCTGCTCTGGGAAGAACTGAGGTCACAGGGCATAGGCTGGAAGGGGGACCAACCAGAGTTCAAAAACAAGGATTTGAGAGCCCGAGGAACAATGAGGCCACGGCATGGGAAGGGGAGGACAAACCTCATTAGATACGCTAAGTCTCGGCATAGGTCAGCCACCGGGGAAAGAGGAGGTGTAAAAAGTTACTGCAATTTCCAGCCCAGGTGACCAGAGTGAAGGGCCATTGCCACAAACAAGAAATTTGGTAAGAGTCAACTGTCACATAAAAATTGTCACATAAAAACCTATTACACCCTTCTAAATTATCTGAATTACTGTTAGATGTTCCTCTGCATAAAATAATTGCTGAAGGTACAAATAAAAGCCCCTCAAGTTACCTCTGAATGAGCTGCTGGAACAGGCTAAAGGTACGGTCCCATAATACTTGTTTGTTTTTTGTGATGGGGTCATGCTCATAGGTGTATTTCTGTTCCAATTCCTCCAGCTTTTTAAGCTGCTGACGAACCTGCTGCAGACTCTCCGCAACTATGGTGAACCTGGGAAGACACAAGACACAGTGGCCCAGTGAGAAACAGCCTGTATTACAGAGAAGCACGGAAACCAACAAGTGGTCACAGGAAACACGGGATATTACCTAGGTCGCCGCACTCTGCCCTACAGGGAGAAACGGGGGGAAACAGGGCTTGTGCCCGTGCTAACAAGCTGAGTTATCTGGGCAGAAAAAGCGAACACCTACAGAACAATGATGTCCTAGACCAACAACCTCTGCACGTTCCCAGATCTACGTAAGGAGAGATGGGTGGGGGCGGGGCTTCTAGGTGATCTGTGCCTTCAACTGACCTTTCGGGTAAGTGGGATTTAAAAGGGGCAGGGCAAAGAGGCCAGCAGCAGGGGACACAGCAAGGCAGGTGACTTCAAGTGACGCAAGAGGCAGTGAGGAGCCGCTGCAGGTTTTATGTCAAGACAGTGGCGTGAGCTGCTGGTGCCTCATGGGACGGTCAGATGTTGCACAGAGGGGCCCAGGGAGCAGCCTTGAAACCACGGAGCAAGGCGGTGGGGAGGGAATGAAGATTATTGTTTCATTCAACTGCAAGGAGAGGGCAACAGGTTCATCTAGACCCCAAAGCCAACGAGTAAACCTAGTGATTGCTTTTAGGTTCTTCCCTCCTCCCAGTTAGTCAACTGCTAATGGTAACACAGGCTCTGAGCCAAGCCATGCTGAAGCTGTGTGTTTTATTCGCCTGCAATAATGACAGAAGAAAGTATTATAAAATGTCTTCTCCCCAGGGGAAAACATCTATGTCACTTCATGGTTTCACTCCTTGAGACCAGTTCAAACACTGAGAGAGCAGCCCTTTGCCATGACAGAGGCAGATAATGGTAGTAGGGTGAGTTCCTGAGAAACTTCTAATCCAGTGCTGCCAGCTCTGTTCGGTTTGTGGCACACAGAAAACAGCAATCCTTAGAGGGAACACTGGAGGGCGTCTGTGTCCCTGGGAGAGGCGCATGTGGTCTAAAGTAACCACTAGGGGGTTCCAGACACCCAGGGCCTCCCTGGCCACCTGGAGGGCTTGGGAGCCAGGATCCCTCAAGGTACATGGGGCACACTGGGCTGGGAAGCACTGCTTAAGAAATTTGGGGTACTTACAGGCAATTCACAGAATAACAATAAATGGCTGAGTATTAATTTTGAATTTTTTAAAATCAGCAATGCAGAAAATAACCTCCCCAGATCTCTAGTCCTTGGGCCCTTGGCAATTGTCCCAGGCCACCATCCTTTCATACTCACTCCCACCTCTATTCTATCCTCCAGACTGTGGCCAGAGTGACCTTTCTAAATAAAAAATCAGAGAAATGGACAGCCTGCTTAAGAGAACGCCTGCCATGGCTCAGCAGTGCTGCCGGATCAAGTCCCCGTCCCAGCGTGGTGCTGAGACCTCCACCATCAGGCTCCGGCATCTCTTGCCAGGTCCACTGTTCTTCTCATCTCTCCCTGGCCCCCCGCTCTCCAGGTACCCGGTACACGGTCTCTGCGGGTCCTGTGCATTTGTGCATGCTGTTCTCTCCGTGGCAAAGGACTCCTACTCCCCGACACACGGGCAGCTCCCATTCACTCTCAACAGCCAGCACAAGGCCGCCTCCTCTGCGGGACTCTGACGGCTGCCAGGGCTCCTGGAACCCTTCACTGCACACGATTATTGCCACGGTAGCACCCCTCCATGCTGAGAAGTGCTTACTGGCAAGGACCAGAATCACTCATCCCTGTGCACCTAGGTCTCAGCACAGTGTGTGGCACACAGCAGGCATTTAATAATTATTCCTGGATGGGTGACTGAATGAATGCTAGCAAATGTCTGAAGCTATTTTGTTTTCAATAACACATTACGTCATGCTTGAGGCTCTGCCTGGGGGGGGGGCATGGGCAATATACATAACCATAATATTTGTACCCCCATAATATGCTGAAATAAAAAAAAAATAACACATTAGGACGCGGGTTGTTAAAAGCATCATATTAATGGCCACATCGCTGGTGTTTTGTGCAGTCAAATGACACGTCCTACAGTTACAGGAGTGCCCTAAACCAAGCAGACACGGCTGGACGTGGCGACAGTCACGAACAACGCTACGCTTTCCAAGTGAGTGTTTCCAGAGTAAACAGAAGCTGGGCTATGTCAGACTTTAAAGTTTTGACAGGGTCCATTCAACTGACAGCTCAAAGGTGCACTTTATGAGTTACGTGGTCAGCCGTACAGCTGCCAGTTTTCCACCGTGGAGAATCTCACCAGTTCTGGAGCTGATCGAGGCAAGCGTTGGGCGGTCCCCCGATGCAGGCGCTCTGCTGCCTCTGCTTCCACTCCACCAGCTCGTTGTTAATCAGGGCGTTCTGGGTAAGCTCAGTGATGTTCAACAACTCTACTATTTTGAGAACTACTTCCTAAATGGAGAGGAAGAAACAAAGGGAAAGAAATTCATTTGTAATCACTGAATTTTAAAAGATTTATTTTTAAGCAAAGCAACTATCCTTTCATTCTCAACTGGGGCTCTAAGCCAAGTGGTTATAAAAATAATTGTTCCTCTGTTCTAAACTCCAAGTCCATTATTTACAGCCTATGACAAAAGCAACATGCTATTCTGGAAAGTAAATCACTACCTTTCTTTTATTGTCAAGCATTAAATACATCTTCTGGATTAATAGCTGTTCTTCTTTCTGTTCATTCTTTGCCATACCATTGGTTTCGTGTTCTGTGAATTGGGAGAGCAGATAAATACATTTATATAAAGAAGACAAAACCAACTAAAGCCAAGATCCACATAAATTTAGGAAAAATATGACACAAACACTATCTAGTAACAGGTCAAAGTTTGGTCTTTTTCAATCATTGAACAAAACAAGAAAAAATGTCCCAAGTATAAAAACTGAACACACTGAAACTTTTGTACTTGTTCTCAGTGACCCATGTAAATTGGAAACAGCGCTATCTGTGACTTAAGTTACTTTCAGAATATTACCGGAATGAATATAAATGACAAAATTCAAAACCTCAGTTAAAAAAAAGTATGCAAAGCATATCTGGGGCTTTGGAAGAGAAGTAGATGATTAGGAAGTAGCAGTTGAGGTTCCAGTTTCTCATCCTTTTTACCTAAATCCTACTGATAGTCTCAGTTACCAGGGTAACAACAACACCCTACGTGTTCTATATGATGCACATTTGTGGGTTATTCTCAGTTGCTGAATTCATTACAAACAAGCAACAACAAAATAGAGTGAAAGTGCTTTAAAACACAAGAAAAATGCTGAACTTATTTATAGCATATATACATGGACCCGGAAAGTTGGAAGGAACTGTAGGTATCGGGGCAGGGTAACACCACATACCTATCAACCTGTGTTGCCCAGTGGGCTAGGCGTGAGAAATCAGGTGAATAACACAAAACCGGTGGTTACCAACTGGGGTGACCCCCAGGGAACACCTGGCAATGTCTGGAGACAGTTTTAGTTATTACAGGGGTTACTGGGTAGGGCTACTGGCATCTGGTGGGCAGAAGTGAGGAATGTTATCAAATATTCTATAAATGAAGGACAGCCCCCGCGGCAAAGAATTATCTGGCCCCAAATGTCAACAGCACTGAGGTTGAGAAATGCTGGCCTGGATCACCAAGAAGCCAAGACTAACATTCAGAGACATAAAGTAGTTCAATATATAAAGGAGAAATCATCTTCGTTATCTAGTGTGAACACAGAAAATTCTAGCCAGTGGGCACTGCTTTAATTACTAACTCTTACCTCTGTTCTGCAGGGTTTTACATTTAAAGTCATATTCATCTTGTAAATCTTCTAGGCTCTTGATTTCATGTTCTATACACTACAAATAAAGACACAAACACGTTTTCCACTGATCGTCACCTTCCAAAGACTCTAGGAAACAGAATATTGGTTCTACAGAACCCAGAGAAACACGGGAACAGTTCTAGCTCCCTCAAAGATGGATTAGATGTGCAAAATTCTAATCGCATAAATGGAATAATTTCTATTTCATTCATGAGTACATAATAAGTTATTTTAAAAAGAAAACATATAATTCTCAAACTGATTTGCATGTCATCACTTGGTTTCAGGGCCTACATTTTGATACTTCCTCACCACTTCTGATACCGTCTCTGAGATATGATTTAACAACTCCATTGTGAAGCACACAGTAGGAAAAAAACAAGTTTGTGGGAAATCTCTTCATTTCTTACAAATAAGAAGGGTGACTTTCCCTGTTTAACTGGGGATGGTCCTGTTTTAACACCCTGCCATCCTGGTATAATTATCAACAATGCCCTCTTAGTCGCTCAAATGCGCCTTGATCTGGACAATAAATTGTATGTTCACTCTTACAAATAAGCCTCATTGGTCTGGGATTTGGTCACATTTCTACATAGTCTTCTCTGGATTTCCATGGCTATTTCTGGACTGAGCCCACTTGGTATCTACTTTAATGGAGTGTTTCCCTAGGTCAGGCGTCCTCAAACTACAGCCTGCGGGCCACATGCGGCCCGCCGAGGACATTTATCTGGCCCGCCAGGTGTTTTTGCCCGTTTTGTATTTTTTACTTCAAAATAAGATATGTGCAGTGTGCATAGGAATTTGTTCATAGTTTTTTTTTTAAACTACAGTCCAGCCCATTAAACTATAGTAACGGTCTGAGGGACAGTGAACTGGCCCCCTGTTTAAAAAGTTTGAGGACCCCTGCTAGGAGGTCGCAGGATAAAGTTGCTCTGAAGAATCGGGAGTTTGGAAAGATGCTGTCAGCAGCACAGAAGTCAAGGCCATGCTGGTGCTACATAGAGACCCACGGAGGACCATACCCCTTGGCCAGAAGGCCTTTTCCACAAATATCGGCCTCCTGTGAAGCAGAACTCCTCAATCTCTTCCCCAAAACAGCCCTAATGGTGGAGAGGGTGAACCTATGCCAACAAGGACACCAGAGCAGCCCTCTGCTTCCATAAACTGTCTTGGAAGTTTTATCTTAAAATTGCTATGGTTGTCTTATTTCAATCAGAAATGTATAAGAATTTCTTGCAATGAAATGTTTTTTGTTCCTCTTCCAAGTCCTAGAATAAAGCAGGTGCTTGAGGAAAATGGGCCACATTTATCCTGGGGCTCTGTGTAACCCAGGGACACCCTGATTTGAGAGATGTGGACATAAAGGCCCATTAAGAGCGGCAACATCTAGTTTACTGGGCAGTGGGGCAAAGTCAACACTGACTACATGATCCTGCAAGGAAGAAAAAGATAAGCTTGGTGTTTGGCAGTTATAACAGGAGCCATAAAAAAGTCTCTCTGGTCACTGGTTTTACCTATTTTTTTACTTATGTTTGGAACGTCAGCAAAATTTTTCTTTTCAACTTAGTTAAAAGACTGAATTCAGTTATCAGGTCTACACCCAAAGCGACTGAAACCTTTCTTACCCTACGAAGTTTCAGAATAAATGTGTGTTTACTCAGTACTCACCATAACTTTGTCCTTCACGTTTCTGACTTTATTGTCAAGCTCCTTCTGTTTGTCCAACATCACAGTGCTCTGAATATTCCCCGACTGGGCCTGTAATGGGAGGGGCATGATTAGCAACCATCATCCTCTCAGGCGTGTTTACTCGCTGGTTACACTCCCAAGTCAAGTCTATACCCTGTGCCCCATCTACCTCTCAGACCTTCCAAAACTGACTACAGGCTTCCCACTTGTGTGTCAACAAGAAATAGCTCAGTTCCCCAGGCCCTGGAAAACACTGGTAATGGGGCTACAGAAAAACTAGGCTCAGTACATGCCTCAAATAGACAGTATTTTTAGAAGTTTCCATTAATTCATACAGTTGCATGGTACTACAGAGGAATTTATTTCAGCGTTTCTCAAATTCTATATACCAGATTATTCTTATTAATCCTGTCCTTATTTATTTTAAAGCCTTCCAGCGCAAAGTGTGGTCCCCAGGCCAGCAGTATGTTACCACCTGAGAGCTTATTGGAAATGCAGAATCTTGAGTGTTAATCTGATTACTGAAGCAGAAACCCATTTTTAATAGGATCCCAGGTGATTCAGAGGTATAATGAAATTGAAAAGCATGCCATTAAGGGCATCAATGAAAATCTACTACTGTAAATCCAATAATGAATATAAACCCAGACGCACCTGGGAGTACTCGGTCTTTATTTTTGATAATCAGAAGACTCAGACATGACAGTGCCTATTTGTTCATTATACAAACTGTAGTCTGATTTATTCATTAGCATACACCTACTAGGTACTAAGTAAATGTCAGGCGATGTTTTAGGCCCAGGTGTTAGAGTGGTAAACAAGATGGTCCCTGTTCTCATAGAGATTAGGATTTAGAAAGATGTTATTTTTGTTTAAAGTCCTCACATGGCAAAAACTATGTCAGTTAACCTGTCTTACATAGTATCCTACACAGCATAGATGCTATGTGGGTGTTTTTATACATTCAAATTCATCAGTCTTTTATGTTTTTATGCCCTGGGTTTTCTCTCATATTAGAAAGTCTTTCCCTATTGACAGATTCATTTTCTTCCCCTGGCACTTGCATGGTTTCATTTCTTTTTTTTTTTTTTACTTCTACATCTCTGTACATTTGAAGTTTATTCCTGTATTTAGTGTGAAGTATGGATCCAATTTTTACTTTTTTCCAAGTGCTATCCATTTGTCTTAGCAACATTTAGTGAAAAGTAATAAAAGTCCATTATCTTCTCCAATGCTTTGAGCTGCCACCTTTATCGCATAAATTCCCATATGTACCTGGGTTTACTTCTAGATTTTTTCTCTTCTTTCCCATTGGTCTGTTTATTCATAAGCCTGAACTTCTGAACCATAGAATCCTCTAAACTATAGAGGATTTATAGCATATCTAGGAGGGCTAGTTTCATTACATTGCTCTCCTTTTTGAGAAGTCTCCTTGCTATTATTACATGTTAATTTTTCACATGAATTTCAGAATCAATTTGTATAGCTCCAGAAAACAGCTTATTAGTATTTTTATTGGTATCACATTAAAATTATTACTTACTGTGGGGAAGCCAATATCTTTATGATATTGTTTTTAATTCTTTATGCTTCTAATGGTTTTCTCCTGTCTAATTGCATTGGCACATACCACTAATGTGATGTTAAACAGCAGTGGAAACAGCATCCCTGGCATGCTTCTGACTAACTGGAGTTTTCCCAGTTAAGTAAGAGACTGTCTCTAGAACCAAGACATATGTATTTTAGTATTTTAAGCAGGTATCCATCAATTCCTATGTTATTGATTGTTTTTATCGGCAATGGGTGTTGGATTTTGTCAGACCTTTTCATCACCTATGGAGAAAATGCTTTTTCTCCTTATATCCATTAATTTAGCAAATTACATTAATGGATTTCCCAGTCACAGTCTACCCTTGTAACCTGTAATAAATCCTACGTGGTCATGATATATTATTTTCTTAACATAGTATTTAATTCTGATCCCTAATATCTTATTTAGGATTTTTTACATTGATATTCATAAGTAAAATTGGTCTATTACTTTCTTTTTTGTTCTACCTTTATCAGGGTTAGGTGATCAAAGTTATTCTCTTTGTAGAAAGTTTTCCTTCATTTTATATACTCTGGAATAGCAGAAGTTCAAAGTGTGCGAATTATATCAATTATAAAGCGTATAGTAGAAATACATGAAAATTATCAGTATCCTTAGTTAGTCCCAGGTGCCACATGTCTACATAATAAAAGGGGCTTTTCTGGCCATTCAGAATAAGCTGTCACTTTGAGCAGTTCTATGAGGCTTTCTGCCTGTGCAGGGAAATCTTTGCTGTCATCTACTTTTAAGCCAGCTGGATGTGGACACCATGTCCTGTGGGCTCTGTAACAGCTGGGACATTACATCCGGACAGGGGACCAGGCCACTGGAGGATGCGACTTCCCAGTGCCCTCCCAAGCTGTCAAGGCTTAGTTAGGTGAACAGGGACAGAAACAGTCAGGGCTGTAAGAATGTGGCTGCACTCCCAGCTCCACATTCCCCTCCTGCTGACTTACGGGGAGATGCTCAGTGGAAACCCCTGGGAACCGTGGCATAGGCCTAAGACCTCCTGCTTCGAACCTGCGCAGCACCCACCCAAGTCACTCAAACCCTTCGGTGTTTCTCTTACTCCTTCCTCTCACTAGTCCGTGCATCCCGCTACCCTACCCCCGTCTCCTGTTAAGGAGCTGCTTAGCTGGTACTGTACCAGTTCGTCCTTTAAAAATAACATCATTAAGACCACTCTACACTTCTGATACTCGGACCACTTTCAGGGGGAGTTTTTAACTTTTTAACGGCCTGCCAACCAGGAGCATTGAAACCATAAGAACATCAAACATTACAGTTGGAAGGGACCTTAGCTGCCATCTGCTCTTAACATATTTCACACCTGTACCTCTGGAGACCTTGTTTGGAGGGTTTTAATTGGAGCTCAGTTATTCATAGACCCTGGACCAAAGAAAAATCTGCTCAGGAAGGCTGTTCTCTTCGACTGAATGAGTAGCTGTCCAAGTAAGGACATTCCCTGGGTGTGAGAAGACCCGGGCAGAATGCACTCACAGACCATCCCACAGATGAGAAAACTAATGAGTGACTTCTTGGTGAACTGGTTTTGGAGCAGACAATTCTAGGTTTAAATTCCAAAGCCACTCTTCATTAACTCTGTGGCTTTGAGCAAAGGACTTGACCTCTAAACCTTAGATTTCTCATCTGTAAAATGGGGATAAGGATACTTACTTTCAATGATAGTTTTGAAAGCATTTATTCAACTGAAGTAATGTTTATAAAGCGCTTAGCACAGTGCCTGAAACACTCAGCATATAGTAACTCTATTAATACATAAGATTACAAAGATGGAACAGCAAGGGGAAGCCTAGAATCCATTTCATGTCTGAAAGAAATGATCACCACTTCTGTGGACCCAATGGACCTAAATTTTGTCCACACATATAATTAACTTTTTCGCTACAAAAGAAAGAAAGAGAGAGGGAGAGAAACAAAAAAAGAAAAAGAGAGAGAAGTCTAGTGTGCTATAAAGCAGCATACATTTAAAGTCTACTTAGAGTATGTATAATATTCTCTTAAATGTATTTTCTCAAGCTCTTCTATCAAAACAAAAAATAATGGGAATAATACTATCCTATCTCAGCATGTCTACAGGATTCTGTGCTCTCTCAACCCACAGAACTGACTCAGAATTTTGCCCATTTTGAACTTGTTGAATCTGTTGAATCCTCATGTGGCTATCATGTGGTTTCCACAATTAATTAGTAGACACCCTTGCTTCACCCGTATTCTCCTTACTCCTCTAGTCCCCAAACTGGATTATTTTGAAGCAAATACCAGACATCATTCCATACATACATACTTCAGCATAAATAGAAGATACACAGTCATGTGTCTGTATGTTTCAGGTAACAACAGATCACATATGTGACAGTGGCCACATAAGATTATAATGGAGCTGCCCTACACAGGCATACCAATTCTTATCATTTATACCACATTTTTATTGTACCTTTTCAATGTTTAGATGTGTTCAGATACACAAATAATTACCATTGTACTACTATTGCCTACAGTATTCACTAGAATAACATGCTGTACAGGTTTGGAGCCTAGGAGCCCTAGGCTATGCCATATATCCTAGGTGTGCAGGCTGTACCGTCTATGTTTGTGTAAGTGCACTCTAGGAAGTTTGCACAATGACGCAATCACCTAATGATGTGTTTCTCAGAACATATCTCTGTTGTTAAGGGACGCATGACTGTATGACTGTATTTTTTTTTTCCAGAGACAAAGTCTGGCTCTGACACCCAGGCTGAAGTACAGTGGCACAATCGTAGCTCACTGCAGCCTTGAACTCCTAGCCTCAAGCAATCCTTCCACCTCAGCCTCCCACGCAGCTAGAAATACAGAAGCACACCACCACACCTGGCTAATTTTTTTAAAATCTTTTTAGAGACAAGGTCCCACTACGTTGCCCAAGTTGGTCTCGAACTCCTGGCCTCAAGCGATCCTCCTGCCTCAGCCTCCCAAGTAGACAGGTATATTATAGACACAAGCCACCTCACCCGGCTGCATGACTATTAATAAAATGTAGTTACTTCAACAAGGGGGGTAAAGGCAAAGATGTTTCTAAATTGCTTGGCCAGTAGCAGGCTGGCTAACTTTGGAAAGGAGGCACCTCCCGTCCTCTTCCCGTTCCCTGACACCTCCAGACACCTAGGACCTTCCCTCACAGCCCGAGAAAGCCTTGTGAGGATGTTCTCTGATAACCCAAGTGTCCTGTGATAGGCTCAAAATGAACCTCTTCCAAGATAGCCTACATTTTGAATGCGGAGGGAGCTCAAAAGCTGGTAAGCCTCCAAGACCCAAAGAACAGCCAGGGGATGGGGCTGATACGGGAGAGCAGAGACTACCTCCTCTGCCCGCAGTGGAGGGCGGAGGCCAGATGTGAGGAGAGACAGGCCTGGAGGCAAAGGTGGACACTTTGTCCTTCTGCCCATCTCTGCTCTGGCTGATCTCTCAAGTCTATCTGAAATACACAGAAAGCTCATCATGTACTTCTGTTGGGATCAAAATTCCACATGATCAAAATTTCCTGCTGAAAACCTCCCAGGTGGGTGCCAGGCTGGAGACAGACACGTCTCACTCCGAGGAGACAACACAGCCAGCTTTCCTCCAGCGCTGATAGACACCTTTGTTCGCTAGGCTGGGAACCAGATGAACTAGCCAACTTGAATCCAGACAAACAATACCTATCTTTACATGCTTAGTTCAGCGAGGTGCTTTTAGTTTGACAGGGAGACGGGAAGTAAATGCCTGGGGAAGTGACAGATAGTAAAGACTGGGACAGATAAACAAGGACTGGACAAATGTTCAGGCAGTGCATGGAGAACGACATTCACCACCACTGTTTAAACTCTCCCTCCCCACTGCTGCACAGCTCACTTGGTTAGTTATTTGTTAGTGAAATGCACCCAGAATGCATTTCCCCAATGTACTAGAATGGTCTTAGCCAGAATAACCCACACCACAGTGGTTTCACATTGCCTGCCTACTGGGTTGTTCTCACCACCCCGTTGCTCAAGAAACTGCTGAACCCTGACTGCCAGTGGGGTTTGTATTGGGATTAGTAACAGCACGACCAAAATCTTGACACTAGTATGACTCTGACTCATTGTCTGCTTGGATGTCTTGAATATTTAGTAAGGTATCTCAATCTTGTTCAAAACAAAGCCCTTGCATTTCCCATCAACCTCTTCTTCTCCCCCAAAACCTTCTGTGCCCTGCAGAACTCTAACCCTGCTCCCTTCCCCACCTTCCCAGCTCCATGAACAGCATTACCGGTCGCCAAGTGACTCAAATCACAACCGCAGAGCCATTCTTAACTTTTCACTTTCGCACTCCCACAGCTGATCTTTCAATATAAGCCCAATTGGCATCACACCCAAAACATAACCTGGATCTGTCCCCTTCTTCCAAGCTCCACTGATTCTACCGAGCCTCTTTCTTGGACTGCCACGAGAACCTTCCAATGTCTCGAAGTTCAGAGGAGTTTCCTGACCCTTATCTAAAGAAACAACCCCATCCCCCAGTTACTCCATGAACCCAGCATGTTGTCTTCATAGCACTTAAAACTACCTGGAAGTACCTTGTTTACGTGTTGTCTCTCTCCTCACTAGAACTTATTCCTATTAGATTAGGGTCTTTCTTAAAGCTTGGTTCCATAGAATCTCTAAATCTTATTTTCCCCACTTCTTGGGGCTATAAAATCAGAGGGATATTCACCATTGCCTTAGACTGGTCCTCAATAATATTTGTTGAATGAATGAACAAATTTTAATGTTACTATAATTTTTAGTGTTCTATTAGAAAAAAGTACCTGATTAAATCTCTGGGCATTTTCCAAAATCTTCCTTTCCTCCTTCAGACAGTTACAGATGATCATAGACATCAGGATTGGGTCTTCCTGAAAATTATCCTAGATTTGGATGGTTAGAATAAAAATGAATTAAAATTCAGAATGTTTAAACCATTATGTATTATAAACTGAAATGAATTTGTTTATATTTTGTGAGAAACCACATCTCTCATATATTAAATTCTACATAAACTATTTTTTGTTAAAATCAAAATATTACTTTCACAAATTATATTCAAAAAGGAAGGGGGAAAAAAGCTTCCAATCACCTAAAGTGAAAAGTTTGGTTGTGTTGTATGAAATAAGGAAATGAGAGCTTTTACCTCTGGAAATAAATACAGTAGCCAGGTCAATGGCATGCTAAAAGTACATTTCAAGAACTCCTAAAATATTGTAGCATGTTCTCTCATGTCTGATCTTCCTTTGACTTTCTCTTTTCAAGGAGGGCAACTTCTCCAGAAGCAAGGCAAGGTGGAGTTTAGTTCCTGAAGTCACCTGACTCCATCAGAGAAGTCAAATGGTTCCAGTCTTATTCCTCACCTATATACCAAGTACCTAAACCTAACTGATCTCTAACTTTCCTTGGAGCTTTAATCTGTAACTATGGCTCACTGTTCTTTTTAGCCCTTTTCTTTGGTTTAAATATCAGCAATATTTATTAAAACAAAGCATCGTATTTCTCTCAGAATTACTAACACCTAATAGGTGTCACACCTGAAAATTCCTTGTGTTTATAAAACAAATTGATATTTTATTTTACTTATGCTATAACTATTAGCCACATAAAGGGGGTTTATTTACAGTCTCTGTTTATTTCATCTCTAAATACCAATGAGTGTGTGCTCAATAGTATTTGCTGATGAAGAAAACTGTCCTAAGTAAACATGGGAATATTTCAACTAAAACACAAAAACTGAGTCATACCTGAAGATTACGCTTGCTTTTCCTTATGTTATGTTGCAACAAAAAATTATTCTCCAAAGAAAAGCGACTATATTGGTCATCAAGCTGTGATAGGAGGTCGTGAAAACGTATGGTGGCAAATGAAACATCATTGGCAGCGTGTTCCCTAAGAAATTTAAAATTTACACATTTCATTCTAGATACTACTTAAAACAGACAAAACAAACATTGGTTTCCTTACTGAAATTATTAAAAATTTAGGTGTTTAGGTGTTTTCTTAGGTTTAATTTTCTTCTTCTGAAACTGACATTGCTTTTAGCAGCAGTTGATATAGTCTTATTCTGTGCAATTAGCATGAAAAAAATCTAGAATTCTAAGAGACTGAACAAAACTGTTCACAGTGATTATCTCTGGAGAGAGAAAAAAATCAACAAGGGCCTTCACTTTCTATGGCAAATACTTTCAGGACATTTAAAATTTTTGCAATCAGCAAACAAATTTTAAAGTAGAACACATCACTTTTAAGACATACTGCCTTCATTTTACTACCCTTTTCACATTTCTAATCCATGTTTTATCATAATTTGGCTTTAATTATTTCTTTTAACTTACTTCCTTCTATAGCCTGACTCCAAATTCTTGGAGCAGGATCTACAGCCTGGATCCTAAGTTGGAAAATAACTGGAGTCAGTAGTATTTAATTTGTCCAAAGCATTCAGGAGTACATAATGTACATTAAATTTGATAAAACTATACAAAAGTGCTTAATGGCTACCATATTTAGCTTTGTAGACACGTGCTATTTTTTTTTTTTTCTGAGACAGAGTCTTACTCTGTTGCCCGGGCTAGAGTGCCGTGGTGTCAGCCAAGCTTACGGCAATCTCAAACTCCTGGGCTCAAGCAATCCTTCTGCCTCAGCCTCCCGCGTAGCTGGGAATATAGGCATGTGCTACCATGCCCGGCTAATTTTTTCTATACATTTTTAGTTGGCCAATTAATTTGTTTCTATTTTTAGTAGAGATAGGGTCTCGCTCTTGCTCAGGCTGATTTCGAACTCCTGACCTTGAGCGATCCGCCCGCCTCGGCCTCCCAGAGTGCTAGGATTACAGGCGTGAGCCACGGCTCCCAGCCTCACATGCCATTTTTTAAATCAACAAACTTTTCTGCAACAGCTAATCTCAATGGCCATTGATGAGATTCATCTTCCAAAGACCGCTCCAAGTCACTTAATCAAGTATTTTTAAAACATAAACTTCTATGTCTTCTGAGTTTTCCTTACCAGTCTTGCTTTTCTAGCCACTGTGCGAGGTATTGTCTGATTTCCATGGGAAAATTGTCATCATAAAGCTGATGAACCTGCTCCAGGAATTTGGAGTCAAGTTGCTGAAGTTCATACCACTGAGACATCCTACAGTGAAAAAGAACATATATCATGAATGGATGACCACAGCTCCAAAGAAAGCCTTTCTAGCATGATGTTGCTTTTAAATATCTTGCTTAATCCAACACATAATTTTTCCCTGAAATATATTATTTAAATGGCGTTTATATTCTAAAGTCTGTTTTTAATTGAATTTTGGAGTCAACATTTTTTTCTCCTCCCAGAAACATATCTTTGGGTCTTTACTCAATCGTCAACATATTAGGACAGCCTTCTCTGGTCCTCTTACTGAAATTGCAACCACCTCCCACCCTGGAAAACTCTATTCCCCTTCTCTCCTGTATTTTCTTCACTTACTACCACCTGACCTACCACATATTTTCTTTTTATTTTGATTGTTGCCTGTTTTTACTACATGAAGGGAAGAATTTGGGAGGATTTTTTTCACTGTGGTGTCCCCAGAACAATGTCCAGCACATAGTAGGTATCCGATGAGTATGTCTTTTAAATGAATCTCCATTTTTATCAAATAAATGGAAAACATTATTTTAATTAGATTTGCTATAAGATAAATCACAAGAACTCTCCCAAAACTGCTCTCCTACAAATTACAGTACATTTGTAATTCAACTCAAAGAATTTTAAGCTGTTATTTTATGATTTATATGGTAAAATTAGTTATTTTGTTATACTCATTTAAAAAGAGGTATTTTTTTCTTGCATATTGCAAATAGTAAATCTAACACAAAGAAGTCTTAAATCTCAGTAATGATTTTTAAAGATTGAAACAACATTATTAAATGTAATTTGGAAGAATAAAGTCATATTTAACTCTCTGGATAACTATTGAGTCAATATTTAAAAAATGATCCTGAAGATTAAAAATTATAACAAAAACCTGATTAAAGAAAGTCCTAAAATCCATTAGGAAAATGAAAAGCTACTCATGGCTAATACATAACTTAGGATTTTATTTTATTTTATTATTGTTTAATTTTTAATAAATGAGGAAGGGGATTCAGTTTCCTTTTTTTTTTTCCCAAGACAGAGTCTCTGTTGCCCTGGCATCATCGTAGCTCACTGTAACTTCAAACTCCTGGGCTCAAGCCATCCTCTTGCCTCAGCCTCCTGAGAAGCTGGGACTACAGGTGCACACCAAGACACCTAACTAATTTTTCTATTTTTAGTAGAGATGGGGTCTCACTCTTGCTCAGGCTTGTCTCGAACTCAAGTAATCCTTGGCCTCCCAGAGTGCTAGGATTATAGGCAAGAGCCACCTCCCCCAGCTGTAATTTAGGATTTATATCAACACATTGCTGGCAACACTGAGAGTGGATACAAGTGAATCTTGTCCTGCCAGATCTCTGAGGAAGGGGTCTGGATTTTCAAGCAAGGCATTGGAAGAGCATGCATGTATGCATGCTTATTTTTGAGCACATATATGCAGGCATGAAGTTATTTCTACTCCACAAATGTCCTCCCAAATGAGGGTGAGAAAATGTCTGGACTATAAAGCTAGTTATTATCACAAATACCAGTAGAAATGGACCCAAGCCCACTCCCTTGGCACTCCTGCTGTAGCAATTTGATTTTTTGCCTCAAATTTATTTTACCTGGGAGGAAGCCTCCACATTTTCAGCTCTCTCCTTCCTTGCTAGATGTCTAATAAGGATGGACCTAAAGTAAACATGCTGGATTGTCAGCCTCTCACTAGCCAACTGAACTCAGGCAACTTACTATCAACAAGGTGGATGGTGGCTAAGACTGGATGAGCTAGTACATACACAGCACCTGGCATAGAATATGCAAATCAATCTTATCGTCTCAAGAAGACTGGGCTAGTAACAGGGAGTGGTATCAATCACCTGGTTTAAACCCAAATTTAGGGTCGATTCCTTCCTCTCCAGTCCAAGACCTGCTGTTTCCCTGCCTCCAATACTATATCTTCCCAACCCAGTCTCTGCTGCACACAGGTTGGACTACATCACTCTCCTGTGCATTTTGCTAGTTTGTCCATTCTTAGGTTGATTCCACTCCACTCTCAAATCTTCAACCATCAACAAAGCAACCCAGTCACAAAATTATTTACTGTTTCTTCCACTGTGACCAACATTTCTGCTTCGTTCCGATTACTACTTGCCCTTGCAAACAGCTTCCCCACAAATTTCTGTCTCTCTAAATTCTACAGCATTCAAAGCTAGATATAAATGTCCCTTCTTCATAAGGCTGTCTGAGACTTACCCATTGCATCCTGTACCTCTATTTGAGATCAGTTCCAGCCTTCCTTGTAAAGATCTGTGATATAAGGTCTAGAAGGCTAGAAGGGGGTGTGTTTTTTTTTAACACCCTCTGAACCTTAGATGGTGCCGTCCATATAGTATGTGCTGGATAACACAATTCAATTGTTGAATTGAAATCTTGTATATTTCAGATGGAATTAGAAATAAAAATCAAATCGTATAATGATCCCACAAGTGTGAGTCCAGCACCCTCATTAAGCAATGGTTGCACAATGGATTGTGCTAGAGGTTCAAGTCTCATTTCTGTCCCATAAAAAAGCCTCCTTCTCTAATCTATAAAAAAACATTCCAAGACAATCAACCATACATGTGCCTACCTACCCAGAACTCTTCAGTACTGGTCAGATTTTTTTAAAATGAGTAATTATATTATATTGGGTTTTGCACGGACTAAATATCATTTTTAAATTCCAGGAAAACATTAATCTCCAACCTTAAACTACATAGTTAAGAATCCAAAGTCATGTACTCATTCATTCGTTTTCATGAACATTTACTGACCTGCCACCTTGTGACCCAGTGAGGGGCTAGAAGTTCAACCAAAGCAGCAGCTACACACAGCACGTTAGGTGCCAAGACTGTTGAGGTTGCATGCACACAGTGGGAGCGTCTAAACTAGACAGCTCTCGAGGACGGCACACGGCAAATGAAACTTTCTGCGAAAAGAAGAAAATGTGAGTGATGGAAAGAGGCAAAAAGTGTGGGGAGAGTGAAGGTAAATGGGAAGTTGCGGTGCCTTGGGCGGGGTGGGGGGGCATTCCTATTTCACCGCCAGAGCACTCTGGCAGGGGCAACCGTGCAGAGCAGTGCCATCACAGAGAACAGGTGGCCCTGCTTGCATCTGGGATACTCGGACGAGTTCTCTCTTACAGATCATGGATTCACCGGTCAGCACCGAAAGCCCGTCCTCGCCGGGCGTCCAGCTGCACGGTCCCGGCGCCCAGTTCCGGCGCGTCCCATCCCCGGCACCCAGAACTTCACGGCCACTCACTGTGCGCGCAGGATCAGGAAGAGGTAGGCTGGGGCGCGGCGGTGCAGACTCTCCGCTCGGTCTGGCGTCTGACAGGTGCGATCCCCCGGATGCAGCCGAGCCCCTCCGCCGACTCTGCGCAGGAAATCGAAAGTCTCAGGCCGGAGAAAAGGCAGCCCCGGGAGCCCAGCCTCCTTCCGCCTCCACCAATCACGGGCGGCGGCCGGCTCAGCCAATCGGACGCGGCTGTTCTGCGGAAGACGCCGCCGCCTCCCCCCGCGGGCCGCTGCTGGCCTGCGCGCCGGGGCCTTACTGTCGCCTGGTGCGTGTCTGTGCGGCTGACTGGAGGTTCTGTTTACATATTTTAGAGAACTAAAAGGAAGTTCTCTGTTTGCAGAAGACCCAACTTGGAGATCTCTGCCTTAGCCCCACCACAGAGAACCCAGAGGACAATTGCGGACGTTTGTCATTCCGGAAGCTCAGTTTTGCAACTGACCTCCATGGTGCTAAAACCCAGGGGACGTTTTCCGTCCTCACTTTACTTGACCGCTCAGAAACGTCCGGTGCAGTTGACGCCTCCATTCTTGAAACACTTTTTTCCTTGCATGATGACACCTTCCTTGCTTCTTCCTACAACCTCTCTCCTGTGTTTTTTCTCCATTGCCAACACCCCCACTCCCAAGCCATTTCACGTTAAGTGTTGTCAGGGCTGGGACCACGGACTGCTTCTTGACCTACGCTTCTTACGCTGTGCTGTGATGACCTTTCCCACAGCTTCGATTTCTTTCCAGATGGGGGACTCCCAAATGTATATCCTATCCACACTTCTCCTCCTAGCTTCAGACCCGCACGTACAACCCCCACATGACTCCACTTGGATGTTTGGTGATCTCTGCAAACTGTTTAGAATCAAACTTACCCTCTTTCTCCTGAAACCTGCTCTTTCTTTTTTTATATATATAATTTTTTAATATAATAAATTTTAAATAAATACCTTCTTTTAATTGTTAAAAAAATAAACTTGTTTTAGATTTTTTTTTAACAAATCCAGGCAGAAGAAACCTGATCTTTTTCTAAAAATGGTGCATGCCTAGGAGTCGTCTTTGACATTGCCTTCTCCTTCACCCTCTCACACCTGATCCTCAGGTCTTGTTGATTCTTCCTCCTAAATATTTCCAAGTCTCGTTTCCTTCCCCCCATCTCTTCTGCTGCCCCACTTTTCCCTCATTTGGATCATTGCAGTGGATTCCCAAATGGCCACCACACTTCTGCTCTTAACTCCCTTTTAATCCATTCTCCATACAGTAGTTTGAGTGATTTTTTTAAATGGTAAAGCAGATCATGTCATTTGCCAACCTGAAAAATCCTATGATGGGTTTTCTTTTGCTCTTATTTATAAAATTCAAATTTCTTAATATAGCTTATAAAGCCCTGGTTCCCCTATCGCCTTCCCTAACCCCATCCTGTGCCACTCTTTCCTTTGCTTACTTCAGCATTTTAGTTCTTCAAATAAGCCAAACTCTTTCCCCAAACTCAGGGCTTTCTCATCAGCAGCTGTCCATTTGGAAAACCCCTTAAGCCAACATTGCCCACCCCCAACTTCTTTGCTGGCTAACTCATCTTTCAGGTCTTAGCTTAAAATCTCAGTTTAAATGTCACTTTCCTAGGTAGGCATCGCTGAGGCCAGAGTAGATTAGATCTTTTTACAATGTATGCCCATAAAACCAATTGGTTCCTTCAAGTAGATGGGATTTGAGGCAAGTCAACTGGGTAGGAGAAGGAGCTAAATAATTTCCCAGGGATATACCTATATGTGTGTGCATGATAGTTTTCTGTTATTTCCGCATCTATATGCTGTATCTTTTTGTCACACATACACCCTCACAAAGCCAGTACTGAGCTGGTGATAGCAATGATTCTAGTACCAACATAGCAGTGAAACCATCCTTCTGTGCAGAAAGATGCCAGGCCACCAGAAAGGGCTGTTTTGCTCTTAGTCACCTATACTAAGGACCAAGCCAAGGTTTTGTTGTTCTCTGAGAAACACTGACTGTAGGAAGGGTAGATAATGTTAAAATTATTATTATTATTATTATTATTATTTTGCTGGTACTTACACAGAGAATAGCTTCAATATTGATGAAGGAATTAAGTAATCCTAACATTTGCAAATAGGATGATTTGGCACTCCAAATCCTAATTTGGATCATCAAGTTCTATGGCTGCGTCCTTCCCTATGTTTTATCTTCTTGTTTTATCATTACTGACAATCCCCTGCTATAGGCCTACATCACTTCAGAACTGGAATGCTCTCATAGACTCTAGGTAGACTACCTTTTTCATGTCTCTTTCCCCTCCTTCATATTTGCCAGATTAAATTCCCCTAAACCCCACGTTGATATAGTCATTTCCTGCTGGAAAGCTTTAACAACTCTCCTTGCACTTTTGGCAAACATAAACATTGTCTGCTGAACATGGCCCAATTACAGGACGGGGGATGAACACAGAACATAAAGAACGACACAGACACACATAAAGACTTCACATGACTCAAGTGCTCAATGCACTGGTCGCTTTTTATTTGTACCCCTCAGACCCAAGGTTAGTTCCTTGTACGTGAGCATCTGAGCATAGCAGCAATAACCGTCAACTTTGGGAATGTATCACAAGGGAACAATTTCCCATGGTCTCAGACCTCAAAACAGTTACTTGA
>VBSM01001562.1:33793432-33814981 GCA_008086735.1 Cheirogaleus medius
CTTTATGGCCTCCAGACTCCCATCACGGGGGCCCACCGTGTGGGAGCTGGGCAGTATTTGCTTACGTGCAGAAACTCAGGCCTCTCGTTACGTCCCAAGGCAGTAACCGTGTCTGAAGAGAATACTGGTTACCACTGTGTCATGCAGCACACGTACATTACAGGCTATAGTGAATGATTAGTATAAGGCAGGTAATCGCCAGAATCAGCCCGCTACAGTCTGCTAGTCTGGATCTTCTACAAAATATCCCTCCCCTTCCTTCCAACCTTATCTCCCAGTATCCCATTACCCAACTAAATTCTTCTAGCTCCAGCCCTATCCTCCCCACCTCATGCTTCTAATTTCCTGATTTCTGTCCCTTTGGACATACCAAATGGTAAGTCCTACCCCTTTCTTCATTTTCCAAATTCTTACCTAACTTTTAAAGCCCAGCAAAAATCCTATATTCCCTTTCTATAACCAGCTCAATCTGTAGCAATCAATCTTATCTCTGAACTAATATGACATATAAGTGTCTCTATTTATATTGACAGTAACCACATACTCTCTTGTATTATGGTTTTTGACATGTCCAAGCCTTAGCCCCCCAAGATTCCAAATTCCTAGAGAACAAACTGTATGTATTTTATGTGTTACTATTTAACATATTGGCTGCTTTAAAAATTAATCAAAACAAAAACAGAAACCTAGAGATCCAGAAATTGACAGATCCAAATGCATGATGGCCACCTTATAACAGCTTGGAAAGTTCTATCTCTATGTATCAACACTGTCAAATTTACAAGAGATACAAAACTAGAAAAAATACCTAATACCATGTTTGGTAGATTGTATTATTTTCCAGTTTTTTTCTTTCTTTTCTCACCCATTACCATGGTTCACTAAGGGTAGAATATACCTCTGTATGTGCTGACTCTGGCCAAAGGAATGTGAGCAGTTATAATGTACACACCATCTAACCTGAAACTTTTCATGTTCTTTGTGATGAGCTTGTCCTTGTATGTTCCTTCCCTGTGCCAGGAGATAGCATGCCTCAGGTAGCCACTCCTAAGTCAAAATTTTAAATTATCTAAATATTCTGACAGGCTAGGATACTGCTGAGCTGAAACCAACTGGATAAAATTTAAAGCAATAAATGTAAAGACTTGTTTTGGATTTAAAAGAAAAGAGCAACAAATGGCCACTAGCAATCAATTAGAAACAGCAGGTAAGATGAAATTTACTATTTGCTATCCCTGAACTGGTGCATAGTCAAAGGAAAGTCAAGGCTAAGGAGGAGTCTAGAAAACACATGATATGATGAGTAACTTAAGGCACTGGAGTAGCCCATAAACTCACATAATGTTGCAGTGGAAAGACTTAAAAATCATTCCCATTTGGAGGAAATATATTTTTGATTGGAGAAAAGGAGCGACCTGTTCTTTCATTCCTCAAGCACCCAGCTGCATATATTTCATTAGTCATATCTGCCTTGTTGCACAAAGCACTTAAAGCAACTTATAGCAGAAATATCTATAATAACTAGAAATATAAAGAATACAATGCAGCCTACAAGCCAAGGCAAAAGATATTATCAGTTACACAGGCCTCATTATACGAAATTAGGAAGGATCTTCTGGTAAATTATTTCCAGTAATGGCCACATTATTCTCTTCTCTGTTATCTATAGCCCTTTGCAATGTGACCATAACTCCTTCCAGCAAGAGGTGGGGACTATTTCCCCATCCCTTGAATCTAGGCTGGCTGGTGACTTGCTTTGACCAATATTATGCAGCAGATGTGACATTGTGTCATTTGGAAGCTAGGCCTCAAGAGGCCTTACATAGTCCACTCTCAGAAACCCCCTCAGCCTCCAAGACCAGTCAGGCTAGCCAGCTGCGGGATGAGAGACCACACAGACCACAGCCAAGTCAGTACAGTCATCTGAGTGTAGGCCTCAGATGTGTGAGAGCGCCCAGGCAAGATAAAGTAGGCCTGACCCAAATGGGCTGAACTGATCAGCCTGTCCTAGACTCACAGGTGGTTGTTTTACCCCACTGAATTTTGGGAATCGTTTGGCTTTGTTATGGAGCAACAGATCACTGAAATAGATCTTATCGGGGGAAGCAAAGCATCCTACGACTGAATTCTAAAAATAAATTCTAAATAAAATAAAATTCTAAAATAGATTTTCTCAAGTGGAACCTACCTATTGCCCTTTTCCCACCACAAGTATTTCACCTGAGTTCTCTCATCCCTAAAGAGAACTTTGTGTCCTCACCACAGCCCCATAAAAAAACTTCAGTGTTCTCTCTCTACAGCCTTGATCTGTTTCAAAATGGCAGCTACAGGAGGCCGGGCGCGGTGGCTCACGCCTGTAATCCTAGCACTCTGGGAGGCCGAGGCGGGTGGATAGCTCAAGGTCAGGAGTTCGAAACCAGCCTGACCAAGAGCGAGACCCTGTCTCTAAAAAAAAAAAAAAAAAAAAATGGCAGCTACAAATCTGATGACCAACTCTGTAGTAATATGTTTAGAGACATCCCCTCTCCTCCCAGTTACCATATTGCATTTTAGCCACATTTTTCTAATATTGGTAGTAATGCTGTAACCTAAATATCTTATAGTAGGAATTTCTAAAGATACCAGTCAATGCCTCCACAGCCCTCCCCCTTTCCAACAGTAAACCTTGCTAGCATGCAACCCTGAGAATGTCATTTCATCAGTATAAGCCATTTTTGTTCATCTGTAACACAATGAAATTGAAATAAGGGATTTCTAAAATTCCTTGTGGTTTTCTGGATTTGGGTTTTGTACAGTCATTTACTTGTCTTGGTGTGTGTATCTTCTTCTCAGTTAATAAGCAGAGGAGGCCTCCTACATAGCAGCTGATGAAAATGCAGGAGTACATATCAGGGTTTGAACAAAAATTGCAGTATGTACACGACATATTTCACCCCAATATGAGGGAAAGCTATGAATACTTTTAGGAAATTGACCATATGCAAGCAAGGCCTCTTCTTTACATTAACGAAAAGTGGCATAATGACCAGAATTCTATTGACAATTACAGAGAACATAGTCATTTCCCAAAAGTTTTTACTATATTCTTAGACTTAGAGGTCCACTATAAGCAAATGTCCAGATGGGCGAAAGATTTATGCACAAGGGTGTTCACTGCAGCTTAATTTATAGTAGCGAAAGATCAGAAACAACTTATTTTTCCAATCAACTAATTAAAGCACAATTCATATAAAAGAATATCAAAGTTATGCTTTCAAAGATTATGTAATTACATCGGAAAATACCCACGTATATAGTTAAAATGGATAGAAAACATACAATATTACCCTTTTATTGTAATAGCAAATAAAAATGCAAATAAATGTAAACAGAAAGGAGGAGGGAAAATATTCTAAAACGCTTCTGCGTGGTGGATTACTTCTATATAATTTTTTTTTTTAACAACTACAAAGAGCACCGTTCCATTCGTCGTCAAAGACCCCTCAGGTGCACTTGGGCGCGAGAGCCGTGGGGCCGGGCGAGAGCGGCGCACACACGCGCTGCGCCGGCGCTCCCAGAGTGCGCCGCGCGGAAAAGTTTCCGCGCGGCGGGAGGGACGCGGCAGTTCGGAAGAGCCGTCCCACGTGCTTTCGGGGAAATCGCCCCAGAGCGAGAAGGAGCAGGACTGAGAGGAAATCGAAAAGCAAAGTCAGAGCAGGCGGGAGCAGTGCGCAGGCGCGGGCCGGGGTTTCCCGCTGAATGACGCCAGCCTCCGCGTGGTTCCGGACCTGGCCGCGCGCCCGCCGCGACCGCAGACCGGCCAGCTGGACGGGGTTACCCAGAGGCCGGTCCACGCCGTCCCCACGCGGGAGTGCTCCTGCTGCACGAGACGAAAGGCGGGGGCGGGGGCGGAGGCCCATTAACTTTAGAGGGAGGGAGGAGGAACGTTTCCTAATTCTTGTGCTTAAGGTTCTGGAAACCTTAACCATCCCACATCCACATTCTCTTCCCTCCGTTGGCCTGGAAACGCCCTCCCCCACCCTCCCGGGTCACATCACCATCTATGGAATCTGCACGCGCACTAACTCAGATCTTGACTGTCACCCAGCTTGACTGCCCTTAAAACGGGGGTAGGGGTGGGGAGCTGTTTGTTAAGCTGTCCTTTTGTTAGCTCTGCCAGGCTCTTGCTGCTTTTTTCTGGAGTCTTCTAGGGCCCTGCCTTCTCAGTTGTGGTGATTATACCAGGAGCGTGGGAGAAGTATAATGGAAAGAATAGCTTAGTCAGTGGACAATGATTTTGAATGTCTGAGTGGCCCAAGAAAAATAGTTTAGGCCCGGGCTATTTTTGTGACTTAATGGTTTGGGGAGATACAGAGACCGAGTTTCTTTGGGCTCCCCTTGCCTACTCTTAAGTGGGTCTACGTCTTAGAGCGAACTAGGCACCCACCTAGGATCTCCAGTGTGTGAGGGACAACCTTACTGGCCCACACCCTCTGGACTCGTGAGAATGAGGACCAGCCCCCGACGGCTGCACACAAACACGACCCTAACGTGCACTTCACAGAAATCCCACAATGAGCATAGATGCGGTTTTTTTCCCTGTTAGAAAGAGAACACAGAACCAGCTATATAAATTGCAGGGCCTAGTGCAAAATGAAAATGTGGGGTCCCTTATTCAAAACTTAACTAAGAATTTAAAGAAGTCAACAGAAAGGCATTAAATCAAGCATGAAGCCCTTCTGAGTGTTTTGCCCTGTGGAAGCCAGCCCTAGGTGGGGAATTTGGGGGCATTTCTTCTGTAGGAACCTTGTTAGATGTCCACTGAAAACAAATGAAAACTTTGATACAATGAAGAAACAAGTTTTATAATACCACCCTCCTGCTTAAAAGCCTCTGCTGGCTTCCTATAGCATTTACAGTAAAATCCAGAGCTCTTAGCTTTCTCTGTAGGGCCCTACATAATTTGATCTTGCCTACCTCTCTTGCTCATCTTATCCCACTCTCTCCGTACTTTACTAGGTTTCCTCCATACCCTTGGACTCCTTCTGTTCCTCAAATGCCCCAAGTTTTTACTTGCCTGAGTCCTGTGCCTCCATATACTGTTCTTTGTGGATGCTGTTTTCCTGGCTGTGTTCATGGACTAGCTCCATCCTGTTCTTTAGGTCTCAGATCAATCATCATCTCTCTAGAGATGCCCTCATTGGTCCCTTCTTCCAGTGACTGTGTATCACATTTACAGTCCTCATAGCACTTCCTAAATCTGTTCCCATTTGTTATTTGCTTGTCTGTTTTCATGTCTCCTCACCAGCATTTAAGTTCACAACAGGAGGGACTTTGTGCAGTGTTACAGCCTTTGTCATCTGAGGTTCCATGAGAATTAAAGGTATCAATGTGTGTAATGAATTACTTTCTCCCTATATATCTAGAATGACACTATATACCATCCTTGGTATATAGAACTGAGATCATAGTCAAGTATATCACTTTTTGAGTCATGTGGTTCAGATGGGAAACCCTGGTGGAGAAAGGCATACCTAATACAGAGTAGTCCTCAAGAATATTTTTTTGAATGAATGAATAAATGAACATCATTGATCAACACTGGGATCAGGACTCACGGGTTAATTCAGCCATTCAGACCTCAGCAGTGGCTGTAAGACCTACTGAGCCACAATTTTGAAGGAAGAGAATAATGAGCATATGTATTCTGAAATAGTTCTCTAAAGGATTTTTATGAGAATGCCACTTCTCCACAGCTTTCTAACTTTCGCCCCCTCTCTACCCTCTCTGGATGGCCTCTAGGGTTCTTTCCATCTGTGGCGGTCTGGGACACTTCTAAGAGATGACTGTCAGGCCTAATGTAAGAGAATGTTGTGTAAGACTTTTGCCAGGGGCAGGAGTCATAATGCTTATGAGTTTAATGAAGGGGAAATCAAGGAGGCATTTCAGGAACACTTGGTGGGCAGATACCTGGAATGATAGGCATGCATGAGATAATACTTAAATCAGAGGAAAGCTAGGGTGAGCTAATAAACATTATAATTCTAGATCATTTTTATAGAGCTTGGAAGTTAAGGGTTAGATGGAAAGGAAGTCTTATGTTGTGTGATCAAAAGAAAGTGTGTTTGGGTTAATCAGAATGAAGTATAATATTGGAGATTGTTTCATGATTTTAGAGGTCAGAGGCATTATGAAGAGAATTCTAGATTAGTTTTTCAGGCAGACCAAGAAGCAAAGAAAGAGAAGGACTTAATCACTCTCCTCTATGTGTTCAAACACTAAATCATTAACAAATATTTATTAAGGGCTAGATTGTGCTAGATCCTAGGGACGTTACTGTGAATCAAGGTGTCTTGGTCCCTGTACGTACAGAGCTTGCTTAGAGTCTGATGAAGAATGCAGATGATGTGCATTCACACCAAAGGCTGGGAGTTCTAGAGAATGCTATGGAGAAAGCATGGTGTGAGCTGAGCTATTCTTGCACATGTATGTGCATATGAGCATGTGTGTGCATGCAAGTGTATTTGTGTTTGGAAGGAGCCTGAAAGATGTGGGAACATTATCCAGGTGAGGAGTAGATAGGATGGGGTTGGAGAATTGAGAGGATGCAGCAGAGGGAGGTGAGAGAGAGCATGGGCCATCAAAGAAACTGAAAGTAGTTCAGTCTTGTGTGTTTATGTTTTGGAGGATGAGAAGCTGTTAGGGAGGAGAGAGATGAACTGAAGACTAAGAAGAGACTAATATATGACTTTGGAAAGATCTGTTGATAATTATGGTCTTTATCTGTTTATCAGGGATTATTAAACTACTGCTATGGACCCCTATGGCAGTACAACAAAACATGAACTCCTTTAAAAAGTAATGTTTTTAGTTGAATAAAATAAAATGCATAAGATTGAAAAGGATAACAATTACACTGAAATACAGACATCAGACCAACTTTGTGATATAATAATTAAGCACTTCTTTATTAACAGCATTAAATAATAGGATCTAGCAGTGGGTCTAATTAATATAATTTCAAAATTATGCTTAGTATAAATAACATTTTGTGATAACTATAATAACCATAATGTGATGTAAATGGGTATGGATTATGGTTTTCTTACCTTATTCATAGTTGAAGGAAATTTTAAACTTTAGTTAGAAATTAGTAGAAATAAAACTGTAGCTTTTGCCATCTAAATCCATGACCCCCCTGAATTCTGTCCATACTCCCCAGGTAAGAATTGCTAATGCAGAGGCTCATGAGCCAGTCAAAGATTTTACGCAGGGAGTGAAATGACACTACTAATTTTAAACAGAGCCTCTGTCTACATATGAAGCTGTATAAAATTATTTGTCATACTAGCTGTAAAGTTGTTGCACAGAATGTCCTTCACCATGTTTTTATAGCATCCTATTTTTGAGGACTCTGGTAGAAATTTTTTGTCTTATAGTGGTGTTTACACACCTGTGTGGGTTTGTCAGAATTCATAGACTGACACATCCCAAAAGGGTGAATTTTATTCTATGTAAATTATACTCTAATGAGCCAGACTTTAAAAAACGCAATCAGTCAAATCAATAAATGTTCACAGTCAATTTGGAAAAAAAGGAAGTCTCCACTCTGTGTCAGAAATTGGAACAT
Source organism: Cheirogaleus medius (assembly GCA_008086735.1). Taxonomy (NCBI): domain Eukaryota; kingdom Metazoa; phylum Chordata; class Mammalia; order Primates; family Cheirogaleidae; genus Cheirogaleus; species Cheirogaleus medius. The sequence continues at coordinate 33,801,042 of VBSM01001562.1, forward strand.
ATGTGCACAAATGCCAATTTGCTAAGTCTAGACCATGCAATTATTCGTTGCTAGAGTGGAGTGCTAGGATGGTTTGACCCTTAATTCTGTTCCTTCTACTGCAGGGAGTTCATGGGCCTCCTGAACTGTGTGAGGTAAAGAAAAATCCGTTGAGTGTGTGAGAGGTATATTCATTTTTTATGTTTCTTTGGGCAGAAGGGGTGGTCTTCCTTGCTACCTTAGACTTTGATGATGTGCACTAGCCAATTGTCTTCTTTCAACATTTATTTCAGATAAATAAAGGCATTGATATTCAGTACAATCAATTGATTGAAGTTTTTTTTTACATTAAAAACAGTTTGAGAAGGGATTAGGAGAATGTATATCTGTGATTGATCTGGGATGAAGAGAAGTAAAAATATAATTAATATTTGGAAACTAAATCTTTATTTAATTTCATTAAATGCTGCTTATTTGCTACTAGTTTGTTATGGACTGAATGTTTGTGCCCTCTCATTCATGTGTTGAAATGCTAACCCCCAATGTGATGGTATTAAGGAGGTGGTGCCTCTAGGAGGTAATTAGGTCATGAGGGTGAACCCTCAGGAATGGGATTAGTGCCCTTATGAAAGAGACTCCAGACAGCTCTCTAGCTCGCATTCCACCATGAGAAGATACGAGAAATTGACAGTCTGCAGCCCTGAAGGGGGCCCTCATCAGAACCCAACCGTGCTGGCACCCTGATCTTGGATTTCCAGCCTCCAGACCTGCAAGAAATAAATTTCTGTTGTTGATAAGCCACCCAGTCTATGGTACTTTGCTATAGCAGGCTGAATTGAATAAGTCATTGTTGGCAGAAAAAAATATTCTGGGGTAGGATTTGGTGGAAACATGGTATAAATTCCCTTCCCAGTATATTTCCTGCTCATGTGGCACAGCTTCTCTTGGGCTAAACAGGTATCCCCAGGAATTCTCTGACAAATCCCATTACCCCCTGCTATGGTTTGGATGTTTGTACTCCCAAATCTCATGTTGAAATTTGATCCCAATGTTGGAGGTGGGTCCTAATGGGAGGTGTTTGGGTCCTGGGATTGGATCTCTCAAAAATAGATTAATACTCCCCTGGCGGGAAGGTGAGTGAGTTCTGGCTCTATCAGTTCCTGTGAGAGCTGGTTGTTAAAAAGAACCTGGCACCTTGCCTCTCTCTCTCTTGCTTCCTCTCTTGTCCTGTGATCTCTGCACATGCTGGCTTCTCTTTGCCTCCATCATGAATGGAAGCAGTCTGAGGCTCTCACCAGATGCAACTGCTGGTGCCATGCATCTTCTACAGTCTACAGAACTGTGAACTAAATAAACCTCTTTTCCTTATAAATTACCCAGCCTCAGGTTTTCCTTTATAACAGTACAATACAGACTAAGGCAGAAAATTGGTACTGAGGACTGGGGTATTATTATAAAGATACCTGAAAATGGGGAAGCAGCTTTGGAAGTAAGTAATGGGCAAAATTTGGAAGACTTTGGAAGAGTCTTAAAACTTCTTATCTAAGAAGATAAGAATACCAGAAAAAGTTTGGAACTGTAACAGAAGGAATGGCCTGGAAAAGGGTAAAATGTTTTATGAGTTGTCTCTTTAAAGCTCCCCCACACACACACACACACTCTCTTTTTGGGGATTAAAACCTAAATCTCTGCCCAAGGCCAGTAATCAGAGGGGAAGGGGAATGCCTTTTGTTCTTTGTACCACAGGAGTTGGCTCCATGGAATTGTCCAGGCAGAGATCATGAGATTGTCTTCCCCGGAGATGGGATGGATTAGAACCATCAACTGTAGTTAAAAAGCAATAGCCTGAAGCTGAAAATTCTCCTTTTAAAAGCTCTGTATTTCTGCTTATAGTTAGGATGATGGCACTTTGAGATGAGAGTCTCCATCCTCCCCATTTGATGGAAAATTAATAAATCTCCCTTTCCTTCTCCTCAAACCACTTGTCCTTGTTCATCTGATGGGGGACAAGTGCTGAACTTTAGGTAAAAGAATTTGGTGCCCCTGGGTGGGCCCATCGGTGCTCTGCTGGCTCAGCACCCCACCACTGCTAGAAGAGGCAGAGAGCAGCCCTAGGTCAAGCTGTAGGAGCACTGCCTTTTCTATCAAGAGAGTGAGGGGCTATCCCAGCAGCTTTTGGAGCCTGATTAGCTCTGGGGAATGTCCATCTCACTCTTCTCCAAATTCGATGCAGCTCCAACCAGTTTTAACTTTGTTGAGGAAAAGGAAATGGATTTGGGAAGTGTCCAGATGACTTAGACATTTATCTGAGTAAGTTCCCTAGCATGCATGCCAAGACCCTTGATTCCACCCATTTGGGAGGGTTTCAGACTTTCCTACTCTATGGCAGGGCATTTTGTTTGGATTTAATTGGAGGAGTTGTTTTGGGGTGGAAGTCATGGTTGAGTGGAACTAGGGAACCTGGTTTGGGTTTAGAGCTCATTTGTACAGTTCCCAGGGAACCTATGGAATTCATTCCCCTTTGGATTAGGAAATATTGGTTTTCATATGAGAGTTTGGTTCTCATTTGGATGATTTCCATTTGTTGGAAGGCCTTGGCATTATTGTTTTGTTGTCTGTGTTTGTTGTTTGTGAGTTTTGTTTCAACATAGAGGAGCTCCATCTGAAAGCCCCTTGGGGAGAATCTTGGCGGAATGGCCAACTTATAGCTATAAGTCTATGTCTAAAAAGGAACTGTGTTTTTGTAATCCAATGTACATGCTGGAGTGTGAGGAGAAGTGGCTGTTGAATGAAACCTTAAATTATTATACTATCTTATAACTGGAATTATTTTGTCAAAGTTCAGGTAAATGGGATGAGATCCCATATGTATAATCTTTCATGCAATTGCATAATACCGAGACTGAAAGGCCAAGTGGAGGAAGGATTAATCAGGTTGGATCTCATGAGCCCTTTACCCACTGCTCCATCCACCATGGGCCTTTGCACTACTTTGTTTTAATTAAGCTATCAAATTCCCCTGGTTTGCATCAGTTTTAAGTTGGCTGCTAGGTGGTTGGCACACATGGCCCACTGCCCAGTGGTATGCAGGGAGAGGGGGGAGGAATACCCGCCGCAGCTGGTGCTACCCACAGGAATGTGCCATGGGCTTGGCCGAGCTCGAGCTCATGCTGATGGGGACCCTGCTGGAGGTCGGTAGCCAGCCCAGGAAGTGGTGCCTCCCCCCACCAGGCGGGGCCAAGTCTGAGGCAACTGCTGCTACTACCACCACCATCTTGGCACTATGAGGGGGGCAGGGAAAGTGCAACTGGAACTAATTCTTCAGTCCCATGCCCACTGGGTTATGACTTGGGAATGAGAAGGGTCTCTCCCTCTACGACCCAGCAGGGAGCTCACTTAGGCCAGAGGGCACCCGTAGCTGGGACAGGGCAAGTACCATTATGACAATACCAGATAGGGGACTTGAATAGGCAAGAACAGATGTCAGTGTCCTTTGCAACAGTCAAAAAGGAAAGAGCAGAAAAAGTTGCCCCAGGCTGATGTACAATCAATGTGCTTTTTGTAGAAAGGAAGGACACTGGAAAGAGCACTGCCCAAAATTGCGAAGGGCTCCAGGCAACCAGAAACCCCCATGAGAACAAACAGGTTTTTTTTCTTCTAAGTCCAGGACTCAGATGACAAAGGGCCCCATGTCTCACTAGTGGCTCCAATCCAAATATCCCCACAGGAGCCCCAGGTGAAACTGGCAGTAGGGATTCGATTGGTGCCAAGCCGAGTGGGTGTAAGCAGTCTGGGGTGGCGGTGGAGGGGAAGCCACTGGCAAGCATCAGCTGAGGAACTGTCCTGCAGCAGCCCCAGGGGACAGACCTAGGCAATCCGGAGCATGCAGAGTTGTTTCAGAAGTGGCAGAAACTCACCTCCAGGGGAGGTAGCCAAGTTCCTGCTGGAGGAATAGCAGGGCCTGGTGAAGCATACAGGAGACTGCCATTGCTGAGCAGTTCTCTTTGATGTTTGGGCCTCAGCAGACCTGCACATTGTTTCAGCATTTGCAAGAAGAAAGCTACCAAAAGTAAGTAAGGCCATATAAGCTGACAGGACCCGGGGACGTGCAGATAGAATTTAAATTCCCCATACCAATGAGTGTAGATTTGTGTAGGATCTCATGCCACTAGTGATATTGTACAAGTGACTGTGAATGGTACTCAGTCGCATTTGAATGACAGGATCCTGGGACTAGAGTGGCCTCGTGGTGCTGCTGGACTTTGTTGCCTCATGGGTTTAAAAGGGCTCTCCTGCCCTGTTTAATGGGCGCTTAGTGGGGGACTTATGGATCCTGCAATTGGACAGATTTGCAAACAGCAGGTTACTTATCTGGGGTTTCTAGGAATGGCCGTGTTCTGTCGCATCTGGATCCCTTTGGACTAATAGCAAAGCCCTTGTACAAGGGATGACGGAGATCAGCAGTCCAGGGAAAGAGGCCAAGCAGACGGAGAATGGCATGCTGGTAATGAATGCCGTGGGCAGGCAGCTGCAGAGACAGCTCAGCAGCCCCTCCTCCTCCAGCAGGGAGGTCAGTAGACACCACAGCAGCATGGCTGAGCTGCAGAAACCAAGGGCCAAGGAGGAAGAGACATGGAAGCCGAAGGAGGCAGGCAAGACTCAGACAGGGAAGGTCAAGCTGTCCATGTCCTGGGATTACATGAAGGCCACTGGACTGTTCATCCCCTTCCTGAGCATCTTCTTCTTCTTGTGTAACCACATTGCTGCCCTGGCTTCTAACTACTCAGTCTCTGGACCGATGACCTCATTGTCAACAGGACCCAGGAACACACTAAAGTCCGTCTGTGCGTCTACGGAGCCCTGGGCATTTCACAAGGTATCACCATGTTTGGCTACTCCATAGCCGTGTCCATTGCTTGGGGGGCAGGGGGAGATTCTTGCTTCCCACGTCTGCACCTGGATCTGCTGCACAATGTTGTGCAGTCACCCATGAGCTTCTTTGAGTAGACCCCCCAGTGGGAACCTGATGAACCATTTCTCCAAGGAGCTGGACATGGTAGTCTTGATGATCCTGCAGGTCGTCAGGATGTTCATAGGCTCCTTTAATTCATACAGAGTGATAATGGACCCTCTTTTGTAGTGGTGGTAACCCAGCAAGTAAGCAAAGCCCTACATCTAGAATGGAAATTGCATGAAGCCCATCTACAGTGGGATAAGGTGTTGCCGCTTGGCCTCCTCCAGATAAGGGTAGTCCCTAGAAGCAGGCTTGAGTTAAGACCCTAAGAAATAGTTTATGGGAGGCCCTTCCTAGCACTCTGTGGTACGTATGGTAACATAACCATGAGTAAAGGAAGCAGAGTAAACAATATGTCAAATGAGTGGGTCAGATGCTGACCACTCTGCAGGAGTTTGCCTCTTTCAGATCCCCACACCTGAAGCCCTACTGGAAGCAGATGCTGGCACCAGGCTTCCTGCGCAGTCTTGCACAACTGTGAGACAAATGAACCATTTTTCTTTATAAATTACCCAGCCTTTATAGCAACACCCCTACAATAATGATTTCTGGAGTGCCAGACTTGCACTCCTGGGAAATAACTCTTTATTCTGGGATCAAGAATTTAATTTTAATATTCTGAATATAAATAAAAAGAGTCAGTTATTAAATTCATAATGTGCCCCCTGCCTCTGTTATAGAAAGCAAACTACAGGTGTCCTTCTATTTTCTTTTTTTCTTCTTCTTTTTCTGTTTTTAGAGATATGGTCTCACTCTGTTGTCCAGGCTGGAGTGCAGTCATGATTATAGCTAACTGTAATTTCAAATTCCTGGGCTCCTGCCTTAGCCTCCCAAGTAGCTAGGACTAATAGCATGCACCACCATGACCAGCTAATTTTTATTTTTTAATTTTTTTGTGGAGATGGGGTCTCGCTCTGTTGCCCAGGCTGGTCTTGAACTCTTGGACTCAGGTGATACTCCTGCCTGGCCTCCCAAAGTGCTGAGATTACAGGCATGAGCCACTGTGCCCAGCTGTTCTTGTCTTTTCTACTTCCAAATAATTATGATGGCTCTGGCCACGTATGAAACTTTGGCATTCTGCTGCCAGGCTCTATGTTGATAAGCTTTTAAAACTTCTGCTGAATCCATCATACTTTTGATAAATTCAAGGCAATGAAAAACTTCTGCAACCTTTTTTGATATCTAAGTCCAATTGTTTAAGAGTACTTCCTCTCAGAAAATTATTCTTTAAAGATAAAATTATAATAATCATGCCCAGGTTTAAGTTATTTCCTCCAATTCTGCTGCCAGTTGATATATATGTTTCAGACACATTTTAGAAAACTGGGTTTGTGGAGGGAAGTAGACATGGGGAGAGTGCCCCTCCTGTTAGATGTGTCCCTACACTAGACAGAAGCCTTCACCCTGAGCACTGTCAGGAGCTCGCAAAGGACTAAGGGAACTGGCCTTGGGGCAGGTGGATCCAATCTAGGATCCAGCTGGGTGCACATGGGTGGGAATAAAGGATGAGATTGATTGGATGGAATCTCTCTAAGGGAAAGGGCCAGTTATATTAAAAACTTTTCTTTCCTTGAATGCATTTCCATCAAACATTAGCCTCTGCCCGTTTGGTTTGCCTGGAGGACAGGAGATGGGTGGAAAGAACTGGATAGCAGCCCTTCTGAGTGGACTGTCATCCCTGACTCTGCAGTCAGGGCTCACCTTGGAAACCAGCCTTGGGATTTTTCTGCAGTTGGTCATGGGAGATGCCTTGGTAGCATGAATTCCTCACCCGGCTCAGCAGCTTCCCTAGGGCTCAGTGGACATGAAGTGCTAGGTCTTAGGCATCAGGGGATCCCATGCTATCACTAAGGGCAGCAGCTGGGCAATGGCACCACAAAGCATTCAGCTGGGGTGAGACAAGTACGAAAAAAGACCTGCAGCCCAGGTACATGCATTGCTATGCAGTGTACCACCTACCCTTCCTCTTCACCAGAGAAAACCGAAGCTATGGGAATTCTCATCCCAAATCCTTTTCCCCAGTCGCAGGTTGGATTCATAGACCCAGAGAAACTACTGGAGCTGGAAAGGATCATAGAGCCCACCTGGTCCAACCTCTTCTAGAGATGAAGAATTTGCAATCCATGGATGAAATCAGTTGCCTGAAATAAGAGTTTTTATTCTTCTCCCAGGCCTCATTTCATGAGAATTTTTTACCCATGTTTCTGCTTGCAATGCCTGTACTATCAGTGCACTTTGCCCAAGATACCACCAGGAATGACCCTAGATCCCTCCCCTAATAAGAGAGATGTCCCTGGCAGTTTTTCCAGCAGCTGTGAACCCCACAGTTGGGACCATGTTGATACGGCAATTAAGAGACTTCATAATTCAACCCTGCACAGCCTGTGAATTGCTGCTGTTCATGCCTGTTGATTACTTCCATCTTGGATCTACTGTGACCACTCTCACTTGCTGGAACTCACCACACTTGATTGGCTTATTTGGCTTTGCCCCAGGCCTTCCTGCTCAGGTACACCTAGGTGTGACTTTGTTATCCTTGACCTACCCTGAAATGTTAACACTTATACGGTCTAGAGCCAAAATCATAAATAACACCAGAGAAATACAGTCAGAAATAAAACAAACACATGCAAATACGTTTTCTGTTAATATTGTTATTAACACTGGTTTCTTAAAGTGGTCTTATCTTGCAAGTTTATCTGAAGCTATGGTTTTTAGCAACTCAATCACAACACTCCCAGCTGGGAGGGTGCCATGCCAGTTAGAAGAGAGCTTCAGATTTCAAGCATTTCCTGGAAACCTGTATTTACAAAGGTGAAGAAATAAGATGTTGTCGTTGGCAAAGAACAGTCTTTAAACTTTTGTATCTGCTTCCTTTCTTGGGGTGTCAGAGTTTATCCTGTCATTCAGCAGAATATGGAGACTTCATCTAAAATTGAAAATGAAAATGATCTTTGAGGAAAATCCTGTTTTGCAAGTGAATCATTATTTCTTGGATAGATAAGCATCCTCTTATCTACTAAATACTCCATAATCTTTCTATCAATTATTAACTTTTTACAAAAGTAATTGGGGTTGATCAGTCTAAAATAAAAGGCACCTTCAAGTAGGTAGAAAACTGCTTTAAGAAAAAGGCCTCTTCATCCTACCAAAAACATAACAAGGAAATGGGTGCAAAATGTCACCAAAGTTCAGCCAGACATAAATAACTTAAGAACTTCAGGGCAATTAACATTGGAATAAGCGATCAAAGGAGAGTGTGAATTTTCCATCCCTGGAAATCTTCAAGAGAAGAACTAAAAACCACTTGATTTTTTTTTTTTTTTTAAGACAGAATCTCACTCTGTTGCCCAGGCTAGAGTGCCATGGCGTCAGTGTAGCTCACAGCAACCTCAAACTCCTGGGCTCAAGTAATCCTCCTGCCTCAGCCTCCCGAGTAGCTGGGACTACAGGTACATGCCACCATGCCCGGCTCATTTTTTCTATATATTTTTTAGTTGGACAATTACTTTCTTTCTATTTTTAGTAGAGACAGGGTCTCGATCTTGCTCAAGCTGGTTTCGAACTCCTGACCTTGAGCGATCCTCCCGCCTCGGCCTCCCAGAGTGCTAGGATTACATGCGTGAGACACCGTGCCCAGCCTAAAAACCACTTGATTTATAGCAAAATACAAATCTTTTAGGGCTCAGGGTCTCTCCAAGATTCTGTTATTCTGATGTATGTTCAATTTCATGTAAATTGGGCTTTGAACCTCTTGACAGTATTGGGGGACACGAACAAATAGAGTGTGTCCTAAATAACATTATTACATTAAAGATTATGGCCAGGCATGGTGGCTCCTGCCTGTAATCCTAGCACTTTCAGAGGCTGAGGCAGGAGGATAGCTTGAGATTAGGAGTTCGAGACTAGTTTGAGCAAGAGCAAGACCCCATCTCTACAAAAAATAGAAAAATTAGCTGGGTGTGGTGGCATGTGCCTATAGTCTCAGCTACTCAGGAGGCTGAGGCAAGAAGATTGCTTCAGCCCAGGAGTTTGAGGATGCAGTGAGCTATGATGACACCACTGTACTCTAGCTCTGGTGACAGAGGGAGAACAGAACTTGTCTCAAAATAAATAAATAAATAAATAAATAAATAAATAAATAAAAGATTGTGATCCAGTTCTCAAAAAGAAGACTATCATGAAGCTATTGATTGTTATTCATACACTACCTGAAAAGGCTCCAGATTCTAGTAGTGCAAGTAACAAGAATAATTAGAATTTATGGTGGTTGAACTGTTAAAATAGATATTAAACTAGACTTGTAAGTATTGACTGATAAATGTTGTTTGCTAAAGTGGAGAGAGTGGTGGGGCGTGAGGGGCCGTGGCGGAAGCAGGGACGGTTGTGCCTGAGTGGGGCATGGGAACACTTTGCCCTCTGCTGGTCTTTGATGGAAAGAACTGAAAGCAGTTCAAGTAAACGAAGGTGCCTGCTGTCAATGCGGGTAACATCAGCAACACACAGCAGCACCCCTGGGGTTATGTTCACCAACTTGTTCCAGTAAACATGCTTTATCCCTGCCCAGGCAGTACGTCAGCCCCTTTGACTCTCGCACCACCTTTGCTTCACTGGACACGCCCTTGACCAAGAATGGAAAAGAAAGGGAACATACTGCAGTTTCAATCGTTGTGGGACTCAGGTTTTCTCTCAGCACTGCATATACACTTGGAGACATGGGCAGAAGGTCTGACGGAGAATGTGGCTCAGTTGAATCACTTCGGCTAAAAGAGGTAACAAGGTAAATATTGAAAAGGATTAGAAAATAATAGCCCGTAGTGACTTACCATGTCAGGAACTCATTTCTAGGGCTTCATCTGTTTGTGACACTGAGCTGCCTAATTCGTCATCTCATATCAGAGCATTCAACCTGCTGTGGAATATATGGCATATAAAAGGGCAACTTTATAATTCTAGTCATAATAGACTGCGGTAAGTGTGCCCTGAAGACTAGCTTTATGTATTGATATTAAAGGAAATGGGACATTGAGCATTAAAATGCTTTGTTCTCAGTTATATGTATTGTGCTCTATCCTTAAATCTCCTATAAGAAAGCTTTTATTTAAAAAAAATTAAATAATAAATATTTAACATGTGGCTAAGATTACTCACATTGTTGAGATGGGGATAAAAACTGAAGGAACATAACCTTTGTCTCCCCTTTCTGTTGGTCTTGTAACTGGAAAAGAAAGGCACAATGTTGGTAAAAAATGTTATCAGTATTATTGATAAAATTGGGGGGAAAAAGTCTAGAAAAATATCAACAACACTAAAAGGAAGAGAGATAATACAGTTGTTCAGGATTCACAAAGATGTTTAGCTGAATAGAGGAAATAGTCTCTTAGGTACACATAAAGTGTGCAAGATGAGAAAAAACAAATGTCTTGGCAGGCCTAATCTGACTTTACATAAAATGTGTAGGAAAAATTGAGAATCAACTATATACTTGTCTTCTAGGTTACTTTTAAGCTTGACTATAAGGACTGATTTAGTCGTGTATTGGGAGACATATAATAACCCAATTGTTTTCATTAAAACTGATACCAATTAGAACCTTACAATTACAAAAATTTTCGAGGCACTGACATCAGTGTTCTCGAAAGTACCACTGTACTGTAGTAACAGTAATGTGCAAACCTCACTGTGGAAACGTTCCCCCAATTTTTCTTGTATACTATGTTGAACAAGTATTTGATCCAACTTTCCAGCTGTAATTTGTTGCATTGACATTTGCTATTTCATTCAATCAGATGCAGAAAGTCACTTAAAAGCCAAAGGTATTTTTTTTGTTTTTGTTTTCTTCTATATTTTTGTTTGTTTGTTTGTTTTAGAGGGGATGAAGCAGCAAATCACCATCTGTTAGTAACAACTGAAAGATATGCTAAAAGAGGGTGCCCAGATATTTAGTTGTTATAGATTAAGATTTTTATGGATTGTGTATACTTTCGTTAAAGAAACAGAATGGTGAACTGACCTAACAATTCTATAGCAATTTCATGAATTTTCTTTCATGTATTTAACAAATATTTACTGAATGCCTATTTTGTTCTAGGTTCTTAGGCTCCAACCAGGAAAGGTAGGCTGAGGGTTGAGGGAAATGAAGCACAGACCCCCAACTCACCTCCTTAGCAAATGAACAAATTCTCTGAGTTGACTACATAAGGTTAAAAATATAAAACTTATAATTATAAATCCTGGGGCTGCTATGCAAAATACAGACTTGCCTTACTTTTAAAAGTGTCTCACCATTCGTTACCTGCTCTCTCTTTTCCTTCCCCCAGCCATAGAAGTGATGCCAGTATCACCCTTATTTTACAGAGGAGAAGACCATGGCCATGGTGAAGTCTAGTTGTAGCTACTGCGTATTACTCTGCTAGGGTTAGACAGTCAGTGGTCCCTTTGCAGGAACTGCTGCCATATCACTGCATTTCTAAGGCTTTGACCTTCATATGCCCCTTAGATCTTCCAAAGATCAAAGTAAACAAAGAGAGGAACTTCGTCTACTTTGCTCCAATATGAGGTTATTTTCCAAAATCTTAAGAAAAAAGCAAACATGAAGAATCTAACCTTCACATGGCTGGGAGCTGTAGTGTTTACCGAAGGCTTTGTCTTTGGGAATGTCAGGATATAGGTACTTCAGAGGGTTTTCTGGAATGTTTTCAGACATAATAACCTTGTAGTCTCGAAGGATGTCAGCGAATGGCAGAGCAGACAACCGGCCTTTATTGTAGGGTTCCACAGAGTGGAATCTCACTTCTCCTTGAATGACAGAAATCAGAGGAATGTACAGGTGTCTGCAGGCATTCTTTGTGATCATTCTTCCCACCCACATTGTCTTCAAGTCACTGGTTATAAGTCCACATCAGACCTTCTGCAGCCTAAACAGACTGCAGGTCATACATGTGATAGAGGGTGATCACACAGGCTTTTAGAATTCATGGGTGCCCTGTTCTGGGACAACGGCAACAAATAATATTCAAACACACTGAACACATGATAAACAGATCCTCACACTTCTGAAAACTGAAATCCCACTAACAAAACCCAAGGAAACTGAATGCACCTGATGAAACAGTAGTGAGTATATACCATTTTCAGAATGGTCCACCCAGGTGAAAGTTATGCCTCCGAGATGGCTTTCACTGAATCTTAATAAAAAGGTTCCAGGCATTTTATCCTTTAGCAAGAGCCGTTCCTTCTCTTTGCTAACAAAGCCCATGACATACCTAAAAACAGAACAGTGCACAGATTTATCTAATCATTATTGCATTCACAAAGAGCAGACCTAAAGTTTGTTTGGAGTATAATCAAAAGTCATTTGTACCTGAAGTACTTACTCATATACAGATTAATATATGTATATCTCAATACTCTGTGAAGAATGTAAGAAATTGCAACTGTTTTTTTTCTTATGACACTAAACATGCTCAAAAAAGAAAAAGAAAGGGCTTGCGCTCCCCGCGCGCCGCCTGCGGGCCTCCATCTGTTCTCTCCTTAGTCCGCGATCGCCACTTCCTTTAACGGCTCTCGTCTCTGAGCTTGCGACTGGCGGACAGGAGTCCTCGGCAGGAAGAGGCCGGACTCCGAGTCGTCGCCAGAGCCTTTCATCTCAGAAGTCCAAGGTACTGTGTACAACTTCTGCCGCCCAGGCCGTGCATCCTACAGGGCATTTGTAAGCCATGGTTGCCATTAGGAAGAAATTGGTGATTGTTGGCGATGGAGCCTGTGGCAAGACATGCTTGCTCATAGTCTTCAGCAAAGACCAGTTCCCGGCGGTGTACATGCTCACGATGTTTGAGAACTATGTGGCAGATATCCAGGTGGATGGAAAGCAAGTAGAATTGGTTTTGTGGGACACAGCTGGGCAGGAAGATTATGACCGCCTAAGGCCCCTCTCCTACCCAGACACTGATGTTATACTGATGTGTTTTTCCATCGACAGCCCTGATAGTTTAGAAAACATCCTAGAAAAATGGATCCCAGAAGTCAAGCATTTCTGTCCCAATGTGCCCATCATCCTGGTCGGGAACAAGAAGGATCTCCGGAATGATGAGCACACAAGGCAAGAGCTAGCCAAGATAAAGCAGGAGCCTGTAAAACCTGAAGAAGGCAGAGATATGGCGAACAGGATTGGCGCGTTTGGGTACATGGAGTGTTCAGCGAAGACTAAAGATGGAGTGAGGGAGGTTTTTGAAATGGCTACAAGAGCTGCTTTGCAAGCCAGACGTCAAAAGAAAAAATCTGGGTGCCTTGTCTTGTGAAAACTTGCTGCAAGCACAGCCCTTATGCGGTTAATTTTGAAGTGCTATTTATTAATCTTAGTGCATGATTACTAGCCTTTTTCATTTATCTATAATTTATCTAAGATTACAAATCAGAAGTCATCTTGCTACCAGTATTTAGAAGCCAACCATGATTATTAACGATGTCCAACCAATCTGGCCCGCCCGGGTCCTTCCGACACTTCTCTAACGCCCCTTTTTTGCACTCCCACCTGACACACCAGGTGCTAATTCAAGGAATTTCTTAATAATTTCTTGCTTCTTTCTAGAAAGAGAAACCGTTGGTAACTTCTGTGAATTAGGCTGTACCTACTTTATAAGTAACATGTCCTGCCCATCATCTGTCAGCTGCAAGGTACTCTGGTGAGTCACCACTTCAGAGCTGTACTTAACAGATTTCATTGGCATAGCTCTGGGGTGAGCATCCGGCTTTTTGAAAATGTGCTCATCCAGAAAGGCCCAAGTCCATGCAACTGTGGCAGAGTTACAGTTCTGTGGTTTCATGTTAGTTTCCTTATAGTTATTGTGTAATTAGTGCCACTTAATGTATGTTACCAAAAATAAATATATCTCCCCCAGACTAGATGTAGTATTTTTTGTATAATTGGATTTCCTAATACTGATAT
>VBSM01001562.1:33815081-33842460 GCA_008086735.1 Cheirogaleus medius
ATGGAGGCTTAGAAAGGAGCATTATATTAAAAAAAAAAAACCTAAATGATGCCCCCCATACCCCCTGTTTGTACCTTGCAGAACTTGGCCCAGGTGAGGTGACCATCACTGTAGCTAGATTGGACTAAAATGAAAGAAAAGAATGAGATTGTTTTATTCAATAATGAGATTCTTCAATTTTATGCTCAATTTAGATCCTCTCCCCGTTCAAGCATTTCTTAAGCACCTGCCGTGGGTTTACAGTGTACTGAGTGCTAGATACAGTACAAATGTATCATTCTTGTGCCTAAGAAATTTATTATCTAGGAAAGAAGGTTTTTGGTGGAGGAGCTAATGATGGCTGTAGGCTCAGGTGAGTGCCTAGAACGCCACTCCATGAATAGGGGCGAGGGGTGGGGGGTGATATAAATTGTCAGAGGAGAGGAAGGAGTCCACTCCAGGGAGCGAGACTAATGCAGGAGGATGAGGATGAGGTGTGGTGGACATGAGCATGGCTCCTATAAGAGAGTAAGAGCAGCCTGACGTTGGTGAATATACATTACAAAATCTGTATAAGTTAGGTATAGCCAGATTACCAGGAATCTTGCCTATTATAATGAAAAGAATGGACTAGCAATCTATTAGGCAATAAGCATCCATTGGCTGTTTTGATCCAGAACAGTGAAAGGATACAAGGGTTTCTACTTAAATTTTTAAGGAAATTATACTCAAAGAATAATTTGATAAAGCTTTGAAGAGATGTGGTTGCTTTCTATACTACATATTTGAAAGCCACTCTAACAAATATTTATTGAATGTCTCCTATTGCTGCTTATAAATTAAATAAGGATCAAAAACATATTTATATTAAGCCAATTTTATAATACTTCCCAAAGTCCTGATTTATTTAAATACCTACTGATCAGATAACAGGTGCAAGGGGCAAGCATCCTAGCATCATGTGTAGATCAAGCTTAAATCACACAATTCTACTTTTGCTGTACAAATGCATCTCTGGCCCTACTTTAACTAGAAATGCACACAGATCCAATTTTAACTCCTTTTTTTGTGCCACATGTGTTTACCCCAGATGTGTCAAAATACATATATCTCTTAAAATTCTTTTAAAAAAAGCTTAGACTATAATTGGCACATGTAGTACCAATGACTCTATTTTGCAAATTTTAGAAATCCCAGTCAAGCTACAGACTTTCTTGATAATGCAGAATCAAGTCTTCCTGGGGTGGTTTTTTAAGTTTCTATGACATTTCCTAGATCTGGTGAAAGAATCAGTCATTTTCCAGTTGGTTTGTATCAACTGAGCATTAATATGAAAGATCAAGTCACCATTAAGGCTTCACATCACATTCAGTGGAACCGGCCTAAGCATGCCCTGCAGGCGGGTGTGTGGAATGGTCAGGAAGGGGCTTTAGACCTGGACAGGCCTGGCCGGTGGCTTGGCACTGCTGTGTACTAGCCATGCAGCCATGGCAAGTCACATCACCTCTGTACTCCAGTATCTTTGTCTATAAAATGGATAGAGTCATATTGGCCTCGAAGAACTTTTGTGAGAATTAAAGATACTATAGCACTTAGCCCTTTGCCTGGCAACACAGAGGGCACTCACTAAATTGTGATGATCGTTGTTATTATTAATATTGATATTAACAGTACTAATATCATCGTGGTTCTATAAAACACTCGAATAACAAAATATAGGCAGATCCTCCCTATACACCAGCTCTCACCTGTAAGCTTCTCTGCCAGCATATTGAGTTGGTCAGAATTAAGGCCACGACCAACATACGATGAAAACTGCCAGCTCATCACTTCCAGGAGTTGACTCAAAGTGGCAGATGGAGGGTTATTAAAGAAAACCAAGTTCTGAAATAGAGTTACAAGGATGATGATATTTGTTAGTCACACTGGAAACACTATAATTCAATATATAAGAGTCCTGATTTAAACTCTTTAGGCCAACCTAAGTTAACAATACAGAATATAGTCCCATCTCTGTTGTTATTTTTAAGGTTGATTTTGTCTTTTCTTAAAGGGCTTCTTGTTCCTTGAGTCTAATGTAATACAGAGGGCTCCATCTTTCTTGAACCATTTGGCATCTCTTTAACTTCTCCCTATCAGTCAACTCATGCCAGTATGTAACACTCTCCAGCAAATAATTAGACAGATATTCTCTTCTGAAATAATATTAACCTTAAACAAAACTTATTTCATGTTATTTAATTGGTTTTTTATGAGTTGGCAAAAGTTTTAATCATCCCAAAGTGCAAGAAACAGTTAAGTCCCAGGCTAAGGAAGGTAACCCTACCATATAAATTTATGATTAACCTCAGATTCCTGTCTTATGGTAGTATAGTAGTGTTTTATCATTTTGCTTTAGATAGTTAAAAAAAATTTTTTTAGAGACCAGGTCTTGCTATGTTGCCCAGGCTGGACTTGAACTCCTGGGCTCAAGTGATCTTCCTACTTCAGTCTCCTGAGTAGCTGGGACTACAGGCTTGCGTGCACCCAGCTAGATAGGGGAATATTCTGTATGATCAACTACATACAAGGTTGTTTGTGCCAGAAACAGGGTCAGCGACAGTGGAACAGAAGACTTTGTCCCAGATTACAGGAATATAGGTAGGCGTGAAAGCCAAGAAACATGTTCTAAGAGGAGGAGAGGAAGAATTCAGAAATCCAGTGTGGTACCCAGAGAAGGCCATTGGTGAGCGTGAGCTAAACTGAGCTTAGCTCAATCGAGAAAAAGAACCAATTCAAGAGATTTCAGAAGGTGGGAATAAAACAAGACACAGCATACAACAAGGAGTGATAAATGGGAAGAGGAGGAATAAAGAGAAAAAATTTCTAGGAAGGCAGTTTTCCTTGAACCTGAGAACTGAATTTGGAAAAATGGCCAGAAAGCAAAGACTATAATCAAGTCCTAAGAGCTCAGGTTTTGAAGCAGATAGAATTAAAAAGAGAAACCAAGGTCCGTTGTTCAGCTTGGTTCTGTAACGAGGCTGTGAAATCTATGTTTAGGAGCTGTGTGTGATCTATATCTCCCGATTCTCACCCTGGGATGAGTAAATCTGGGATGTTCAGTGTGATGACTGGTGGCTTTCTTCCAGAAGGAGTTTGCTGAAGAAAGCTAAGGGCAGTGCTGCTCTCTGAGACTAGAGGACAAAGCGCCCCATCACCCCTCCTAGGCCCTGGAGTTGGAAGAAAAGCTGAGCAAAGATCCTAATGGGGACCAGCATTTAATCTCAGGGGCTTTGGCTGTTCTTGGCTTTAAAGACCAGGCAGATTTTCTAGTAAGCTCTGCTATTTTGAGGGCACTTCATGCAGCCTTCCTCTCTGCAGTAGATCTGTCTTAGATGCCAGGGCACCTGAGGATGAGAAGGAATAGGCTGTGTTATTTTCCATGTTGTTTCCTCATTAGGAACATTGAAGTAAAGGGAAAGGACACTTAGAGCTGACTCATTATGGCTTTGTTCTTATTGTTGGGACCTAAAGTAAAAAGAATTCTTCCTTTTGGAGGGAACAATTTGCTTTGAATTGAGAAGAAATGTTATTTACATTTGACCTATTTTCTCTAGACCTTGGCGGTTTCCAGGACAACATTAAGGTTTTGTCAGAGGGGAGCAAGGGGAAGTGCTGACTCATCTTCTTTGACACTCCCTTCCCTGGTTGTCTCGTAAGAAGAGCATCTATTCTCTTCTTGCTTTGTGACTTGAAGCCAATTTTGGGTAAGTGCTGCAAATAACCAGCAGATGGCATTAAAACCCAGCTTGAATCTACGATGGGCGAAATCTGTAATCAACTTGAAATTTTGTGCTATCACAGTATAGTTAGGCAAGATTGATGAATATTCTAGCAACTTATTTGGAAACCAATTCTCTATAGAGGAGAGTGTGTGGACAAGGTGGGGCCAGAAGCAGTTGAAGTCGTCAGATATCAAATTCTGGGACAAGAAGTTTCCACGCAGCTTAGTTAACAGAGCTATAGGATGACAGCTCTAGAACTCTCTGTGATGCACATAGTTGGCAGCTGACCAGACACTCAGAAATAACAAATAACTGTTTGTCATTTTTGCTGGCCAGGGCACTCTCAGGGTCCAAGCACATAAGAATATATTATTTTAAATATGGCATGAGAGGAATCATACAACTAGAAATAAAGCAGCCCACAAATCACACACAGACACATGTACACACACACACACACACACACCCCTTTTGATGCAGATGGGTTTTGTTGACAATAAAACAAAATAGAATTAAAAGAGGAGAGATAGGAATAGACTCTACCTGGGAATCATTAGTTGACACATTGTACCAAATGATGGACGCCCAAGCATTAGGTAACTGACTGACGTTGGAAATCATCACCACAGGTAATGAGCTGGTCTGGTTTGGAAAACAAAAAGTATAGTCATTACATGTAGTCCCAACTTACCCCGATCTTACACTCAACTCTCTCCTCTAAAGGGCCATCTCAAGCCAGCCCCACTCCTCTAATCCTGATGTCCCCGCTGCCCTGGTCACTAAAACACCTTGTGAAGGCTGTGGAACTTTCCGACCATGTCTGAATAAGGGTCCAGGGAAGAAAGAGCAGGAATCCTTTCAGGGAGCTCAGTTAGGCAGCTTCCCCAACATCTTCCCCGGCATCACATAAATATTTATACTTTCTTATGTCATATACTGCCTCCAATGCAACTAATCAGAGATTCTATTGAATTAGTGACTGTCCTCATTATAAGTTACATTAAAGAATATACTTTTAAATTTATTTCTGGGATGAATCAGTATCTTCAAATTATGGTCTAACCCCTAATTAATGTCAGTACTAGAAATGGGAGTTTTTATTATAAAAGATGGAAAGGTAAGCTATGGGAGACAGAGCCACCTAGTCTATTGTTGCAGAACTCAATTTAGTATTATTAGTACTGTGGTTTTCTAGTTTATGGAATAAACAGGCTTTCACAGTCTAGCCTGGGAAACTAATCAATTTATAGGAATCTCTTTCCAATAACAGACCATCAGATTTCTGTAGACAGTGAAATACGCAGTTGAGAAACTTTATAGCTCATGGAATCAAAGGTTTAGGGAAAAGAGGTAAGGCAGGAATCTATGAAAAATTTTACAAACGTTTACATTCATTAAGATAAAAGCAAAGGCAGAATTCTAAAACAACACACTCCACAAATAGGATCACATTCAGGGTGTGTGAAATTGTGCATGTTCATTCATGTACTCATTTGTTCACTTATTCAACAAATACTGAGCATGTGCTGTGTGCTAGGCACTGACAGTGAAGTGACAAACAATGTATGATGTCCTGCTAATGGGGAGCTCATAGTCAATCATGTCCAATTCAGCCCCCAAAGTTGCTTTACTCTTTCTTTGAGTTCAATAGTGACTGTCATAAGAGGATCAAACAATGCACTGTAACGTTCCTATCATTTGTCTTTGCTCTTTATGTTAGAGAAACCTTCCTTCTGAGAGATTTTTATGTACAAGTTAAATTTTTAAAAATATATCACTACAAAAAAAAAAAGAAAAAGAAAATATATCATGACATGGTTTAAGGATACTTATTTCTCTTTCCACAGAGTATTCATGACTCAGGAAATCCCAGAAAACAAACAAAAATGCAACCTGAGCAACAAATTATTTAACATATATTGAATTCATAATACCCATGAGATTTTATCATTTATATTTAACCAGAATAGTATGTTAACTGTTTAGTGAAATTTGATATATTGCTTTTATAACTTAAAATAAAAATAATGAATAGGGAATGTACTAAAACCTAGAAAAGACTGAGCTTTCATTTACAAATGCTGACCAATTCCTGCAAATGTTAGTAGTAAATAGTAGATGTTCCTCGAAACACCTACCTCCAAATCTATGGTCAGCCCATAGAGGCAGATCTGTGTTTCAAAGGTTATGGAATGAAGCTCTTCAGTCACCATGTGACAACCCTAAGGCAGAAAGAAATAAATTGTTATCTTACAAATGCATACTCTTGTGTAACATTAGACCTGTTTTTATACACATGAATAATGCTCCAAAACATTCCCTAGCATTGAACATTTCCTCTTATCGTTTAAAAAATTAATACACTGAGTTTGAGAAATCTTCATTTCCACAAACAGAATGATTTTAAGTCTCCAATACAAGATAATTTATGGCTTTTGAAATTCTAGCATATTTTCTTCAATTGAAATTCAGACAAGTGGTTCTTCGTGTTTAGGCACCAAGTGGAACAAAAAATTCATTTTTAAACATTAGAAAAAATCTCACTGTCCTTTGGGGAGGGGGTGCTTACACTACGCAAAACACAAGACAAATGAAGGATTTACAACTGTCATTTCATATTCACTGATGGGTGCCTTTCACATTCTCACTGAGTTCCATGGTGGACAAGATGATACAAGCCTGTGAAGAACATTTGAGAGGCCTCAAGCAAGCACACAGATGGAAACCCAATACTGTATGTATAAATACTTCACCATTATAAATCAAGTTAAAATATGGTCTACCCTCCTGCCTTGACACATAGCCTTCACATAACCTGATTGCCCAGGTTTTAGCTACTTGAAGTCCTGTTGGAACATGGGAGCATGGATATAGCATGGCCACCCTGGACTTTTGCCCATCCCATTCTCTTCCTCTTCTCTGAAGGACCTCGAATGACGAGGGTAGCCCCTAGGCCTCTACTCATGCCTAGAAATGTTTGTGTTGATGGTGCCATCCATGCTTGGGAAAGTTGACTTGGAGAAGAGGCTCACACAGGCCCTGGAAATGGGCTTGAGGTATTTTGGGCCAGGAATTCTGGGGCCCTGGACTCTGGGTGAGCATATTGCCTTGACCTCACAGATGACTTTCTTTGTAGGGGAGGGCTGCAGCTGGAGGATGGCCATGACTTTGAGGTCCCGTGATATTGTGATATGTACCAAGAAGAAATATATTATTTGGTCTCTGCCCTCAGTTTCTGAGACAAAAGCTCCTAAGATATTTGCAGATAGGGGTACCAGATGAATCTTTTGTTCTAAAATTTGGTCTTTGACTCTAGCTAGTTCCTGACACAGAGCTCCTAAGACCTTCGTAATTTCCTGAGTGATAGTAGTGACTGACACAGAGCTCCTAAATCCCTTGAAATTTTCTGGGTGGTAGGAGCATCTTTTGTTCTCATGCAGTGACTCTTGGTGGGCTTCTGGATAGCATCAGGAGGGGGGCTGGTTGCCAGGGAAACCAACCATGCAATTAAAGGGTTAGAACTTTCAGCCCCACCCTTCAACCTCTCGGAAGGGCAGAGGGGCTGAAGGTTGAGTTGATCAGCAATGGCCAATGAGGTAATCAATCATGCCTACATAATGAAGCCTCCATTAAAACCCAAAAGAACTGGGCTCAGATGAGCTTCCAGATCGCTGAACACATGGGGGCACCTGGAGGGTGGCAAGGCCCGGAGAGGGCATGGAAGGCCTGCACCCCTTCTCACATACCTTGGTCTACACATCTCTTCCATCTAGTTGTTCATCCATAGCCTTTGTAACATCTTTCATGCTAAACCAGTAAGTAAAATGTTTCCTTGAGTTCAGTGAGCTGCTCTAGCAAATTAATGGAATCTGAGGAGGGGGCTGTTGAAACCTCCAATTTATTGCTGGTTGGGTGGTCAGAAGCACAGGTCACGACCTGGGACTTGCAACTGGCATCTAAAGTAGGGAGCAGTCTTGTGGGATTGAGCCCACAACCCGTGGGATCTGGCACTCTCTTCAGGTACATGGTGTTAGAATTGAGTTTAATTGTAGGACAACCAGTTGGTTTCTGCTGGACAATTGGCTGTTAGTGGGAAGAAATCCCCACACATGTTTTGGTGACCAGAGGTGAAGCATTCTGTACTGAGAGTGAGAGTAGAAAAAACTGTTTTTTCCTGTCTCTTACAGGTCCCATCCCTTCCATTCTAGTCACTATAGTTTAGTTTATATGATTAAATATACACATGACCATTCAGTATGGATAGTTTTCTCAGCTCTTTGAATTATGGCACCTGTGTGTTCACCATCCAAACAGCAGTGCCTTGAAAAGTCTGAGAAACCACGATTCCACAGACAGAACAATGACACTCAAGGTTGTCCATTAGCTGTGGAAAAAGACTTCATGCTTTAGATATTACTTTACTGAATTGAAATGTGGATTGTGAGAGGTTTCTTAGTGATTCAAACTAATTTCTAATATTTACTTAACACCCCTGATGCCACTGTAAGGCACATTTAGAAGGGAATCCAGCAAGAAAGCTGACATACAATACACACGACTGGACAAAAGCAGCTCTAACTAAAGAATTAATGACCATCATTAATTTTCAAAGCAGAGTGGCCATCAATCATAGTCTTCATTATTTTCTCAGTGCAGTCCAAGCCAGAGACAGTATTCAATTTTACATTCCCAGGGGCCATTCCTTACAGATTGGGAAAGTATCATAGATAAGATGCATCATTAATGTCTGTATTAAAAGCCATCCTAATCATCTAAGATGGTTACAGATTTAAAATATCCATATGTATGATATTTACATTATATGGCACTAAATATTATAACTGGACTGGTTGAATTGTACTTCTAAAGAAAAACACTCATTGGATAATCTGCTAAGAAACTGGAAAACTGACCAAGCAACTTAACCAGGGCTCTACCTGGAAAAAAAAAAGTAGAACCTAATGAAAGGCAAGTCTTGGTGTCACCATATTCTTTTTGTTTCCTCTGCTTGCTGCCTAATGGTACACCCTGGAAACCTAGAATATATTAAGAAATAGTTATGCCTTTTAACTTGAAATAAAACATCTGCTAAGAAAAACATGACTGAGATAAGGATAATTTTCATCCCAATTTCTTGCTCACCTCTTAACAAGCCATAATTTATGATAATGTTGCACATGGAAAACTATGTGGTATAGAAAACAATTAAAATAATCCATTCATTGAGTGAATACTTATTGAGCCCCTATTATATGCTAGATGCTGGGAAACAGTGAGAAGAGGGGAAGAATAGTATAGTCACATGAGAAAGTGAGAGCCTTTAATCAGAGAATCATAAGCAGGGAATGTAAAATGACAACTATGCCCAGCCCATAAAATAAGGGTTCTGTATGGATGCTGTTGTATTCTAAAAAGTCTTAAGTTTTTAGTGATATATTCGTACTAATTTCTCCCTTTAAAAAATGTTGCAACACCTTAAATTAGTTCTTGAGGAAATCAGCTTGCTGTGCAAATGCCTGGGCTATTGGTGGTGTGGGTAGTGTCTGTTTGAGAACACTGAACCTTGAAAGAACATCTGTTTGGCTATTTTGTTAAATGAAACTCAAGTCACCCAGGCTTTACTAATAGCTTCATTGTGTTTCATGACTTTCCACTGCATAAACAAAATTACCTAGCACCTCAATCTGTGGCTAAAACTGTCATTTATCAGTTAAAGCCCACTGACAAAGAGCGAACTGGAGAGACTGCGATTTCAGCTTCTTTATTCAAACAGTTTTCACATTTCAACAATCACTCTCCAGCCAGCTCCCTACCAGATAAAGACCTCCTGGGAAAGGTTGCTTCCTGGGAATGTTTATTTTGTCAGGACAGGCTGATGGCTTCAAACTCTGGCCACTCACTAGGTGATGGAATCATTTCTTCACTGTGACTCTTCCCAGGAAAGAGCAAAGGTGGGAACGAGAGGCATTGACTGCTAACCTTGATTTTGTGATGGTGCGTCTGCAGGTTCCTCAAGGGGTATTGTGAAATTCCAAAGTGCATTCTTAATATTAAATTTGTTTTTTAAAAAATCTAAAGTTCCTACCCGATGTTGCACTTCTGAGGCTTATGGAATCTTAGTCCGAGGAGTTTCAGAGATTGTCTAGTGTGATGGGTTTTAAACTCTTTTAACCTTGGAAAGTATTCTTGAAAGTAAATTTTCCACTTGGGTTCCTATCTGTAAAATATAAAACAAAGCTGCCTTGCTAGAAACAGGGGTGAGGGACCCAGAGCTCCGTGTTTCACCAACCCCCAATGCACAGGTGGCTCCTTAGGCGCCTCTTGGGTTTCTGGGTCTTCTGGGAACAGCATGGGTCTTGTGCAATGTCCTTCCTTCACCCAGTCCTAAAGCTAGGAGCCCCTGTACATTCTGACATGTCATCTCTTCCTGGATAATTTCAGAGTCAAACAGTCACAGGGTGTTGCAATTCTAGGGAGGTTTGAAATGGCAACCTTAGGGAAACTAGCCTTCATGACATCTTGAAACGTTCTCAATCATTTACTAGCTATGTCATCCAAGCTCGTACAAACTACAAAAGTAGAACTGATGAATTCACAGTTGTGTGTGTGTGTGTGTGTGTGTGTGTGTGTGTGTAGGGGGTAGAGGGCATTGGGTGGTAGTAGGAACCCCAGACATGAAATCCCACAAAAGGGGCATACATAAATGGTGGTCTGAGGTTTCAGGGGCCTGGAGCTGGAAGAGGGAAGTGCCCAGGGTCTCTTGAAAGGGGCCATGTCTTCAGCACTTGGCAGGCGGGCAGACAAGGGTGAGGATCAGCAGTTGTCTTAAGTCAGGCACCACCTTTTAGAGCCCACTTTTCCCATCTGTGTAAACAGCTACTCTCTCTGGAGGGGGCAGAATGGACGGCTGATCCATGAGAGCCACAGCCAGCATCTACACAGCCACCACCACTGACTTACGCGAACCGTCTCATTCGGTCCTCACAGCAACGCTATGAAGAGTAGGGCAGCATTAGCTCCACTCTGCGGATAAGGGAGCTGGGGATTAGGAGGTTAAGTGGCTTGTGCAAGGTCAGACTGCCTGTAAGAGGCACAGCCCCACACAGTGCTATTTCTACTGTCCCACTGAGGCACAACAGAGCCGTGAAAGGAGACACAGTAGATGACAGCAAAGTCAATGGCATTTTCCGAGGAAATATTATTTTAAATTCTGGTTTGGGATAGCCCATGATTTTTGAGCAGTGGGCAGAATGCAGACAGTTTGTGAGATAGATGAGGTGAGATAAAGGGGTGGGAGAGGGTCAAAGAGGAGTGACCACCAGCTCACCCTTCCCAGGAAGGTTCTGGCAACCCACAGGCAGCAGAGCAGAGCAGCCAGGAGCAGGGACCTGGGATCCACACTGCCGAGGTTTGGATCTCAGCCCGGCCACCAATGGCCTGTGTCATCTTGAATAAACTGTGTGACGAATCTGTGCCTCAGTTTCCCTAACTGAAATATTAATGAGACTAACAGCACCAACTTCATAGCATTACCGTAAGAGTTACGCAAATCAATATTAGTAAAGCTCTTCAGTAATGCCCATTACAGTAAAGACCACAAAAGGATTTTTAAATAAATGCCTAGCAGGCTGTGAACTCCTGCCACAGCTGCTTGAGATAAGCAACAGCAACTTTTTGAACCTTGAAAAGGTTATATCCTAGTTTCCTGTTTTCCTGACATTTTTTGCCACAGTTTCTGACTCGATGACATTATGAGCTTCATTTATTGCTAGCTCTTCCTACGCTTTCCTGACTGTCCTCTGGTCATCCCTACTGACAGCCACACTCCTGGATCCTGGCTCCCCATCCTTCACAGATTTTGTGGCTTGGCAACTGTTCCTATAGCGCATCAACGTTCAAGCCTGTGGCTTGTTTTAAATGTACCTAGGAGTCATACTAAAATTCCACCAGCAGGTGGAGCTCAAAGAATAGCTTAAAATAAAATTAACCTGATTTAGCAAACCTGGAGAAAAAAGAAGACAATCATTCTGTTATGACTGTACAATTTTGCTATTAATCGGAAAATAAGAAGAAATAAATTCAAAGCAATATAAACAGCATTAATAAGGCAGTGGTTGGTGTTTCCACAGTAGAAGATGATTTACTTAGATTTCCATCTGTAGGGAAATCCAAATAAACATTTTGATTTTACATTCATTAAGATGGCAACGCACTGCAAGAGTTGAGCTATTGAGATTTATTATTGTTTTACTTAAGAAAAGTTCAGAATAATTGTGCTTAGTCTGTTCAGACTCAAAAATAATATTCAAGGATGTCAAGCTGAATGAAACGTTGCAGCTCTGGCCTGAATTCCAGTGAGATGTCTGAAATGGGCTTTCATTTAAAATGTGCTGCTCCCCTCCTTTCTCCCTTAAAAAAATGTGCTAATGTTTAACTGTGAAGTTTAGGAGAGCTTTCTGGGTTTCTGCAAGATGGGAAGAATATCTCCCACTGATTTTACTAGAATATTCTTCAACTCAAAAGCTCTGCTCGTAAGGTATCTTTGGTCGTAGAGACCTGCTGAGGGCTCTGCCCTGAGCAGCAATTTTATCCTGGAAGGAAGATTTAGCTCATCTTTGGTGGGCCCAATACTTGGCAAATGATCTTTAAGACATAATTAAGGGAATAAGGAATTCTTGGAGGGGAAAATGGTAGGGTATTAAATGTTTTGTGATGGATCTTTGTGGGGTGTGAGAGATTGGATGTCATTGGATGCTGGATTTATAAAGTGCTTTTCCTCTAAATGTTTCAAAGATCTTTTTCATAGGAGCTGCAACTACAAAGCCAGGAGACTGGATCCATATAAACCACACCAGAATTAAGCCTCACTGCTCTATAACCGCATCATGTAGGTGGTCTTATGCATGCAGCATCTCTGAGCAGAGGAGCATTGGGCGTTACTATCCTGATCTCTTAAAGGAAAAAAATGCAGTATTTCTTCAGATCATCTGCCAAAGATCACATTTTCAGTCACTATCAGAGCATGTACTCAAACCCAGGGTTTCTAATTCCAAATACATAGCTCATAGACTGATGCCTTAGTTTCTAGGCCAATTTAATAGATAACCTCCAAGGTCACTTCCAATCCAGGATTTGTCCACTCTGTCATCTATTGACTCTAATGTGAGTACTGGGACTGCATCAATTTGTTCCTTTATTCAATTCACCTGGGGGAATACAACCCTTAGAGAACAAGGTAACTGAAGCCACAAAGGGTTTGTTTTTCACCTGTGATTTTCACATAATGTGTCATGAATTTTGAGGCTTAGTTTATAGATGTGGGAAAATGAGTGAATGAAAATGAAGAATGGAAAAGATATTTTATAATAATGGAGGCCTGGCTAAAGAAATGATGGCACACCTATAAAATGCAAAATAATGCAACAAATTTAAGTCATGTTCTTCAAGAGTATTTAAAGTTATAGAAAGCTATTCACCATACAATGCTCTGTGAAAGAAGCAGATTATGAAACAATGTGTGTCATATATTTTTAAAGTAATATGCACATAAATAAAAAACTGGAATAATATGTACCAAAATGTTAATAGTTATTTTCTTTGGAGGGTGTTATTATAGGCTATTTTTATTTTCTCCTTTAAAAATATTTTCCTGTATTATTTGCAATTATCAAGGTTTCTATTTATAATCAGAGAAACATGGATTTAATTTTACATAAAATCAAGCAGTTTAAAAGCTTTGTAAAATAATATATCATAGCATTATTTCCTAGAAAAATTCTCGAGGAGAAAATATTTCCTACCTCATTTCCTTTACTTCCGGCACTGGACTTCATTTCCTTTGGTTGCTTTATAAAAGAAAACAAGAATGTTTAGATGGAGAAGCATTATCAGCTACATATCAAGTTGGTTGTACTATTGTAGTCATTTTCTTGGCCATGGTTTTGATTTCTAGGACAGTAACCTAGATGTCTCAACCTTATTGAAACCTGAGACAGCTGACCAGATTTAAGAGAGGATTCCTGTTTCACCTCATGGGATGCCACTGTAGAAACTTCCATTGAGATTAGCAAGCAAGTTGGTAACACCACTAAGACTGTGTTTGTCAGCCAACATTTTCAAAAATGGAAAGCATGCTGAGACCTTTTAGAATCTATTCAGCATTCCTTTGTGCCTGGAAAGCATCATTTTAGCTCAGCTGTGGGCGATGATTCCCAATCCGTGTGAAATCAAGTCTAACACAGAGGCCTGGGGTGATAAGCCGTGGGGCGGTGTGGTCACAAGGCACAGTAAGTTATTAAATGACATTAGAGTGGAAGAAGACTTATGCAAAAACTGTGCATTGGTACAGATTACTGAATGGCAAAAAGAGGCAGAAAAAATTATACAGTGTATATGATTTGATAACACTTCTTACAAAAGTATTTGTCTATTTTAGAAAAAAAGAACAAAAACATAAAAATGAAGATATTAATAGCATTGCCTCAAAGTAGTGCAACTATAAGTGTTTTTTAATTTTTAAAATTTTGCTTCTCTTATTTTCTATATTTATTTTTGTATTAAAAAGCAATTCAGTTATTATGTATAAGATAATAAATGTAAAAATGCTTTGCAACTAGAAGAACACTGTAAAAACTAAGGTTTTGTTATTGTATATATTGTACCAGCTGAAATAAAGACGTAAGCACTTTTTGGTATGTTACTCGTCCTTCCTTTACTATGTAACCTTTCTGGGAGACAGACAATTCTAAGTTAAGGGCTCTTATGACTTTACTTGTTACTAAATATGGCCCACTACTGAAAGTTCCTTGAGGGCAGGAATTGAGCCCAACCAAAAAGAGTGTTAGGTACAAGGATGTCTATAATATATGACTCTTTATTACATTTTATTTATTTGGCAGTCTCACACAGGAGAGATTCAATTAGAAAGAAATATACCCCACAATACTGAAAAAGAAACAAAATGAAAATCAAAAACAAAACCAGCACAAATTTACATATGCAGATATCTTTAATCTAAATTTTATCTTTTAGAAAGTAGACCTTTTGAGACTTATTCAGTGGTGCTCCAGCATTCGATGAGGTACTTGCTAAATGTTAATAAACCAGAGGAGTAATATATTTCTGGCAAGGACAGCAGTAGAGTTTTGGGGAATCTAAGAGCTATACAAAGAATTAGAAAGAAGGCAGGAAGAGAACTCTAGGTCAAGAGGAAGTGGTAAAAACAGAAGCAACAGGATGAGGCTGGGTCAGAGCTTTCTAGACATGCCAAGGTGAACTGTGTACAACTGCCATACTCAGAACATCCCATTTCTCCAAGCTATCCTCCTAAAAGGAAAATGCTTTTAGCTAGACATGTGGTTATTGGATATCACTCTTTGGGGAGATTTTAAAAATGAAACTAGGAATGCCTATCCATTATTTAGTGTGTGTGTGTGTTTAGTTTTTTATTGATCTATCATAGTTGTACATATTTTGGGGATACATGTAATATTTTGATACAAGAATACAAATGGGTAATGATCAAATCAGGGTAATTGGTATATCCATCACTTCAAACTTTTCTTTGCATTAGGAACATTATAGTTCTTCTAGCTACTTGAAATATATAATGAATTATTGTTAACTATAATTTCCCTACTGTACTATTGAATTACTATTCCTTCTACTTAACTGTATTTTTCTTCATCCCTCCTTCCCCTTCCCTTCCCAGTCTCTGGTAACCACCATTCTACTCTCTACCTCCATGAGATCCACTTTCTGAGCTCCCACCTATGAATGAGAACATGCAATATTTGTCTTTCTGTGCCTGCCTTATTTTACTTAACTATAATGACCTTCAGTTCGACCTACCTTGCTATAAATGATAAAATGTCTATTTTTCTTTTTCCCCCTTTTTTTGAAACAAGATCTTGCTCTGTTGCCCAGGCTGGAGTACAGTGGTGAGATCATAGCTCACTGCAACCCTGAACTCCTGGGCTCAAGATCCTCCTGCCTTGGCCTCTCAAATACTAGGATTACAGGTGTGAGCCACCACACCCAGCATCATTCTTTTTTATGGCTGAATAATATTCCATTGTGTAATGCCTACTTATTATAAGACAGATGAGCTCTGTCATTATCATCAAAATATATTGACCAACTACTATGTCTACTTAGGTACTATATCATCGTTTAGAACTCAGACCTTTTGAGTCAGGGTTCAGAGTTCTTTCTACCACTTTAATTCTTCAATGATGGCATGTTTTATTTCTTAATATGGTCCTTAATCTCACATAAGAAACACTTAAGAACAAAATACACTGAATTATAAAGCCTATTACAAAGATGTATCTGATTTGAAAAAAAAAAAAAGTTTGTGTAATTTTACTACCAAACTTACCAAATGTCGAAATTCTACTGAGAGACTCCCATTGGAAGATTCTTCAATAGACATGGCTTTGACATTAGTTCCACAAAGTACAAATCTTCGATTGCTAGAGAGGAAATCTTAGCTATTTACACGGTCTCAGGTAAAATATATTTATAAGAACAGCAAAAAAATTCTACAAAGTAAATGTCTTACCTTAGAGTTGAAACATTCCTGTAAAATCAAGAAGATTCTTCAAAATGAGTTATTTAATAGGTCTAGTAAGAACTTTCTATGATATTTTAAAGGATAGTATATAAAATTTCATTTCAGGTCTTTATAGACAAATCTTTTAAATTAAATCTTCATTGGATTCCGTTAAATGTATGAACTTCAAAGTCAAATATTTGAAGTACATTAATATGTAACATTTAAGAAGTACATTTAAAAGTTCAAAATTATTCTATAAAATAAGGGCAGTTAATAAAAATGGTCTTACATTTCACATTTCAAAATGAAATTAGAAAACTTACTTGTCAATTGATGCTTTAACCTTTACCTGATAGTTTAGTTCTGGCAATTTTATTAGCAGTCTGAAAAGAGACATCAATAAAGAATCAAGAATAAAAATTAAAAGTGTTAAAAGCCTTCTTTATATTTATATTTATGGCATATATATAAAAACTTACATTATCTCCAGTTATATGTTAGTATGTTTTAAGAATGTATTATTTCTCTTTAGTTTGCCATGTTACTAATGCTGACATCAGCCACTTAATATCATGCTGACAAACATTTGGAAAGTGTTTCCATATTGCTTCAGTTAATGTGTGCTGGATAATATATTGGCCAGGTCAGAAAAATAGCTGTATATTTTGGAAAAAGCCCAAATTTGGGTTAAAGGTATAAATATAAGAAAAATCCTTTACAAGTCTATTAATTTAGTCCTATTTTATTCTTATATTACCAAAAAAAACCATTTTGTAAGCTTAGTAAAACTAAACGTTTTTGATAACTATTTAATGGTGAAAATACTGAGAAAGACTAGGTCTCTAGTAGAACATGGAAAATCCCAATTCAAACACATTTGTAATCTTTCAACACACTATAATTATCAGCAAAAATGTTCATCACTAAAAAAGACCCAACTTCAAACAAGTGATTAAAGCTCAGAATAGCAATTCCTTTATTTCCTTCTGATGTCAGCCCTCCTTTATTTTTTTGCTTTCTCCAACTCCTCAGAGCTATGTCCTGTGATGTGCCCCATCTGTGGGTTCAGTGAAGTTTCGGACATAATCCTTCAATCACTCACACACTCATTCATTTACTCATGCACTCATGCCAACCTTCGCTTATTCACTCAGCACGTACTGAGCGCCTCATATCTACCCAGAGCAGCCTTAAATACAGGGGACTGGCAGCGCAAAGACTGGGGGAGGGAGAAATGTGGACATGGCTACACATAAAAGGAAGGAGACCAGCCAAACAGATGGAATATAGAAAGTATGGTGATAAGCACCTCATCAGCATTAGAGAAATAAAATCACAGATCATAGCCCAAACAAGAGAGTGGGTAGAATGTATAGCAGAGGCTCTTTAAATGTCCTGTACAAGGCATAAGATTGGTTCAGGGTTTGGAGTATGTTAAGCTGGTAGTCTTTGGTAGTGGGTGGTGAGGAGTAGGTTTGGTCAGGTGGAGTAAGGTCAGATGTTTCCTTTTCTATCCTATTCAGGAGGTATCTGATTCATAGTAAGATGCTGACGACTAATACTAGAGTTCCAGATCACCACTCTTTTTGAATAGGAGAAAGCAAATGGTAGCGAGGGATTTTACCTTGAATAAAGGATCATCTATCAAGACAGTGGGGAACAGGGTTCAGAGAAGGAGGATGAGGATCCAGCAGTTAGATGGAAAAGGAGGACGGAACCTGCCAACCAGGGACTAACAGTCTATGTCGCTGCCAATCAGTTCAAACACAACATGCAAGGTGGCACCGATTCAGGGACCTCTTCCACTCAGAATGTTTTGCTGAGCAATCCCTACTCACTTCCCCTTTTGTCCCAGAGAGCATCTTAGACCTGCTTTATCATCATTAGGCATGTCCCAACCAGATGCAGAATGTCCACCCTCTCTCCATCCTATTTCCCTTTCTTGCTGCTGTCCTCTGAGTTACATAGAGATGTGGGAATAAGAAACGAGCAACTTTTGAGAAGAATAAAATTTCAAAAAAGAACCTGGCTTCTGCCTTTTGTTTTTAGTTCTTAAATCTTGGTGCAAAATTCACACAAAGAAACTGATCAAGAATTTTAGTAGGAGCTGTTAAAATGCAAACTGAAGACAAATGTCTTCCCTTTAAAAATGGAGTTCCAATAGTGATATGTGATCAGGGACCCTATCTGGGCCTTAAAATGCTCTGTACCATGGCATCACTACCCCTTGATGCATTAATCTTAGCTTTAATGCATTAATTAGCTTCAGCTTCCCAGAGGTGACCTAATAATTAGGAATTTAAAACTTCAGGCTTTGGAGTTTGAGGCATGATGAAAATGGTTGGAAGTAAGAACTCAAACTCATTGTTTCAAGCATCATTAGGGAAAACCATAAGTTTTGATTTCTCAGGCTAATGAAAAGGATCAAACACAGAGATAAAGCAATAATAACACAAAAGCCATGTGTCTTTAAACCAGGTACATAGTAAGGATGTGCTGAAATTGCGATGTTGAGAGTTTTTGTGGAAAATCCATTAAACCAGTTACTGGGTAATCACATTTCCATAATCTGTCCGCAATCTATCTTTTCAGTTCTATCTCTTCCTGCTCCACACTATCACAAAACAGGCCCAGGAAGCCATTATTTCTGTAGTCTAGCTCTCCTACAATCCTCCTCCCCTCTGCCAATTTCTCTCGTCGTCTTCTCAAGTCAACCTTTTCAGCAATTAATTCCATTGTGCCCGATATTATGAATCCATACTTTCATGCTAATATCCCGCATGTCCTCATTTGCATGGTCACACTCCTGACAAGTAGGGCTGTCATCTTAACATTTTACCAAAGCTTAGTGCTGGGCACACAGCAGGTGCTTAATAAAGAATAATCGAATGTAAGGCACGATAGGAGAAACTAGCCTTGATTACCCAGTGGCTCCATAAACATATGAAAGCAGAGAAGGGTCTGCCTACCTTAGTTTTACAGTGAACTGAATGAGAGTTTTAAGTACCAACGGCCTCTGGGGGTGGGTTGGCATGCAGGGCTGTCGCTCAACCACAAATGAGCTAGATGAAAGGAAATAAAGCGTGTCATTTGAAAACACTGAAAATATTGACAGGCTGAAAACCACAGAGGAACAGGATGCTATCCTCTCAAAAGGTCCAAATTTTTTACACTTTTAGAAGACATTCAAATCCCCATTAAACTCAAATCTTTCCAATGACTTTTCATAAATAATTACCAAGAGGTAGGAAAAGATTGCCTGAGGACTGTCCCCAAGTAATAATAGTAAATAATTCTTAATTGTTTTTCTTGGTAAAATCTCTAATGTCTAAAAAAAAAAAAAAAGAAAAAGAAAAATCATGAAAGAAAATAAGAAAACAAAAAACAAACAAAAATTCTTAATTGTTATAAATGAGTCATAAATAAAAGCCCCAGTCCATTTTTATCATATTATATAGAGAGTAAATTTTATGCCATTTTTTGGACTAAATATTAGAATTTCTGGTACATATTAGTAGTTTTTTCCTTAGACTAGCTAATACACACAAAAATGTTCTCCATCCTTCATTTCTTGGATATGCACTTAGGAATAAATCTTTGAAAAAAATCTTTTCTAAAATGTGAAAACTAAGCTGTAGGTGGGTGATGTGGTTTAGTTTGTGGAAAACTGAGTCAGTTAGTGGGAGATATATTGATGAATAAATAGTGAGGCATAGAAATGTGGTTTATGAAACTTTCTGGGGTCCCTGAGGCTCATTGATTAATAGTTCCCTGTCACTCTTTAACCTAAACACCAAAACCCCAGGCAGGATGTTCTTACAACTTCACAGAACTGCAGATGCCATGAAGCATTTAGTTGATAAGACTTCACTTACTTCTTGAAAAGGTTGTAGATCAAGAAGGTGACTCTTTCTAGTAGGTGAGTTCTTTGCATTGGAATGGGATCACCTTCATATGTCATTTTGGTAGATTGCTCCTCTAATTTCTCCAATTGCCTTCTGAGTTGGAAAAGACTTTCTGCCAATAGTGTAAAGCTATTGAACAGCAAATAAAAACCAGAGATAGTTTTTCCACTTAACAAATGTGCATTTAACAGTTGATCTTATTTAACAAATATTAAATTATTAAGTAATCATTAATTTAAGTGAATCACTTAATTTTATTAAAAGTGACAGTTCTTTATTTGTATTTTCCATTTTTCTCAAATATGCATCATATATGTTAAATGTTTTTAATGTTTTCTAATTTATGCCTTCAATTATAGATAAGACATCATTTATGAAATTTTGTCAACATCTGGAAACAAATCCCTTTTAATTATCCTTTTTTAAGCCTGTTAAGTTATGTATGTTAAGAATATGACATTCACTAAAGCGCAATGAAAGAACAAATTTAAAACTATAAAATACATGATATGAAGGATGTTATGTGTAAAAATATTGAAGGAAAAAATGTGAAACTGACCTTTTCCTCTAATATATATTTTTATAAGTCTTAAATATTCCTAAAATGATCAATGACTCTCTCTGAAGAAAGGTGTATTTGGAAATGGATGACCTTGATATCTGCTTGCAGTTTTACTCACTGTGTGGTGATCTTACCTCAGAAATGGAGATGGGGGCTTGGTTGGGCCAGAAGTCTAGAGAAGAGTAAGATTGAAATGGACACCACAGAGAAGGCAGAATGTCTCATCAAACTTGGGAAGTCCATCTGGCCCTATAGCAACTCTTTCTATTTAAAGTACTCTGCATATGAGACTGTGGGAAGAGTCATTGAATCCCCGTTGATTTTGGGTATGAACACCATTACCTATTAAATTCTTTATTGCCTCTTTTATTATTTGTCTTGTTTTTACAACAACAGAGTACAGTGAAGTTAGAGAATTGAAGTATCTCCCTAAGGAAAATCAATGTTTTAAAATGAGCCAAACTCCTTAACTTTTCTTGGGAAGTAAGCCTGGCAGGATAGAGCTTTTCATGAGAGGGTCTCCCATTATTATATATTTCCATTGTATTGAATTGTATTCTTAGAAAGCGATTTTATTTTATTTATTTTTTGGAGACAAGGTCTGACTCTGTTGCCTAGGCTAGAATACAGTGGTGCAATCATGGGTCACTGCAACTTCCAACTCCCAGGCTCAAGCAATCCTCCTGTTCAGTATTCAAAGTAGCTAGGACTCCAGGTATGAGCCACCACACTCAGCTAATTTTTTTTAATGTATATTTTGTAGAGACAGAGTCTCGCTATGTTGCCCTGGTTGGTCTCGAACTCCTGGCCTCAAGCAATCCTTCCACTTTGGTCTCCCAAAGTGCTGGGATTATAGACATGAGCCACTGCACCTGATCAGAAAGCAATTTTAGATTTTAACTGAACATTTTCCTTCTTTATCATTATATTTTCCCAATTGTTCTTTCAATCAGATAGTTTTATTATATTTTGCATGAATGAGGTAGAAAACCCTACCAACATTTTTATCTTTCAGCGCATAAAGGATAGTATTTATATTTAATTGCGTATGTGCATACATAGACAGAATATATTTATGGTACATGACAAGATGTTTTAATATATGTATACATTGTAGAATGGTTAAATCAAGCTAAATAATATGCATTATTACCTCAAATACTTTTTTGTGGCAAGAACACTTAAAATCTACTTTCTTAGTAATTTTCAAGTATACCATGTGTTGTTAACCATAATCACCATGATGTACAATAGCTCTCTTAGACTTATTCCTTCTGACTGAAATTTTGTATCTTTTATCAACATACTTAACACAATAAATCACTAAGCTGAAAGTACAAAATTAATGTTTAACTTTAAATGTGTCTTAAGATACACATTTAAAAAGTCAATATCTATTTTCATGATTTTGAAGCCAGTGCTTCCTTATTATGTCCTTAAAGAGAGTGTATTGCTAGTTTCAAAAATTTATTTGCATCTTTTAAGATTAATATCTTGTATGTGAAAATTAAGCAATTCTTATGCATTCTACAGAAGCTTCTTTTTATTCCCCGCCCCCCCCACACAAAGGAATTAAAATTAAGAACACCTATACTGTTCCATCGATTGTTTTCAACTGCACAGTTCCCAGCTGCTAATCAGCCATCAGTAGGCTGAATTAAAGGACGTTCTGGTCTAAACCTGCATTCTCTGGCTGAGTGACACTGAAGTTTTGTACTTCCTGTGGTTTTCACTAGAAATGGAAGTGAATTCATCTTACCAGTTTTGAAGCTGGTCGAGCCCGTTGTGGAGTGGACCTCCGATGCAGGCGATTTGCTGCCTCCGCTTCCAGTCTTGTAACTCTTCTATGAGCATGTTGTTCATTAACAGGTCTGTCTCATTAACTATTTGTGTCATCTTACTGAGCGCTTCCTAAAAACAAAGGTGACTACTGAAGCGATTTTCATAAGAAACAACCAGAATCACTCAGATTCCAACTCATAGAACAATTTGACCTGGGAGATAAAGGCTTGGTTAAAATTTTGACCAAATATAAAGAGTGACCACAGTTTAACATTCTCATAAATGTGTTTCAGGATAAAAATGCTGAATTTGTAACTCCTGTGGCAATAATATTGAATCTTATAGTTACAAAACTGTATATTTGCTTTTTAGAAGGATGTTTATAAATTTAATTTTTAAAAATAAATATGGTTAAACGTTTATTTGAAAATGAACTGACTAAAACTTGAGCCTTTCTGTGTTAATTTGTATTAGGACTTTATCTAGGCTTTGGGAGGCATGTGGAGAAGTGTAACTTTCGATGACCTAGGGGTTAGAAGATAGGAATTTCTGTCCTGGCTTTGTTACAAGCTGTATGAATTTGGACAAAACATTTAGTCTTGCTAAAACTTGGTCTTCTCATCTATACAATCAGATAAATAGACTGAATTATTTTCAAAGTTCCTTCTCTTCTTAAAATTTTATTTCTAAAGTAGAATAAGATGCCATGCATAAAATGTATAGCATAGATTTATTGTGCATAAAACATAGTTTTATCTTGGATTAAATTACTTGCATGCTTAAAATCTGTTATATAACTAAGTTTACGATTAATTTAGGGTGAAAATAAATTTTACATTTGTTTGTGCTCACACAAATTCCTGCACACAAAATAGAGCCACACTTTTAGAAACGATTGGTTTCTAAACTATTGACTTAACAGTGACTGGTTAAATTTCGATTGCATTTATTTTCAAGGAGAGGTAGAGAATTGAAATAGAGATGTTTCCCTCTTTAAAAATATTTCATTGAGCCAGAAAAACATTCTTCTCCTTGGGAGGAGATTAGATTGAGTATGTTCAATTGCCAATGAGCTATTCTGAAATCTAGGAAATTGCTTAACATAATGTCATTTCTCAGGGTAGAAACTTACTTGAAAAATTTTTTTTTCCAATAAAATTTTAGTAGTCAAGTAATACTTTAGTTATATACATGCAGTGGAACCTGCCTCAGCATATTAAGTACAGCAACTAAAACAGCCATGTCTGAAATACTGACAAATAAAAATTGGGTAAAATGTCCACCTTGAAATTAATGTTAGCTACAGCAAATGTGTCACACAAGCAAAATAAATAGGCTTTAAAAAGGTCCAGCTTTGTAAACTCAGGAAGGGAAGCATGGCAAAAAGTGTGGGACTATTCTTAGAAACATGGCCGTTTATTCACTCAGTGTAAACGCAACTGATAAAATCTAAGAGCTTGATACCTTTCAGTAGGATTGGGTTTAGGAAAAGGAGAAAAATGAGCAAAAGTCCAAATGAAAACTCTTCACTAACCTTTCTCTTGAAGTCGAGGCTGTTAAGCATTTCTTGCAGTGTCAAAACTTCCTGATTCATCATTACATTATTCTTGTCACTCTGATCTGCAAAGGACAGGGGATCAGATTTAGAGTCCTTTCCAAGTTAAACCTGTCTATTCTTGAAAGTCAAGTCAGCCTCAATCTGCCATCCTCAACCAGCCCTGGCCAGAAGGAGGGACCTGTGTGGTAGGAGACTGAATGGGGCCACAAGAGTTGAGCTTGGAAGTGAAGTCCCTGCCTGCTCATTTTGCCGGGAAGAATTACGTCCAAACATGCTGAAAAGGACCTCTTTATCTTACAGATCTTCAGAGAAGACAATTCTTCACTCGATGTTCTTTTATTGGTGATGGAGGGAGGAAATAGAGTTATCCTAATAGATTCCTTACTGGATAGCTCTACATTAATGATGACCCTGTTTTTTGGCATAAATAAGAAAGGGAGTGGGGCCTCCCTATGTGCCCATGATTAAATCATATTTGACTTTTTCTGCTGCCTTTCCCCGCCCCTCCCTGCTCTACTTTATACTCAGGAGTTAGAAGAAGCTGCCTGGTAGAGTTATAGTTTTATCTGCTTGGTCTCATGAACTAGTAAAGACTAAATGCTTTCCCCTTTTCTTTGCAAAATGGGCTAGCCTCAAAATGGGCTAGAAGTGGGAAAGAGTTGCAAATTAAGAAAAACATCTAACTGAAACAACAACAAAAAGATTTAGCCTCTTAAATGGGAAGACATGTCATAAACAAACATTATATTAATTTGAACATTGAACTTTATTGACATACATAGTGTTGCGGTTCAGAAAATGATACCCTAAAATAATGGAAATAATGAAACATCCTCAAGGTCTCCCCTCTCAATCCTCTGTCACTCCAAAGCACAGGATGAAGCTGTTCTCTGACATTCCCTCATCTACCTAGAAACAAGACCTCCAAAGAGGAACATAACTGCTTTCAACCCCTTCCCTAAAACTTCATTAACCAGAGAAGATTAAAACTCATATTACAGAGGAAGGGACTGAAAATTAAACACCACACCTAGAGGCCAGACAAACTTTGTCCCAAACCATTGTTTGTTTTCTGGTCACATTCAATTCCCAAAGATAATTTACTTCTCACAGTCTGAGCATTAGGTCCATTCATGACCCCTAAAAATTGTTTACTCTTTACACCTTCCATCTCCCTTTCCCTTATGAAGAAGGGTAAGTGGCATAGGCACCCCATTGGATTGTTGGGTGATCATTTTCCTGCCTGCTATGCCTTTTTCTCCTATGGATCTGCCTTTTGTCAGTTCATTTGCAACGAACATTCACAAGGTGAGGGGGAAGTTTTCCCTCTTTGCCCCTACAGTAGCCAGTAACTCTTTATATTAACCATTCATATCCATGAAAAATGAGGGTTGGGAATGGTGATCTGACTTGTGTAACTGTGAAAAAGAGAGTCAAGAACAACACTGTGGCAAATTTCTCTATAAAATAGTGCTAATCTCCAGGAATTCATTCCTGGTTGTAGTTACTCACTAATTCACTACTTTGTAGATCCCATACATAGCCAAATCTTGCTTATGTAGCATTTTATCAACTGAAAACTTACTTAGCTAATTCTTTCTGGTCTTCACTAGCAAGGATATTGTAACTTGCTTCCCTCATATCTTTCATTTCCCTTATAACTTATAAGGGTGGGACAAATAAAATAAATATTTGTTGATTTAAGTAATAAAAATGATCCTTTTTATTCTTCATAATGAGCATAAAGTGAAAAATGTTAATATTAAAGTGACTCAAATCATAATATATTAAATTCAAAATAATTTTATTGTTTAGTGTATTTTGTTGTTTTCTAATTCTTCAAATTGGTAGTTCAGGTATGAAATTTAGGATGAGGCCAGCAGGGGTGGGGAAGCTGAAGCCTCAAAACCACATGTGGGGGCGGAGCAAGATGGCAGACGAGAAACACCGCCAGATAGAGCGTCTCTGCAGAAAAGACAGCTTTCTAGAAGATATTAGAAGAAAGAAGCAAGCAGACGACCATACATTGGACAGGGGTCGGAAGGAGGAGTACCGGAGACTACGGGAGACTCCGCAGGAGGAGGTTGAGGAGGAGAACTAGAAGGAGAGACCTCCCGAGCCAGCGGCTTGGAGACCAGTGGCAAGGGTAGGTGCAGTGGTTAACTTCCCCTCCCTTGCATCTCGGACTGCTGGTGGGTTCCCCAGTGGTTGGAGAGACCTGCGGACACCAGCCCAGAGACAGCGGCCGCCAGTGAGCGGTAAGCCTGTAGCGGACGCGGCACCAGGCTCCCAACCCCATAGGGGCCCCTCCGTGTGCACAGTCCCGACCGGGCGGCAGGCGCCATATTGCTGCACTCTCCCCTCCCCCGTCCCTATCCGAGGCTGCCGAGAGAGACAATATAGCCACCAGCCAGAGGCATCTCCAGGGAATGGGACCTTCCCTTTTGGGGCCCTACAGCTGACTGAGGGGTACTCAGACAAGGAGCTCCCTACCCGCCAGCCCTCCCAGGTGCTACTGGCCTGGGGATTCTGGCAGAACGGGGCAGACCCTGAGGCTGAGAGACACCGACCCAGCTTGGGCTCCCCGAGGGGGAATTAGGACTGGCACTCCTCTCGCTGGTGGGGTCAGGGATTGAACTCCAGGGCCCAGAGGTCAGACCTGCGGACCAGATCCTGTGCACCCAGGTCTCGCATTGCCCAGGGCACAGAAGGGATATTGGGAAGGAGTCTACTAAGGTGTGTGTGCCTTCAGGGGCAGATCAGTGTGCTTGAAGGCAACCCTGCTCCCAAAGAGGGGCCATATGCCCAGCCCAGGTGGCGACCCAGCCCAGGGAACCTCCCGGCCTGCAACACACCAGGGGAGACCCAGTGGCGTGATGTCTGGCCTGCTGGTAGAGACCCAGGAAAAGCCGCGGAGTTGGGGAGGGTGGAAAGGAGCGAGGTCTGCTCCAGACTGCAGGCCTCAGACAGCCCCACCCCCACACAAAGACTTTCTGACTGAGTGAGGCCATCCCAGCCCCTCCCTGACAGCTTTTCCCGGAAGCATAGAACAGGACTTTGATCCCTGCTAACAGCATTTGTGGTGCTGGAGGGCAGGCTTACCCAACCCAGCTCTGCCCAGACTCACTCCCAGACCAGCTCTCACTGAAGGGGAGAATAAGGACACACCTGGAAATCCCAGGGCCCCACCCGCCACCTAAGGCACTAGAGTGCCTCTCAAGAGGAACAAGAGCTGGTTACAGGACCCAAAAACAGCAGTGTAGCCTGTTCCTC
>VBSM01001562.1:33842560-33878215 GCA_008086735.1 Cheirogaleus medius
GGGGCCATGGGCAATATATGTAACTGTAATATTTGTACCCCCATAATATGCTGATATAAAAAACAAAACAAAACAACCACATGTGACCCTCCAGATCCCAAAGTGTGGCCCCTTGACTGAATCCAAACTTCACAGAACGAGGCCACACTCAAGAATCCAGAAGGCCACATGTGACCCCAAGGTCACAGATTCCCCACCCTAAAATAGGATCAAGGAACCCTTTGAGAATCTGATGAAACCATTTTATTCCATTTCTTCCAAAGGCAAAAATTATACATACACATAATTGTGAACATTTTGAATAATGTTTCCTGGAAGTCAAGATATCCTAATGATGACAGAAGAACACGAAACACCTCACTTTTCACTTATTAAACATGTGATCATAGATATTCTCATTTTTTCCTTACATTGCTTAAAAAACGGTTGTAAACAACATCATCATTTAACCACAGAAAAATAGTCAAATAAGTTACAATGTCCTTACATTTTGACATTTATACAATTATTGAGTTGTGTTTTTGTTTTTGGAGACTTTTTAAAGAAAACTCTCCCCCTTTGGAGATTTTCTGACATGAGGAAATACTTAAAAGTAAAAATTTTAAATGCAGGATACAACACTATATACAAAGGTGATCTCATTTTTTGAAAATAAGTAAATAGATAAATATGTATGTGAACATACAAAGAAAAGGCTGGAAGGAAATACATTTTGACAATGTTTATAGATAGATTTCATGTGATTTTACTTTTTTCAAT
This sequence comes from Cheirogaleus medius, assembly GCA_008086735.1. NCBI lineage: Eukaryota > Metazoa > Chordata > Mammalia > Primates > Cheirogaleidae > Cheirogaleus > Cheirogaleus medius. Next base: position 33,843,320 of record VBSM01001562.1, read on the forward strand.
GCTTTTGCCTATTTTCCAATTTTCTTCTATTAAGTACATTTCTACTTTATAATTTTAGAAAATTATATTTATAAAAAACTACCTAGGGATAATATTAGTAATTCCCTGATGATGTTAAGCAATTATTGTTACTTTCGTTTTTGTGATAATGGTATTTTGATTCTGTAGGGTTTTTGTGGTTTTTATTTGTGGAGATGCATGCTGAAATAGAGGTGATTTCTCATGCAGTTTGTAATTTACTTTGACTTGGTTGGTAAAAAACACATATATTTATATGGAGAGGGAAGGAAGAAGCAAAATAAAGAAATACTCCTTATATTTCCCTAGGCTCACCTAGGAAAGTAGACCAAATTTATATTTCAACTCTGTCAGTAAAGAAGAAACCCTAGTCATGCTTCCTTTATGTCCCTAGGTAGAATTATATATAAAACAAAAACTTACCCATTGTCTGAATAGTTTTATACCTGTAGTCAAATTCATCTTGCAGATCTTCTAAGTATTTGGTGTCTTGTTCTGTCATCTTTTCACAAAAGAAAACATACTTACTCAGCTGTTACAATTAAGTATGTCAATGAAACAACATTATAAGTATTTTCAAATACACTGTTTGGTGCTTTCAGTCTCGAATAACACCCAGCATCCGAAGACTATCATGAGCCTGCACATCTGAAGGGCTAAATGCACATGAAATTTGAACAGAGCTCGAAGAACCACGTCACTCTTACTCTTCCAACTATTCTCTCTTTCTGCTTGTTTGGAGATCTTTCAGCATCTTATCTCTTATTTTTTCAATTAGCTCCAACTGATGCTTTTCACATAATCTTTTTTTACTGGAGAATATGGATATTTTTGTCCTTTTATAATTGTTGAGTTGTTTTGTATAACTGTATTACTACATCAGTGATCACTTTTTGCTTAAATCTCCATTCAAATATGCTGTAGTTTATGACAATTCAGCTTAAATGTTTTTTTTTCTACTACTTAAAATACATCAATGTTTTATTTGTATCTCTTGTTTCTATCTTTGAGACTTTTACTTTACTTTTCTCCAAACCTGGTGATGTTTTGCTGCTCAGACATAACAGCTGTTAAATGTCAAGATCTGGGTTAAGGGCTTTTTATATATTATCTCCTTTAATCCTCACAACAACCATGAAGTGGGTTATCTTCACCTTTGCAGAGGAAGAAGCAGAGGCTTACCAAGGTGAAGCAACTGACTTGTCCAAGGTCACACAACTGCTTAGTGGGGAGACTGGTGGGAAGTCCAGCAGTCTCACCCTGACCTCCACCATAGCCAGACCCACTGCTTCCTAGATTTCAGATACTGCACTTCCCTTTCTTCTTAGAAAGTTTAACTTTCTACTGCCTACTTATTCCAAGAAGTCTTCCCTAACAAAACATACATCTTCCCCTGACAAATTTTTCTCCAGAAATTCCGAATTTTAATCAGCTAAATTATATTAGGAAAAGTATCCAATTTGGAGTATAAGACTCTGAAATTGTCTCTCAACTCTGTGGCTTATTAGCTGTATGATCTTGGGCAAATGTCTTAGCATTTCAGCTTCTTCACCTGTAAAATGAGGCGGGGTGGGGAAAGAGGATGACAGTATCTACCTCATGGAGTTGTTATAAAGGATACATGAGATAAACTGTTTAAAACAGTGCCTGGTATCAAATATATGCTTCCTAAGCATTAGCTGTGATCACTCTTCTCATCCTAGTTTGTTATCTTGTTCTCTAAAATGACTTCTCTATATTTATAAACCTCAGAAAAGAAACAAATAGTATTGACTACATGGTAAATTGTCTCCCCACCCATAGCAATAACAGCTACCAATTTTTCAGCAACCCGTGCTGTGCCTAAACCTCACATACATTATCCTTTCAGCAACTTGCAAAATAAATTATTCCCATTTTTCACATGAGGAAACTGAAGCTCAAAGTCATACAGTAATAAATACTTAAGCTGGAATTCAAATTCAGTCTAATGTAGCTTCAAAGTCTTTACTCTTTCTGTTCACTACATCCCAATACCACTTGTAGCATTTCACTTTTATGTTAAGCTTCTGCAGAACAAAGACGGGTGGAAGGCTATGGGCTATTAATTAAAAGTCAGAGAACCCACATGCATGAGAAAATGTAACAAAATAAGATAGTTTTAAGGCAGAGATATACTGGGGTTCCATCTTTTGATCTCAAAATTAATTAAAAGCTAAAAGAAGGCAGTATCTTGCATATTCCTTCTAATGAAAAGCATATTAAACCAATGGCATAACTCTAAAAAGTCAATGCTAGGGTAATTAAGAGGCTTTCAGACTGTACTGTCATTAGTAATTGTAAAATGTGAAAACACCCAGCATTAACCTTCAACAGCTCTCTCGATGGTCTGAGAATCCTTACAGGCGTGGCACATTCCAAAACATTCCACAGAGAAGCTGAGGCTATGGCATGAGTGGGGGAAGTGCATTGACTGAAAAGCGCTGCTTTGCCTGAAAGTCGGGCCAGGACTCCTGGAATCAGAGGCTGGGATAGGAAGCAGGTCCATGGGATTTATTGAGGGAATATTCTCAGGAGAAAGGACATACAAGAGAGGAATAGGGAAGGGGATGGAGCTAAGCAAGCATGTGGTTTTTGCTGGGGTCTAACTTCAGTTTGATCCCATAAGGAACCCAGGAACATGACCTGCACCACAGAGTTAACGCAATGTGAGGCAAGGGGGCTGGCCTTTTCCTCCCCAGCCCCTCCGTGTCACTGTGTCACTCAGTGATTGTCTGAAGGCAGCTGAGGGCTCCCTGTAGAGACAATTCTCCAGAGAAGCCATTAGAAGCTAACAATCATAGCTGCTGGGGATCAGTGTGCAGGCCTGGTGAAGATTTGCTCCTGGCTCCAGAGGCGGGGCTCTGCCTGTCATACTTCTCAGGAACTTAAAAGGAATTGGTGCTGGATGCAAAACTCATCTGTGCACTTGGTTAATGTGCTTAAGTATTTTTACTATAATAAAATAACCATCTCCTGCTTTACACACTTGTAGAGTTAGTAGAGCCCTTGGTTTTAACATTATAATGTGCCAGGGCATTTTGTCTTTGGTCCATCTGGGAACCTATTCTTTCTTGCAACAGTGTAAGCAGAGACTTTTGCATGCATGTTTTACTTGTTGTGGAGGATCACGAAATCAGAAGTCTGAAAATAAATGCTCAGAAATATTGTTATTTAAACTCTCTTCCTACTATTCAGACAATCTATGAGGAAGTTTACCTTTAAGTATCTATAGTTTATTTAATTTTATGGAATTATCATTTTTTGTAAAGAACAAGGAAATGAATGCTATGTAAGTTTTGGAAAGGAAATTAACATTCTTTTTTATATATTAACATGGTGGAAAGTTAGTCTTATTTAAGACATCTTCTCTAGATCAATAAAATTCATAAACCTCTAGCCAGACTGATTAGGTAAAAAAAAAAAAAGAAAAAACAAAATTTACTAATATTAAATGAGAGATGTGATATCACTACAGGTTCTACAGATATTCAAAGGATAATAATGGAATATTATGAACAAGTTTATATTAAATAAAGACAACTTAGATGAAATGAATACATTTCTTAAAAAACACAAATTACTAAAGCTCACTCAAGAAGAAATAGATAAACTGAATAGCCCTGTATCAAAAAAGTTTAGATTGGAGTTAAAAAGCTTCCCACAGAGAAATATTCTCTTACGTAAATATAGTGCGTGAGAGATTTATCTTATTCACAAACTTTCCTATGGTTTCTGTACACACTAACTTTGGGCCCATGGGAAATGGTGCATAGCCAGTTGTGTGGGGGCAGTAGCTAGCCTTTCTAGTTACCTATGTATGGTCACTCACCTGCACGCTGTTTTTAATGGCTGCCACTTTGTGCTCTACATTCCTCTGTCTTTCTGAAACTGAAGAACTTTGTAAGGATTTCTCCAGAGGTCCCTGGAAAGAGAATGTCTTGAAATTTCACTTCTTTATTGAAAAAATAAGGTTAAGTTATTAAAATTTCAATACCTGACAATAACTAAGCCTGAAAATTTTTAATAGTTGAAAGAAGATACTTTTGTTAGACCTTCAAAAATAAATATCATGGTATTGTAAGGCTGGTGGCGGTACCCCCTTACCCTCCTTAGATTAAAAAGAAAAGGCTCACGAGACCAGACCCGCCAAGGACAAACTACCAGACCCTGCTGAGAAAAACCACACACAGATGTCCACCCAGATAAGAACGTTTGGGCTCCTGGATTCTGGAAATACCACCAGCCCCTCCTATTTCTCAATGACCACCAAAGGTCGCCCCAGCTCTTCCCGCCAAAAGTCCCTAGCTTGGCCTAAACGGTATAAAAGGCCGCATCCCCTTCAAATGGAGGCGACTTCTGGGGCCCCCCTCTCTTGGGGCCCCAGAACCCGGTCCGGGAGCACTAAATAAAGCCACATGGTTTGGCCCCACTCTTTCTCTCTCTCTGTCTTTTCTTTTCACCCCCGCCGAAAAACCTTACAGGTATGATTTACTAAATTATGGAGGATGTCATTTGGAAAGTTGATTGTTTACACACTCTTTCCTTTTTGTAAGGATTAACTGAAAAAGTATTCCTTAAGGACTTTGTTGATTATTCCTGTACTGGTCTTTATGGGGACTCTGAATTCACTCAGCACAGTGGGATGAAAATATAACTTAAAATATGTCAGGGCAAAGTACATTTAAACAATCAACAAGCAAGTACTTGTGGAGTTTCTGTAAGACAAAATTCCTGCTTGTGGATTGGTTTAGACTTGAGAGGTAGGAAATAGGAAGCTAAGGAAAGGTTTAGAACAAGCTCAGTCTGTGAGATAAACAGACTGGTAGTTATCTCAGTGTGGAGGCAGACAAAAGGAACTACTCAAAGATAATCCCAGGACCTTGATTGCCAGAGCCTGGAAGGATAGTGGCACCACTAACATAGGTAGAAGAAGCTGGAAAAAGATAAAAATTTCTGTTTCAGAAAAATTGAGTTCAAGGTAATAACAAGATCACAAGTTCAGAAAATATTACCTGGACAGGCATGTTGGCTGCAGCCAGTATTCTCCTCTCTTCCCTTAAACAATTTGAAATAACCACAGCTACATGCATTGGATTTCCATGAAATTTTCCCTGAAAAAAAGTGAGCAAAAATAATTAACATAAATGCTTAAATACATGCATCATAAGAAAAAAAATCGCTGCTTGAAAATCAATAATTATCTCCCCCAAAATATGTGAAATTATTTGAGATTTGTTCCAAGAATCTGTTCTATTTATAATAGACTATAGAAACTCAGACTGTGAACATAGATGCCTAAAGAGAGCATATTTCTCTCTTTGTCCTCAAAAATCACTTTAACAATTAAAAATCGTTCTTGAGCACCTCTTTAGGAAAGACCCTGAACACATACTCAGGAGGGTCAGTTTGCTTTAGGCTTAGGGCAGGTATTAAATATAAGAGTAACTTCCCTATAAGTTATCAGAAAGCAAGTGGTGCCAGCTGTTCATTTGTTAACTCTGCATCATGGTATGCTTTGTTTTGGTCCCTATTTGGTGCTGCTCATGTCAACTAGCTCAGAACTGTATTAGTATGCTAGAGTGCAACTACATCACACATTTCACCAATAATATTTTTATGACATCTAAGCATAAACATCTTTTCTTATCCAAGGTGAATGGTGCAGATATTGAACACTGGCAGCCCGTGGGCCTAATTCAGCCACCAGGCATGCTGTGTATATTAAAATCCTGGAATCCCCAGGGTTGCCACAGTGCACACCGGTGAGTATACCAAGCACTCATTTGCCTTACCTGCAAGGCCTCTGTGAGTGTCTGAGTTTTCTAACATTGATTTACAGGAGTAATTTGAACACCACCATCATTTTAGTTAATAGTGGTAAATTTCTTTGTTACTGGATTTTTTCCTAAGGCAGGATTAATAGGAAGCACAGTAGACAAATGCACTTATTCAGTTTCCTTCTGCCCTCCTCTCTCAAGGTGGTGCTAATATCTATGAAATGAACAAAAGATCAAGAGCAGAAAAAATAAAATAATAATCCACAAAATGAAAAATTAACTACTAATCAAAAGTAGAAATGAGTGGTAAGCCAACAGGTCTTTCCAGGGAAAAAACGAGGTTATTGGTTGTAAACATTTTTATGGCTTTGACTGCTGCCTCAATTTTATTAGATGATGCACCTTAATTAATACTTCTATTTGTAAAACCAGGGTAAACACTATCTGGATTCCTGCTCTTACATATTCTACAGTCTTCAAAACCTTTTTCCCCTTTAAATCAGAAATCTCCAAAAGAAAAAACAAAAATGAATTAACTGAAACTTAAAAAGTAAAAAAGTGAAAATTATCTTACTATTAAGCAGGGATATCAAATTTCTGATTTCTGCATGTTGACAATTTCAGAGTCTCTCAAGTTAGAACTTTCTCCTGCTGTTAATTTTCTTATCTACTGATTTTTTTTTATAACTTGCATTTCACTCCCAAGGAAAAGTTTTATTTCCTCATTTTGCATTAAATTTATTAAAAAATTGTTCCATTGTTAAAAATAAAGGGCTCATTCTATGGATAATTTGGAAGCTCTGTTATTAATGTAAACTTGAAACTTTTCCCATCCAAGATCAAGAGTTCCTCTAAGAACCCAAAAATTATCATTATTTGTCTTTGTTTTTCTCACTGTTACTGGAGTATTTCCATGTTGATCATTCAGATACTACCTTGCAACATTTCTCAGTTCTGTTGTACACTTTTTCATTTTCCTTTTTTACCTGAACTTTCTTTTACCTTCCTTTTCAGATTCAGTTTCCCCCATATCTTGTAAGGTTAAATTACTCATTTTTTTCTCCTTTGTTAAGAGCCAGGAATTACCACTGTTTTCACCTAGGATATCTTTTTACTTTTTTTTTGCATTTTCCCTAACTTAGTTGCACACTTAAACATATGAGACAAAAACATATTATGGAAAATTTATTACTTTAGATTCAATACCAAATAGTACTTTTATTTTCCTAAGTATCAAAGATGTACTCATGTTCACCTTTTAGTAGTTTCCAAGTATATGCACCTCAAAACAACAGCAACAAAACAAACCCCTAAGTGTGTGTTGGTGGAAGGTAGGAAGGAAGACAATGCCAGAGAAAGAGAAACTGCCCATTTTCTATTGTGTATCAGTCCGTCTCATGCATATGTACTGCAAATACTTTTTCCCTCTGGCTTGTTCTTTTCCCCTATCTTCTAGTGTCAATGAACAGAAGTTATTAATTTTAATAAAGTCCTTTAATAATCTTTTCCTTTATGGTTGTTCTTTTTATGACTTGATCAAGAAATCCTTCCCTAAGCTGCAGTCATAGAGATTATTTTTCCCCTATATTATCTTTTTAGTCTGTGTTGTTTTGCCGTTAATTGTAATTTACTTGGAGCTTGTTACTAATAAGAGGTTCCTTTCACTTTTTTCCATATGGATACCCAGTTACAACAGCAGTTACCGAACATTCCGTTCTTTTACCACCACTCTGCTGGGTCAATGTGTCACAAATCAAATGTCCATATGTGGGTGGTCTTGTTTCTAGACTTTATTCCATTTTATGAGTCTATCTCTGCTTCATCAACAGATTATCTTTATTACTAGAGCTTTGTAATAAATCTTGAAGTCAAGTAGAATAGATTTCCTTTGCATTTCCATATAAATTTTAGAATTAACTTGTCAAGTCATACACACACACACACACACACACACACATTCTGGTTGAGAATTTGAATGGCACTAAATCTTTAGACAGATAAATTTAGGGAGACTTTGCATCTTTATGATTGTGCTCTAATCTATTTATTTAGGTCTTCTTTAATGTCTATTTAAATTATAATATTCCACATAGGGATCTTATATGTCTTTTGTTAGGCTTATTTCTATGCAGTTTGTATTTTTTAATACTAGAACAAATATCTTTCTTTCCTGATTGTTCTTTGCTAGTATATAGAAATATAATTAATTTTCGTATATTGATTTTGAATCCAGCAACCTTGTTAAACCCTTATTGATCCTAATAGTGTATCTGTAACATCTCTTATCAATTCTAAAATTTTATCTGTAGATTCATTTGGATTTTGTGCACACACAAATCACATCTTGTACAAACATTATAGAATTTTTCTCCTTTTTGGTTATTTAATTTCTATCAGGATTTTGCCTTTGTCCTAAGACTTTAGAATTTAGGAATGTATCGGTTAATTCTCAAATATAGGAATTTTCTATTTATCTTTTATTTTTTCTTTTACTCATTTCTAGGATAATTTAGTTATCTCTTTAAATTTTTTGAGACTTATTCTGTGGTCTAGCATATGAATATTTTGTAAATGTTTCATGTGAGCTTGTAAAGAATATATATTCTGCAGTTGTTGGCTGCAGATGTTTTATACAGGTTCATTAAACCAAAGTTGTTAATTGTTTTGTTCAAATTTCTGTATCCTTGCTGATTTTCTTTTTTGCCTGACCCATGTTATCAGTTATTGAAAGAGGTATGTTAAAATCTACTGTGTGAATTTTCTTCTTGTGGTTCTGTCATACACATTTAGACTTTTTATATTTACTGGTGAGTAAAATCTTTAATTACTATAAGCTGACCTTTATCTCTGGTAATGCTTTTTGCCTTTAAATAAAAATATAAACTATACTATCATGCTTTTCATCACTTAGATTCTTATTGAAAGAACTCTTGATTTATTTCAACATAAATATAGATATTTAATCATGTATCAGTACCATGCATATATAAAAGGGAAAATGTACATAAAATAAATTGGCTAATGTCTTCCTAAAATTCTGTACTTATTTGACTTAAACTTTTCTGAATCTCTTTTTAAACTCAGATTCATTGGCATACATATTGTTCCATAAAATAATGCCCTTTGGGCCAACAAGAATGTTAGTAGTCCCTCATTTCTTTAGAGTGTGCACAACTATTATCTTCATTCTGTAAGTTTTGATGCTGCCACTTTCCTGATCTTACCAGAATTTCTCAGTACATGGTTTTGAGAACAAGAACCAGAACATTCCTTTTGCAAATGGTCCTTAAATGGTTTGTTGACAAAAACATTAAGAGATTGTAATGGTCTGGTTATACTGTCATGATTAACAACCATATGATTAACAACCACATCACTCTACTTATAGATGAGATTATTATTTAACTCTTCAGATAGATATCCACGAAATCTTCCAGAATGAGAATGTATGGTAGATTCCCCAGATGTCTATTCCAGAAAACTTCTAATCAGTTTTGCATCAGCTCAGCCACCATCCATCTACTCTTGTGGTTCACTCCCAATAGTACCTTTGAAGAAATTCTTATGCTGAGACACTGTTTTACAGTTTAAAATTAAATATGGTGGCAACTTCAGCAATCAGCAGCTTGACATAAGATCACAGTGATATGCTGCTTTTTATAACCTGGATTCATAATCCTGATCTCCTTAAAGATCCCTTTGCATTGACAGTGTCATTTTAAGTCTTGCCAAGGGAAACCAGTCCTGCACCCTCTAGCATTACTTCTTTGATTAAGCACATATTAATATTTTCATTTTTCCTTGATGGCATGCTGGAAGTGTTTTTTGTTCAGTCAGCAGGATGTTTCTGAAAAACTGATGTTGTACATCTTAATGACAATACTGTGCAATGCATGATTCGTTTACTCCAGGCTCTTACTGTGCTGAGATTTCCTTAATCTATTATGAGGGATTTGGCAATTTTTCTTGCCACTGTTGCTTTGTATATGATAGGCAATCTACTTTGCATGCATTTCAGTAATAAAATATAATACGACTTTATATACTTGTGTGTGTCTTCCTTTTTTATATCCGGTAAAGCACTTTATTGTTGCTTTCCAAGAAAATATGAAATTTAGGATCATCCAACCAGTGACAAATATTTGCTTAACAAACATAAAATTTGTATGTTGCTTATTTGCTCCCATCCCATTCTGCATACATGACAACTATTTGTTTCAATCCTAAATCAGAGTGTTATATTTTGATGACATTTTAAATAGCAATTAAGCTCAACATGTGTTGTATCAACAGTGCACATAATTCAACTGAAGTGACAACAACATGAATAGCTATGACCTAGTTTCACATCACAAGCAATGACAACAATGCTGTGATTGCCACATGGCATCAGCAATTAATAGGTGCTATCAACTGTAAGATGCATTCTGATTTCAGAGATGTTAAAGTGTGGGGAAAAGGTGTCTTAGAATGAATGAATGTGCTCTTTTATTCTTTTTTGCTACTTTATGCTAAATTTCTTGGTTTTACTTCAGATTCCCTTTCTACTGCCACTCTATCTAATTTCTAAATTTGACTTGTCATTAAAGAATAACTTGTCATTCATTTGCTCTTGTTCTTCCAAATGTTCTAAGGAGGACCAGAGTCAGAAGCAACCAATATGAGAAAGCCTGCTCAAAATAATCTCCTGCATTTAGGTGACACAGAGCCTGAGATTTCACAAGTAGACATTCACTCTTTTGAGTCCTTTCCACAGTAATCCTCTTTAAAATATAAACACACCTGAAAGAGTTAACACCAAATTTAACTAATTTCCTCTGTGTTGTGAAGGATTTATCAGGGGGCGTTCTCTGGCTGCCGTGACCTGGCAACTACAGGATGAGAGGAATGGGTCCTGGGTCAAATAAAGGGAGAAGTTTCAGGAGATCCCTGAAAGAGGACGGCATTAGTGACCAAAAGGGATGTGGGATTCTGAAGAAACACACACCTCACAACTGTACTAGCTTGAGTTCCGCCAGAAACTGACTCTGAGACAAGGATTCCAGTGGGAGTTGATCCCCAAAAAACACTGCTAGGGAGTGGGCAAGTGAGACAAGGAAGAGAAGGCAGCCAGTAAAGGATGTGCCATCAAGCCATTTGCTATGATGGCCTGAGAATTCTGGAAGTCAGCGTAGAACATGTGACTTAGAGTTATCTACTCAAGAACTTAGGGAACTGGAGTATTTTTATAACAGCTCTTGTCATCTATCATTATAGATTAAAAAAAAAAAAACAAAGATGGGCTGCTGGCAGTTGGAATTCTACTTGGTTGAACTAAAATGATAAGGCCAAGAGGATATGGGCAGGACATCCCCACCTCTGCTGTGCCAGCCCTTCTCCTAACCTCAATTTGAGGAATTTTTTACTTCTCATTTTTTTTAACTACCTGCAATTATACTGTACTCAAATGTTGACTGGGATATGAAGCTTTTGTCTCTACAGAGTAAAATGTGTTCACTTTTTTTTTTATTGTAAATCTGCGATCTACTGCATACTTCTGGTTGCCAGCTAGCTTTCTCCCGATTTATCATCACAATTACTGCTGTTAAGTAATTTTTATCCTTGTCCAATGTCAAGCACATTGGCCAGTTTCTACATAATTGCATGATCTCAACTTTAGTTTCTTATTATTTCCTTCTCTTTATTCTGAGCATGCGATTCTTCTTAATGGTGTCTACCTTATCCTTTCTTGCCAGAGTCATAAGTATATGTCTACAGTGAAAAAAAGTAAACCTACTAAATTAAAGAAGAGCTGACCTACTTAAGTATGTTTAATATGGAATGGTTAGTCTAATAACTTTAAAAAGTGATTGCCTTTCATAATAAAATCTCTCAGCATCCTAGGAATAGAAAGGAACTTCCTCAACTTGATAAAGAACATCTATAAAAAAATCTACAGATAATATACTTAATCATGAGAAACTAGATGCTTTTCTGCTAAGGCCAAGAACAAAGCTAGGATGTCCCAACTCACCACTCCTATTCAACATCATATTGGAAGTAATAGCTAATGCAATAGGGCAAGAAAAAGAAAAAAGGTGTACACATTGAGATGGTAGTAAAAAAATTATCTTTGTTCATAGATGAAGTGATTGTTTATGTACAAAATCCCAAAGAATACACACATAAAGAAAATCTTTCAGAAACTAATAAACCATTATAACAAGGTTATAGGATGCAAGGTTGATATACAAATATATACAATACCACTTATATTAGCACAAAAATGAAATAGGCATAAATTGAACAATATATATAAGATCTATTTGAGGAACATTACAAAACTCTAATGAAAAAAAATCAAAGAGGAACTAAATGAGGCCGAGTACAGTAGCTCATGCCTGTAATCCTAGCACTTTGGAGGCTTAGGCAAGAGGATCACTTGAGGCCAGGAACTTGAGACCAGCCTATACAACATAACAAGACTCTGTCTCTACAAAAAATTTAAAAATTAGCCAGGCATGGTGGTGCACACCTGTAGACTCAGCTACTTGGGATGCTGAGGCAGAAGGTCACTTGAGCCCAGGAATCAGAGGTTGCAGTGAGCCATGATCATGCCCCTGAACTCCAGCCTGGGTGACAGAATGAGACCCCCATCTCTTAAAAAATAAAAAAAGAACTAAATTTCATGTTCAATTTGTACAGGAATCAATGGACAGGAAGACTCAATATTGTGAAGATGTCAATTCTTCCCAACTAATCTATGGATTCAATGAAATCCCAATCAAAATCCTAGCAAGGTTTTTTGTGGATATTGACAAACTGATTTTAAAGTTTATATGGAGAGGTTTTCTAGATATAAGATCGTATCATCAGCAAAGAGTGATAGGCTGACCTCTTCTACCCCCATTGGGGTGCCCTTGATTTCCTTCTCTTATCTGATTGCTCTGGCTAGGACTTCCAGCACTATGTTAAATAGAAGCAGTGATAGAGGGCAACCTTGTTCCAGTTCTAAGCAGGGATGCTTTCAATTTTTCCCCATTCAGTATGATATTGGCTGTGGGCTTGTCATATATGGCTATGATATGATCTTGTATCTAGGAAACCCCAAAGATTTGGCCATGAGACTATTGAAATTGATAAGCAGATTCAGCAAAGTCTCAGGTTACAAAACCAACAAATAGTACACAAATCAGTAGCATTCCTATATGTCAACGAGAATCAAACTGAGAACCAAATCAAAGACTCAATACCCTTCACAATAGCAGCAAAGAAAATAAAATACCTAGGAATATATTTAACTAAGGAGGTGAAAGATCTCTACAGGGAGAACTATGAAACACTGAGGAAGGAAACAGCAGAGGATGTAAACAGGTGGAAGACCATATCATGCTCGTGGGTTGGCAGAATCAACATTGTTAAAATGTCTATAGTGATCTACAGATTCAATGCAATCTCTATTAAAATACTAACATCATTTTTCACAGATCTAGAAAAAATAATTCTACACTTTGTATGGAACCAGAGAAAACCCTGTATAGTAAAAGCAATCTTAGGCAAAAAGAACAAATTGGGAGGCATCAATTTACCAGACTTCAAGCTATACTACAAGGCTATAGTAACTAAAACAGCATTGTATTGGCACAAGAACAAAGACATAGAGCAATGGAACAGAACTGAGAATGCAGATATAAAATCATCCTCATATAGCCATTTAATCTTTGACAAAGCAGACAAAAACATACACTGGGGAAAAGAATCCTTATTCAATAAATGGTTCTGGGAAAATTGGACACCCACATGTAGAAGACTGAAACACGATCTGCACCTTTCACCTCTCACAAAAATCAACTCACGGTGAATAACGGACTTAAATCTAAGGCATGAAACTATAAGAACTCTAGAAGAAAAAGTTGGAAAAATTCTTATAGACATTGGTCTAGGGAACAAATTTGTGAAGAAGACCCCAAAGGCAATCACAGCAACAATAAAAATAAATAAATGGGACCCGATCAAATTAAAAAGCTTCTGCACAGCCAAGGAAACTGTCACAAGAGCAAACACACAACCTACAGAATGGGAGAAAATATTCACATGCTACACATCCGACAAAGGGCTGATAACTAGAATCTATATAGAACTCAGGAAAATCAACAAGGAAAAAAATCAACCCATTAAAAAGTGGGCAAAGGACATGAATAGAAACTTTTCAAAGGAAGACAGACTAATAGCCAACAAACATATGAAAAAATGCTCAACATCTTAATAACCAGGGAAATGCAAATCAAAACCACAATCAAATATCACCTAACTCCAGTGAGAATGGCCTATATAAAAAAGTCCCAAAACAATAAATGTTGGCATGGATGCAGAGAGATAGGAACACTCATACACTGCTGGTAGAACTGCAAACTAGTACAACCTCTGTGGAAAGTAACATGGAGATACCTCAAAAAGCTAAAAGCAGAACTACCATTTGATCCAGCAATCCCATTACTGGGCATCTACCCAAAGGGAGAAAAGACAATCTATAAAAAAGACATCTGCACTAGTATGTTTATAGCAGCACAATTCACAATTGCAAAGATTCAAGTGTCCATGAATACATGAGTGGATTAATAAAATGTGGTATATGTATACCACACAGTTCTACTCAGCCACAAAAACCAATGGTGATCTAACACCTCTTGTATTATCCTGGATAGAGCTGGAGCTTATCTTATTAAGTATCACAAGAATGGAAAAATAAGCACCACATGTACTCACCATTAACTGATCAACACTAATGTGCACATTTAGTAGTAACATTCATCGGGTGTTGGGCATGTGGGAAGGGGGAGGTGGGGATGGGTATATTCACACCAAATGGGTGCAGTGCGCACCATCTGGGGAATGGGCACACTTGAATCTCTGACTTGGGTGGGGCAAAAGCAATATATGTAACCTAGACATTTGTACCCCCGTAATATGCTGTAATTAAAAAAAAAGTTTATATGGAGAGGCAAAAGACCCAGAATAACCATAAAATTGAAGGAAAAAAAACAAAGTTGGAGGACTGACACTACTGACTTCAAGACTCTCTATAATGTAATTCTAGCACTCTGGGAGGCTGAAGCGGGCGGATTGCTCTAGGTCAGGAGTTCGAAACCAGCCTGAGCAAGAGTGAGACCCGTCTCTACTAAAAATAGAAAGAAATTAATTGGCCAACTAAAAATATATATAGAAAAAATTAGCCGCACATGGTGGTGCATGCTTGTAGTCCCAGTTACTCGGGAGGTTGAGGCAGAAGGATTGCTTGCGCCCAGGAGTTTGAGGTTGCTGTGAACTAGGCTGACACCACAGCACTCACTCTAGCCTGGGCAACAGAGTGAGACTCTGTCTCAAAAAAAAAAAAAAAGACTCTTTCTATAAAGCTACAGTAATCAAGACAGTGTGGTGTAAGCAAAAGAATAGACAAATAGATCAATGGAACAGAATAGACAGTTCAGAAATAGACCCACATAAATATACTTAACTGACCTGTGACAAAGGGGCAAAGGCAATACAATGGAGCAAAGATAGTCTTTTCGAGAAATGGTGTGGGAACAGCTGGATGTCCACAAGCAAATATGAATCTAGACACAGATTCACAAAAATTAACTCAAAGTAGACCACAGATCTAAATGTAAAATGCACAACTACAAAACTCCTAGAATATAACACAGAAGAAAATCCAGATGACCTTGAGTTTGGGGATGACTTTTTAGACAACACCAAAGGCATAGCCCATGAAAGAATAAATTGATTAAGTGAACTTCATTAACATTAAAATTTTCTGCTCTGTGAAAGACACTGTTAAGGAGTAAAAAGTCAAACCACAAACTGGGAGAAAATATTTGCAAAAGATAGATCTGATAAAGGACTATTATGCAAAGTATGAAAATAACTTTTAGAACTCAACAAGAAGAAAACAAACCCAATATAAAAATGAGCCAATCACCTTGACAGACACGTCACCAAAGAAGACATACAGATGGCAAATAGGCATATGGAAAGATGCTTTAAATCATATGTTATCAGTAAAATGCAAATAAAACAACAATGAGATACTACCATGCACCTAGGAACACTGACCAACTAAATGCTGACAAGGATGTAGAGCAACAGGGACTCTCATTTGTTGCTAGTGGGAATGAAAAATGACATAGCCATTTTGGAAGACAGTTTGGCAGTTTCTTATAAAACTAAACATACCTTTGCCACATGATCCAGCAATCACATCCCTTTACCCAAAGGGGTTGAAAATTCATTTCTACACAAAAACCTGCACTTGGATGTTTACAGCAGCTTTATTCACAATTCAAAACTTTGGAAGCAAGCAAGATATCCTTCCATATGTGAATGGAGAAATAAACGTTGGTACATCCAGATGATAGAATATTATTCAGCACTAAAAAGAAATGAGTTATCAAGCCATGAAAAGACATGGATAAAACTTAAATGCATATTGCTAAGTGAAAGAAGCCAATCTGAAAAGGCTACAGGCTACTGTATGATTCCAACTATACGACCTTCTAGAGAAGTCAAAACTATGGAGACAGTAAAAAGATCAGTGGTTGCCAGGGGTTAGAGGGGAGAGAGGGAGTGAGGGATAAATAGGTGGAGCACAGAAGGTTTTTAGGGCAATGAAACTATTTTGTAAGATAATATTATGGTGGGTACATGACATTATGCATTTGTTAAAACCCATAGAACCGTGTAACACAAAGAGTGAACCCTAATGTAAATTATGGACTTTAGTTAATGATAATATAATATTGATTCATCAGTTGTAACAAATATACCAAAGTAATGTAGGATGTAGGGGAAACTTCTGGAGTGGAGGCTAAGGGGGTATATGAGAACTCTGTACTTTACACTCAAATTTTCTGTAACCCTAAGACTGCTCTAAAAAAGAATTTTTTAAATATATTTTTAAAAATTGTCTTACTGCTGTTACAGTTCTTACGTGCTCTCCTTTTGCTATTCCCCTTGCCAGAAATGAATGAATTCAAATGAATGAGCTTGCTTGCCTCCCACACTAGACATTAGCTGTAAATTCTCTCATCACTACAAAGGTTTTCTTAATACAAGAGAAGTAAAGTATAGATTCTCAATGGACATAAATTATTAATGCCCTATTATTTATGCTAATAATAGTACATTCATCTTAAACTAGGTAAAAATTAGTTGCAGGTATAGATAGCTTGTCTTACTTTGTTTTTCAAAGAAACTCCTTCTTAAAAGCATCAAGTATGTCTTCTGTAAGTTCTGAGTACATTTCCTGCATAAATATTCTATGTCTGTGAAGACTTGATGCTTCGAGACAATTGCTCTGAAAGGCAGCCAGAGAGCCCTCTTAAAAAGTCAGGGACTTGGTTCTGTGTGACCTTAGGTAAGTCACTTCTTAACCTTCATTGCTTTAATTATCCTATTAGTCGGGATAATAAGACTTGTTATTCATCACAGAGCATGTCAGACAATTGAGAAAGAGCTTTGTATCTTGTAAAACATTCTACTTAATATAAATAGAGTTTTCTATGTTGCCTCATAGGAGAGTGTAAAGCTCATAAATGGTAAAATCGATAAAAACAGAAGATAAACATCTTCCTATTAATTTCACAGAAATCACCAAAACTGATTGTAAAAAGCCAATGAAGTAAGACTGAGTTGTGTTCCAGGAAACAGATTTATGTGAATATAAAAGAAATTCCAGAAAAAGGAAGACTATTGTATTTGGGGGTTTTCAAAACACAAGACAGTGGGGACTTTCCTGGCATTTCTTCAGGACTAACTCGCACATGCACATAAATATACTGAAAGCTGCTCTGAATAAAAAATTAACTCACACAAGCTAGCAATTAGCAATAATAATACAGTACTTTCACGTCCTCTTCGGAAGAGCATCATTAACACTACGCTTTCTTTGCATAGAAAAAGACCTGGGAAGGAACACGTCAAGATGTCACCAATGATTATCTTTGGACAATGAGATTAGGGAAAACACTTTCACTTCAATTCTTTGGTATTGTTAGATTTTTTTTTTAAATCAAGCATGTGTTACTTTTATGATCAAACCTAAATAAGAAGTGCTAAAGTACACACTTATACGTTCCATATCAGGTCATTCTCTTTGCTTGATTTACGCAAAGGTTTTTGTAAAAGATGAATGCTGGCTTTGAAAATGTTAATCAGGTGAAAAGACAAGAGAGTTGGAGTCCAGTTACCATTGTGACAACTAAAATTCAGTGCGTACAGGGGATTCACATTGTTGTAAATTAAGAGGCAAATAAATTGCTTAATTCAAAAACGACAGGAAGAGAAAAAGGTAGATGTTAGCAAACTATACTTATTATTCACGTTTGAATATACAAATAATAGAACCTGCCATGGACTGAGTACCTATTATGCACAGGGTGCTTTACAGACTTTGTTTTTACGCTGACAATAGCCTGCAAAGTATGTATTGGGCAGCTCAGGGGTCATGTCATTTGTGAAAAGTCATAGAGCAAGGAAGTCAAGGAAAAGAACTCCTCAAATCCAGGTGTTTCTCTTTCTACAGTCTGTGACTTTCCAAATCACTACTTCCTTTGAAAAACGGATTTCTTTTTTATTTAACCAGACCCTGTGAGCCACAGCTGCATTTAATTTTATTTTCCCTGAAAATAAACTTTATAATACTTTATATGATAAATGTGTTCAGGGCTAACCATTATTTGTGAAACCTCAAGATAGCTGCAGTGGTTAAACAAACCAAAAGAAAGTCACCATGTGTTTGATTATAAAATGATTAAGTCACTTTTCATGAGCTAGCTTAGGCCGTAGTACCCTGACAGTTCTTGCTGTGGGTAGAGGGCATGTGTCATGGTCTGTGGGTGTCCCTGCATGGTCTTGCTAAGTACACCAAGAATGCAAGGCCCTGACTATTCTTTTTTTTGAGACAGAGCGTCATTCTGTCACCCTGGCTAGGGATGTCATCATAGCTCACTGCAACCTCAAGTTCCTGGGCTCAAGAGATCCTCCTGCCTCAGCCTCCTGAGTAACTGGGACTACAGGCACAGACTACCACACCCAACTAATTTTTCTATTTTTTGTAGAGACCGGGTCTCACTCTTGCTCAGGTGGGTCTCAAACACCTAACCTCAAATGATCCTCCCACCTCAGCCTCCCAGAGTGCTAGGATTACAGGTGTGAGCCACCACGCCCGGCCCCTGACCATTCTTTACTTGTGCCATTTCTCAGGGTTGTATTGGTACCAAGCAATCTTGAACAGCAAGGTTACATCTCCCTCCAGCCAAAGAGTGGGTTTGCTTCCTTAGCTACAAAAGCAGTGAATTCCTCAAGTTCAGTGTTCCTCTCTCGTAATGCAACCCACTGAGTGCGCATACATCCATGGTGGGCCCACTGTGTCACCTCCATGTATAGGACTTGGGGCACATGGAGAACCAGTGCAAATGAACACAAAGCTCTGACTACTGCTTTTGCTTTGAATAATAAAGGTTTTTTTTTTTCTTGTCTCTGATCTAGAAATCTCATATCTTTTTCTAGCGCCTCTGAAACAACAACAAGCTGTGTTAGCTTGGAGGATGGAGAAAATCCTAGACCCTGCACAGTTCTTGATAGCTGCTTGTGTTGTAACGCTTGTCACACGGCATTTCCATTTTTATGTCTATGTCTCATTTCCCATCTAGACTCAGCATCTTTCAAAGGCAGGGACTGGTCTTCTTTAAGATCAATCTTGAAATAGCTGTCACCTCACAGGAACCTCACAAATGCTTGCTGAATGATCAAATAAGAGGATGGATAAATTATAATAATCCCCTCCTGAGAGAAAATGGAAAAAGCATATTGTTCAATGTCTGTGGCGGTAAAGGCCTCTGTCTTTAAATCCTTTTGGAGTTTTTATTAGTTATTTAGCCCTAGTAGCCACAAAGATATAAAACTAGAGTCTTGAGATTATTTGGCAGAGGACAACAGGGAATGAAATACCCCTGGAGATGGCAATTTTCAGCTCAAAGGCTGAACGGGATCCTCAGTCTAGTTGACCAGTGTCATTGGTAGTGAGACTGCCTTAAGGAAAATTGAACCATGAGGGCTGTTCCTTCAGTGGGGATGATGTCACCAGCTCATTGTGTGGTAAGATAGATCCTCCACTGAGGGTAAAGGAACCTGTGTCCGTCCCTTATGTCTTATAAGACCACTGTGTCACCCTCTCACCCTTACTCTGTGATAAAAATAGATACATCATCATCATCATTACAAAGTGTTTAGATAACACTATAAGGACAAGAAAATGTAATATTAAATGTATACATTAGTGTAGAAGGCATGTACATCTTTCTTATTGATGATATAAGTGTCTATCTAGAAAAAAAGAGACTCATAAAAAATTCTAGAATGAATATACAAGATGACACAATTTTCTCTCCGCTGGGAATAACCATCTAAAGCTGGAAATAGGGAAAATGTTATATTCAAACTAAGAGGAAAAATAATTTTAATTTTAAAAACAGAAATAAATTTAACAAGGATGATACAGGTCTTATATGAATTAAACTAGGGTCATACTGAAAACTTCAAACAAGATCTCGGAAGGCACAAATTAAAAGCATAAATTTTAGCATGTGAGAGACCTAGCAGCATAAAAATGTTAATTGTCCCAAAATGAATATGTGTATTTAATGCAATTAAAGACAGACTCTCAATTTGCTTTTGGAGGGTTTTGGGTTGAAGGAAAGATTCAAAAGTGATCTTAAAGGTTACATAGAAGAAGAAAGACATTAGTCTAACAATAGCTAAGAGAATCACAAAGCTAATTAAGTTTTCAGTGCTTGAAATATGTCAGGGAATTTTTGGGCTGCTCTGTTTGCTTCATTTCACCCTTAAAACTGTTTGTGATAAATGCTGTCATCCTGATTTTATAGCTAAATAAACTGAGATAGAGAGATGTTAAGTAACTTTCAACCAGGATTCAATTTGACCCCAGAGTGTTGAATAGTTCATTGTCTCCATGCTGAGGGAAGGAGGACTTGTCTTAGAAGATATTGAAATATACTATAAAGCCATTGTTACCAATAGTATTGACATATAATTAGATTAGCAGAGCATAATAGTGAGTTGTGGAGAAAATATTAAATAAGAAAATAACATAAAAAGATGGTATTTCGGTCCAGTGAAAAAGTGCTTACTTAAAAAAAAAAATTTTGCTTTTATAATTGGCAGTCAATCCAGAAAAAAAGTTAGACCTTTATATAAAGAATTCCATGTAGATTAAAGACGTTTTAAAAATGTTAGACTAGAATTCAGGAAAACATGTATATAATTTAAGGGTTGGCGAGACCTTTAAAACCAGGATGGGACCACCAGAAATTACAGAAAAAAGATGTACTTTTCACTACATTTAAATGTTTATATGGAAAAAGATGTCATAAAGCCTAAAGACATGACAGACTGAGGAAAATATTAGTAACTCATATGAAAGAATTATTAATATACAAAAGATATTTTTAAAGTAATATTTTTTATATCAAGACAGATGAATAAAGTAATATTTTAATGTATATAAAGAACCCTTTGAAATGGAAAGGAAAGCCCAATAGAAGGAAGTAAACAGGAGTTTTATGAAAGAGCACATCCAAATGACCAATAAATGTGGGAAAGGACACCCAGCTTCACAAAAGTCAGAAAAATAAATTTAAAATAAATAGAGAGAGATTGGTTTCTAAAAAATCAGGTTGACAAAAATGAAAAAGAATGATAATATTCCTTGTTAGTGAAGATATGGGGAGAGGGTCCTCATACACTTTGCTTATGAAATGTGAATTTCACATCTTAGGAAACCAGTCTGACAACACATATTAAAATTTAAACTCTCAACTAGTAAGTCCATTTCCAAAATCTACCCTATAAAAGTAAAAGTACTAGCCCATAATAATAAATGTACAAGGTTGTTTGTTGCAATACTGTCGATGGTGGGAAAAAACTGGAAGTAAAGTGGCTGCTCACTTAACAGGAAAGGCTCCATACATTGTGGCACATCCACACTGTGGACTATTTGCTACCTTTAAAATGAAGGGTTTTTGTGACATAAAATTTAGAAAACAGAGAAATGAATAATAAAATTTCATCTTTTGTAAATGACACAATCTTGGCTTCATCATTTGCAAAATTCCATAAACATACACATAGGCATAAACTGCGTGTTTTTCTGATTTTGTTTAATTAGTTAATCAGAGATATAGATATGGAAAGGTGCACACTTGGTTGTTAACACTGATGTCTTTGAGTGTAATGGTGTGGATGGAGGTAAGAAAAAAAGAAGTGGGATAGAAAGGAGTTTGTTATTTTAAAAAAGCAGCCTGTACAATATGATCTATTTTATGGAAAGTTATATATGAATGTTTATATGCTAAAAGTACAAAAAGATGATGATCAAAATGTTAATGGTGGCTATCTTATTTTGGTGGAATTTCAGGGGATTTTTTTTTTCTTCTAAGACTTTTCATCACCAATGAAATTTTTACAAAGATTTTCATTATTTAAGCAATTGGAAAGAAATTATAAAGCTATTTTCATCATAACAAAAATTCCATTGGTAAAATTTTTTAAATTAATTTACATAATGTGCGAAAATTAGAAAATTAGAACTCCTAAAGCAAGAAGTGGAAAAATCATTCCAATCTGAAGAAATAAAACCACTCTCTGATGATCATTGACATTTACAAAGCAACCCTCAAAGTGTCCCTGTACATTTTCCATTGAACAAAAATCTGAAATCTATTTGAACTGTGGCAGAAGTATTAATACCACCCAACTACTGAGAGAAATGGAAACTGAAGGGATTGCTAGTATCTTATAAATAATGGAAGGTGAGTGCCTAAATGACCTATTAAGATAACTGTGAATATGAGGACAGGCCCCAGAAACACTTCTAAGATGGTAAATCCTGGACTTGGCTCACAGATGCCCAGAGTCTCACTTCAAAGTGGTCTTTGGGCTGGACTAAAATGCAATTTCTCTCAGGGCTGCTCTAGAGAAGATGCTAAGTAGGTGAAATTAGCTCTTCAAGTGTTGGAGTCTTTTAAGCTGACTGGCTCTGGCTTCCATGACACTATTTCTACTTTCAGCTTCCATCAGCTTCCAACAAGATGCATTTGTCTCATTCCCTCAGTACCTTGCTCATTTGGAGCTAATCAGACATATTCACCTTTTTTTCCTATCATCTTGGATGAAAAATCATATTCAACTGTGGATTTGTATATTTTATTACCTCTGGGCCTTGATAATGGACTTAACATCCTGAACCAGAAGCATCTGGATAGGCCTTGTGGTAACATGGTTTACCCAGAAGAATGCACTGGAAAGTCCTCAGGATTTGAGATCAGAAGTCAAGGGTTTTAGACACAGTCCTGTCACTAAACTAGGACTTTTTTTAAAAAAATGCCACTTTACCTCTCTTAGTCTTGATTTCTTCCTCTGTAAAATCTGTGAGGTTAACAATGTTAACACTTTGATATGGGCTCATTTAGTTTATTTTCTCCATATATATATTTATGTACATTTTAAAAATAAAATTCAGAGCACACTCTACATGTGATTATGTATCTGCTTTTGATTTAATTGATAATTAATATTTCCACATCATTAACATTTTTTAACAATATCATTTTTAGTAGTGGCTGGATGGTTTAGCCTTAAGTCTGTTGACACTTATATTATTTATAAATTTTTGCCATCAAAATGCTATGATAGATTCTCGGTTAAACCAACCTCACTAAATTATAGCATTTAGATCTTGCTCATTTATGTCTTTCCCTACTTGATATGTCAGAAAACTGAGAAAGTGTGCTAAAATGTCCCACTACTGCTCATTTATTTTCATATTTAGTATTTTGCATTATATGTTGATTGAACATTACTTGGTGCATACTGATCCATGAATGTTCATTTGAAATTTTCTCTTACAAGTGTTACAATATTTGTCCTGATTGTTGCTTTGGGGCTGGAATTTGGCATTTTCTAACAATCTCATACTTATGAGCATTAAATGAGATATTACATGTCCTTAGTATTAAATAAATCTCAGCTATTATATCTCACTTCTATTTTAT
Organism: Cheirogaleus medius; assembly: GCA_008086735.1. NCBI lineage: Eukaryota > Metazoa > Chordata > Mammalia > Primates > Cheirogaleidae > Cheirogaleus > Cheirogaleus medius. The sequence goes on from VBSM01001562.1 coordinate 33,867,243, forward strand.
TATTGTGTTATTATTACATAATGTATAGTGACCATACTTTCTTTTTGTCTGCATTAGCCTGATGTATCTTTGCCCAGCCTTTTACTTTGAACTCTTCTAATACCTCATTTTAGATGGTTGCTCATAAACAACATGTGGTTGAATTCTGTGTTTTGATTCCAAATGAGAATATTCTTATTTTTAACAAAGAGCTTAATTCACTTGCATGCATGGCCCTATTTAATATATTTGCTTTTGCTTTGTCACTTGTTTTTCTTCTATTTTCTTTGCTTGTCTTCTGCTATACGGTCTATACCAGTGGTCCCCAACCTTTTTGGCACCAGGGACTGATGTCGTGGAAGACAATTTTTCCACGGACTGGAGTTTGGGGAGGATGGTTTTGGGATGATTCAAGCACATTACATTTATTGTGCAGTCAAACCTCTCTGCCAATGATAATCTGTATTTGCAGTCGCTCCCTAGCATTAGCATCACCACCTCAGTTCTACCTCAGATCATCACATGCACAGTTTACAGTAGGGCTTGCGCTTCTATGAGAATCTAACGCTGCCGCTGATCCGACAGGAGGAGGAGCTTATGCAGTGATGTGAGTGATGGAGAGTGGCTGTAAATACAGATGAAGCTTGGCTGGCTTGCCCGCTGCTCCCCTCCTGCTGTGTGGCTGGCCTGTTGTGGGGTTCCTAACAGGCCACGGACTATCCATCTGTGGCCTGGAGGTTGGGGACCACAGGTCTATACTTCCTTTGCTTTTATCTTCTCCACTATTTTGGAAGGTATACATATAGCTTTTCATACTTGTAGCAATCAGCATTAAATTTATCAAAAGTATTTTTGCACCCAGTGGTTAACAACCTTGTTTTCACCACAACCACTTGGTGGATAACCTCACATCCACTATGCATACACTCCTCTCACTGCGGGCTACTGTGCTAACAGAATGACCTCTGGTTTACGCACAGTTCCCACTTTCACCATATCTCCAGTTTCACCATTTTCACTTGCACCAATCACAATCCACCATGGATGCATGACACTGCCATTGAAACCTAATTTTTATTGTCTGGAGTAAAGTTAAGCTTTTGAAATTCCCATGTCAGGACAAAGAATTTAGCATACTTCAGCCAAGTCTCTGAAATCCACAGCTATGTAATTTTTTTGTCAACCCAGGAAAGTGTTCTTCTAGAATATATTTTTAATTGTCATTTTTGTTTCCACCAATTATCTGTGTGTTGGCTCTTCTGCATCTGATTTCCATATACCATTTTCTTTTATATCACTACATGGTGTGCTTCAAGTGTGGTTCCCATACCATCTCTATATTTTCCATAGTATCAGCTGTGCCCAACATGGATGTAATTCTACTCCTATTTCTCTTTTTCTCACCATAGAATCCTTTCCCATCTTAATAACCACCTCCCTTCTTTTCATATCATTCTTTAAAATTTTTCATTTTAACCTATTTGCTCCTTTTATATTTCTGCTCCTATTTTACATACATGGTTTTCTGAAAAAAAATCTTCATATGAAAGAGATGATTTTCAGAAGTATGCTGTTATCCTAATTCTTCAAGATATGCTTGCCAGGCTGGGCATGGTGGCTCACACCTATAATCCTAGCACTCTGGAAGGCCGAGAAGGGAAGATGGCTCAAAGTCAGGAGTTTGAGAACAGCCTCAGCAGGAGCAAGACCCCATCTCTACTGAAAATAGCTGGACAAAATATATAGAAAAAATTAGCTGGGCATGGTGGTGCATGCCTGTATACCCAGCTACTTGGGAGGCTGAAGCAGAAGGATCGCTTGAGCCCAGGAGCTTGAGGTTGCCATGAGCTAGGCTGACGCCATGGCACTCTAGCTCAGACAACATAGCAAGACTCTGTCTCCAAAAAAAAAAAAACAAAAAAACGATATGCTTGCCAGTCTCTTGTTATGTAATATTTTTTCATAGGTCTCAGGCATGCATCTTTAGGCAATGTTTTGTTAGAGGAAAGCAGGGTTGATTTTCCTGATTTAGTTTTATTTCTTGATATTGGTATAGATTTCACTATGTTTTGACATTTAACATCTAGTCATCTTAGGTTAGAATATTGTATGTATTTGTCTCTTCATCTTCTTATGTATTTTATCTAAAAGGTTGGAGAGATTTTTATATCCAATAATAAACACGAAGTCCCTGTTACCAAAGCCAAGGGCATGAATTACAGGCACTGTGGCAGATTGAAAAAGACTCTCTTCAGGGAGCTACATCTCTTAACAGAGTCACTAAAGCTAAAACTCAAAAGCTCTAATTCTCTTACTCATAGGGTTGGTACTATTTCAAGTTGAAGCATAATTTGATTTTAAAAAATGGTAGTCACCCTTATGTTTGCCAAGAAAAAAGTGAAATTTTAATATATGATGCCTTTTCCATTCTCATATGAATTAAATAAAAAGAATACACAGTATTTTTTCCTATTTTAAAATAAACCAACAGTTTGTGTTTTCTTTGCTATATCTCCCTTTTTCATATTAATTCTTTTAACTTTAAAAAATATCATCAGACACTAGTGTGTTTTTAATGTCTATTATTCTCTATTTTTAACTTGAAGGAAATTGCTCAGACAGTGGGACACCTATAGTTTTCCCCTAGCTTGTCTACATTTCTCATTATCCCGGTCTTTATAATACGTGTAGCTTCATTTGCGCATTGCTGATGAACAACCGAGATTTGAGACTATGAGTAATGTGTTGCTCAGTTTTCTAGGTATCAGAGCCTTTGTGATAGCTTTTTTTGATGTAAAATACTAAAGAAATAACCATATAATCCCCATTTTGTGAAAAAATGCATCTATACATTTATAATACATTTAAAAAGGCAAGAAAAAACATACTAAACTATCAACAGTGGTTACAAATCTAGATGATAAAATTATGGATAATTATTTTTTGTCTTTCTTCATTTTCCAAATTTCCTATAATTCATATACATTACTTATATAATAAAAAAAAACGTAATTTTTTCTAACTGAACAACGCTTTGATGATAAGGAAATTAAATGAATGAATGATGTTTTTCCCATGTTCAGTTCTAACTAACATTTGTTTTCTGGGAGAGGATGAGAGTGTATTGTAGATACAAAGTTTTAGAATTAGTGGTCATTTTTTATTCAGTTACCAAAAAAAATAAAATTCACAATAGGCATACGTGAAGAAGATTTTGCTATACAGACTAATGCTGTTTTCCAGACTTGGGTATTAATGGATCAGAAAACTGCAGTAGAATTCTTCAGGTCTGAAATAAAGTTATTAATTTTTAGTTTTGCTAAATAAGTATATATTAAAGAAAGCTCCACAACCACCACCATTTGCATGATCATTTTATATAACATAAAACACTCCCCCCCAAATGACTGGAAAGAATCTATATTATCATCGAATAAAGGAATTTTTCCTTTAAAGGAGTAATTTTGACTTTGCAAAACCTCTCCCTATTGTTCTTTTATTTTGCTGCCAACTGGTAAAAGCTTTATTAAGGATGGGCCCTGACTGGTGTTTGATACCCTCTGTACTAAGACTTGGTACTTCTGGTGCTTGGGCAGAGAGAAATCCCAACAGCCTATCTTATCTGGCTCCATGGAGACAGGGTAACTGTTGGAATAGGGGCAGGTGTTTGAAAAGGAAAAATGAAATCAGACTTAGCACTCTTTTCAGGGAGAAGACCTGTTACACCCAATGCTTTTTAGGTTAATCAGAGGCTCTATTGCTAAAATATAAAACAAAGGACATATTTAAATCCACTATAACAAATAATATGTCATGGGGATTTAAAAGACATATTTAAATCTGCATATAATGAATAATAGGTCGTGATAGATAACTAGCCAGAATCCAACTCCTCTCACTACCACTACCATCCTTGTTTAGCTTGGCTTAGTACCATCCTCTTCAAACTCAGTTCCCTGCCTCTGTCCTTGTCACCAAAAGGTCACTCTCAACGTGGCAGCTGGAGTGATCCTGTTAAAATCCTACATTGGATCATGCCATTTCTATATCCAAAACCCTCCACTGGCTTCTCATTTCAGAATAAAAACCTACGTCTTTACATCATCCTACTCAAGCCAAGGTCATGAGTGGAGGACACACACGGCACCCCCCATACACATGCCTACGTATTCTTTTTAAAAAGCAGGCAGGGCCTGCAGCTATCACTTCCTCTCTCCTGGTTGATTATGAGTACACTGGATTATTTTAAACAATATTCTTTGTCTTTCACACATTATAAATAAAATCTCTAATACATAAAGTATGTAGAACACAGGAAAAGTATACACAGAAAAATAAAAAAATCATCCTTAATTTTACCCACTAAAGGTAAGCATTAGTAAAATTTTCATATATTTGCTTCCAGTTAAAATTTTTTTCTAATACATATACATACCATATGAAATAAGGATACAGGTTTGTATTCCATCATTTTCACTTAATATTTTTCCATGTCATTAAATAGTCTCCAAAACATGATGTTAAATAAATGCATGCTACTGAATTATCTAGCTAAGCCAGATGAATCTATGGAATCATTTTCCCATCATGGACAGTTAGTTTGTTCTTGATTTCTAAATATAGTATTTAATTATCCTTGCTAATGGATATGAACAGAAAATAAATAACCCCAAACTTCTGGAGTGGGATACTGTTTGTATCAGGATAGGGGCCTCGTGGATGATCTGCGATTGTGGGTGTGTCACTGGGACTTGTGTGAAGACTGCAGGGGACAGTGAAGGGGCTGGGGAGAGACCTTGGGCTGGCTTTCTGTTACTGAGGAACTCTGGTTGGTCATTATGGCCTTAGCTGAAACATCAGTAACATTAAGAGTGGAATTAAATGGCATTAGAATCCCAGCTCTCTTTATTTCTGTTTTGCTGTCAACCTGTCTCAAGCCAAAAATAATTAGTCATCCATTAGAACACAGATGTTACAAAAGAACCCGTAACCCATGGGGTCTCATTTGTGCTTTTGTGGCTTTTGTAGCAAATAAATCACTAGGTACTGGGAACTTTTCCAGCTTGGCAGAAGACAAAAAAAAACAAATGCCCAATTCTGTTTAAGTTTCATGGCATAGTTTCTGTTTAGGAAAAAAAAAATTAACATGTGTCCAATTTAAGTAACTTTCTGGGAAAAATGTATATAAGTCAACACATTATTTTTGGAAAAGTGAACATACATCCTTCAGGGACAGAGCAAGACTGCAACCTGGTGACAGTGTGCCTATGCCTAGCATTAGAATTTGGCCAGATCCTGTTGTTTAGGAATATTATTGGATGCAGAGAAACCCCATGTTTATGAGAGAACATTCCTGAAATACTGTGTTTCCCCAAAAATAAGACCTACCCATAAAATAAGCCCTAGCAGGATTTCTAAGCATTTGCGCAATATAATCCCCACCCCGAAAATAAGACCTAGTGATGGGCATGGCTACGCAGCCAATCTGCACAACGCGGGCATTTCCTCGCGGAACGGTAAAGAGGAGGAGCAGCCCTTCTCATCTGCCCCATGAGAGCTCTATTTCTCGACATGAGAGATTGGGGCCAAGGGTTCTAAAGGAAATAGAGTCGCAAGAAATTCAGGATGGAATTCGGGGTTTGGAGAGTTATGATGATGTTCCAGAAGAAGACGACTTAATTATATTTGAATAAATGTAGATTGTTGTGCCATACTTAAAAAAAAATAACACATCCCCTGAAAATAAGCCCTAGGGTGTCTTCTTGAGGAAAAATAAATATAAGACCCTGTCTTATTTTCGGGGAAACACGGTACTCTAGGTGAGAAAGATGCTGTCAAGCAAACTGAGCAAAGATGCTGCTGTCTGGGAGGTGAGATGCTCAGTGCTCGGCAATACATTCAGATTGTCAGTGAACTTGACAGATACATGCAATGAATTCAAGTACTCCACACATTTAATGTCATCAGCAGAAACTTACGGTTGCATGAAATGAAATATAGCTGTTCAGTGAGGTCAGTAAGATGAAAAATGGTTAAAAGCTTCAGAGATTAGCCTTCCTGTTTTGTGAGGTCTTTTGGTGCGATAGCTGTTATTTTGTCCCCAGGGTTAAACCTAATGTGTTGACCTCAATATGTACTCAAAGCATGTTTATTGACTGAAACCCACAAGCATATCCTTATTTCTTCTTTTTAATTTTTCTGCCTGTTAATAACCTGAAAGAAGGATGTCATCCACACTCAATTCTTGATATAATAAAATTTATAAAATAACCTTTATTGAGGACTTTCTAAGCATCAGGCACTGTGCTAATCTCTCTACAGGAATTATGCCATCTACTCCCTACAACAAACCCAGGTAGTCTGATTTGCAAACATGTGCACTCAAACATCATGCTATTACTTTTAAATTGTTTCCACCTTTTGGTTTTGATGTGGTGTTTTGTGTTTAGGGTCATCGAATGTGGCTTCAGTTTACCCAGGCCAAGTGAAAATATTCAGGACATAATTTGTTTTTTAACCCAATGATTACCATCCCTTCCTGGTGTTCTAATGTATGGTCACAGGAAGAGAACCTCAGTGATAGATCTAGTTTTTCAGCAAGTAGTTATTATGTGGGTAAGTCCCAAAATGTCTATAGGGTGGAGAACCTGAAGTTTCTATAGGACATTTCTTTTTTACATTAATGTTCATATTTTACAAACAGGAGTAATTTCCATGATCTCTGAAAACTATTATTGGAATCCATAAAGCATACCAAGGATGAAATAAAGACAGTATCTATTGTTTACCTTATAGAGAAGTAACAGAAAGTAAGTGAACCTATTTAGACAAAAGTAAACGTTGTAACTAAATTTAATGATAGTGACAGTGCTGTTCTTTAGAGATGACTATCCTTTTGAAAACAGGTCCTCTTTCACTTACATGTAATGACGCTTTGAGAAACAGATTCAGAAACTGATGGAGTGTTCAGGACAAATAAGTCCAATATGAAATGAAGAGGAGGTGGGGGGGAAGGAGACAAGGGACAGGTGAAACACTGCTTATCTCATTTGATTAATTCATGCATGCAAGTTGCACAAAGCTTAGAAGCAGATGGATTTTTCTTACTTAGGAAAGGAAACCTTTTGGTCAACATTAGCAAAACGGGTAATGCATAGGTTAAAAGGAGAAAACCAGTGCATGCCCTGGGACTGTGATTCTGTGGTTGAGCATGACAGAGTCAAACCAGCCAAAAGGTCATGGCCCAAACACACGCTGTTCACTAATGGAAACCCCCCTACATTTCTAAAACTCTGGGTACATGCCCTTCAAAATTTGATGGAGATTCACTAACAAAATAGTTTTTCTTAATTGAATTTTCCATGTCTACTGAACTACCTGAAAAATAAAACTGTTTGTGTGACAAACCTTTTTCCATTTGGCAAAAACAGAAACCTCTTGGTTTCTATTGGAAAATTACAAATTATTAGATTTATTTACTTTCCTATTTATCAAAGTCACTTGCCAACTACCTGAATTGTTCATACACCAATAAGTGTTAGCAATGCATTAGCAAGTGTGTTTCAGCTACCGAGAAAAGCAGTTTAGATGTTTGTTGAGCACTTTTACTGATTTCCTGTGGTTCTCACGGCATCATTGGAGGCAGGTGGAATTACCTCCACTTTACAGATGAAAAAGAGAAGCCAAAAAGAAATTCTATTCATGCTGATGAAAATTCTTTTAGCTTTTCACAGAAACTTATAAAATACGATTATACATATATTTAAAGAGAAGGAGGAGCCAGGAAAATTACCTATGTGTGTGTATGCCTGGGGACAGGGGACAGGCAGGGGGAGGTAGGAAGGAGGGATTATGAAGAGGCACGAGGAAACTTTTAGGGGTGAAGGATATGTTCATTATCTTGATTGCAGTAATGGTATCATGGATGTATACTGTGTCAAAACTTGCCAAATAGTACACTTCAAGTGCATGTTTATTGGGTGTCATTATACCTCAGTAAGGTTGTTCAAAATTATCATAAACTATATATTTTTGGGATGAATGTAAAGATAAAATTTGGGGCAATTACCTATGTGTAAAATTTTGGATATAGGCTCTGGATTGAAAAAAATAGATCATATCCTAATTCTCTCATCTCCTAGCTATGCGACCTTGGCCGGCTGTGTGACCTTTCCAAGCCTCAGTTCCCTCATCTGCAAAATGAAGAAAATAACAGTAAGTACCTGCCAGGGCTGCGAGGATTCAATGCAGTAACGAAAGCAGCTAGCGCAGTGTTCCAGCACATGCAGCAGCAGGCGCTCATCACTACGCTGAGACCCACATATGCATATGTGCGAACATATAAGGACGTGTGGATGCATAATTTTTAAAAATTGAACAGATAATGTGGCACAATCTGTATCTAGTATAGGAAAGTGGTGAAACCAAAAGAAACAATGAATCAATCTATGAAAAAATGAAGCTTTTGTTATTAATGTTATTATTTTCCCAAGCATCATTTTATTTTTGACAACTATGTGAGTCATTACCATGACCCTCTTTCTGCAGCTGAGAATGTCAAAGCACAGGGAGGGTAAGGTCACCCAAGTGGTAGGTTTGGAAGTGGAACACAGATGTTCTGTCTTCAAGTCTTTCTTTGGACAAGCCATTGGAGAAAAATTCAAGGTAATTTCTTGAAAGTAATAATTATTCTGTGACTCAGAATTAAACACACAATATACAGTCCTGTAGTAGAGCAAATAATAAGAAAGAGAATCAGCCTGCACCCCACCGCAGGTTTAGTCTGCTCCCTCGCACAGAGGGCGTTCCCGCTGCTCTCGCCATCTTGGGCTACTCACCTGGGAGGGCCATGTTGCCCACCAATGTCTGGTCTAAGCTCCTTACATCTCCACTGCTTTCCTGCCTCTGGGTTGTCACATGTATGGTACTGTCCACCTGTAATACCTGTCATACCTTTGTTTACGCAGATCCTACCCTACCCATCCACTCACAGCCAGTGCTGGCACGTCTTACTGATGCCATTCATTCATTTATTTGTTCATTCTTTCGTTCCTTTGTTCCACAAACTTGTACTAAACAACAATTTTTGCCAGGAACTGATCTGGGTGCTGAGAAAGCTCAAACCAAACAAATATCACCTCTTCTATCTTTTCCTTCTTGGAATCTGAACTTTTCTCTTAGAACCTATAGTATAGTTGTTATTTTGCTCTTGACAGCCATGGCAGGGTCATAGTTCAGGGCTTGTGACACAGGGAAATGAACTTACTTAAAATTTATTGGATTGTCAAGAAGGAAAAGTGTTGCATTTGATAGGATAAAAAAGCATTTGAACTCCTGACCTTGAGCAATCCGCCTGCCTCGGCCTCCCAGAGTGCTAGGATTACAGGTGTGAGCCACCACGCCTGGCCAAAAAAAAGCATTTGATATAACAATGCTAAGAAACAAGGTAGTCAAACTTAAATAAGGTTGAATTGGTTTAAGAGACTCGAAGAAACTTTTGGTATCACAGGGTGATGTGGAAGGCAATCAGGTACCACTAGAGCCAAATTTATTTTCTGTTTTCATGTGGAAAAGGGATTTAATAGGTTAAAGATAAAATTTAGAGAGTGCTACAAATTGGAGTTTTAGCAAAAGGCCCAGGAAAATAGTATAGAGGAAAAATAATTATAGAAACCAGTATAATGAAAATCTGTGGAAATTTTTTATTTCTTAAAAGTACCTTTTTCATAGAGGAAGTTAGTTCTCACAAGAGCAGCAAAGAACATCTGTAAATGTTACAGATTTTTAAAACAGAGAAAGTGATTTATATAAAGAAAATATTTTCATACATATCGCTTTTGACATGCCTTTCCCCTCTGCTCAACCACCACAGACAGGAGGTTCCCCTAGAGTTTATAGCTGATCAAATGCGATGTTTAAAATACATTGTTTCTGAAGAAAGGCTGTGGTCTGAGGGAAGATGTGATATACAGGAAGCTGCTGTTAGAATTTATTCTGGGCCACAATTGTTTTACAACTTAGGTAGCTTTTCAGACTTAGTTCATCTAACTGAATTGTGATAGAGATAGGAATAATTATTGATTAAAGTAATGAAAACTCAAGCCTTAAGTGTTGTCATATTCAATGCCAAACTGCTAAAATAATTTTTAAAATTAACCAAAACATAAGACATATAGCCTGAAGTCTTACCAATGTCATGGTAATGAGACCAGAATTCAACAAAATGTCCCTCAAAATAACTTTTGGTTATTTGCTTATCTGGTGATTTGTTGCATACACATTATTTCTAAGATCCCTTCCATATCTAAAATGTGGTTTTTCTAAGATGTTTATGCATACAGTATAATAAACAAATAATGTGGTACACTCTGTGTTCGGTATAGAATAGTGATGAAAGCAAAAGAAAGAATGCTGTATCAAAAAAGAAGCATTTAAGTATAGTTTCTCTCTTACTGTTCTATTCTCACCTCCTCCATAAAGTTTAACAGGAAGTCACAACTCTCAGTTGCATAACTCGTGTTTTCCATTCTCTGAATATTTTTCAGCTGAGCATTTATTAGAAATATGAAGTTACTTCAAGTGAGAACATCATCACAACACATCTTATCACATGTGACATCACTTTTGTCTGTAATCAAAGCACAGGGGCTCTCCTGCGGAATATTTCATTTGCCATAAGGCCAATGCTGTCCCTTACGGGCACAGTAATCACAGGTTTCCTTTGGAGTGGGGGGACAGCAAGTATGAAAGTGGAGGAGGGTGGAGTTCTGCTTCTAATTCAGTTTAGCAGCCACATAATGTTCTGTTGGGGCAGTGGGAAGGTACATTCCCACCCTTAAAGACAAAATTTCATATGCTTTTATGTGTTGTCATCTTTGCTATTGTTGTTTTTTGTTTTAAGAACTGATGTACTGATGTACATTATTTAGTTTGTGTGACTAAAAAGGTAAATTTGTTGGATTTTCCCCCTTTGTATTTTGATTTTTTTTTTTTTT